>CM046950.1:31568279-32193279 GCA_025698515.1 Gossypium sturtianum
AAAATTTAACAAATTTAATTCTTAATATTTACATATTTTATCAATAAAGTCCCAATTATAAAAATTAAATAAATCAAAAAAAATTTAAGCATTAATAAAAAATCAAAAATTTATATACTTAAAAATTATTAGAAATTATAAAAATATACTTAAATTTGTTAAATTTTAATATATTTTCACACATTCCCTTTTTCCATTTTCCTTCTTTTTTTTCATTTTTCTACTTTTTGTCACGTTTATTCTTCCCTTCTTTCAAATTATTCTTCCTTTTTTTAAAAAAAAAAAAAAAACCTAATGAACATTAACCTCTTTTCGATTTGGAGTTAATCCAGATTTCATTTTGAGCCGAAATTTGGATAAATTCAAAGTTTTAAGATTTGGTTTTTGTCTTCATTTTATTTTTATTTTTTTATCTCAAAAGCCAGAAGTCTGAACTCAAGCCCGAAACCATGCAAAACCCTCCACCCTTCTTCACTCACCATCATCAACTTCCATCCAAGCACAACTCCTTAACTTTGTAGTGCCACCATCGGCTCATCCATCAACAAACCTGACAATCCCAAGACAACCCTTAAAATAGGAATACTCTACGGATAGTTTAAAAATAAAAATAAAAAGAAGGAGATCATTTGGCTTGCATATGTAGTTCAAAATACAGAAAGTAGTATTACGAGATTGAGAGCTTCATGGATACTTTCATTTCGAGATAGTGAAACAAATAATGGCTTCAGCTTTGGAAGCATCGTTTAATGAAGGCTTGTAGGTCCATTAGTGTTAATACAAAGAAAATGTGGTTCCATGTTCAACATCTGCATTTAACCCAATCTTGCTTATATTGGTTGTTGGAATTTCCTTTTCCATTTTTACTGCAATTTATTGGACCTGCCTAATTAAGTTCATATAAACCCAAGCAACCACTGCTTCTGCTTTAAACTTAAGTAATACTGGCTCGGGGCAAAGCCAATTCCTCGCTGCCTTTTAAATTCGGAACCTTATGATGAGTTGTAAGTTGGAATTTGGTTGGATTTCAAATTGTTTTGTTAAATTTTCGATTTTGAATTTATTTCAATAAAATATATTTTATTGTATAGTTTTTGAACTTACTTAAAAAATTTCAAAATAAAAATAGTGTGACTCCCCAATTTCCTCTCTTATAATTTTATACATGGATTTTCCCAAAATTTCGAGCATAGTCCATTCATTTAACAATTAAGTTTCAAAACTTTGTTTTGGGTCTAACCCCACTTATTTAACTAAACTTAATTTTAATATTAGTTTGGTCTTTAAATACACCAATCTTAATATTAATTTTTAAGTGATTTCACTAGCTTCACTATTTTTGAAAAAATGCATTCCAAAATTTTGGTTTTAAGGTTTAAGTGTTTATCATTTATTAAAAAGTATTTTTTTAATTTAAATATGATATTATAAAGTGAAAATATGTATTTAAATAATGTCTAAATTCGTAAATATTATGATATTTTAATAAGAATATAAAAAATAATTTATTATAACTCATTACTAATTTTTTATATGAAATACAAATTTTAAATATTTTTAAAATTTAATTTGAATATATAATTTATATTTTAAATATTATTAAAATATAATAATTTTAATTTTAAATAAATAATGTTATATATTTTAAATAAATTCAATAGGAAAATAATTGTATACAATACTCCATAAAATACATTGGACTATAAATAAGAGTTAAAAATATCATTTAACTCAAAAAATACACTTTCCAAAAGCACGAAAACAATTTTGACTTCAAAAATTATCTGTTTAGCATTATTTATTACTACAAAATTACTTTTGACAAGTAATGAGAAACGAAACTTAATTCATTATTTACACCACATCACCTTGTTGTTGAATTTTCTTAATTGTAAATTCTTTTGGATTTTTTGTTTGGTTTATAAATTTAGGATTTTTTAAAAAAAAAAATTTAACCTTTTAATTATTTAAAATATGCTTCTAACAAAAAAATTACTTTTTAAGAGTATTAAAGCTATTGATATCTTTTTAGAGATTAATTCAAAGGATTTGAAATTTTGCTTCAGAAAAAATGTAAGATCTTGACAAATATATATATATATATATATATATATATTAAAACTACTCTCTTTTTTCTTTTGTACGTGACAGTGAAAATCAGTGAGTTTGGTTGGTGGCTCCCAGAAAATTAGAGTGGTGGTTTATTTATTTATATGGATATTATTTAATATATATTTTGTTGTAGTTCCTTTTCCACAGAAACTTTTAAAATATATAAAAACAATTAAGATAAAAAATATTAAAATTTAGCTTAAATTATAAAATCTTATACCAAAAGGTAAGGGTCGATGCACTGCTGCAAGCTATGTTGCTCGAAATGAATAAAAACACAGTAAAAGTATCATAAAATTTCCTATCCTATACTTTGAATTGCATTTTAGCTCTTTTTTAAAGAAAATGGACAAATTAATCCATGTACATTAGATGAGTGAGAAAAAAAATCATTCGTCAAAATTTGGTGTTTGTATATAAGGTATAATAACAAATTTAGCCCTCAACTTTTACATATTTATTCAATCTGATCCTTATTCTTTTATTGGAAGTAAATTAAAATATTTTTAAAATTAATAAGACTAAAATATTAAAAAAACCTTAATAATAAATTAAAAAAAATCAATTTAACCCTTTTAAATTTTAAAAATTATAAACAAAATTAATAAAAAAAATTATATTTTTTTCTTCCAAATAGAACTGATGTGGCTGCCTACAATACCACAATAACTAGTTGAAAATATGTCAATATTGTTTTAAAAGGACATCAAATAATTAAGTTTAAACTAATAGTCTTTGCTCTTTGCAACAACATTTCTGTGGAGTGTGCCTCGTATTCACCACTCAACATGTTCACTGTGACGAATGGTTTATTTTCATTTTCGAGCTTCAAAATAACTCAAAAACATAAACTCATTCTTCTTATCATTTTTAAGTAATCCATGTAGAATTGCAAATGAATCATTTCTATTTCCATTTCCATTTTAGAAACCTACATTAATTTCCAAATGATCCCATTTCTATTTCGAAAAAAACCATAACCATTCTTGAATGTTTCCCATTTCTCTATTTCCATCAATTCCATTCATTTTGATTCAAACACACAATTTATTTCTAGTTTCAATGAGCTAGCGAATGGACCGATTGAACATATGTAATTAGGGCTCAAATAATTTATAATTAAGTTCTGGCTTTTTGCTTATTAATTATAAATTCATTTAGTCACGAAGTCATTCCACTATACTATCGTGACTAAGCTCTCCCTAACAACATACCATTACGAAAGCAACTACTCAGTGCTCCTCCAATGACGTTGTCATAAGTGTGTTACTCTCATAGGATATCCTTGATCTCTTTGGGACAATATCTGTTTTCCTAATTGATCCTATTTTATCTCATGGTAACCATTACATCTTCCTTCATAAAAAATCAATTACTATCGGATAATAATTAAGTCATTCGTCACAAAAACAAAAGACCTATTGACATGTTTACTTTTCATCAACCATGTAATGCCAATGAGAGGATATCATTTACCCATGTCTCGGGCCATGAATTCCACTGTTTTGAATAATGCTACGTACTGCAGAAGTCATACACCCAACGCACTAGCTTTCAGTTCCTTATCTATTCAAACTCAAGCATTTACTTACATCAAAGTATACGAGTCACACATATATAGCCCACCATCTACTCAAGATTTAGGTATGTCACACTATAAACGTCATAAGAGAATAGATCTATAAATGGATTCATGATCTATTCTACTTGGGTCCAGTCCAATGTTCAGTCCAGTCAGTCACATCTATGTCTCTATCTTATGGAAGTCATCCGCTCGATTCCCAAGACAAAACATCTCCCTAATTGGACTTGATAGACGACATATTAGTCTTTCAATCGATTTGCTCATTTTCGATTAGAGTAAGGACATATTTAGGTTTGTCTACTAATATAAGTTGTCTTTCTGTATTACGATCTGACCACGTAATACCACTAAATATTAGTTAAACAATAGACAACTAGTGAGCAACATTTGCTTCCATTTTGCTTTGCATGCAAAAACCATGTGAGGACAATATATAAAGTATTAATTTAATTCACGAATAGTTTTATAAACCAACCTGTTCGAAAAATTAAAAGTGTATTTAGATGAAAATACTACACTTAAAGCACTAGATCCGACACGATCCCCAACAATTTCAACTTCAATTCTTCCCTTGATTTTGATTGCATGACTATATCTTATTTTTGCTACATGTATGAACCTTCAACAATAAAATTTACTATACAAAATTTTACCAAATTCTACACTGAAATCATGTCATTTTAATCAATAGATTTAACAACTACAATTTATATCAAGACTGATATTTCAAAACTCGAAAAGTATAAACACAAAAAATGTAACACCCCTAACCCCTCTCCGTCGTCGAATTAGGGTCACGGGCATCACTAACCAATCAGAACATTTAATTACATCACAAGCAATAGTATAAGCTAACTAATATCGTCATAATATACAAGGGCAAATCATGCTAATCTAATACTTTTGTAATAGTGTCTTATATAATCTAATAATGTATCATGCTATGCAATGCTAAACTTAGTCTTCCACTGTTTACACTCTTATTAATATTTACCCCCTCTTGAAAGCTAGAAGTTGGATACATAACAAGACTATTCCAAATATTAGCATCAGAGTATTAAACCATACTTCGACTACTACTACCTTCAATGATATTAGTAGAATAACCTACTTCATCCAGCTTAGATTTTCTATTTCATTCTAAATCAGGGTAAAAGTTACTCTTGCAGTCCCTAATACGAGCGTACAGATCCCTAGAAAAAGCTATGAACAAACAAGGACTAATTTGGAACAATTCTGAAAGTTAAGGGAAAATTTAAAAAATACCTAAAAAATGGGGCACACGGCCATGTGTAACATCCCAGACTGTGTGACTTTCGAAGTTGGGACACATGGTCGTGTCTCAAACCGTGTGTGTCACACGGCCGTGTGACAGACCGTGTCTCAGGCCGTGTGTGCCTAAATGTACTATAAAACTCAAGTTTACCAAATCGAGTTTGCTTGGACACTAAGCAACTCATTTACCAACCATTTAACCTATTCAAAACACCATTAAACATGTTCAAAATGTGCTAAAACAATCATCTTAGGTGTCTAACCAATGTACCTTCATTGGTACCACATTTCATATTTCCAACACATAATAAGGCATCAACCATTTCATTCACATTCATATCAAATTATCAACTAAGCTAACCTACCAAAACATAGCTTCACTCTCAACCATATGCACATATAAACATCATTACACATAGAATTCAAAACACCATCATATTAATAAAACAACATCATTCCAAAAGACCCCCTAAGTACATGTCATTACAAAATAAAACATCACCACACTTGAGCTCGAGATTGTTGTTGGATGCTGAGTCGACGATAAGCTGAAAGTACCTAACTTGCACACAAAAAACAATATTGTACATTGAGTATAACTCAGTGGTATTTCTATAATCCAAACAATTTAAACTTGATATGAATAGTTAAGATATAGATATGCATAAGTAATGTTATAAAACATATGTATCAAATCGATAATGTCAACTTACTCATTCTTTATTCACATTCAATAGAGTTCACAAATTTTAATACATGGCAATAGTATTTCATATGGCATTTGAGAAACCAATTCATTCAATGGCATATTTCATCTCTACTTCCAATTCATGATTTCATTTCTCATAATTCAATCTATATTCACAACAATCTACCATTTCATATTTCATTTCACATCTCATTTCCATTTCTCAACCATGTCATTTCAATATCGAACACATCGATTTTATCGTTTATTTTCCCTATTAACACGACTCAGACTCGAACGGATACGTGGATCCAACCAACACACTAGTTTTGCACCCACTGCCTCATCGGATATATCCGAAGTAATAACTGCACCCAGTGCTATATAAGTTGACACCCAGTGTCTCATCAGTTAAACCGAAGCAAATTGGCACCTAGTGCCTCATCAACTCGAGGTCGAAGAAATCCCTGAACTCTTCCTATCCTATGGCATGCCATCTATATCCGACTTAGCCCGAAATAGTTAATAGGGTTTCATTTCACTTTTCAATATAACAAATGTCTCAATTTCATATATATACATTATCACATATAGTCAATTCAATATTCACATAATCAATACATTTCAGAATATACAAAATCAATCCATTTCAAATCAACTATGAATTCAATTCAATCTCAAAATACAAAAGTACTCACCTTAAATGCTTACCATACATAACAACGCAACATGTAATAGTTTATAACTTAATTCGGATTATAGAAATACAAATCATATATTCCGAGCTACTCGACGTCGACCTTGTCTTTCCCCTTCTTACTCGAGGATTTTGGAACGACGTTTGCTATGGAATAAATTAATTAAAATTAATTAATAACATAACACTCAATTCACAAGAATTTCAATTTTTCTACTATATTTTGCTTAAACCGAGACTAATTTTAATAACCATATTTAACCTGAATTTTTTATACAAATTTTACTCTAAGCTAAATTTAGCTCCATATTTTCAATTCTACTCCTATATTACAAATTTTCACAATTTAGTCCCTATTGCTCAAAATCAACAATTAACTTCACTATTTAGCCCTTTTTCACTTCTAACTTTAGAATCTATCAAATTAATCCCTAATACTTAAACTATTCAACAATGGCAACATCTAAAATCTTAAGCAATACTAAAAATTATACCATGGGCCGGGTAGCTCTAAGTATCGGGATTCTAAAAACGTAAAAATTACAATAAAATGGACTAAATTGACTAACCAATTGAAGTTGGAAGGTTAAAACCCCTAAGTGCCATGCGTTTCTTTCTCTTTTTCCTTCCCAAATTTATTTTGCATGTTAGAATAAAAGAAAAGAAATGGTTTGGTTGTTTATTACCGACCATTTTACCAATAAAGGCTCATTTCCTACTTTATTTACGAAAATGGGCCACTTTTTTCATTATTTACTGGAATGGGCCGAAAACACTAAAACGCGTTCATATAGGAGCGTTTTAAGGGGAAATTCTAGCAAAACACGTCCCTAAGGGAAAGATTTTGCCATGTAAGCAAAAAATGTATTGACGTGGACGCGCTTTGTTGACATGGGAAAACTCTCCCTTAGGGACGCGTTTTAACCTGTGTTTTTCTAGGGTTAGGGCTATTTGCATGTTTAGTGCTTAGGGTTTATGGGTTTAGGGTTTTAGGGTTAATGTTTTGTTAAAATAATTTAAGGTTTAAAAATTTTTAAAAATAAATCAGGGTTTAGAATTTTTTAAAAAGTTAATTAAATTAGGTTTCAAAGGTTTAAAGTAAATTAGTTAAATTAGGGTTTGGGGTTTTTAAGAAAATTAATTAAATTAAGGTTTAGGGTTTTTAAGAAAATTAATTAAATTAAGGTTTAGGTTTTTTTAAAAATAATTTTATGTTTAGCTTTTAGGGTTTTTGTAAAAGGGTTTAGGTTTAGGGTTTAGAAAAAATTATATTGATAAGAAGGATTTTGTTTTTTTTTTAACAGTAGTTTCTGAAAAATTAATTTTGAGAAGACGATTTTGAAAAGATAATGTCAAAAACGCTTCAAGCAGGATGCACTGTCAGCAAAATTACTGAAAAAAACTCTCACATGGACGCTCTTTTTCTACAGTAGTTCTTAAAAAAATAATTTTGAGAAGACGGTTCTGAAAAAATAGTGTAAAAAACGCTTCAAGCAAGATGCACTGTCAGCAAAATTACTGAAGAAAACTCCCACGTGGATGCTCTTTTTCTAAAATAGTTCCTGAAAAAATAATCTTGAGAAGACGGTTCTAAAAAAGAGTATAAAAAACGATTCAAACAAGATGCACTATTAGCAAAATTACTGAAAAAAGCTCCCACGTGAATACTCTTTTTCTACAATAGTTCCTGCTTGGCCTTAAACTATAAATGAGCCAAATTTCATTTTCATGTTGCATAAGTTACAACAAGAAAAATTAGAAAGGCTAAGCAGAATAGAAATTGAAGATAAGTGAACGTATTAATGTTATTATTTACTATGATGGTGAGGTCCGTGACACCGAGAACGACGTTGTTTTTTTATCGGAGAACACAACGTGACTAGTTTTTAACTAGAACATAGATTTGACATAACTTTGTAAAAGACTTAAGCGCAAAATCTTCGAAACAACGCCAATGAGAGTTTTGTCTATTAAGTATCAATTTTGTGCTTTGGTTGATCACGTGACATATGACTCATTTGATATCAATAGTGGTCGTAGCTCGGAGGCGATGGTGCAGACTTATCTCGCTAGTGGATCACCCTATCTTGAGTTATATGTACAAGTTTCATCGCCAAATGAAGCATTTGCTACTTCAACATCTATTGCTGTTCGAGAAGAATACACGACCCATGCCGGACACTCCGTTAGTGGAAGGCAGAACACGGAAGCGTCCGTGTTTAGTGACAGTATAGAATACATAACTCCTACACGACACTCGGTTAGTGGATGAGACATGCACCTCAGTGGGTCAATATTCGATGCTGAAAATACGTACTGGGGAATGACATCAACTTCTAATGGTTGGCAATCCACATCTGATTGGGGACGTTACGTTACAAATGATGGTGGGTTGGATGATGAGTCCGATGTGGATCCACCTTGGGAGCTGAGCCCCGATGGTGTAGAAGTTGCATTATTTTCTGAACTGGAGCATGTTCCAACTGAACCTGAAGACGGTGAAGGGGGTTCAGATGAAGAAAAAAAAGATTCGCGATTCACGGCGTACTCATCTCCAACCCACATGTATAATGCCAATTTATTGGCAGATAATGCATTGAAGTTTCTAGATCTACTACACAGAAGCCGTGACCGTACAAGTTCGTCGTTGAATTCGGGTGAATTGGAAGTGGTAAGGAGTTTTCCAGTAAGGATAGTTTTCTAGGTGCATTGAAACAATATAGCATCATGAACGGGGTTTGTAACACCCTGGTTTAGGGGTTATGCGTTTGGAGCATAACTCGAGCATTTAGTAGGCTATGGTCATGTTGGGAGAATTTTTAGGGGTTTTGGAGAACCTTAGAAGGCAAGGGATACCTTAGAAAATTTTTAAATTTTAGGGTAATAAGAGGGAAATAGGGTAGAAAGGCCTTAAAATAAAATTGTGGAGTTTAAGTCATAAGAAAGGCATTGGCAAAGTGGTGCCCGTGCGCCACTTAGGCGCTGGAGGAGGGTGAGGCGGCTGGTTCGAGTGGTAGAAGCGGCATTTTGGTGTTTTATTTTATATGCGGTTATGGGCTTGGCGTAGGAAGGGTTTAAAAATTAAATAGTGTGGCTTATGGACATGAAAGGCGGTGGGGCGGAGTGGCTAAGGCGCTACTTGAGAAGGGGCTTTGTGCGGTCGCGGGATCGAAATTTGGAAGCAACATTTTGGCATGTTTTATTTTATGCGGATATGGATTGTTGTATGAAGGCCTTAAAAATAAAATCTTTGGGGTTTCTAGCATAGAAATCAGCCGCCGAGTGGCTTTGGCGCTGGGGGAAAGGAGCAGCGACTTGGTCCCGTGTTCGAGCCAAGGAAGCCGCATTTTGGGAGTTTGAATTTTTATTTCTTTTGGGCAGCAAATTGAAGTGTTGGGCGGCTAGAAGACTCTTTTTTTGGAAGAGGATAATATGTTTTTATTATTTTTATTTATTAATTAGATTAAGTGGAATTATTATTATTTATTTTTTGGAGGATGATATGAGTTTTTTTAGGAGATAATCAAGGATATTATGAAGATTAAAAGAATTATTATTGGATTATTAGTGAAGTGTTTAAGTAGAATTAAATTAGTGAGGTGTTGGCCAAATTTTGGAGACTTCAAGGGGGTTGGCGAATGCTATAAATAGGGGAGGGGAGTGCTAGTTGTTCATCAAGTCTTTTGCCTCTTCCTCTTGGTGTGCCGATTTTCTCCTTTGGCCTTGTAGCCAAGTATTTCTTTTATTTTCTTTTAGCCCCTTGATAGCCGAAATCCTTAGCCCTCCATCACTCTCCTACTTTATCAAGTTTGAAGCCGAATCGGTGAGGTGTAGTCTTGTCGACATTCGAGCTTGTAGCCAGCGCCAAGGAGTCTAAAGGAAGGTCTTGAATTGTTTGGACTCATCAAGGGGCAAGTCGACAAAAGTACAGAGGAGCCTTTGAGATTTAAGATCGTTTGGTAAGTAGTTAAATTGTAGTTGTTCGCTTGAGATTTTGTATTATGGTGTTTAACCAAAGGGTTCTAATTAAGTGATTACGATGGACGTGGGTTCGAGTACCGGTCAAGGTGGGCAAGGAAAGCTCCCATCCCAAAGTTCAAGAAGAGATCCGTTTCTGGCACATGCGAGATTGGCCACGGTGGTGTGGGCCAACAAAGAAGAAACGTTAGGCGTAAAGTCGTAGTTTCGCTGAGCGATAGCGTCGAGGATCGAGAGTCTAGAACTCCTAGTGATAAGGTGTGTAACTAACCCACTTGTTTCCGGTTTTATGTGTTATATGTTTTACTAACAAGTGCGATAAAGGAGTGTGCCATATATACCCCTAAAGGGTATGATGATGACCAGTTAGTAGCAAATTGGCTAATACGTGATGATTGATTTTTAATGTATGCCTATGATTGTGAATAGCATGCACATGCATCATCCTCGCATTATATTATGTTACATGTGCATGGGTGGGTTATGAAAAGAAGATGCGGGTGTACTTGAGTGCGTGGTTGATGTCGACTTTGTGCTACATCGTGGATTGGCGCTGGATCGAGGTCGCGTTGTGGATCTTTGCGATTTAGTTCGCGTGGTTACCTTGATTGATATGGGCTTTATGCCATATCGTGGCTTGATGGATTGCTTTGTGTGCTCCATCGTGGTTTGATGTTAGCTATACGCTACATCGTGGATGGCATTGGTTGCCTTTTTGAGAGGAAAAGGAGAGGGTGACTCGATAGTCCCCAGTGTGTGGTAAAAGGTTTGGATAAGGGGGTGTGTAGCGGATGGACCCTAGGTTGGGTTGGGAATCATGTTGCATTATTTTTGTGATAATATGGAAATGGGCCAAGCCCAATATGACATGTGGATAGGTGTGTTTTGGGAACATACGTGGAAATGGGCCAAGCCCAGATGATATGTGGTTTATTGAGAAATGGGCCAAGCCCGTATGTGATGTGATTTGAATGTGGGCCAAGCCCAGTTGTAGTAATTGTTAAAATGATATATATATATATTACTTGTTGCATTTGGTAAGTGGGATATTTTGTGGCTAGCATGTGGGTGGATTTCAGTGGTTAACTTACACACTGAGTCATTGTGACTCACCCAATTATTTATCCATCATCGCAGGTGAGTCGTGACTAGTGGACGGGTTGGAGTGGATACAAGGTGGCCCATGCGAGCGATTTTCATGCAGAAGTTGACGTTTTGAATATTTTTATTTCAAGCATTTTAAGTACTTGGTTTACTTATTTGATGTAATAAGGGTCACTTTTGATTAAAGTACGCTATTTATAGTTGTTAAAGGTTATAACGTATTTAGCAATATTTTTACAAAAGAGTTATATTATAGTAAATTATAATAAAGTTTTAATTCATCCCAAGCATATATTACTTAATAATTTTAAATGGACATGACTTTACCGAAGATAATAAACTTTCATGTTTTAAATTCTAAGTAAAGAAACATATTTTCACTAACATAACCAGATTCGGTCGTAGTGAATAGGCCGGGTTTGGGGATGTTACAGTTTGGTATCAGAGCCCGGTTCAAAACTCGGCTTTGAGGGTTTTGGGCCCAAAAACATTTTTAAAATGGGCTTTTCAAAAATATGGGCTTTTAGGAAATTATTTTCAGGTTATTCTGGCATGGCACCTGTACCTTCAACCCGAGTCCACCAGGTAAGTATTTCGGACTTTTGAAGTGCATCACTATTATGAACTGTTATGGGCTTAGTTGGGCTCGTAGATTAGTGAACTAGGATCTATTGAACCCTAGGACTAGTCTACTCAAACATATACATAAGACTTGAAGCTACTAAACAAACCTGTGATTAAGTCGCCGAGTTAAGGTGTGGTAACCATTGTGCGCATGTCTAGGAGTGGATCCGGAAGAGCTTGGTACTTAAGCAGTCCTCGTGACTCACCTCCTCTTCGCTGGAATCCTACCTGGTGCGTAGCTACGGTTCACCTTAACCAAGAGGACTTGTTCATAGGCTAAACCAAATATTAAGACCCGAAAGGGATTTGCCTCACTGTTTTAAAGTCCTTAGTTTTAAAATTTCTAAAAAAATACCCCTGTAGGAAAATGACGAAATTACCCACAGGTAGGAAGGAAACTTGATTGCTCGAAAGAACTACTTTAAATACCCTTCTTTCATAAAATTTGCTCGTGGTTAAATAGTGGAACAATTTCTAATGCATAAAACTTGTTAATCAGTTAAATTGCGCGATGATAGAGATGAACTCTAGGGGGGCGCGGTAGAGGTAGAATGGCGGTTTCGAACCCGTAGGTCCGCCATGAGTCGAGAAAGTGAAGTGCCGCCACCGTGGACGTAGAAGGGCAAGATCGGATAGAAGAAGATGACGCAGTGATGTCGCGGGCCATGTTACGAATTCTAGGCGTTTAGCGAGAGCTAGTAGAGGAAATGGAACTCGAAAGTCGGTGTCGGAAAGGCTTAGATTGAGCGGAGCTGAGATCTTTAGAGGAATATCTGGAGTAGCTCGAGCGTGGCGGAGTATTGGCTAGAAGCGATCGAAAGAATCATGGGCGATTTGGACCGCACCAATGAAGAAAAGTGAAGGGTCTTTGTTTACGTTGCTTCGCGACGAAGCTTATCGTTGGTGGCTCACCGTCAAGCAAAGTGTACCAGCAGATCGGCGAGATTGGGACTTCTTTAAGGTTAAGTTTGAAGGAAAGTGCGTAGGAGCCGATTATTTGGACTCGCAAAGGAAAGCGTTTCTAAATCTAATACAAGGAAGTAAGTCGATAGTTGAGTCGAAAGCGGAATTGCGTGCGACTTAGTCGAGTATGCTAAGGGAATTGTGGCCACCGATTATGAGAGGTGCGTCCGGTTTGAGGACGGATTGCGAGATGAACTTCGAATGGTGATTGCTCATGCAGAGGAGAGAGACTTGGTGCTAGTAGAGAAAGCTCGGATCGTTGAAGAGGTTAAGAAGACTATAAGAGAAAACCGAGAAAGGAATAGGAGCGAGAATAAGAGAAATATTGGACCGTCGGTATCGCTTGGTAATGTCCGAAAAGACCAAGGACCGAGAACCACAGTAAGTGTACTTGTACCAATGGATCGGAATTGTTCTTGTGCTCGATGTGGAAGACCTCACACGAGGAGAGTGTTGGGGAAATAGTAAAGAATGCTTTCGGTGCGGATCTAAGGCACATTTAGTTAAGAATTGTCCTCAAGCGACGAGGGTCGTGGTTCAAGTCATGGAAAGAATGGTTCTAGTCGAGTCAACCAAGGATGTGATATTAGGTAAGCTCCTTTGCTTTGGTACATGCTTTAATTACTTGGTTTGATTACGATTTAGCCTTTTACGTGTTTGCTAAGAGAGGTGTTTGAATTTTTTTAGCATGAACTTAGAGATTGTGTAGGTACGATAGCCTTAGTAAGATCAGTCACGCGACATAAGCGTATGGTGGTAAGATAGGTTGTATGGACGTTAGTTAGTAAAGTAATTTCGAGGACGAAATTATTTTTAAGGAGGGTAGAATTGTAACACCCTGGTTTAGGGGTTATGCGTTTGGAGCATAACTCGAGCATTTAGTAGGCTATGGTCATGTTGGGAGAATTTTTAGGGGTTTTGGAGAACCTTAGAAGGCAAGGGATACCTTAGAAAATTTTTAAATTTTAGGGTAATAAGAGGGAAATAGGGTAGAAAGGCCTTAAAATAAAATTGTGGAGTTTAAGTCATAAGAAAGGCATTGGCAAAGTGGTGCCCGTGCGCCACTTAGGCGCTGGAGGAGGGTGAGGGCGCTGGTTCGAGTGGTAGAAGCGGCATTTTGGTGTTTTATTTTATATGCGGTTATGGGCTGGCGTAGGAAGGGTTTAAAAATTAAATAGTGTGGCTTATGGACATGAAAGGCAGGTGGGCGGAGTGGCTAAGGCGCTACTTGAGAAGGGGCTTTGTGCAGGTCGCGGGATCGAGGGCTGGAAGCAACATTTTGGCATGTTTTATTTTATGCGGATATGGACTGTTGTATGAAGGCCTTAAAAATAAAATGCTGGGGGTTTCTAGCATAGAAATCAGGCTGGCCGAGTGGCCTGGGCGCTGGGGGGGAAAGGAGCAGCAGCTTGGTCCCAGGTTCGAGCCAAGGAAGCTGCATTTTGGGAGTTTGAATTTTTATTTCTTTTTGGGCAGCAAATTGAAGTGTTGGACGGCTAGAAGACTCTTTTTTTTGGAAGAGGATAATATGTTTTTTATTATTTTTATTTATTAATTAGATTAAGTGGAATTATTATTATTTATTTTTTTGGAGGATGATATGAGTTTTTTTAGGAGATAATCAAGGATATTATGAAGATTAAAAGAATTATTATTGGATTATTAGTGAAGTGTTTAAGTAGAATTAAATTAGTGAGGTGTTGGCCAAATTTTGGAGACTTCAAGGGGTTGGCGAATGCTATAAATAGGGGAGGGGAGTGCTAGTTGTTCATCAAGTCTTTTGCCTCTTCCTCTTGGTGTGCCGATTTCTCCTTTGGCCTTGTAGCCAAGTATTTCTTTTATTTTCTTTTAGCCCCTTGATAGCCGAAATCCTTAGCCCTCCATCACTCTCCTACTTTATCAAGTTTGAAGCCGAATCGGTGAGGTGTAGTGTTGTCGACATTCGAGCTTGTAGCCAGCGCCAAGGAGTCTAAAGGAAGGTCTTGAATTGTTTGGACTCATCAAGGGCAAGTCGACAAAAGTACTGAGGAGCCTTTGAGATTTAAGATCGTTTGGTAAGTAGTTAAATTGTAGTTGTTCGCTTGAGATTTTGTATTATGGTGTTTAACCAAAGGGTTCTAATTAAGTGATTACGATGGGCGTGGGTTCGAGTACCAAAGGTGGGCAAGGGAAAGCTCCCATCCCAAAGTTCAAGAAGAGATCCGTTTACTGCACATGCGAGATTGGCCACGGTGTGGGCCAACAAAGCAAGAAACGTTAGGCGTAAAGCGTAGTTTCGCTAGACGATAGCGTCGAGGATCGAGAGTCTAGAACTCCTAGTGATAAGGTGTGTAACTAACCCACTGTTTCCGGGTTTTATGTGTTATATGTTTTACTAACAAGTGCGATGAGGGAGTGTGCCATATATACCCCAAAGGGTATGATGATGACCAGTTAGTAGCAAATTGGCTAATACGTGATGATTGATTTTTAATGTATGCCTATGATTGTGAATAGCATGCACATGCATCATCCTCGCATTATATTATGTTACATGTGCATGGGTGGGTTATGAAAAGAAGGTGCGGGTGTACTTGAGTGCGTGGTTGATGTCGACTTTGTGCTACATCGTGGATTGGCGCCGATCGAGGTCGCGTTGTGGATCTTTGCGATTTAGTTCGCGTGGTTACCTTGATTGATATGGGCTTTATGCCATATCGTGGCTTGATGGATTGCTTGTGTGCTCCATCGTGGTTTGATGTTAGCTATACGCTACATCGTGGATGGCATTGGTTGCCTTTTGGAGGGAAAAGGAGAGGGTGACTCGATAGTCCCCTCGGTGTGTGGTAAATTTGGATAAGGGGGTGTGTAGCGGATGGACCCTAGGTTGGGTTGGGAATCATGTTGCATTATTTTTGTGATAATATGGAAATGGGCCAAGCCCAATATGACATGTGGATAGGTGTGTTTTGGGAACATACGTGGAAATGGGCCAAGCCCGGATGATATGTGGTTTATTGAGAAATGGGCCAAGCCCGAGTATGTGATGTGATTTGAATGTGGGCCAAGCCCAGTTTGTAGTAATTGTTAAAATGATATATATATATATTACTTGTTGCATTTGGTAAGTGGGATATTTTGTGGCTAGCATGTGGGTGGATTTGATGGTTAACTTACACATTTGAGTCATTGTGACTCACCCAATTATTTATCCATCATCGCAGTGAGTCGTGACTAGTGGACGGGTTGGAGTGGATACAAGGTGGCCCATGCGACGATTTTCATGCGAAGTTGACGTTTTGAATATTTTTATTTCAAGCATTTTAAGTACTTGGTTTACTTATTTGATGTAATAAGGGTCACTTTTGATTAAAGTACGCTATTTATAGTTGTTAAAGGTTATAACGTATTTAGCAATATTTTTACAAAAGAGTTATATTATAGTAAATTATAATAAAGTTTTAATTCATCCCAAGCATATATTACTTAATAATTTTAAATGGACATGACTTTACCGAAGATAATAAACTTTCATGTTTTAAATTCTAAGTAAAGAAACATATTTTCACTAACATAACCAGATTCGGTCGTAGTGAATAGGCCGGGTTTGGGGATGTTACAGGGTTAACTACCACGTGGTTAAATCTAAATTCGAGAAGTTCGAGGCCAAGTGTGTAGTGCAAGATAGTACATGTTCATGGAAAATCATAGCTTCGGTTAGGAAAAAGACAGACTTATGGGAGATAAAGAAGTACAAAGGTCCACATACCTGTGTTGCCGGTACAGTATCACTGGGTGTTTAGGTTTTTTGAATAATATTATTATTAATTAATTTTGTATTATTTAACGTACTTCGTTGACAGGTGTTTCACAAGATCATCCCAAGATGGATTCAGATATGATAGCTAGCTTAATACTATCGATGGTGAAGGCGGATCTCAGGACTTCTGTGTCAGTCTTAATTGCCAATATTCGTAGCCAATTGAGGTACACTCCCTCTTACCGTAAGGCTTGGATAGCTCAGCAAAAGGCGTTGGAAAAGATGCATAGTGGGTGGGATGCTTCATATAATGAGGTGTGGTAGTGGTGTTAGGTATTGGAGAGGTACATCCTAGGTTGCGTAACAGACCTTGAAACGGGCCCTACGTACTATAACGACCGCTTGCTCCGTAGATGCTAAGTGTTCAAGCGTCTGTTCTAGAGCTTTAAGTGATGTTGGGGCACATTTGTGTACTGCAAGCCATTAGTATAAATTGACGGTACCTTTATGTATGGTAGATATACCCATCGGCTATTGTTAGCTGTAGCACAGGATGACAGTAGGAGAATCCTTTCAATTGCATTTGCAATAACATCGGGGGAGTCAAGTGACGACTGAGATTTCTTTCTTTCTAGGTTGAGGAGGCATGTCTACCCCAAACCTGATATCTGTATTATATCGGATCGGGGCACTGGAATACTAGTCACAATTGAGCGACAGGGAATCCAATGAGATCGCACACACCATCGGTATTGTCTAAGGCACGTTGCGTCCAACTACTACGGGCAATATCGGTCTACCACTGAACAACGACAAGTGACCAACGTGAGTATTTAATCTCTACTAATATAATTTTGTTTGTAATATTCAATTTATTCTGAATGGAATAGTGGTATGTAATTATCGCTATCAACTTATATTGATAGGGTACGAGATCAATAAGGACTGTTTTCATGAGATGTTGGTGATTTTACGATCAGTTAACGATTAAGGCGCAGACTACCTCTGTAATATACCTTTCGATCAGTGGACACAAGCATACGACGGCGGTCTAGGATATGGTCATATGATCTCAAACCTGGCTGAATACATAAATTTTGTTCTAAAAGAAATGCGTCATTTGCTGATAACCTCGGTTGTGTGGGAGACATATTTCAGTTTGGCAACACTATTTCTAAAGCGAGCAGCGAGTTATAAAGGCCAAATGCAGGGAGGCCATGTATGGTGCCGGAAGGTATTGTAAGAAATTAACAAGGCGAAGGTGCGGGCCAACACCATGCACACAGTGTGTCACGATCGCGACATCCTATGGTTTCGTGTGACGGAGTTCGATAGACCGAACCAAGGTATTACCGACAGGCAATATCGTGTACACTTGAGAAATAATACTTGCGACTGTGGGACGTTTAACACACTTCGTTATCCTTGCGCTCATGCAATTGCAGCATGTCAGAATTCCTGTTTGGATCCCATGAGCTATGTCGACGAAGTGTACAAAATAGAATACATGTACAACGTGTGTGTCGATACCATTTTTTTTTTGTTTGAGAAAACAGGGTCGACTTAAAAATGAGATATGGAGTCGCCACCAATCCTTTTTGTTTATGTGTGATCGGATCACCTATAAAACATTTTATTATATTTAAAAAAAATTAATTTTGGTCTACGAATTTCAAGAAAAACGGGTTCGGGAGTCGGTTACGCACGAGGAAGGATTAGCACCCTCGCAACGCCCAAAATTGGTACCTAATTGATTAATTAATGTCCTAATGCCAAAAGTTTGAAACGATTTTAAAATACAATTCCGTTTTAAAAAATTTTAAATAACTCGAATTGGATATTGAGATTCTCTTGTTCCGAAGGAATAAAATATCACATCCAGCACGATAGGATATGACGTTTCAAACCCTCGATGCCAAGATCCTCTCGTGATTTCCAAAGTTCATGCATTGATATTTTTATAAGGATATTCAATTATTTGGACAAACGAAAAACCGAAGCCCAGCACAGTAGGGTATGATTTCTCGGATTTTCAAACACAAAATATTGCCTTGTTTTTTAGAAAACATGGACAAAATTTTAAAAGGATATTTGGTTATTTGGTCAAACGGAAAACCGAAACCCAGCACGATAGGGCACGATTTCTCGAATTTCCAAACACAAAATATTGCCTTATTTGGAAAAACTTTTGAATAAGTGATTATAAAACCGACTCAAAATATATTTATTTAGTTTGTTTGGAACAAGAATGAAACGACCAATATCAATTAAAATGTTAAAATTTGAATCATGATGCGATAATGTGGAAAAAGCAAAGTTACAAACATGGAATAATATACATGGATAAAATATTATACAAATGAATGACCATAATATGAAATTTGAAAGGAACGAATTTGGGCACATACAATGACAAACAAATTAACACAAATGACTTATATCAAATTTTAAAGTAAATAAGCAAATGATGTATATAAAATAATATGTGTCAATCTAAATAATACGTGTGTAAATAAAAAAACTTGATATAAAATAATGTATATATAAAAATAATATTGATATATGAAAGTGTTTGGAATAAATAAATATATAATTTAAAATAGGGTCCTTTTAAGAAACAAATTATATACATAAATAGATTTAAAAGAAGATATATATATACATACACGTAAATAAATTTAAAAAATAATATTTACATAAAATAATGTGAAATCAATAGTATATACATAAAATAAGATAGTTTTAATACAAATTATATATATGTATGTATGTGTAAATTAATAAGATATAAGAGTATTTAAATTAAATATTGTACAAATTTTTAAAATGAAGTAAAATAAAAAAAAATTAAAAATAAATTATAATAAGACAAATAAAAATATATACAAATGGATATATAAAAATAACATATTGAAACAATGTGAAATTAATAAAATATTTCCAAGTACTATGTTAAAACAATTTTTATCTAAAAAATTGAATGAATTATAAGGAATAAAAAACATAAAATTAAAACAGACCCAATTGAAATCAAAACACAATCAAAAGAATATTTTTTAAACAAATAAAATTATGAAAACAGAATCAAGGACTTAAATAAAATGCGCATAAATGAACGAGGATTAAAAATGCAATATTCCCAGTCGCGAAAACGCTGCGTTTAGACTGGGACTAAAATAAAAATAGAACAAAAATTAAGGGCGAAATTAAAATAAAATAAAACTTAATTAAAAAATAAAATGCGGAAGGACTAAAAGGGAAATTAGCCCTTCCATTACAAAACGCGCGGATCCTTCCCCGGGTCGGGTTAACGCGCGGGTCTTGGCTAAAAACGACGCCATTTTAAGGCTTAATGCTCCGCCCCGAAACGACGTCGTATTATGCAGCTTTAAATAGCAAAAAATCTTAGCAAAATCATTTTTAAACCGCATTTTGAAAAAAAACTAAGAAAAAAGCTCTGAAGGCTCTCTGGAGCTCTGACCTAGCCCCGTCACCGAGCCACCGTGCTCCGTCACCGTTTGCCGTCGTGCGCGGTGGTCGAAGACCCCAAAAGTCGGCCATTTCACACCCTCCAGGCACCCCAAGCCAGATCTAAACCCTAAATACCTAAAATCTTCACCAAAAATAAAAAACAACAAGAAACCCTTCGGATTCGGGTTCTCCGATCAACACAAAAAGGGGTAAGGGTTTATCTTTGTTTCTTATCTCTATGGATGTTTGATATTAGAAACAAATAGGCATAAAAACAATGATAAAATACCTTCGAAATCTCTCTATTTTTTTTATTTTTTTTATTTGTATTTCACTGTCAAAATTGTGAAGAAGATTACAATTGTTTGTTTTGGTCTTTTATAACCGAATTCAGAAAATAAAATAAAAATCCAAAATAAAATCCTTTTTTCTTGCTGCGCTGTGTCCTTTGTTGTTTTCGCAGGTACGGAGGCGTGCGTGGCTGTACGAGGGTGGACCTACGTGGAGGAGCTGGAGCATGGCGCGCGCGTGCGTGGGGCTCGGCTGCGGCGCTGGTGGTTCCAAAAACCCTAGAGGTTTCTGGAAATGTTAAGACATTTGGGCCACTCGGGCCTGCTGATTTTGGGTCTGTAAATTAGGCTGTAGGTTGGGTAGTGGTTAGTTCAGGTTTAGCATTTGGGCTCGGGTTTAATTAATGGGTCATTTTAATTTTTGGGTTTGTAAAAAAAAACTGTAAAATGGACTGTTATTGGGCTAGTTTATTAATTGGTTTTTTTTTTAAATTTTGGTTTTTGTTTGGTTAATTGGCCCCCGGGCAAATTTGGGCTCTTACAGTATGGAGACACGTATTCCCACCGGTCCTAGATGAACGTAAGTGGTCGTCTGTATCGCTTGCTTCATTTAAGTTGTTACCGGATAGAAAATTGCATTGCAAACCAAAAGGTCGACCTTGCTCGAGTAGAATACGTGATAATATGGATATCCGGGAAAGAACGAACCAACAGAAATTGTACGGATGGTGTAGGAACCCAGTTTATACAATTCGAATATGTCCAGATCGAAATAGTTGATAATTTCTTAAATGAAATTATGTTGCATTATTTCTATTGCTTTATTCAAAAGAACTTCTATTTTATTAAATGGGATAAAATATAAAAATAATTTACTATTAAAATATTCAAAACAAATTTTATTTTATTAAATGAAACAATATAAAAATAGTTTTTACAAATATATTAAAAAAATCAATGTATGTGTCGGTCAGAATCAGTGCCACATGGGGGTGGTCGACGGTTACGCGCTGGATTCCTTCTTAGTTTAGCTTCCGCCGGGGGTTGTGGTTGTTCCAGCGAGGGTTGTGGTTGTTCTGGTTGTAGGTGTTGGGAGGATGACCCACCTTGATAGAATAAAGAATGTGGAGGTGTTTGCATCACCCATGGTGGAAGTGTTTGAATCCCATAAAGCGATGGGGATTAGAAATGAAATGAGCTCCCTGACGGTGCCTCGTGCGATTCCTCTTGCGATGATGGCCTATATATCGTCGATTGAGTTGGAGTCATCGGGAAATGAGATGCACCGGGCTATGCATTCCAACCTGGCATAGGACTAGGAAAAAAAATATAAGGGTTAGGATACATATAAGGGCTAGGATACGTACCTGGCATAATTTGAAGGGGTTGTGGTGTGGACGTTGTCACTTGAGGCGTTGGGCCCATTAATTGTGTGGGCGCTGCTGATGGGCCCGTCCCGTCATCCCTTCTCCTTAGATTTAAAGGGCCCTGTCGTTCCCTTTCGACACGGATTTGCCGACACCTCTGCTCTTTCGAGAGAAAATATTGCTTGCCATGGATCCTAAACCATGGCATGTAATCCGACGAGCACGCTAACTCTGGAACGATGATTGGTTCGTGAGTAGGTATATGATCATACCGATTTTCCTAAATTTTGATATATTCTGAGAAGAATACCGGCCAATGTGTATTCGATTGCCGTAAGTCGATTTTGTGTTCATCATCAAGCACCTCAGGTGTCACGGGAATTGGTTGTCGGAATCCAAATTGTCGCAACACTTTATCCGTCTGGTGCATCTTGACAATAGCATAGTTGACCAATGGGACTTTAACATGCCAAATGTTCGAATTTTGAAAGAATTCATCCAGAATTACTGCCCGAATTGCCAGATCCTCGTATGGTGTCTATTGAAACTATATGAACGTAATAAAAATATTAGTTATATACATAATACTAAATATTAAATACGAAATGACTATGTTATGTATATATATATTTCATTTAATACTTACATGCACTTCCGACCGTTGTTCTAATAGAAGCCGTATATCTTCAAGAGCGATAGGTATTCCAACATAACTCGCCAAATGGTTCCACCTAATTAAATAAATTTTTAGAATAAAATTATATTTTAAATCTATGTAATAATTGTAAAATAGGTATTCCAACATAACTCGCCAAATGGTTCCACCTAATTAAATAAATTTTTAGAATAAAATTATATTTTAAATCTATGTAATAATTGTAAAATATAATATAAACTTTACCTTGTTATGAGTGGGAATGTATATGGATAATTCATTCAATAACATAAAATTGGAAGGCGAAATCGAGCCCATGATTGTAGTAGTGATAGGCAACCTCCGATTTTGGCTTTAGTTGGTTTCGTCACCCCGCACATCTCCCGGTACAATGTTGCCAACACGGCAGACCCCCAACTAAGTTCGCCAGCTACTCTAAAATCAACGAGTTTCAGTAGCCACCTCAAATGTACGAGGTTTCATGACAAGTCCGGCATCAGATAACCTCCAATAATCTCAAATATGTATGCCCGAGCATATCGTATTCTTTTTACTTCAGTCGAGTCATTCCCTGGCTTCGGGAATGTGTCTCGTAACCAACCCATCTCGATCCGACCTCCGTAAATATTATCCAGAACCGCACCCAAAAGATCGTAGCATATGGCTCCCCAATCAGCAGATTGAGCGGACCTGGTGAGTACGGACCCATCTACCAGCAATCATAATTGTAATTGCACATCCTCCAAAGTGATGGTACACTCTCCGCATGGAAGATGAAATGTGTGCGTCTCGGGTCTCCACCTCTCAATGAACGCGCTGATGAGTTTCGGGTCCAACTTGCACCCTCGGCCTATATTTGCCACGTGCCAAAAACCCGCTTTCCTCAAGTAATTTTCTATCAATGGTGATGGAGGACTAGGCATATTATTAATATAATATTGTAACACCCGATCTACAGACTGTTATAAAAAATTATAAAATAAAAATGAATTAAAATTACATAAATGAAAAAAATATTAAATAATATTCAAAAATTGAAATTAACCCTTACCATTTTCATTTGTTCGACGGAGATATGTATAAGATCGAGACGAATTAATTCCTCGGCCATTGCTAACACGATCAAATATCTTTGAAATTATTAAAAAAATTACTAATTTAGAAAAAAATTAAAGGAAATAATTAATTAAAGAGAGCTTTGAGAAATTTAGGGAGAAATTTGAGAGCTTTTGGAAGAAATATTTGTGTGAAAAAAATAGGAGGGGGTTTTTATAGTTTTTTTTTTTTACCGTTAGACCCTTAACGGTCAAAATTTTAAATGACCGTTGGGGGTCAAAAACACGGGCTAAAACGCATCCCTGAGGGAGCGTTTTGCCATGTCAGCAAAGCGCATCCACATCAGCGCATTTTTTGCTGACATGGCAGAACCGCTCCCTCAGGGACAAGTTTTGCTGGAATTTCCCTTTAAAACGTTCATACGTGGACGCGTTTTAGTGTTTTCGGCCAATTCCGATAAATAATGAAAAAAGTGGTCTATTTCCATATATAAAGTAGGAAATGAGCTTTTATTAGTAAAATGGTCTTTCTACCACTACTTTTTATTATTACTATTATTATAATATGTATATTTTAAAATTAACTTAAATTATATAACATATATATAATATACACATGCATAATTTATTAACTCATGACGGGCCACTTTAAAAGAAACAAAGGTATAATTGCTACTTTAGCCCCTTTAATTTATTTTAATTTATAATTCAACTTTTAACACCAACGCAATTTAGTCACTGTACTTTAATAACTCCTAATTTTATAAAAATTACTTATCCAAAATTTAATTTGTCTCTAATATAACTCCGTAAATATTTAATAATAATATTTATGGGTCCGGTTTGTAGAAACGGAGTCCCGGGAATACACTCTCCGACACCCCTAACTATCGGGTCGTTACAAAAAATGATAAAATTACATAACAAATAATTAAATCTCATAACTTACACATAATATGAGACTAATAGCAGAACTTGATTTAATAAGTTTAATTGCTAATGACTGAAATTCCCAGATTTAGAAAATACATGGATTAAAATTGACAAAATTGAAATAAAGTACTAAATCTTCAATTTACACATAGTATAGGGATTAATAACAAAATATTGGGCTAAACATATTCTTTCCCATCCCAGCATGGGCCTTGAATTGATGGCTGCTCCCTTTTGTTGCAAACAATTAATGCCCCCATTGGGTTGAGGTTGATGTGTTGATGATATGGTATTTATTTGTTAATAAAGCCCAAATTCCGTATATACATAGAGGTTAAAAGTTGGCTGAAATCATTGTGGCCGTTGTAGCACAACTTGGGTAGGCCAGCATAGTCATGCAAGGAGCCTTTAGGTTTGAAAAAAGTTGTGTTTCTAATAAATGATCCGTTTGTTAGCATATCGATAAACCCTTAAATGAAAAATCAAAGTTTAGATTATATTGATGTAATTCTCCTTCTAACCTTAATAAAAATATCGAAGTTTAAACTATATAGATGTAATTCTCTCTCTTCAAATTTGTAAAACAAGATAGTGATACAACAAAAATTGTGGGGGGAATTTATTTGCAACAAAACTGTGGCCCAGGCGAGATTTTGGAGTCAGAATTTTGAGTGAAGAATGGGATGGGTCAGTGACTGTCCCTTCCAAGTAAATAAATTCTAAGTAGAATTTGATAAAATACACAACAGAAATGAATGGACTGGGGTTTATGGTACTTGGATTTATTTTTTTTGGGGACAAAGGACTTCGAAATTTACAGTTAACCACAAATTTTGGTAAGATATATTTTTTTTGGTGGAGCAGACGCTACACCCCAGAATCCCTCACTAAATATTAAAGATTCAAATATAAACCCAAACTTATATGAGTTTGTTAATAACTCTGTCCAATGGTGATTAATCATAATGTTGAAATGTTTTAGGGTTTCGCCGTACAAAACATACTTTCTTTATATAGTACTCCTGGTTGGGGTTGGCTAAAAAAACAACCTAATAAATAACACACCTTTACTATAATTAATAATTAGTTATTAATTAATGTTCTTTTACTTTATTGATTGGTTAGTAATTAACATCTTTTCAGGGGCGAAGCCAGAACAAATTTTTAGGGGGCGGATGAAATTTTAATTTTTTATAGTTTATATCTTTATAATTTGTAAAGGATTAAATCGAATTTTTATAATTTTAGGGGGGCCCAAAGTGCAATTTTACCTTTACTAATTTTAAATTTTTAAAAAATTTTAAGGGCCTAAATAACAATTTTACATTTTAGGGGTGAGGGCCCATGCTGACCCCCCTTCATTACTCCCTGCATCTTTCTCTTTGTAATGATTAAGAATTAATTATCACCTCTCCACTCACTTTTTTATCTCATTTAATTGTTAAACATATTTTTATTATTGTATTATTATTAAATATTATAAGTATTATTATTATTATTAAAGATATAAGTATTATTATTATTCAACATATTTTTTTTATTATAGGATTGTTGTTAAACATATATATGAATACATAAATACAAAAATATGAGCAAAATGCTAAAATATAATAAATTAATATTATTCAACAATAATCTTCTATAGTTATAACATGTGTTTTGAGATTACAAGGTTTCAGTTGTCTATAAAATTCCAGACGTGACATATACATGGTTTGCCATCCAACTGTAGACGGGGCTCTATGGCGGATCCAATAAGTCGAAATGGTAGGCATTGGGTAATCTCCTTCTAATTGTACCATCACACTATGATTATCATATACATGTGCAATTGTAATAGCATGATGGTATTGAAAATGTTCCGGACCTCTCCAAAGAGGAAAGAAAGTTATTTCACCTCGCTTGGTTAAATAATTGAGGATCACCCCAAACTGTTGGCAATCGTGAGACACACATCATAGGCGTAACCATCCAGTGTTCTGCTGGTGCAGGCGATTGTGAGAAACACAATGAATTACGTAATTCATCGATTCCATCAATAAAAACTCTAGCATAGACATCATATGAACTCAATAACTCGTCTAGCAGTTGATGTCGAACATAGAGCCACCGATCTTCGCCATAACCAAGACAAAAGCGGATATTGCTCTAATCCGCAATTTCCATCACCCCTGACATCTTGTACATGTGTGATGTAAGGGTGGAACATATCTGGAATTTCTTTCATTAATGGATAAGTGCCACATGATTCAGGCATCTGGTTTAAGTCTATGAAGTCTGAAACTTGCTCGATGGCTCTGGTTTTAAGTCCGGAATTTCTTGTTACGTATGAACTATGTCTTGCGAGTTCTTTGTTCAACTCTACCGATCCAACCCAATGATTTTGACGTGGTTGAATGGCTACGTCTTACGGGAGCTTGAATTATAGAATCATTTCGTTTTTGTTGTTGTTTCTTCAAGGTTGGTCGTCCACGCGTATTTTTTTGGATTTAGGTTCTTTAATGAGTGTTTTACTCGGCTGGAATACATCTATTAACTTTCTTAACAGACTTTTTTTCCCGGCTTTTGACTGCACAGTGAAGTTTTCTTTGAACATTTCTAACTCACCGTCACAACAAATATCCTCATTTTCCACAGAAGTTGACGGTGATAAGTCAAGCTTCCTCCAGAAAACATCTATTGAATCCAACGGAATACACTCACCTGCATTGAAATGCCATTAGTTTATAAAAATTCAATATATAAATAAAATTTAGAAAATAATTGTTAAATATACCACTTGAATTCAAGTAGACTGATAGCATGCAAGCGCATGGTAACCCACAACTATGACATAGTTTACAACCACAGTTTGAAGAGTCAAGTTGATGTCTACTCGACCGTTGAAGTTCCCCTTCTGGGATATCTAGAGCTTCAAGTGCCACAAAACCCCGCAATAATCTGAAACACGGTAAGTTGTGTCTGTGTTTGAGGACAATTCTACTCTTTTCAAAACTTTCATATATCGATGTAAGTTGAGACTTCACAATCGATCGATCTGACCAACAAATTTATCTAGAGAAGAATTTTTTGCACAAAGGTATTTCTTTAGCTTTGCATGCTTTGCTCTCAACTCTATTCGTAGTTCGTTCTCCAAAGTTGATATGCCGATCAATCCAGCACAAACACAAACATTTCCTTATATTTGCTTAACCACACTTGATCTAGATATTTTAAAACACCGAATTTATATAAACGTTAGTTATGTATAAAAAGTCTTCTAAAACTATAAACAATTATTTATAGAATAACGAGGCTTGTACCTGGATATTCGCTCAACATTGATTGGAGTTTTCTGTAGTTTTCGGTGTACAATATCCACGTTAGAGATTCAACGTGTACAGTCCACATAGCACGAAAGGAGTCCCACTCATGTTGCGACTTGATAGACTGCCTACAATGCTGTTTAATATTTTCAGTAATGTGCCATCTGCATAGTAACCGAGTGGAATCGGAGAAAACTTGTTGGCATGCATTCATCAGAGCCAACTCTCTGTCCGTCACAATAACACGTGGGTACATGCACTCTTCTAGTGTCAACTTTAGACATGTTAATGCTCAATTATAGTTCTCCTCCTTTTCGTTAATGATAAAGGCAAAAGCTATACTAAATGTCTTGTTGGTTGAAGTCACGCCAACAATCTAAACAAAAGGCAGATCATATTTGTTCGTTTTGTACGTTGCGTCTACAATCAAAACGTGCGGAAATGCACGCCATATATCCAATGATCGTGGATGAATGAAGAATAGATTTTCCAATTCATTTGAAATATTATTTACTGAAAACTCAGTAAAAAATTGTTCATCATTCAAAAGCAACATAATAACCTGTATCGGAGTTTTACCGACATTCTGGGACGAGCGAAGCTTTTGCCGTGCATTGTATATGGTTTTTTTTATGTAGAAACGTTATTCTCGTCCTGCTCCTTCAGTGTCGATAATATGTCATGTGGTGCAACATTCTTACTCGTCAAATCAACCAACAATTTTTTTTCGTTTTCTTTCAACCGCCTTGCATAAGCATGTCCCTCCATATGTTGTGCAGGTGGATGGTTATGTTGATCACATATCACCCTCAACGTCCATCCATCATATTGTTTTAAATACGAACCTACCAATCGAAATTTACAGTTGGTCTTTTTGGTGCCAGACTTTTTACTTGATTCTTTAAATTTGTATTCACCGCCACGGTCACAAATAAGTGTGACGTAAGACACCACACCATTTTCCTTTGCTTTTGATCTTCTCGTGACGATGATATCACCAAGAGAGAATGCCGTGTTTTGCACCCATTGCATCAGCTCTTCACGAGACTCGAACACCTAAAATTTAAATAATTTTGTTAACAAATATTAAATGTTATGAAGATAAAAAAAAATATTAACATCATAATAAATATTATACCCGATCGGTAAAAAATGGTGATGTCGCCATAGAGATCTCATTGCCTTCATTTAAGTTACTTCCGTAAAAAATTGACATCTTTTGTTGAACACTACAAATTATGACGAAAAAATTAGTAGTTATAAAAATTTAAAACAGATTTTAATTTATACAAGAATTAATAAATAAAAAAGAAAAAAAATTAGAAAAACAGATTTTTATAAAAACAGTTTAGAACAAATTTATAAAAAATAAAATTACAAATAATAGAGTGTAGTGAGAATGACTTACTTAATTTTGTTAATAATAATATGAGTTTACGTTAGGGTGTTGTTAATGTTCATCAAAATAAACATATATATATAACTCTTCTTATTTATTGTATTAATTACAACAAAATTATTTTTTTCCCTTTTTAAGATGTTGACTCTAATTTTTTGGACTAAATTGATTACACTAATTAATTTAAGATGTTGAAAATGAAGATATTTGGAAAATATACTAATTAATTTTTTGGACTACATTAATTTAAGATCTTGACTCTAATTATTGTATTAATAAAAAGACTCATCGGGAAAGATACTCATCCAATAAAATGAGAAATGCTGCAATTAATTACACGGAAAATGAGAATTAGGGTATTTTTTTAATGTGTTGGGGGTGTTTTTTTAGCGATACCCCTAATGGTTATAATACTTCCTTTAAGGCGATTATCATCATTCAGATTAGAGGTGTACATGGGCCGGGCTGGGCCCAACTAAAAATTTAGGCCCGTTTTGTAGGCTCGGGCCTGGCCCAGCCCGAAATATGGGCTTGAAAAATTGCCCAAGCCCGGCCAGACATGGAATTGGTAAGCGAGAGCCTACCCGCCCGTATCAGTATTATTTTTTATTTTATTAAATAAAAATAAAAAAAAATAATGAATCAAATACATTTAAAGAAAATAGATACTTATTTTCTACTTTGAATCTCATAATGATACTATTCTACCATTTAATTTTGTACTTTACGAAAATAGATGCTTAATTTGTTTAGCTTAAATTATTAATAATTTTTTCATATTCTCAAAAATTCAATTTTAAAGAAATTAAATATGGAATAAAATAAACACATGTTCTAAAGTTAAAATTTTATTAATAAAAAAAATAAAAAATCATACTAAAATATTTCGGGCCGGGCAGGCCAGCCCAGCTAAAAATCATACCCGAGGCCCGGCCTGTTTTTTAAACGGGCCTCATTTTTTTGCCCAAACCTATTTTTCGGACTTATATTTTTACCCGAACCCTCCTATTTTTCGGGCGGACCTTTGGGTCGAAATTCAGATACACTGATTTATATGTCAAAGACATTATTATCCTTAAGATAGCAGTTGCGGGATAAGGTGAATTTAGTGTCGGTGTGGTTCAAGTAAGATTCAAATCAAGTGGAGATTCTAATCTCAGATCATGCACGTGGTACAAGTAGAAAGCTAAGATTTTGATGTCATTTGGTAGAGGAGTCAAATATCTAACATAAACCAAGCCACTGCACGTGTAACACACAAGGAATTCAATAGGACACTGGAGGCTTTTGTGGATTTCAGAAGACACGAATCTCAAGGCCAGTACATGTACATCTACAACTATAAATGCCGTCTACTACTTCTTATGGGTCCAAACGAACCTACTCACCTCTTTCAATGCCCATCCTTTCCCTTCAACCTGCTGTCGGCGGCCTCTTTTTTTATTCCACCACTGGATATATATAGTTCCAGATTACACAAAATTGCGTTATTTTTTTTAATGTGGAAAAAAGCTTAGCTGCTTTGTCTCTACTTTCAACTCCGCCTTTGCTCGGAGGAATCATTCAAATATTTAGCAAAAGTGTACTGATAGAAGCTTGGCTTCCACCCACCTTCCAATTGAATTTTGATTAAATTTAAATTTAAATTAGATCATATTATTAAACTAGTTAATTATTTTGATATTTTTTTTCCATAAAAGTTGTTATATCCACCCATAAAAGACATGTATCAAATTTATTATGGTGATTTTTTTGTAAAACATCATCCATCTAAATTAACTCAGTTAAGACTCTTTGCTAAAAGATAAATGGGTCTACTTATCATTTAGTGCTCCAAGCGATGATGAAGTTAGAGTAAGACAACCTACAACACGAACAAGGCCACACAACACATAACATAATGGCAACCAACTTGTAATAACAATACCCATTTAGCATATGGTATTTATTCTCTATTTTATTAAAACAATCATCCGATCTGTCACATGACATATTAAATAAAGGATAACTCACTATATAAATTCATGTACACAAGATAAAAGGGGTCTATCCAAGTGAATCCTCTTCCTCCTTACTCCTTTTTCATCCTTTTCATTAGGCTTTCTACTCTACACGAGTGAAATACACCTTTTCTTTTTTTATCAGTATTTAATATCAATAAGATTCAAACATAAAACTTAAATTTTTTTTTCATCCTTGTCATTCGACTTTCTATCTTACATGAGTGAATTACAACTTTTTTTTATTTTTTTTATCTTTTCTTTTTTTATCAGTATTTAATATCAATAAAATTCAAACTTAAAACATTATTTGAACATATCGAGGTGTTGCTTAAATTATAATACCATTTTTCTCTTACTTTATTCACTACCCCATCTTTCTTTACATTACCAACTCAACGGCGGCCCCCCTGCTATAAATACTCATTAAACATCACACAGCCTGGGTATCCCTTCATTTTCCTCCTCTTTACATTTCACGCTTATTATTTTCGTAACATTTTGAACTCATAGAAATGACTGCATCTTCCCTTACAATCTCTCCAAGAAAGCTTCGATCCGATCTCTACTCTTACTCCTATCAGAATGATGCAAAAACCCCACTGGTGATATCAGTCCTGGCTTCTCTTATTGAGAGAACAATGGCAAGAAACGAAAGGATAGCCAAGAACTGTAAATGGGCATTGGCAAAAGATTACAACAGCAGAGTTTTCGAGTGCCAGGAGACACCAGAAATGACGATTCAATCCTACCTAGAAAGAATCTTCCGATACACCAAAGCCGGACCATCCGTTTATGTGGTGGCATATGTATATATGGATCGGTTTCGCCAAGCAAATCCAGGGTTCCGGATTAATGCTAGGAACGTACATAGGCTCCTCATTACCATCATCATGGTGGCTTCCAAGTATGTTGAAGACATGTGAGTATAGTTATAGTCTAGTTTCCCCCTTCCCATTATCTTCAAAGTATGCGTTGAGTATTAATCTAATAGTATTGGTACTGTTTGGTAGGAATTACAGAAATTCGTACTTTGCACGAGTAGGAGGGTTGACGACCAAGGAACTGAACAAGTTGGAGGTTGAATTTTTGTTCGTGATGGGTTTCAAACTGCATGTAAATGTGAGAGTGTTCGAGAGCTACTGCAGTCACTTGGAGAGGGAAGTGAGCATTGGAGGAGGATACCACATTGAGAGGACTCTAAGGTGAGCTGAAGATATCAAATCCAAACAAGTTGAACAAGAAAGATACAACTCCATTGCTCGCATTTTGTTGTAATTAATAGGGTTGCTTTTTTTTTTTTACTTTATTATGTGTACATATTTGATGTATAAATTATGTGATTGTTTTGTTTCAACTTTGAAGTTGGGGGCCAGTACAGAGGAGTGATGTATAAACCATAATGGATGTCTTCTGCTTAAGAAATGGAATACAAGTAATATATTATTTGTTAATACTATTCCAATGTTTTCCATTTTTGCTCAAATAATTTACATATATTAAAAAAAAAGCTTCGGTACTAATATCAAAATCTCAATTAATTTTGAAAAGCTTTTAATACAAAAACATGAATATAGATTTAAAGTTGTTAAGGCCAGTTGAGCTCTCATCATCATCCGAGTTAGTTGAAACTTGTGTTCAGAACATTGATTTTATGTAACAAAGTTATTCTTTATTTAAAGCAAAAGTGAAGGCCTACATCAGTCTTTGAAATTATGCATAATCTAAAGTTTTCACCAATTATTTTCTATGCTTCGACATTATCAATTGTGGGTCAGTTTACATATAAAGAAGTGGGCGTTATTAATTCAAGGTACCCGTCAAGTGGGGCACTGGGGAGCTAAATAATGCTATCATTAAGATGCTGCAGTAGGTGAAAAGGGTTAGTCCTCTAAGTCTAACCATGATCATCTACCAACTTGATTCCCCAAAAGAAATGATTTGTTCTTAATTTTAGTTTTTATCCTTTTTGCATTCTTAAATTTTAATTTTAACCTAAAAAATAACAATTAAATTCATTTGATCAAAAAATGTTATTATCCTCAGATTATGAATAAGTTGTGAATTTAATCTATATTAATCTTTAATTTAATATATTTTAATCTATATATTTTTCAAAATTTAAGCCGCTAAATCATAACTAAAATGACTTAATTTCTTATAAGTATTATGTAAAAATAACAAACTAATATAAAATTACACATATAATAATATATTTTTCGTATAAAATTTTAAAAATATTAAAATTTAATTAATATCATTTAAATCAAAATTAAAATTTTAAAATTCAAAATATAAAAATTAAATCTACAACCCAATTTCTACATTTTATTTCCTTATTGTTGGATGGTAGGGTAGGCTAAAACAAAAAGGGTGTCATTTCCATTAGTTATAACTAATGATATAATTATCTTATCACCCAGAGATAGAGGGAAGGTAGGTGGAAGCTTGGCTTGGTGGAAGACGACAATGACATGAGTTTAAAAGAAAGGCGGCAATGTCTCCACTCTCAACACTAGTCGAGGGTAGCTTATGAGTCTTTTCCACTACTTTCTATTAATGGGCACAACATAAATGTATTTCTTTAATTTTTTTTCGTTGTTAATTTTTTTATTTCACAAAATTTAAGATTTCATCGTTAAAAAGTTAAAAAAAAATAGTTTTGTTTAAAAATATAAGTTGAATTAATTAAATTATAAAAAAATTCTATCAAAATTTAAAATTCTAGTTAGATTATCCATGATATATAATTGATTAAATTGATAAATTATAATAGAAAACCAAGAAATTTAAATTGAAAGAGTAAGAAAATAATTTATAGAAATAGAGACTAATAGCACGTTTTAACTTATTTTGTTTTTATTACTTTATTTCTTACAACTAAGGTTGTCCCTTGTCCTTAATTATAAATTATTAACACGTAAGTTGTTTTTTACATCTCACAGAGAGAGTAAAATAATGAATGATTTAGTTTTTTTCAGACTACTTTTTTAACTGGAAATAGGTTTATTTATTAATTTATATTTTATAGGCTTGTGAAAGGATGAAAGGAAAAAGCAGAGAGGAGGGAGAAAGGTTCATCAATTAAAGTTAGGTTTAAAATGATCAATTCAATCAATTATTAGTTTGAATTTCACAACTTATTTATAATATGAATAATTGTACTTAATTTACAAATCCAGCTGAACTTAACTCAAATTTATATCAAACGCACAGACCTTAATAGGGAAAAAAAAATCGATTGACCAACTTAATATGATGAATTGTTACTCAATTAAATAAGCTATATGAAAAAGTCAACTTAATCAATTGGATAAAAGGGAAGAGGCAAGTTTATTGGGCAAGATGGGCTAAGTGTGTGACGTTGAACAGTAATACTAATATAATCTTTTGCGCATTTGTTGGTCCATTGGCCCTTTGCTTTAAATACCAAAGTGAAAGGCTAAATATTTATGAACCTTTGAGGCCCTAAAAGGTTCCTGTTTGGAGTTGAATGGTGCAGCATACCAAGGATCCTCACCAGATTATTGGGCTCCAATCTAGGGTATAAATGTGCGATTTTTGAGTTTAATGGAACAAGCCCTTGTGCTATTTATTAAATTCTGTCTCTCCTTCGTCACCGTTTTCATTCTTAGTGTTTACTTTTTCATTTTAGTTTCGTTTCTTGATTCTCATGGTTATATGGTGTTCCAAGATTTTAAGTTTTATAAAAGAGAAAATAGTTAGAGATTTTTTTTATTTGAGCCTATTCTAATTCCACTCTAAAATGGTCAAGATTATATGTGATTATCAAATATTGAAAGATATTGTTGAGGGAAGACTTAACTTCTTTTAAAGAAGTTTTTAACATGTCGTCTGTTCAGAGCTGACAAAACCCTTAATTGATCACTAGATCAAGTGGTACTTTGCCTCCCCTCTAATGACCTAAATCCTATATAGGTTGGGCGATTCAAACCTTATACCATAGGCAAATGAACACCATTTCTTTTGGTTGGTCTAATCCAACAGGGCTCTCTCGCTCTGTGGCCTTACGCTCCAAGTGGCCTTTTCAAGCACTTAAGATCTCGTAAAGTTGGAAAATAAAATCTCATCTCAACTCAGGGACAATATTGACAGGGGTCGACCAATTGTGAATAAATGACATTTTACAAATTATTTTGAAAAGTTTGCCTCTTGGCACGCTCTCGACTGCCTATTGGCACGTCCTTGGCTTTTTGGTTATTTACGTTGATTTTTATGTTTTTAGCGTTTCGCTATGAGGGTTTCTCTAGTTTTCTTTGAGTCGAGTATACTGGTTGGATAGCGATCAAATCGAATAGATAGGGGGTATGAAGAACTTGAGTATTGTTGATGGAGAAAAAGATGGATGGAGTGTTGCTGGTGAGGAAGAAACTAAAAAATCGACCTATGATCTGTGTCTTGTGGGTTGTTGTTTGACTGCCAGTGTGGTACATTTCCCAACCATGAGGAATACTATGGCCAACCTTTAGCATCCTCTTAGAAGGGTACAAATTTCAGATCTGAAGGGAAAATGCTATCTTTTCAAGTTTTTCCACGATGTGGATATTGCGCGAGTAGAAAATGGAGCCATGTGGACTTTTAATAATCATTTGTTAATCATTCATTGGTTGAAAGAAGATGAGGATCTGATGCAGATCCCTTTAGTGTTTGCGAATTTCTAGGTCCAAGTGCATGATTTGCCATCGGGTTCATTTTCGGAAGTGGTGGCAAGGCAATTTGGGAACTTTATTGGCAAATTTATTGAATATGATACGTTGTAAGGGAGTGGGGGAATAGAGAATTTTTTTAGGATTCGGATGTAATTGGATGTCCAAAATCCGCTAAAGAGGAAGAAGAAATTAATTTTATCACCGTCAAGGCATATTTATGCTACTTTTAAATATGAGAAATTAACGTTATTTTGTTTCATTTGTGGTTTGTTAGGCCATGGTGATAGCTTTTGTCCTGTTCGGCTCAACCACAAAGGAAAAGAGATGCAACTGGGGTGGGATCTCTCTTTGTGTGCGCCGTCAAAAAGGGCATTTGTCGGTGGTAGTATTTGACTCCGAAAGGAAGGAGATGATGGATTTGGTGGGGCAAATATGGGAAGGCGAAATTTGAGGAGCCATCTTAGGGTGGATAAGAATAAAGATAATTGGCAGAAGATAAATCTTATTTTAGGATTTAATTTGAAGGGTCTATCTTGTCAACAAGAGTTTGGCAGGGAATGAGTGGCTAATGGGCTGGGTTTAGCGTCAATGGAACATGACTATGGAGAAAACCCATTAGAGATAGTGGAAGGAAAGAAGAAGCCTAGGTCCGAAAACATGAATTCTAAAGTTTCGAGTTTATTGAATCGTGTGGAAAATATTGTTGTAGGCAAGCCTGCCAGACGCCATGAAAATGATCAATTGGAACGTTCACGGTTTGGGGAATCCGCGGATAGTTCATCGACTACAACACATGCTGAAGACTTATCATCCCCAACTTGTCTTTTTTATGGAGACAATGCTTAGTACCGACAGGATGGAAAATGTAAGGATGGCATGCGGTTATTAATGTAGAATTGATGTGTCAGAAGAAGGAACATGGTGGGTTTAAGTTTGGGATGGAGAGTTGGTTGTTCAGTTACTCTTCGTAGTTTCTAAAAAAACCATATTGATGTCGAGACTTAAGAGAGTCAGGGGGTCCAGTTTAGAGATGGAATGGATTTTATGGAGCCTCTCACAGCAAAAATAGATCAGAGTCTTGAAATTTATTAAAAAATCTCGAAAGATCCTAGAATTTACCTTGGCTTGTAAGTGGGGATTTTAATGAAATTTTATTTGCATATGAGAAGAGTGGGGGTATTCCGAGGGAGGAAGGCCGAATGGAAGAATTTAGAAAGTTTTAGAAGAATGTTGTTTAGAGGATATTGGTTTTTCGCGTTCTTAATTCACATGGAAAGGAAATCTACTAGAGGCTAATATTAGAGAATGACTTGATCGAGGTATTGCGATGGTAGAATGGGTGCAATTGTTTCCCAGTTTTCTCTAAAACACTTGCCTCATTCTTTCGTTGATTATTGTCTGCTGCTTATTCAAACTAATCAAAAGGAGTTTAGGGGAGGAAAAAATAGTTTAGGTTTGAGGTCTAGTGGAGCATGGAAGATTCCTGCGAACTCGAAATAAAGAAATTGTGGGAGAATAGTTCAGGAGATTTAACTGAAAAATTAAGGACGGTAAGTACGAGATTAAAGAATAAGGCTGAAAGGGTGAAATCGAAAAGAGGTGAATTGACTAAGAAACTTGGTAAAAGGCTGTAGGAGTTGGATAATCAAGAGAGAATTGATGAGATGTTAGCCGAATTTATCGATATGAAACTGCATTTTAATCTAGAGGCAGAGAAAGATGAGAGATATTGGAAATAGAGAGTGAGGGAAAATTGGTTGAAAATGGGAGATTGAAACACCTCATTTTTCCATAATTTTGCTTCATATAGGCATCGCAAAAATAGGATAAATGGGCTGCAAAATGAAGAGGGTTGACTGGTTACAAAACATTTTGAAATGGAGAGTGTGGCGCGAAATCACATCCTGATCTCTTCTCGACTAAAGGTACTGGTAATATAGATAATTTATTGTTAGGAGTCAAAGTATATGTTATCAATAGTATGTAAAGGGATTTGATGGCCTAATACAAAGGTGAGGAAATATGTGAAGCTTTGAAAATAATGGGTCGTACAAAAGCTTCGGGTGAGGACGACTTTCCTGCTTTATTTTTTTCAAAGTTATTGGTATATAGTTGGGGAAAATATTTGTGCTTTATGTCTAGACATTCTGAATGGGGGTAAAATGTTGGAAATGCTAAACAAAAAGAATATTTCCTTAACTCCAAAAGTGGACAATCCCATCAGTTTGAAAAATTCAGACCAATTAGTCACTGTACAGTGCTGTATAAAATTATTACAAAGATAGCAGCGAATATGTTACAAAAGATTCTTGAGTCTTGCATCGATGAAGCACAAAGTGTTTTATTGCATGGTAGACTCGTTACAGATAATGTGCTCCTAGCTTATGAAATGTTACATGCTTTTAAAAAAAGTGGATGGGGAGAAATGGTTGCTTGGCATTGAAATTGGACATGAGCAAGACTTACGATCGAGTGGAATGACCTTTTATTGAGAAAATGATGCTGAAAATGGGTTTCACAGACCTTGGGTGGAGTTTATAATGTAGTGTGTTAATTTAATATCGTACTCTATCATTATTAATGGTGAATTGGGTGAAAATTTTAAGCCCGAAAAGGGGTTGAGACAGGGAGATCCATTGAGTCCGAACTTATTTTTATTTTGCAGTAAAGATCTTTCAGCATTGATGAGACTTGCTAAACAGGAGGGATTGGTGCAATGAGTAAGAATTAGTCAAAAGGGGCCACAAATAACCCACTTAATGTTTGCAGATGATTACATTTTATTTGGGGAAGTGACTAGCATAGGAGCTAGTATTATAAAAGGCATCCTAAAGGAGTATAAAGAAAACTAAGGGCAGTGTATTAATTTTGACAAATCTACGGCTTTCTTCAACACTGATGTTTAATATTAGGATAAACAACTGGTTTTACAAATCCTTAATGTTAGGATGTCTATGGAACCGGAAAAATATTTGAGGTTGCCAAATATAGTGAGTGGTGGAAAAAAACAAGCTTTTCAAGCATTGAAAGATAGAATGGGAAGGAAGATAAGTAGGTGGAGTATTCGGCATCTCTCACAAGGAGGTAAGGATATTTTCATTAAATCTGTTCAAGTCATTCCTACGTATTCCATTCAAGTCATTCCTATGTATTCCATTTTATGCTTTCTATTCCCAAATTCTTTATGTGTGGAGTTAGAAAATATTATTGGTAATTTCTGGTGGTAAAAAAGTAATAATAAATATGGAATTCATTGGTGCAATTGGTATGGGATTCCGTTGCCTAGCGAAGTTTAATTTGGCTTTGCTTGCTAAACAAGGTTGGTGTTTGATTAATTATCCGAATTCGTTGTTAGCAAGATCACTAAAGGCAAAATATTTTCTGAATACGAACTTTCTAGAGTCAAGTTTAGGGAATTTACCTTCTTATACATGGAAAAGTGTGTAAGCCATAAATGACCTTCTTGCGTTTGGGATGTGTTGGAGAATTGGTACAGGGGTGATAAGCTGTAAAAGTAACATATTTTAATCCCATTCTTAATGCGTTTTTGGATGATTAATTATGTAAATTAGTGAATTTGATGCTCCTAATTCTTTAAATTCATGTTTCTATACTTAGAAGAGTCTTTGGGAGCGAAAGGAGCGAAAAACGAGCCAAAATCGAATCCATACGGCCTGGGCATTTCCACACGGGCTGGCCACACGCCCATGTGCCAGCCGTGTTGATATCGCACCCTGCTTTCCAAATATGCAGAAAAACTCAATTTTTAGGCTTTCTGAGCATTCTAAAGTCTATAAATACCAATTAGAAGAATATCTAAGGAGGCACTCAGAGAAGATCGAAGAAAAGACTTGAAGAACACCATTGGAATCAACTCAGAAGTAGATCTCCCTCAAGATCAAAGATCTCCATTTAATTTCTTTTGAAGTTTTATTGAGTTTCTTTATGTCTTGTGGTTATTCTGACTTTGAGATGTTTTCATTCAAGATTATGAACTAAATTCCCTAGATACCTAGGGAGGATGAAACCCATGATAAATTTTATTATTTAATTTATGTTTTTACGCTAATTTTTTCAATTTTTTTCAAAGTCAAAGAGTTACACGGGCGTAGGAAAAGCGAAAGAAGTTGCACATGGCCTAGACACACGGGCGTGTCCAAGGCTGTGTGAAGACTGGGCCTATATTTTTAAAATGCACATGGACTGAAAAGGAACCACACGGACGTGTGACACAGCCATGTAGCCCAACACAGGCCTCACACGACCGTGTCACCCATTTAACCCTCAAATCCTAAATTTTTTGTTTCTCTTTCATCTTCCCCAAACTTTCATCCCTTAACCCTAACCGCCACCGTCTAACCTCCTTTCAACTCCGACCACCCCCGCACGACGTCCTTCATTGGCCTTTTCTCCCTCGACTATCCCTCTAGCTGCCGCTCCCACTTTCTTCCCCTATTCTGACCACCGTCTTCCTCTCGTCGACAGCCCTCGCACCCCGTCACCCCTTCCCTTCTCCCTTTCTTCCCTTTGCCGCCATCCACCCTTCCTAAGCTCGACCCCATACCTCTACCACCGTCCCCACTTTCCCCTTCACCTCGTTGAACCCACCCGGAGCCCTTCTCTTTTTTTCCTTTCCCTCTTCCCTTGACCAACCCTCGAGCCCCCATTCCCTCGCAGTAGCCCCTTTCGCACTCTACCGTCGCACACCTCTGACAGTCCAGTTGGAACCACCACCATTCCCACCGTCGATTGCACCTTTTTGCCCTATTATTATTATTTATTATTTTATTTTTATTTTGTTATTTTATTATTTCTCTTTTCTTTAATTTTAATTAATTAATTAATTATTTTATTTTCCTACTTAATGTTCTTATTTTTATATATTTATTATTATCTTTATTTATTCTCTTTAGTAATTTTATTCTTAGTTGTTTTAATATTAGCTTCTAATTTTTATTTCTACTAGATTTGATTACTGCTTATATTATTAATCTTCTTATTACTTATTTTATTACTATGAGTTTATTTTCTTCATCTTCGTAGTCTCTTCTATAATTATTCTATTATTATTGTTCTTTTTTTTTCCCTTACTCTTATCTCCTTCCTGATTATTTTATTCATCGATTGGATTCTAGTGTTTAGCTACACGTTTAATCTTATACTTTTTGATTGGATTCGACTTTCGCCTTATTCCTATTTGAATTATTCCATTACATCGATCCATGCCTTTACATTGAATACTGAAGTCATTTTTGGTCATCTTTTATTGCAGGACACCATGACGAACACACGTAGCAAGTCCAAAGGTCGCCGTCCTTGCTTCAAAAAAGCGAAAGATCCCTGGCGCGACCTTCTCCTCGAGCGCCTCTGCCGAGGCCCGCCACCCCTATATTCAATTTTCAGCAGGTCCCTAGAAGGACTTATTTCAGCTACCTCGACTGCGACCACTCAGCTTAGGCCGATGTATTGATTGGGCCACTTTGGAGACGGTTCAATTAGCTGATCATGTGCGTGCCTTTATTGCCACAGCCCTATGGGATCGATTCTTCTCTATCATCGCGCCCACATACACGGAGTTGACTTTGGAGTTCTGCTCTACATTTACTCTCCAGCATGTGATGACGACTCATGACGAGTCGGGCACCATCACTTTCTGACTCGGTGGCTTGGTGCGCCATATGAGTCCCTGAGTTCGGCGCTACTTTGGGACAATACACTGAGGAGTTTATGAGTGCCGAGAACTTCTTTCGCCTACATCGGCACATCCACTACTCGTCATCTAGTTGTTGGGTAAATCTTACAGCAAGTACGACACCTTATGACGCGAGTCGCTCGAAGGTGACTTCTCTCCCTCTGGCTTTACGGTATATTCATGCCTTTTTAGCTCATACTTTGACCGGTAGGAGAAAGAGCACCGAATTCGTCAATACCACCGATGCATATTTTTTATGGAGCATGGCCACCGAACATATTTTTTATTTAGCCTACTTCATCGCCCTCGCTTTCTGCCATTAGACATACCGCAATAGAAAGGGTCCTATCTATTTAGGCCCTTATGTGACTCGACTCACTCGACACTTTGGTCTCCTTAACACACCGGAGCAGTCCTCTATGGTTACACTCGCCGGCCAGATGTCTCTACAGGGAATATCGAGCGTGACCCATATGAGGATAATCAAGCGGCTTCGTGGAGTCGATCCTCCTCAGTACCGATTATTTCATTTTGACTCTCAAAATAAACCTGAGGACTTCACTGATGATGTCCCTTTCCATCACGAGGACCCACCTCATCCTCCACCTTCGAGTCACCGTCCTGTTTCTTCTGCTGCTAAATTAGAGGACCTCTCCGAGCGGTTCACTCGCTTCAAGCAGCACCGCTTTCATAGGTCGGCAGTATTGACGCGACACTGTAGTAAATCTATCAGCACCTCCACATCTCTTCTTCGGCACCGACAACTCACCCTACTGAGGCCTCCGATGATGAGAATCATTGATTTTATTTGTTTTCTTTTTAATTTTATTTAATTTTATGTTTATTTCTCTTTTTAGTTTTTATTTTGTTTTATTTTTATTTTCTTGTACTTCTTTTAATTATTATCTTTTGAACTATATTTTTATGGTTGTTTCTACTCGAGTTATAACCCCTTAATCCTCTTCACTATTTGTGTTTATTTTCTTATTAGTTTGCTCGGAATCATGCACTACATCTACATTTGTCTATAATTTTGCTTTTCACCATTCTGGCAATTTCATCCAATATTCAGGGCAGTTTCAGTTTTCTCCCTCTCTTATGATATTCTGTTTATATTGTGATTATATCTGTTTGTACATTGAGGACAATGTACATCTTAAGTGTGGGGATGTTATTTATACAATTATTAGAAAATCCCTGAATTATGTCTTGTATTTAAGTAATTTTCTCATACTTTCATTAGAATGAATTTTTGTCTATTTGGAATTTTGATTGATGTGTTTTAGATTAATTTTCCGATAATTGTGTATTGGTTGATTTAAACTTAAGACATGAGAGAATCAAGCATGATAAGTTATTTTTCAGTAATTAAAATTTTTAGGTTGTTTCTCTAAATTGACGTACTACCTTGAAGTTTGAGATTTACAAGATTGACATCAAAAACTATGACTTTTTGTGAGATTTTGAGCCTTTAGAGCATACATTTTTTGCTCATTTTTTTATTGGTTCTGAGTGTGTAAATTTAATTTGTTATTCTAGAACTTACTTCGATTATGCATATCGGGACCACACCTTTGATTTGATATACTGAGATGATAAAGGCACTTAGGTTTTAACCCACTTATCCCATAAAAGGCCTACCTACATAATTAACCCTTAGTGAACCCCGTTGAGCCTAACATACCGTTTTTTAAATTACCCATTAATGTTAACCCATAAATCATCTTTTGTTCGTTGAGAATTTTTCCCGTTTTATTAACTCCCTTTTTGTCGAGATTTGATTTGGTTAGTTGTCTAACTATGCACTTTTGTTTGATTTCCTAAATTATTTTTATTTAAAAAAAAATAAAAAGAAATCGAAAAAATACACACATATATATTATTATTTTAGTTCTATGATTGAGTTTGAACAGTTAAATTCATATTTTGAGAATAAGCTCATTTTCTTATTCTTGAATAGTTCTTGATTTATGCACTTGTTTTTAATTCAACATTTGTTATTTTTCTAGTTTGGTAATGTATCAATTCGATCTTGATTTTAACCATCTTTTTCGGCCTTTCTCCACACCCTTAACCTAATCCCCATTACAACCTCTTAAAGACCTTTTGGTTTGTGTATCATATCATTTTATAGTGGTGGAAATTTAATTTTTCATGCAAGCCTATGGTAATGACTTTTCATGTTTGACTATTGAGTGCTTATTCTTGAACCTTAAACACTTTGAGTGGTTTGAGTGAATCTTTAGTGAGGATGTTGATTCTTGTCGATTTTGAGTTAAAGGTAATTACTTAGATAAGGAGAAACACCTATATTTTTGTGTTTAAAAATTTTAGCTTGGATTGTTTGAGACTTTAGTGCTCTTTTAGTTGAATTGCAAATGCATGATTATTTGTCGATTATTTTGAGACATTATTTATGGGAATTACAAGTTGAGAAATATTTTTTTTAATGTGAGTTGAGGATTTTGCTTGAGGACAAACAAACACTTAAGTGTGGGGATATTTGATAAATTGTAAAATTAACATATTTTAACCCCATTCTTAATGCGTTTTTGGATGATTAATTATGTAAATTAGTGAATTTGATGCTCTTAATTCTTTAAATTCATGTTTTTATACTTAAGAGAGCCTTTGGGAGTGAAAGGAGCGAATAACGAGCCAAAATCGGACAAATAAAGCTGTTTCCAGGATCCACACAGCCTAGGCATTTCCACATGGGCTGGCCACACGCCCGTGTAAGCCACACAGGCTGGCCACACGCCCATGTGCCAGTCCGTGTCGATATCGCACCCTACTTCCCAAATACGCGGAAAAACCCAATTTTTAGGCTTTCTGAGCATTCTAAAGTATATAAATACCAATTAGAAGAATATCTAAGGAGGCACTCAGAGAAGATTGAAGAAAAGACTCAAAGAACGCCATTGGAATTAACTCAAAAGTGGATCTCCTTCAAGATCGAAGATCTCCATTTAATTTCTTTCGAAGTTTTATTTAGTTTCTTTATGTCTTGTGGTTATTCTGACTTTGAAATGTTTTCATTCAGGATTATGAACTAAATTCCTTAAATACCTAGGGAGGATGAAACCTATGATGAATCTTATTATTTAATTTCTATTTTTACGCGATAAATACTTGATTCTTGTTCTCAATCATGTATGTTTATTTCGTGTTTTAATATTTTTTGGATATTAATTCATGTTTAATGTGCTTATTTCAGTGGAGCAAAAGTCCCTGTTTAAGAGTAGATCTAGCATAATTGAGTGGAGTTGCATGCAATCCTAGAAATAGGACGACATAAGTCTACCGGATTAGAGTCAAATCTAATAGAGGAATCCATAGATCGAGTTAATGTGACGATAGGGGTTTTAATTAGAAAAAGATTTCAATTAATCAACCTAGAGTCAGTTATTCTTACTTTCGAAAGAGATATTAACATAATTTAGGGATTTTGATAACATATTAATTTGCATGTTATTTTGTGTTTAAATCGGTTTATTTCTGAATTGATCCCTACTAAATTAGTACTTTTATGTTTTAATCTTGTCAGGGACGCAATTGGAACGCTAAGAGACAAAAACAAGCAAAAAAGGACCAAATTGAAACAAAATCAGTAAAATGAGGCCGAATTAAAAGTGTGGAGAAAGCCAAGGACTCATCAGAATTTTTGACTTTGTAAAAAGCCAAAAATAGAAAAATTCTTATTTTATTTATTTTATTTTTGATTTGATTTTGATTTTATGTTAAATTAGTTAAGGCTAAAAATAGTAAATTTTATTTATATAAATAGGGCCTTAGTGTTCTTTGGAAATCATCCCTTAATTTTGTATTCCTACTTCAATTTGGAATAGAATTAATTTCTCTTTTCTTTCCAATTGGTGTAAGCTACTGCCATTTTCATTTGCATTTGCTAGCTTTTATAAAATTGGGCTAATTGCCTTCCAAGACCCTTCATTCCCCAATTTCCTCCATTATCATGAACCTACCTTTCAAAACATACAAAGCATGATTAAATCCATGCTTCACTAAATTTCATCTTAGCCTTAGGCTGGTGTTCTTTCCGGTCGGGAATCGTGAGATACGAATTCGTGCTAAAAATTCGTCCAATCGGTATTCATTTTTTCCTAGGTATCGGGATAAACCAATCATCCCTTGAGGTTAAACTCGATTTCAAGTCAAAGTGCACGTTGGGTTGGAGTCGTGTTTGCTGACAGTTGGAGAAACGAGTCGGCTGTGCTGTATTTGGATATCCGAGAATAAATCAAGGAAGAAGTGATCGGGTTTAAACGACCCACGCGGTTGAGGCCGTTGATTCGAGTTGGGTTCTTCAAAACGCAAGGCCAGAATCTTGAATCGGGAACGCGTGTATCTCGGTTAGATAATCGATAAGGGTTGGTTTGTAGGTCGTACTAGAACCAGCTACGAGAGGAAGAATTGGTGGTTAGGACGTTCTTAACTGCTATAACCAGCTTATCGTTTGGAGGAGAATATTAATTTTCGAGGATCGATTCTTAATACAGAATTTATCGAGTCTAAGGCTAAGGATTATTATTTTTATTTGCAAAATTCTGAATTTATTTCCAATTTACATTTATTTTCAATATTCATCAATTGTTTATTTAAGCTGATTAGATTATTTACTTTCTTAAACATTCTCAAACCCCCCCGATTTACTTATTTATTTTTGTTACAGGTACGTTTGGAGTCGTGGGCACGACTCTTGTCACGACGAATATTTTGTTCATAAGTGAACACAGAAGTTGATTACGACATCCAATCCCTGTGGACTCGACCCTACTACCACTCTTTACTACTATTTAGAGTTATTTTAGTAGGAGTTATTTTTGGTGGTTTTGATGCCCATCAAATTTTGGCGCCGTTGCCGGGGATTAGAGATATTTTTCTAATTTTTGTTTGTTTAACTTATGACTAGATTAGAACTGGGAACTCTAGAGTTTGAACCAGAAATTGAGAAATTGGCCCGACAACTACGAAGAGAAGCCATATGACGTGGTAAATGACCAAATTCAGGATTCGAAACCATATCATACACCGAGGAAATTTTTTGATTCGACAAACCAAACGAGATGGCTTAACAGACGATACGTCAACTTGCTGCGGCACCGGATGAACAACAACCATTATGTATAACCTATCCGGCAAGAGGGACGTCGTTTGAGTTAAAGTCAGGTTTGATCCATTTACTATACACTTTCCGTAGGTTACAGAACGGAAATCTGCACACCCACCTTAAAGAGTTTCATATGGTGTGCATAAGCATGAAGCCTCAGGGAGTAACCGAAGACCAAATCAAACTTCGTGCTTTTCCTTTCTCATTAGCTGACTCTGCTAGAGAGTGGCTATTTTATTTACCCCCCGGGATCTGTCAACACATGATCTGACATGCCTCGTTTGTTTCTTGACAGGTTCTTCCCTGCAGCTCGAGCGGCTGAACTAAGGAGGGACATCGTAGGAATCCGTCAGAAGGAGACTGAATCGCTCTACGATTACTGGGAGTGATACAAAAAGTTGTGTGTAAGTTGCCCACAACATGGACTGACTGAATAGTCACTCTTGCAGTATTTCTATGAAGGATTACTCCCGATAGAAATGAAAATGATAGATGCTGCAAGTGGAGGGGAACTAGTTAATATGACTCCTCAGAGAGCACGGGAGTTGATTTCAACAATGGCTGCTAACTCTCAACAATTCTGACCGGCCACAAAACCCACGAGACGGGTTCATGGGTTAATTTCTCTATCTCTAGAAGATAAAATTGATAAGCTGACTAACGTTGTTCAAACTTTGCTTGCAGATAAAATGGGCCCAGCACGGTTGTGCAGAATTTACGCTAAGCCAGACCATTCGACGGACTCATGTCCAATTTTACATGAGGATTCGACAGAACAAGCAAATGTTGTCGAGAACTTTCCAGGACCGCCCCAAATGCGATATGACCCCTACTCAAACTCATATAATGTGGGGTGGAAAGATCACTCGAATCTAAGTTATGGGTTGAACCCTCGGTTCAATCAACTGTACCAATAAAGGCCGCCTCAGAATCAACAGTTACCACCCCCAAAGTCGTCTTTGGAAGCCATAGTGGAAAGGCTAGCCAATAGTACTGAGAAATTTTAACAAAAAACTGACATGCATTTGCAGGAGTTGGATAAGCAAGTGAGCAAACTCGCGCTCACGGTTAGCCGTTTGGAGTCCCAAGGTAAGCTGTCATCCCAAACTGAGCCTAATCCTCGACACAATGTAAGTGCAATGACGTTGAGGAGTAGGAAGGTTTTGGAGCCCATACTTGGCACGAGTCGTGCCCACGACGTTGGTCGAGATAAGAAGAAACTTGACACAAAGGCTCTAGTGGAGTCAATACCACAAAAATCATTTGCAGTACCACCTCCGTTTCCTGGAAGACTAGTCCAATACAAGAAGGAGCGAGAAGAGAAGGAGATCATCGACACCTTTCGAAAGGTAGAAATCAACATACCACTTCTTGATGCGATTAAACAAATTCCACTGTATGCGAAATTCTTAAAAGAATTATGCACAAATAAGAGGAAGCTCCTGGGAAATGAAAAGGTGAGTGTCGGAGAAAATGTCTCTGCTGTTTTACAAAGGAAAATACCACCTAAATGTAAGGACCAAGGTATGTTTTCCATATCTTGCAAAATAGGTAGTGTCGGTATTAAAAAATCCATGTGTGACTTAGGCGCATCAATTAATGTTATGCCTTTGTCAATTTATAAACTACCTCATGTGGAACCTTTGAAGGAAACATATGTAATTATTCAGCTTGCAGATAGATCTGTAGTGCATCCGGAAGGAGTGCTGGAGGACGTTCTTGTTAAGGTAAACGAGCTAATATTTCCTGTAGACTTTTACATTATCGACATGGAGGATGACAACTCGTCCAATTCGTCTGAGATACTTTTTGGGAGACCATTCTTGAGTACTGCGCAAACGAAAATTGATGTTTAGAGTGGAACACTCAACATGGAATTTGACGGTGAAGTGGTTAGGTTTAATGTTTATGATGATATGGGACATCCCAATGATAAGTGACAAATCGTACCTTGCAGGAATGTAGATCTCGATGTTAAGCAAGAGGAATTATCGATGATCCAAAAACCAATACGTGAAACTGTCATGAAAGCCTCGAAATTAGATTTGAAACCATTTTCAGAACGTACAAGGATTCCGACAGAGAAAAATGCAAACTTGAACGGAGAAGCTCAAAGACACCTCAATCCACTAATGATAGGGGAATCCGAGAAGGGCTTCAAGGATAGTGGGCAAAGGTCGAAACTTTTCTGCAAGAACATCCAAGTGCACGAGATGGAAAAATTAATTCTCAATGAGCCAAACGGATAACATTTATGGTCGTCGAGCTAACGACGTTAAACAAAAGTGATTTTTGGGAGGCAACCCAAATTTATTTTCATTTATTTAATTTTGAGTTTTAGTAAGATTTAGGTTGTAAATAAATAAATTTTTATTTAATCCAGTGAATTTGCTATTTTCAAGAACGTAATGGAGGTTATGAATTTTTCCAAAAATCGGATAATGATGGTGGCGTGGGCACACCGTGCTAAATGCTGACAATTATTCCCCAACGCCGAAAACATCGATGAAACACTTAGAGAGTATTCTTAACCTTTCTCTTTGCTTGTTGTTTGAGTTACTGAATTTTATTGCATATAAAACATGCTTGAGGACAAGCATAGAGTAAGTAAGGGGGATTGAAATAGTAAGTAAATGGTAAATATGCATGACTTTTGCTGCATGTCTCTCTTTTGCATATGTTCAATCTTATGGTAGAATTATTCTATAAATTATTCCGACATTGAGCCTCTAATCTCATTACTTAGTCAATTTGGACAATTGGGCAAATTTTGAATTAAAGTGTTCAAAGTATCTAGATTAGTCGACATTTGTGTTTTAAGGTTGGTATATGTAATTAGATTTTTCATATAAATTGATTGTTTGAAAAAATATTTGCTTGTACATAAATAATTTGCTTGTACATAAATAAATAAATAAAGGCTCAAGTTATGAGTGAAAGTTTTGAAAATGTGACCGAATTGAGTAACCGGGATAGGGTGCTTGGGTTGTCATTTTATCTCACATAAAAAGGTTCGAGTGACAAGTCGATAACTTGCAAACATTCCGCTAATCGAGCCTTCCAAAAAAAAAATAGACTGTTTGAACTGAGTAACCGGGATAGGGTGCTTGGGTTGTCATCCTAGTTCGCGTAAAAAAGTTTGACCATGTCTAAAAAAAAATTCTTTTTAATTAATAATGCCTTGCAAATTTTGGATTCAAACTCAGTTTAGTGAAATTATTTAGTTCACATATTTCAATTTTATGACACTTGTTGATTAAACTATATATATTGAGCATTTGTTTATTTTTGCCTATGTTGTTTGCGTTGATTATGGATGTGGAAAACAGGCTCGATTTGTAATAAATCGTAGAATAATTTCTAATGATTGAAGGAACAATATGCTTGAGGACAAGCACGAACTAACTAGGGGGATTTGATAACATATTAATTTGCATGTTATTTTGTGTTTAATTCGGTTTATTTCTAAATTGATCCCTGCTAAATTAGTACTTTTATGTTTTAATCTTATCAGGGACACAATTGGAATGCTAAGAGACAAAAACAAGCAGAAAGGGACCAAATTGAAACAAAATCAGTAAAATGAGGCCGAATTAAAAGTGTGGAGAAAGCCAAGGACTCATCAGAATTTTTGACTTTGTAAAAAGCCAAAAATAGAAAATTTCTTATTTTATTTATTTTATTTTTGATTTTATTTTGATTTTATGTTAAATTAGTTAAGGCCAAAAATAGTAAATTTTATGTATATAAATAGGGCCTTAATGTTCTTTGGAAATCATCCCTTAATTTTGTATTCCTACTTCAATTTGGAATAGAATTAATTTCTCTTTTCTTTCCAATTGGCGTAAGCTACTGCCATTTTCATTTGCATTTGCTAGCTTTTATAAAATTGGGCTAATTGCCTTCCAAGACCCTTCATTCCCCAATTTCCTCCATTATCATGAACCTACCTTTCAAAACATACAAAGCATGATTAAATCCATGCTTCACTAAATTTCATCTTAGCCTTAGGCCGGTGTTCTTTCCGGTCGGAAATCGTGAGATACGAATTCGTACTAAAAATCCATCCAATCGGTATTCATTTTTTCCCTAAGTATCGGGATAGACCAATCATCCCTTAAGGTTAAACTCGATTTCAAGTCAAAGTGCATGTTGGGTTGGAGTCGTGTTTACTGACAGTTGGAGAAACGAGTCAGCCGTGCTGTATTCAGATCTCCGAGAACAAATCAAGGAAGAAGTGATCGAGTTTAAACGACCCACGCGGTTGAGGCCGTTGATTCGAGTTGGGTTCTTCAGAACGCAAGGCTGCCGGGATCTTGAATCGGGAACGCGTGTATCTCGATTAGATAATCGGTAAGGGTTGGTTTGTAGGTCGTACTAGAACCAGCTACGAGAGGAAGAATTGGTGGTTAGGACGATCTTAACTGCTATAACCAGCTTATCGTTTGGAGGAGAATATTAATTTTCGAGGATTGATTCTTGATACAGAATTTACCGAGTCTAAGGCTAAGGCTTATTATTTTTATTTGCAAAATTCCGAATTTATTTCCAATTTACATTTATTTTCAATAATCATCAATTATTTATTTAAGCTTATTAGATTATTTACTTTCTTAAACATTCTCAAAACCTCCCGATTTACTTATTTATTTTTGTTGCAGGTACTTTTAGAGTCGTGGGCACGACTCTTGCCGCGATCCTTGTCACTGTAACAGCCCGGTTTAGACCCTAGCCAGAATAGTGGTTTCGGGACCACAAATCCGAGTTAGAAAAATATTTTAATATTATTTTCTGTGCCTATGATATATGATTAAGCATGTGTGAAATTTCTGTGAAATAATTTATCCGTTTGCGTGTTTGATTTGATAAAAGGACTTAATTGAGAAAGATGCTAAATTAGCATGCCATAAGTTAAAAGAACCTAAGTGTCATGTCTTTACAAAGTTGGTGGCCTTATGTTGTAATTAAACCATTAACATGGTTGATGGACATTAATGGCCTTGAATTATATTTTTCTTATATGTTTAATAAAGGTTAATATTTGAATTATATTATTAAGTTAATTATAATAAAACAAAGGCTTAATAATAACCATAATGTTCATCCATCTTGACCGAAAACACCAAAGAAAAGAAAGAAAAGAATAAGCTAGGTTTCGGCTAGCTTTCAGTTTGATTCAAGGTATGTTTTTGTTCGGTTTTTGATAATTTCTACGTTTTTGTAATCGTTGCTTCGTGTTCTTCAAAACCCATGCTTCAATTTTGTGAATTGATGATGTTTTTGAAACATGCCATTGATGAACACATGAGTTTTGTGATGTTTGAAGATGAATTATGAAAGATATGTGATAGATTAACATAGTCTGTCTTTGAATTTTTGATGAAATTGAATAATTTGGACTTAATTGAGAAAATAATATTTTGATGGACTAAATTATTAAATAAATGAAATGTATGGACTTGTATGAGATACATGAACATTCTGCTAAGCATGGGTGTATTGAGATTTTGTGTCTTTTGTGATTTTATGAAATAGGGACTAAAATGTCGAAATGTGATAATATGAGGGCTAATTTGTAAATTGCCCTAAATATGTGTTTTTGGATTGAAATGAATGAACTAGTGAATAAATGAGTTAAATTTGAATATGTATAGATCAAGAACCGAAGAAAACGGATTTAGATCGAGGAAAGACGAAAATCATTAAATAGCCGTTCGTTTCCGTCCTTCCCGTACGGGGTAAGTCGATATACAAATAAATGTATTTTAATTGAGTATTTATGTATCTATGAAATTTAGATTGCTATGAATAATGCCTGAGATGTCATGTGTATGAAATCCGAGGAAGTGTCGACAAGTTATTAATGTCCGAGAAGTCCCGAATGAACCTAGGAATAGACAGGATTACATATGTCATGACATAGGTGTCCGATATGTGATATCATGTAAGACCTCGTCTGGGACATTGGCATTGATTTGAGATTTCATATAAGACCATGTCTGGGACATTGGCATCGGTATGAGAGTTACGTGTAAGACCATGTCTGGGACATTGGCATTGTATTTGATTCGTGTAAGACCCTGTCTGGGACAGTGGCATCGATATCTGAGTACATGTAAGACCTCGTCTGGGACGTTGGCATTGTACGACTATTCTGAGCGTTCCGAGCATCCTATTAGATTCCGAACGGTTCAACGGGCAAGTCTGAGAAAATGAATGTCTTTGTGAAAGGTATAAACGATTCAAGTACGTTTGAAAAGTACACTATATGTGTATGAAAGGTAAGTGTTTATATGAGCTTACTAAAGTGAATATGTGTATAGATTTGATGGGAAATATGTGAATATATGTTTGAATGAGCTATGAGTATAAGTGACATATGAATTATGGAATGTGGATAAGCAATGGTTAAGCAAATGAGCTAAGGAAGCTGACATGAATTTGCAAATGAGAAATATTATTGATTTGTATCAATATGGTTATATGCATATATGTTAAGTTTATTTGTATATGACTTACTAAGCTTTTGAAAGCTTACTTTGTGTGTGTTTGCTCTGTTTTATAGATTGTCGAAGCTACTGAAGGCTCGGGGAACCGTCGAGGATCGTCATCACACTACTCAATCTTAATTTGGTACCCTTTTGAAAATGTATATACTAGTATGGCATGTATAGGCTAGTTACTTTGAGTTATGTTTGAAATATGTGTATAGCCATGTGATTTGGCTAGTTAAATGGTTGTGTAATGAATGAAGAGTCATGCTATATGATGTTTGGTTTTGGTATGATTTCATGGTTATGAAATGGTCAAGGTAATGATAAGCTTATTGATGCAAAGTGAGTATATGTGTTGAATGAATGATGGTTATGAAGAAGTGGTAAGTTATGGATGAATCATGCTTAGTTTAATTGTGAATTAGTTAAGCTAATTGGTTTATAAGTTGGTATGCTTAGAAAAGAGATGGAATGAGATGATATGATAATCATTTGGTATGTTTTGATTGCCATTGATTTATGGAAAGATGCTCATGTGTGGTTGTAGGGATGACCCAATGTGTGGGTGGCAATTTGGCCTTGCAAATGGCCTATAATTGCCCACACGGTTGAGCACACGGGCGTATGGCTCGACCGTGTCCCTCGTGGTTATGTTTCAAAACAAGCCAGGCTCGACCACGGGCTGGACACACGGGGGTGTGACTGGTCGTGTGGTGCAAGTCAGGCTCGACCACGGGTGAGGCACACGGGCGTGTCCACGGCCGTGTGGACAAGTGTAACACTCCTTACCCGTATTCTACGTCGGAATCTAGGTCCGAGGCATTACCAGAGTAAAACCACTTGATCGCCACTTAGGCTCAACGTGACTACGCTCCTTAAGTCTCCACAACAACCTTATTCTCGACTTACGAGGCCTCATTCATACACACGAGGGCTCTGGAGACCATATCGGAAACTCTTACGAATTTAAAATTTTTCCATCTATACAGGGACCACACGCCCGTGTAAGATTAGAGACGCTCGTGGAGGTCACACACGCCCATGCCCCTATCCTGTGCATGAAAACCCAAGCATTCTGCCAATGTCCCACGGCTAGGGCACACGCCTATGCTCTCCACCCGTGGTGAACACTAACTACTTTACACGGCCTAAAACCTAGACACACGCCCGTGTGGCTAGCCCGTGGCCTATAACACTCGAATCTGCCAAATTGACACGGCCAAGTCACACGCTCGTGGACTGGCCGTGTGCCACACATGGCCTAGACACATGCCCGTGTGTCTATCCACATGGACAAGAACAAAGCTATATGCTAAGCTCTTTTCACCCATCTAGCTCATACAACATATACACACTCAACTCATCCAATATCAACTTATATTGAAATACAATCTTACATGGATAACTACATCTTTTTATATATTAATGTAGCCAACAACCATGGCATTATACAAAAATAGTTTATCCATCTAATGGCCAACACATCTTAGCCAATACAACAAAATACACTAATTTGTCTAGCCTCTATACATGCCATATACAAAACATTAAGTCTAATGTACCGGAGTGTGCTGATAGTGTGGGCAATCTTTCGATTAATCCGCGTATCACGATTCAATCCTTTTTCTCTATAAGACAAGGGAAAAGAAAGGAGTAAGCTTTGAGCTTAGTAAGTTTACACATAAACAATTTAAGCATTCTAGTATAAGCTAAATAACAATTAGCATTATACTAACATATGTAATTCACACCCACTACTATGCTTACTCTTTCTATCCCTTACCACATCTCCAACACATCATGAGTCACATACTCATAATCATTGACATGCACCCCTGCATTCAATATCACATTTACTCAAAATACAACACATCATTATTTCTCAATAATACATCTACACAGCTAAATTACTCGGTGGTTTCGCACTTAGCCCACCACAATCAGATCATAAGGTAGTATCGCACATAGCCTATCACAAAGGATAATTATAGTGATTCCGCACATAGCTCACTAAATAATATGCTTAACAATAGTATCGCACACAGCCCATCATTGTTAAGTATCAAGGTGGTATCGCACTTAGCCCACCATCAAGCATTATCACTACACATTCACATATCTACTTTGTAATACATTCATCCATTCACAACCACTATCTCATTCGTTCCAATAGAATCAAATAGGTTTTCAATCATGCTAAAAACTAGCTAGCATTAACAATGTATACGCATAAATGCATCGTTTGTACGTAAACTTACCTCGGTACTCAAAAGTATGGAGGTGTGCAATTTAGTCCACTACCTTGCCCTTGCCTCGGTTATGATCCGGGCTTCGTCTTTCTTGATCTATAATGATAAATCAACTCATTCAATGCACACATTGACTAAATTGACCCTCATCTCATACTTTAGCAAAATTACCATTTTGCCCCTAAATTTCCTCATATTTATACTTTTGCCCCAAGGCTCGTAAAGTAATTTTCATTCAACTTTCTACCATTTCATGCTTAGCCGATTCATAACCTCAACTAAAGCAATCATCAATTCTCACTAAATCATTCATGTATGACCAGTCTCAAGACTTTCACAAACTAGTCCCTACATGCATTTTTTCATGAAATTTACTTAGCAAAAGATGTTTCTACTACATCAAGCTTTCATAATCTTCCATAAAACATCAAAATACATGCATGTCATACATGGGTACATTTTTTAACATCAATCCTAGCTCAACATATGGCTAAAAATAGCTTACTCATGTTACTAGGACTTCAAAAATACAAAGAATATCAAAAACGGGGCTTGGATGCACTTACTAGAAAGCTTGAAAAATTGAAGAGCCTTAACAATGGCTTCTTGAAAATTTCGGCAGCTTGGAGAAGAAGATGAATGAAATTTTGTCATATTTTCCCCTTTTTAATCACTTAATTGACAAATGACCAAAATGCCCATTTGTCAAACTTTTCTAATTTCATCCACTCATGCCCATTTTTGTCCAAAAATTAGAATTTGGGAAAATTACTATTTAAGGACCTCTAATTGATAATCCAAAGCTATTTCATACAATTAGCTTCTAGAATCTCACATTTTGCAACTTTTGCAATTTAGTCCTTTTGGACCATTCAACCACAATTTAACAAAATTGCTTCATGAAACTTTCACACTAACATACAAACATAGCATAAACCTCAAAACTTATACATATACCTTAGATTTGTGGTCCCGCACCACTATTTTGACTAGACCCTAAATCGGGATGTTACAACAAGTCAGTATGTATGCCCTGTTTTAACACGGCTTAGAAACACGAGCGTGTCTGAGGCCTTGGAAGGCACACGGCCTGCCCAAACGGGCATGTGACCTCTGTAACTTGAAATTTTTTTAAATTTTTAATAATTCCCGTATGTGTTCGGTTTAGTCCCGACCACATTCTAAAGTATGTTTAAGGTCTCGTTGACCCATTCTAGGGACACTTGGATTGAATTCTTTGTATTAAGTTATGAAATATCTGTAAAAGTTTTTTGATTGTCCGGTAATGCTTCTTAACCCTATACTGGCGATGGTTACGGGTTAGGGGTGTTACATTTGATTGGTATCAGAGCTACGATTTAGTCGATTCTCAGACTAACGTAGCGTGTAAGAGTCTAGCTATACATGCCATATATTTGAACTGTGATAGTGTGATGAATCCTGACGAGTAAAATGTGTTTAACGTATAGTAATGGATCCCAAAAGAGCCGTAGCTGATGACGTTGAAAGCCATGCGCCTGCTCTCGCTCAAGAGACATCACCATCTGATTCGAGATCGGCTACTAGCGGTCAAGAGGGAGAAGCTAAACAAGCTTTCTTCCAAATGATGAACGAGTGTTTCACTCAGTATGTAAGAACCAATCCGGCTATTTTATAACCTCTGCCCCCGCCTAATCCCCCTCAAACTTCAGTTGTGCCTCCGGTTATGAATCTGAATTTGTTGAACAAGCCTCCAGTCGATAAAATCCATAAATATGGGGCTGAAGAGTTCAGAGCTACTAGTGATGATGATGCTGAGAAAGCTGAGTTTTGGCTAGCGAACACTATCTGGGCATTTGGTGAAATGTCGCTAAATCCTGAAGAATGCATAAAATGTGTTGTTTCTTTGTTACGAGATGCAGCCTATCAGTGGTGGAAGACTTTGATTTCTATGGTTCCAAAGAAAAAGGGTTACTTGGAATTTCTTCCAGTCTGAGTTTCGAAAGAAATACATCAGTCAGAGATTCATTGATCAGAAACTAAAAGAATTTCTAGAATTAAAACAGGGTCGCATGTCAGTCACTGAATACGAACGAGAGTTCGTGAGACTAAGTCAGTATGCTCGAGAATGTGTATCTACATAGGCAATAATGTGCAAAAGATTTGAAGATGGCCTTAATGAAGATATTTGGTTGTTAGTTGGGATTCTGGAGATAAAAGAGTTTGTGGTGCTTGTTGATCGAGCATGTAAAGCCGAAGCACTCGGGAAAGATAAAAGAAAAGCTGACTTTGAAATTAGAGATGCGAGAAAGAGACTTCCGAGTAAATCATTTCAGTCTGCATCAAAGAAATTCAGAGATGAACATAGCCGTTCCAAGGCTAATGTGGGTCAATTTAATAGAGATCGTGCGAGATCACAGTCGAATTCTAAAGCTCCAGCAACTTCGATGGCTAGTGTTAGAAATGTCCGATCTGAGAGACTTGAATGCAAACATTGTGGTAAAAGACATCTGAGAAGTTGTAGGTTGAATGATCGAGCTTGCTTCAGATGTGGATAGTTAGACCATTTTATCCGAGACTGCCCAGAGTTTGTAGAGCAAGAGATTATTCAGAACCCGAGGTCAGAAAATGTTTTAGCTAGAGGTAGACCTTCTCGAAATACAAGAAATGTCAGTGGTAGTCAGAGAGCTATGAAAGACTCAGTAGCGAGATCTGAAGCTAGAGCGCCTGCCAGAGCATATGCCATCCGAGCCCGTGAGGAAGCTTCATCACCAAATGTTATTACGGGTACATTTACTCTTTATGATACTTCTATGATTGCATTGATAGACCCAGGTTCTACACATTCGTATATATGCATGAACTTAGTATCCAGTAAGACTTTGCCTGTAGAGTCTATTAAATTTGTCATTAGAGTATCGAACCCCTTAGGTAAAAGTGTTCTGGTTGACAAAGTATGCAAGAACTGTCCGTTGATATTTAGAGATGTCTGTTTTCTGGCTGATATGATGTTATTACCTTTTGATGAATTTGATATCATTTTGGGTATGGATTGGTTGACATTACACGATGCTGTTGTGAATTGTAAAAGAAAGACTATTGATTTGAGATGTCAGAATGATGAAATAATTCGGATTGAGTTTAATGATTTGAATGGGTTACCTGCTGTGATATCTGTGTTAAAAGCTCAAAATTATTTGAGAAAAGGTTATGAAGCTTATTTTGCTTACGTGATTGACTCGAAAGTAACTGAAAAGAAAGTTGAATCAGTGCCAGTGGTTTGTGAATTCTCTGATGTGTTTCCTGAAGAATTACCGGGATTACCTCAGATACATGAAGTTGAATTTGGTATTGATTTGTTACCGGGAACAACTCCTATTTCGATAGCTCCGTATAGAATGGCACCAACAGAGTTGAAAGAGTTAAAGTCACAGTTGCAAGAGTTGACCGATGAGGATTTGCACGACCGAGTTTCTCACCTTGGGGTGCTCCTGTTCTATTTGTGAAAAAGAAAGATGGCACGATGAGAATGTGCATTGATTACCGACAGTTGAATAAGGTGACTATCAAAAATAAATATCCTTTGCCTAGAATTGATGATTTGTTTGATCAGCTTAAAGGAGCTACCGTGTTTTCAAAAATAGATCTGAGATTGGGATATTATCAGTTGTGGGTGAAAGATTCAGATATTCTGAAAACTACTTTCAGAACAAGGTACGAGCATTATGAGTTTTTAGTTATGCTTTTTAGACTAACAAATGCTCCTCTTTTTTTTATGGATCTGATGAACAGAATTTTCAGACCATACCTAGATCGATTTGTTGTTGTATTTATTGACGACATTTTGATTTATTCTCGAGATGAAAATGAACATGCTTAACATTTGAGAATTATTTTACAAACTCTGCGAGATAAACAATTATATGCGAAATTCAGTAAATGTGAATTTTGGTTGCGAGAAGTTAGTTTTCTAGGACATATTGTATCAGCCTCTAGAATACGAGTTGATCCGAGTAAGATTTTTGCTATTCTGGAATGGAAACCCCCGATGAATATGTCTGAAGTTTGTAGTTTTCTGGGACTAGTTGGTTATTATCGTCGGTTTGTAAAAGGATTTTCGATGATAGCTACTCCGTTGACTAGATTACTTCAGAAAGATGTGAAGTTTGAATGGTCTGATAAATGTCAGAAAAGTTTTGATCAGTTGAAAGCCCTTTTGACTGAAGCTCCAGTATTAGTTCAGCCAGAATCGGGTAAAGAATTTGTCATTTACAGTGATGCTTCATTGAACGGACTGGGATGTGTTCTGATGCAAGAAGGCAAAGTTATAGCTTATGCCTCGAGACAATTGAAGCCGCATGAAAAGAACTATCCGGCACACGATCTTGAACTAGCTGCGATTGTGTTTACGTTAAAGATTTGGTGCCACTATCTTTTTGGTGAAAAATGTCACGTGTATTCAGATCATAAAAGTATGAAATATTTGATGACTCAGAAAGATCTGAATCTGCGACAGAGAAGATGGTTAGAGCTGTTGAAAGATTACGAGCTTGTGATAGATTATCATCCGGGAAAGGCAAATGTTGTTGCTGATGCATTGAGTCGAAAATCGTTGTTTGCATTGCGTGCGATGAATGCCCATTTGGACTTGCTTGATGATGGTTCAGTTTTGGCTGAGTTGAAAGCGAAACTGTTGTTTTTACAGCAAATATGTGATGCTCAGAAAGTTGATAATGAAATGCTAGTAAAACGAGCTCAGTGTGATTTGAACTCTGAATTCGAATTTAGAGTTGATGATGATGATTGCTTGAGATTTCAAGATCGATTATGTGTTCCGAGAAATTCAGAGTTGATTCAGCTAATTTTGAAGGAAGCTCATAATAGTCGATTATCTGTTCATCCGAGTAGTACAAAGATGTATCACGATTTGAAGCAACACTATTGGTGGTCTGGTATGAAAAGGGATATTTCTGACTTTGTATCAAAATGTTTAGTCTGTCAGCAAGTTAAAGCTGAACATCAGGTTCCATCTGGTTTGCTACAACCAATTCTGATTCCCGAGTGGAGATGGGATAGAGTAACGATGGACTTTGTTTTTGGATTGCCATTGACTCCAAGAAAGAAAGATGCAATTTGGGTCGTAGTTGATCGATTGACGAAATCTGCCCATTTTATTCCGGTACGATCTGATTACTCACTTGATAAGTTAGTTGAGCTTTATATTTCTGATATTGTGAGATTGCACGGGGTGCCATTGTCTATCGTGTCTGATAGAGATCCGAGATTTGCATCACGATTCTGGCAGAAATTACAAGAAGCTCTAGGTACTAAATTGTATTTCAGTATAGCTTTTCATCCACAGACGGATGGTCAATCCGAGCGAATCATTCAGATATTCGAAGATATGTTGAGATGTTGCATTCTTGAGTTTGATGGTACGTGGGAACAATACTTACCACTGATTGAATTTGCATACAATAATAGTTTTCAGTCGAGCATTAAAATTGCACCTTATGAAGCTTTATACGGACGCAAATGTTGAACACCTCTGTATTGGACTGAGCTCGGTGAAAATAAGATACACGGGGTTGATTTGATAAAAGATATAGAACAGAAAGTGAAAGTAATCCGTGATAGTCTGAAAGCAACATCTGATCGTCAGAAGTCCTATGCAGACTTGAAAAGAAAAGACATTGAATTTGAAATCGGTGATAAAGTATTTTTAAAAGTATCTCCGTGGAAGAAAGTACTCCGATTCGGACGTAAAGGTAAATTGAGTCTGAGGTTTATTGGACCGTATGAGATCATCGAATGAGTTGGGCCAGTTGCTTATAAGTTGTTGTTGCCACCAGAACTAGAAAAGATTCATAATGTATTTCACGTGTCAATGCTTCACCGGTATAGATCCGATCCATCACATGTGATTCCTCCGTCTGAGATTGAAATCTGATCCGATATGTCTTATGAGGAAGAACCTATTCGTATCTTAGCTCGTGAAGTGAAATAATTACGAAATAAGAAAATTTTGTTAGTAAAAGTATTATGGCATCGAAACGGAGTTGAAGAGGCTACGTGGGAGCCTGAAGATTCAATGAGTCAACAATATCCGAATCTGTTTAACGGTAAGATTTTCGGGGACAAAAATCCCTAAGGGGGAGAATTGTAACAGCTCGATTTAGACCCTAGTCGGAATAGTGGTTTCGGGACCACAAATTCGAGTTAGAAAAATATTTTAATATTATTTTCCGTGCCTATGATATATGATTAAGCATGTGTGAAATTTCTGTGAAATAATTTATTCGTTTGCGTGTTTGATTTGATAAAAGGACTTAATTAAGAAAGATGCTAAATTAGCATGCCATAAGTTAAAATCACCTAAGTGTCATGTCTTCATAAAGTTGGTGGCCTTATGTTGTAATTAAACCATTAACATGGTTGATGGATATTAATGGCCTTGAATTATATTTGTCTTATATGTTTAATAAAGGTTAATATTGGAATTATATTAATAAGTTAATTATAATAAAACAAAGGCTTAATAATAGCCATAATGTTCATCCATCTTGACCGAAAAAACCAAAGAAAAGAAATAAAAGAATAAACTAGGTTTCGGCTAGCTTTTGGTTTGATTCAAGGTATGTTTTTGTTCGGTTTTTGTAATCGTTGCTTCGTGTTCTTCAAAACCCATGCTTCAATTTTGTGAATTGATGATGTTTTTGAAATATGCCATTGATGAACACATGAGTTTTGTGATGTTTGAAGATGAATTATAAAAGATATGTGATAGTATAACATAGTCTGTCTTTAAATTTTTGATGAAATTGAGTAATTTGGACTTAATTGAGAAAATAATATTTTGAGGGACTAAATTGTGAAATAAATGAAATGTATGGACTTGTATGAGATACATGAACATTCGGCTAAGCATGGGTGTATTGAGATTTTGTGTATTTTGTGATTTTATAAAATAGGGACTAAAATGTCGAAATGTAATAATATGAGGGCTAATTTGTAAATTTCCCTAAATATGTGTTTTTGGATTGAAATGAATGAACTAGTGAATAAATGAGTTAAATTTGAATATGTATAGATCAAGAACCGAAGAAAACGAATTTAGATCGAGGAAAGACGAAAATCATTGAATAGCCGTTCGTTTCTGTCCTTCCCGTACCAGGTAAGTCAATATACAAATAAATGTATTTTAATTGAGTATTTATGCATCTATGAAATTTAGATTGCTATGAATAATGCTCGAGATGTCATGTGTATGAAATTTGAGGAAGTGTCGACAAGTTATTAATGTCCAAGAAGTCCCGAATGAACCTAGGAATAGATAGGATTACATATGTCATGACATAGGTGTCCGATATGTGATATCATGTAAGACCTCGTCTGGGACGTTTGCATCGTATTTGATTCGTGTAAGACCCTGTCTGGGACAGTGGAATCGATATCTGAGTATATGTAAGACCTCATCTGGGACGTTGGCGTTATACGACTATTCTAAGTGTTCCAAGCATCCTATTAGATTCTGAACGGTTCAACGAGAAAGCCTGAGAAAATGAATGTCTTTGTGAAAGGTATAAACGATTCAGGTACGTTTGAAAAATACACTATATGTGTATGAAAGGTAAGTGTTTATATGAGCTTACTAAAGTGAATATGTGTATAGATTTGATGGGAAATATATGAATATATGTTTCAATGAGCTATGAGTATAAGTGACATATGAGTTATGGAATGTGGATAAGCAATGGTTAAGCAAATGAGCCAATGAAGATGACATGAATTTGCAAATGAGAAATATTATTGATTTGTATCAATATGGTTATATGCATATATGTTAAGTTTATTTGTATATGACTTACTAAGCTTTTGAAAGCTTACTTTGTGTGTGTTTGCTCTGTTTTATAGATTGTCGAAGCTACTGAAGGCTCGGGGAATCATCGAGGATCGTCATCACACTACTCAATCTTAATTTGGTACCTTTTTGAAAATGTATATACTAGTATGGCATGTATAGGCTAGTTACTTTGAGTTATGTTTGAAATATGTGTATAGCCATGTGATTTGGCTAGTTAAATGGTTGTGTAATGAATGAAGAGTCATGCTATATGATGTTTGGTTTTGGTATGATTTCATGGTTATGAAATGGTCAAGGTAATGATAAGCTTATTGATGCAAAGTGAGTATATGTGTTGAATGAATGATGGTTATGAAGAAGTGGTAAGTTATGGATGAATCATGCTTGGTTTAATTGTGAATTAGTTAAGCTAATTGGTTTATAAGTTGGTATGCTTAGAAAAGAGATGGAATGAGATGATATGATGATCATTTGGTATGTTTTGATTGCCATTGATGTATGGAAAGATGCTCATGTGTGGTTGTAGGGATGACCCAATGTGTGGGTGGCAATTTGGCCTTGCAAATGGCCTATAATTTCCCACATGGTTGAGCACACGGGCGTGTGGCTCGACCGTGTCCCTCATGGTTGTGTTTCAAAACAAGTCAAGCTCGACCACGGGCTGGACACACGGGCGTGTGACTAGTCGTGTGGTGCAAGTCAGGCTCGACCACGGGTGAGGCACACGGGCGTGTCCACGACCGTGTGGACAAGTCAGTATGTATGCCCTGTTTTGACACGGCTTAGACACACGGGCGTGTCTGAGGCCGTGGAAGGCACACAGCCTGCCCACACGGGCGTGTGACCTTTGTAACTTGAAAAAATTTTAAATTTCCAAGAATTCACGTATGTGTTTGGTTTAGTCCCGGCCCTATTCTAAAGTATGTTTAAGGTCTCGTTGACCAATTCTAGGGACACTTGGATTGAATTTTTTGTATTAAGTTATGAAATGTTTGTAAAAGTTTTCCGATTGTCCGATAATGCTTCTTAACCCTATACCGACGATGGTTACGGGTTAGGGGTGTTACAGTCACGACGAATATTCTATTCATAAGTGAACACAGAAGTTGATTACGACATCCAATCCTTGTGGACTCGACCCTACTACCACTCTTTACTACTATTTAGAGTTATTTTAGTAGGAATTATTTTTGGTGGTTTCGACGCCCATCAAATTTCTATGGATCAAGACACAAGTGAATAAATCGTTTAATTCAGATTCATAATAATAGATGAAGTCTAGGTGGATTCTTTCCTGGTATTGTCTATCTCATTGGTTATCTTTGATTATTTTCCTATTTCATTCTCTGTTACGTTATTAGATAAATTAGATTAGTAAATTTAGATTAAAAACTATCACTCCAATTTGTCGGCTAAATAATAGAAAAACGGTAATTACTAGTACTTTTAGTCCTCGTGGATACGATATTCCCTACTTACCATAACTATATTATTGTTTGATAGGTGCGCTTGCCTTAGTCGTATTTATAGTTAGTTTAGTGACCATCAAGGGGCAACAGTTTTGGTTAGAGATGATGCTTGGGTTCCTATGAATTCAAATTACAAAATTCAATAACCTATTACCAATCAAAGTATACAAACTGTGGCTGATTTGATTGATCCAACTACGAGGAAATAGAGAGAAGGAATTATGCGATCTACTTTTGACGATGCGGAGGCCCAACAAATTTTGAGTATTCCTTTGACACAGTTTCTACATGAGGATTTCCTGGCTTGGGGTGGTGAGGCGTCGGTGGAGTATTCAGTGCGTAGTGTGTACAATTTGTTGTTACAAGAAAATAATGTGGTAACTACAAATGGGGCCAAGTTATGGCTATCAGATCTACCCACCAAGTTAAAGATTACAGTATGAAGAATTACAAAGAATTATTTGCCTACTTTTGCTAATCTAAATTACAAAAGATTAATGGGAATACAAGAATGCCTTTGATATGTGAACGGAATCGAAATAGTGGAACATGTGTTTTGGGATTGTCTGAAATCAAAGGAGATCTGCTAGCAGCTGGGCATTAGGTAGCCAACAATGTTATCAAATATGCATATTAAAGATTGGGTGAATCAGTTTTTCAAAAATAATTCAAAATACCTTTGTGAAATCTTTTGTTGTACTTTGTGGGCTATATGGACTGAGAGAAACCAACTACTGCATGAAGGCAAACATAGAACAACCTTTGAGGCGACAAATTTTTATCAGGAATTATTTGGGAGAAATTAATGGAATCAATGAAAAATAACAGTAAACAAGATGTGCAAGCACGATTGGAGGCACCAAAGGACCAGTTTGTTAAAATAAATTTTGATACAGCATTTTGTAAGCAAAATAATAAATCATGCTCTAAAATTATCATCAAAGATGCAACTGCCAGAGTGCTATTTTCAAAAAGCTTACTACATGATAACAAACCTTCACCATTTGCGGCTGAGGCATTGGCATGTTTATAGCAGTTGAGATGGGGCTGCATGTGGGACTTACTATGGTGGAGATAGAAGGGGACGCCTTATCGATGATTCAGAAGCTACAAACAAAGGGAATCTAAATGTGAGTAATAGGTTCTCACATCTTAAACGCCAGGGCTATTTGTGAAAGATACCAAGCGTGCGTCTTTAAACATGCGCAGAGACAAGTGAATGGTGTAGCACATTTACTGGTTGTAGAAGGGTTAAAGAGAAATGCAAAATCTTATTTGATCGGTAAGTTCTTTTTTTTTTTTTGCAAAAGATGCAGTTGACGAGGATTATCGACAGCCAGGTTAGGTTTTTCCTGCAGATCGAAATTTAACTGATTAGAAATGGAGATGGATGGCAATACTCACTTTGGGCAAGCAAAACGGAAAACAGAAGAGACTCACATGTTGTTTAACGATTTTGGCATCAGTGTTGTGACCGGAGCGAAGGCAAGATAGCAAATATTGGGACAATTTGAAGATTATTTTTCTTCTTTCAGATGAATCGATATGCACAAGAGCAGATACGTGATGGTTTTCAAGAAACAAAAAAGGAATCTGAAGGGACTTTGTTTTTTCAGATAGTTAGGGAAAAGGAAACGCCTGCTTGGGTGGTTGGGTTACTTTTCTTTTTCTTTTTTTACGTTTTTTATTAGGTTACCTGAGTTAGTTTTTTGCTTTGTTTGTGTTTGGGCTTTAAAGAACGGGCCTTGTTTATTTTTATTTATAATCCAGCCATTCTTTTTCAAAAAAATATATATATATTTCAAAAAAAGTCAACGTCCCTCGATAGATGTCATATAAAAAAAATTGTAAATGTTGTCCTCAAAAGGTTAGATTAGATTTTGTATATTGGTTCTTTAAATTTTGAACATTACAATTGCCCCCATGAAATGTCTAGGGCGACATACATCCTAGATGAAATAATATACCACGTGCCTAAATTTAATTGGTATAATTTTGAATTCCATACTATGAAAACTACGAAGTTAGTTCTTTTATTTTAATTTTGTTAGAATTTGGTTTTTATAGTTTATAAAAATTGAAAAAATTAGTCCAATTGAATAACACAATTACACAATGCCATTAAATTGTTAACTTGAGAATTAACAATTTAGCAATTTATATATTCATAGAATTTAACAAAATCAATAGCTCAACAATTTATATGCATCAGATTAGGAAAAAAAAATAACGGTTGAAGCTCATATGTTTTCCATCAAAAGGACAAACTTTGTAGTTTTCATAAAATATAGTGACCAAATAAAAATAAAAAGATTAACTTATCAATTTTCATTAAGTAGAAGATAGAGGTCATATTAGAGACAACTTTTGCTGGTTGAAGTTCTTGGGTTCAAATTCTAGCTTATTCATCAATTTCAATCTTAATTGTTGTAGGTAAAATGACCTAGAGGGAAAAATACAAGGAAATGTAGGTATCAAATGTTTTTTGAGGGGGTTTTCTTATTCTAAAAGGCATATGAAACAAAGTAGAAGGTAATGGAGAGTTGCAAATGGGTCATTTGTGTTTATCAATGAAACATGTAAATGAAAACAATTGATATATTTAATCAAAACTTTCAATGAATTTCCAAATTTTATGATATCCGAAATGAGACGCAAAACTTTAGTTGAGAAAAAGAGCAAGAAAGATAGGGTAAGGGTTTGAAGAAAGATAGATGAATATATCATGTCGCCTTTTAATATTATTTGAAAACAATATTAAAACTCTTATATACATTTTCACTATATTAAAATTATTAGTTATATGAGGTAAGGGTTTTTCTTTTTCTACTTTTTTGGGTAAACTACACTTTTAGACACTAAACTTCAAGTAAAATTTTGTTTCGCTCACTTAACTAAAAGAATTACAATTTGGTCACTGTACTTTTCAAAATTATTTTTTTGTCACCTAATTGTTAAGTGACTCTTTTTTAGTTGGTATAATAACAATTTTAGTCCTTCATTTTGATATTTTTTTTTAATTTGACCTTGATTATATATAAAATGATAAAAATTGAAATTCTTTTTAAAAAAATTTAGAAAATTTAAAAATAAATAAAGTGAGAAAATGAGGGAAATTGCTTTTAAACCCTCCAGATTTTCTCTCTATATTATTTGTATAGAAATGTCCAATACCCATTCTTTGATAAAACACAGAAAAGAAAAACATTAAGCAAAATTATTAATTCTCTGTTTTTATCTCTTTTGTTTGATGCTCTTCAAGGACTTGGAACTTGGCTTGAAGATATTATTAACTTTTTGTTTTGCTTTTTATTTGTTATTAGATTCCATTGAATGATAATTTTCTTTATTTCCCATACGTATTAGTTCTTCAACAACAACACTTTCTAGATTTTATTTTTCTAGAATTTCTATATATAATATTCTTTTTATATTATTTTAAGAGTTTTATTTTATTTTATAATTTCTATATTGAACCAATGTCAAATTGACAAGAAATATAAAAGTCGAGGACTACAATTATGATTATGCCAACTAAAAAAGTACCACTTCACAGCTGAGTGACAAAAAAAGAAAAAACAATTCGAAAAGTTTAGTGATCAGATTGTAACTTTTTTTTAATTATGTAACCACAATAAAATTTACCTATAATTTAGTGATTAATAGTATAATTTACCTTAATACTTTTTAATCTTAAAAATTAAAAATTGGAATGATTTGGCAAAAAGAGCCATATTTAAGAATCATGGATGTCTACTCCAATCCATTATTTCAATGTCAAATAACGTAATCGTATCCTGTTTTTGTGATTAATGTAGGAAATAATACAAAATTGTTTTCAACAAAGCATGTGCAATTCTTGAATAATTTATCATTATTTTCAAAATCCACTTGGAAAAGACTATGAATTGATATGAAAATATTGAGTATTGTGACCCACATTTGTGTGATAGAGAAAGGGAGTGTTAAACTACCTGAATATTTTCCTTTCATAATTAGCTTCATTGTCTTATACGCTATTAGTTTTTCTCTATAATCACACTTTCAACGTTATTATATTTATATTTTATTTGTACTTTTTACAATCATGTATTTTTCCATAATCGCACTCATTATTGAATTAGTTTTCTATTATTTCAAATTTTACTTCTATTCTAAATTGAAATAAAAATAATAAATTTTAGTTAAAAATGATTTTGTAAAAATATATTAATCATATTTAAAAAAAAAACTATTCCAACCCATTAATTAATAATATTAATAATTTGAAATTTTAAAAATTGTAAAGATTTGAAATGAATTTTAATTCAAATTAGAATGGTTTCTTCTTGTTCCAAGTATATATCTTCAGCATGAAAGTGATGGCCATGTGTATCCTTATTGGGAATTAAGGATTCACCATGTGAGCCCTTCATTAAGTGAAATGATTCATTGTTTTATTGAAGAAAAATATAAGCAAATTTCATAGAGATCATATAAAAGCTTAATTTCCATGTAAAACAAAGCATTGGATCACAATCACTCATTGTCACCGCTTCTTTTTTTCTTTTTTTAAATTTAACAAGCCCCAAAATCCCCGCCAAATATTACGTGCCGTCGTATTTGAATAATATAATTTCCTGAACCGTTGGATTTGGATGGTTCAACGGCTCCTAACCATCATCAACGGCAAAATTAACGAACATGTTTTTCCGTTGCCCCGCCTTTTAAAGCCGCAAATCTTGTGTGGCTTAGTTCCTTGAATTAGGGGGGGACTCAGACTGAATTGATGTACGATAAGACGAGGGAAAACTGTAAAATCACCATATCAGTCCCTGTATTATATTTTAGATTGCATCTGCTTTTTCCATTAAAATTGTGCTCTTAAATACTTACTTTGACCTTAGCAACAAATTTAACTTTTGATCTTTACACTTTTTATCCAATTTGCCTCTAACTTTTTTTTTATTTGAAGCAAATTGGCTCTCAACCTTTCATTGCTAATTGTGATAATATTTTTATCTTATATATATATATGACACGTCAGTAAATAAATTAAAAAATATAAAACGTTACAAAGTCATAAATAAAAACTATTCACATTAAAAATCTATTTTTAAAAAAATAAAAAAGAGTTTATTTTTTAGAAAAAATAAAATTTCAAAAATTATAAGAGTTTACATGAATCATTGTTTGATTAAATTGTAGACTATAATATGTCAGTGTGTGTGTGTGTAATTTTTAAAAAAGAAAAACACTTAATATAAAATTTCTTTATTATAAAATTATATAAGAAATAAGCTCATAGTTGGCTTGAACTGAGGTTGAAGCTGCTTTGAGATTTTACATTTAATTTTATATCTTGTAGAGATTTAAACTGAAAATGGTGACACCTCATAAATTGTGAGTGCATGCCTTTAAAATTATTAATATTTGGTGGAAGGAGAGCTAGTTAAGCTTACAAAGTTATATACTGCATTATATTAGAATATAAAAAAATAACAATTCAGTTGGCTAATTTCAATATTTATTTATGCTCTTTAATTTTTATGAATATTTCATTAATAAAAAGTTGAGGGCCAATTTTCTGTAAATAAACTAGTAGTGGGCAAATAGTAAAAATGAATGGTTAAATTTATATATAAAACACCAAACAGGCATTCGCTCACTTCATCCTACGTATAAAGGACCATTTGACTTAAACTTTCAATAAAAGGACTATAGCATTGGGGCTGCTGTGGTATTTCCGGAAGAAGCAATTAAACTTCTTAAACGGACCTATATATCTATTGCTAACGTGGGGCACGTGATAACCGTCCTAGTGGGTCCCCATATATTGAAACATAACCGCTTGTGGGCGATTGGGTCCTAACTTTATTACACAAACCCTGCATAGGACACAAAAAAAGTTTTGTCAATATTTATTTGCATAAGTCGTAACAAGTTTTCTCTATTTAATTTAAATTACAATATAGCTATTCTTTCTACTACACACAATATAATGTAAATATTGAATTTCAAAGGGTCTAAAAACACAAAGAATACTTTTAAAAATCAGATGGAAACAACCAAATCTGACTCATCTATCCATGTTGGACTCTGTTAATATGCTTTATGGTGTACATCATTTTAACTGATTTAAATCAAAGCTAATGCATTAGTTCCCTGTGTTGACTCGATGGTCAGAATGTTCATCATCTCAAGTGTGGTCTGAATTTAAATTGTATTACTATTAGTGTTTTGCTCTTCTCTTGTAATTCACCAAAAAATAATTATTATTTACCCTTCTCATGTAAAGTATACTAATAAACAAAGTATAGCCTTATTAGGGTGTATCTAACATCAGAGTTAGAAAAAATTCTCAAAATAAAACAACACTATTGCTTCTGTATTACACTGTATATGAAATATACATAAAAATACAAATACATGCAAACTTCCCGACATACTTCATTCTCACAATAGATCCTTTGAAACTTGTGAACATAATACAAAAATCTTATCTTTTATGTTTAGTATTTATGTCACTTTTAATCTTAGTAAAAGCAATGGTGCCGCCTATTCTAGCTGATGTCTTCAAAATCTTTTGTATTATTTAACCAAAATTTTTATTTCTTACTAATTTTTTTTATAAAAATCCCTTCGTACAAAAAGTCTAATCAAGCAGTATAGTTTATTACTTATTTCGTATCTCAAGGATCTTCCTTTTGACTTGTCCCTGAAGAAAATAATGCTTAAATCCTCCATTGTTATTACACGTGTCATTTTCTAAGTGGTTGCATTAGAAGCCATGCACTACGCTTGGCTCTATAAATACCTTGTTGTTCTTCTGCTAGAGCCATCACCAAACTTAAATCTTCTCTGCTACCTACTAGCTAATTTCTTGGATCGAAGTTTGTGTTCATGGCTTTCACTACTCTTGGAAACATGTGCTCCCTCTTAGCTTTTGGAGTCACATTTTCAGTTTTATTTAACGGTTGCTTTGGATTCTACCCTAAGCTCCTTAATGTCTCGTTGGCAGCATCTGAGTATGATTGGTCCCCAGCCGGCGCTACATGGTATGGCAGCCCCACAGGGGCTGGAAGTGATGGTAATGACCAGCATGGGCAATGATTGTCACCATTTACACTAATGTTTTTTTGTTTGATTATTTCTTCAAGTTTAACCATTTTGTGTGTATGAATGTAGGTGGATCTTGTGGCTATGGAGGAAGTGTGTCGCAAGCTCCATTTTCGTCATTGGTATCGGCTGGAGGCCCTTCTCTGTACAAATCTGGCAAAGGATGCGGTGCCTGTTATGAGGTGCACTAAGACTACTCTCTCATGCAAAGGGTTTCAATATTATCATTAATGGTAGTGTACTTAGACATATGTATGTGTATTTCAGGTAAAATGCACGAGTAATTCAGCCTGTTCGGGAAATCCTGCGACCGTAGTAATCACAGATGAATGCCCCGGCTGTGTTTCAGAGTCGGTTCATTTCGATTTAAGTGGTACTTCTTTTGGTGCCATGGCTAAGTCTGGTCAGGCTGAGAAGCTCCGTGATGCTGGGGTCTTGCAAATTCAATATAGAAAGTAAGAATTTAGTTTTAGTCCTCACCTACCTTTAATGGATAGAAAGTCTTTATAGCCTTGACGAAATGGGTTTGCAGAGTTGAAGAATTCAATCTCTTTTTTTTTTTTTTTAAATTATTCTGTTTGTTGACGAAATGGGTTTGCAGAGTTGAATGTAACTATCCTGGAACGACCATTGCATTCCACGTCGATGCGGGTTCCAACCCTAACTATTTCGCCACCCTAATTGAATACGAAGATGGAGATGGTGACCTTGCCTCGGTTGACCTGAAACAGGCGCTTGACTCTGACACCTGGCAACCCATGCAACAATCCTGGGGTGCTGTCTGGAAACTCGACGCCGGTTCCCGGTTGCGGGCTCCCTTCTCTATCAAGCTAACCTCACTCGACTCTCGCAACACCATTGTGGCCACCGGTGTGATTCCGGCGGGATGGGAGCCTGGGAAAACCTATAGATCAGTTGTTAATTTTAAAGTCTAATTTGGTGATATAATCCGTATAAATTAAGAGCACGTGTGTATTAATGTAGTGTTGGCGAGTTTTAAGTCAACATGTGTCATATTCTTCCAAGACTCAAGCGTTAATTGCTTGATTGCATATGTTTTTGGAAGAATTATTAATACTATATAGCTCATAGCTTTAATCGTATGAGTAGTTCCGTTTCTCTTTTCTTTTTCCAGATATCCGTAGTAGTAAATTTTAGTTCAGTTTGAATCAACTCCAACTGTTAAGGGAGATATAGTGAGACAATATAATGCTGCGCATTTAAGTAATAATTAAATTAAAAGGTGTATATATTTGACATAAATGTTCATATAACAACTAAATGCTTGGGTTTCAAAAAATTGGCAAGTGAGAATTAGACTCATCTCTACAGATTGTAATAGAGTTGCTGAGTGTATGGCGAAGGAGGCTAGAGGTAGTTTGAATCAATTGATTATCTTTAATGACCCACCTATCGTTGTGCGATGGATTTTGAAAGCAGACATGCATCATGCGTTGTCTACGAAAGTTGTTAATTAAGCTAGATAGTCCTTTAGCCTAAGCTACTTTCTCTTACTAAAAATAAAAGGAACTATTAGTTTAAAAACTCATAACTAACTTTGAGTCCCATTTAGTACAAGTATTTACTGATTTTAGATAAAAATGTAAAAAATAAACATTTAATATAACTTTATAAAAATAATATTTTTTTAATTATTCCAATTCAGTTGGTATTCAATCACCAATTAAACCATAAATTTTAACTGTAGTATAAATATCCCATAATATACAGATAAATGGTTATGACTATTAATTAAAACATTAATAAAGGTAATTTTTACTAAATTACTGAATAAAAGTTCTTAAGCAATTTAGTAATAAAAACTAAGGACAAGAAACTTGTGCTAACATAAGTACATAAATAACCATATTTATTTTACTTATTATTTTTTAAATTGGCATAATGACTTATTTGATCTTCCAACTTTACAAAAAAGAAGAAGAAGTTATTTTAGTCTCCCATTTAATTTTTTTAACTCTTGAACTTATATGTTTTATCAAATAATTCAAAAATGGATGAAAAATTTAGCCTTTGTTAACTTGGTGACATGACATACACGTAGATTGCCATGTCATAAATTAATTAATTTTTTAAAATTTAAAAGATATTTTTTTATAATTTTAATGCGTTAGTAAAGTAAAAATGTTAACTTTTTCATTAATTTTGGGGTAATTTGACAAAAAAAACACACACATAAGTTTAAGGGTTAAAAAGGACAAAAAAATATAAATAAATGACTAATATATATATATATATTAAGTTAGAGGATCAAATAAATCTTGTAAATAAAATAATATTTATTTCAATTTACTACCTAAATTGTGTAAACTCAGAGAGTCAATGTTAAAATATTCTTTAATGAAATAATTGTATTGTTTACATTAAATATTATAATACATTAAAAATATGAAAATAAAGTACCATCCTTCCTTGAATGTGATTAAATTAAATTAAATATATTGGTTCCAATGTAATTTCCTTTTATTCCCCATTGAGAAAAAAGAAAAAAGAAACACAAGTGAGGAAACATTCTTTTCAGCCAAAATCATGGTGCTAATTAAGATTTCTTTTTGAGGAAAATGGAAAAAATTCATCTTTAAATTAAAGGTTGTTTTATACCTTTATATATGCAATTAAAATCCAAAATTTGACTTTCCATAAACATATGATTCATTTTCTAAAACACAATAATATTATATACATCTAAATGTTATTTCTTATAAGCCATTTTCATAAGAATTAATTGCATTAAAAATTATGATTCCTTAAATTTTAAAATATTTTAATTATATCTTCAAACTATTGATGTTATATCAATAACACTAAAACCATTAATTTAGCCGTTAAATGATGTCTTAAATTCTATGTGATATAAGTTAAAACGAAAAATTTAAAGAAAATAAATATTGTAAAAATCTTGGTTTTGAGGTTTTCGAAGCTTTTATAAAAATTATTGTTCACTCCTTTTTTCGGTTTTACTTCATTTTTAGTTTTTAATTTTAAAAGTTATGCGACAACATACTATTTTTCTTTAAACTTTTAATTTTAAATTATGTTATATAAGATTTTACATGTCGTTTAATGATTTTAATATTCTGATTGATATGACATCAATAGTTTAAGATGTAACTAAAACATTTTAAAGTTTAAAGACCAAATTAAAATAAAAAAGACATAATTTAGGGATGGCTAGCAAATACCGCAGGGTTGTAATTAAGGGTGAGTCTAAAAAGTTTACACAAACTCATAATTTGTATTTAAATATCCAAATTAATATCAATCTTGAGTTTGATACTCGGACAATTTTTAACTCTTACCCTACATATTTATATCCACCCAGAACCACTTCCTTGAAGTAGCTTGTTTCCCTTCATTTTTTCTATGATTTTCCCATCATCCAAACAGAAAAAAGACTCATCACACCCATGTCATCTTTCAGTCTTACCAACGACTCACTTCTGGGGATCCTCAACATCATAAAATTCTTGTTCTCAATCACTATCCTCTTGGTCGGAATCTTGCTAAGCGAAAACGCCGCCTTAACGGACTGCGACCGTTTCTTCTACAAGCCGCTTATCTGGTTCGGAGTCTTTCTCCTGCTTGTCTCTTTGACAGGCTTTATCGGGGCCTGCTTCTACAACCACTTGCCACGCATGCTCTGGGTCTACCACGTCCTCATGTTTCTCCTCATTGTAGCCGGCATCATTTTCACTATTTTCGCTTTTGCGGTGACTAATAAAGGCGGTGGTCGGTTGTTACCCGGTGCTGGATATAAAGTGTACAGGCTGGGAGATTACTCTAACTGGCTTCAAAATCGAGTTAACAACAACAGGAATTGGAATAAGATCAAGACCTGTTTGGTTGAATCCAAGGTTTGCAGTGATTTATATTCCAAGTATTGGGATGTTAGTTTCAACAAATTCCATCAAAAGCCCTTGAATCCTATTCAGGTACGATTCCTTCATATTTCATGAAACCTCTCCACTGTGCTATGAGTTCTATTATTATTATTATTATTATTATTACTTTTATATTAAATGCAGACTGGTTGTTGTAAGCCGCCAAACGGATGTGGGTTTACGTACGTGAATCCAACACGTTGGGTGGAGGAGAATTGGCAAGTGTACTGTGAAAATCCTGATTGCAAGGCATGGGATAATGATCAAAATATACTATGCTACGATTGCGAATCGTGCAAGGCAGGGGTTTTAGACAACATCAAGCATTCGTGGAAGAAGGTTCAGTGGTTTTACGTCATATGCCAGATGTTGCTCATCATTATGTATGCAGTTGGTTGCTTTGCTTTCAGAAACATATTGATCGATGAGAGTTGACCATGCATGCTGATTCTCATCCATGGTTGAAGCCTTGAGCAAATGGTTTTGTTATTTTTTAGGGTTAGGGTTTAGATATGGAAAAAGAATCAGCATTTATCATTTATGATGGTCTATTTTGTTTATTAATTTGTTTCTTTATTGGTCCCTGTTTCACTGTTAGGGTCTCGATACTTTCTCGCATTTATTTTAGTGCACTTTTGGAGCACTTAAGGCGGCAAAGTTTAATCACGGTTTGGGCATTGGACATTAAGTATTTTAAATTATTTTTTATTTCTTCCGAAATTTATATGGAGCAGAAGAAAGAGTTTGAAGTATCCTTTTTAATTATTTAATAATATTTTAATAATTTTTTATGTTATAATACATAATTTCGATAAATTTTTTAACTTGAACTCTGAACCCCGTACTTGAATTTTAAACTTGGAACCTCAAATTTTGAACCAAAAGGCCAATATCAGAGTTTAGGGTTCGAAGTTCTAGGTTTGGGTTCTAATTTAGGGTTTAAGATTTGAGATTCTAATTTTGGTGTTCGGGTTTAGAGTTAAGGTTTTGGGTTCAAGTCCAAAAAGTTACCAAAATTATGTATTGATGATGTGAAAAAAATTGCATCAAAGAATTGTATGAAAGAGGGGTGCCACGTCATCTTGTAACTCTTTTCAATTACTTAATGACATTTTAATAATTTTTTCCATGTCATTGATACATAATTTTGTTAATTTTTTTAACTTGAACTCCAAACTTTGAACTTAGATCCTAAATCTTGAACCTTGAAATCCGAACTCCAAACCTTAAATCAAAAGACCAAATTTGGAATTTAGGGTTTGAGTTCGGGTTAAAAAAATTACTAAAATTATTTATCAATAACATGAAAAAATTATTAAAATGTCATTAAATAATTAAAAAATATATAGGATGATGTGACACCCCTATTTCATCTAGCCAGAGAGGGTGGAATGAAGGCTGGCATGCTAATTATCACCCAAGGTTGAAGCCTTCACCAACTGGTTTTCATTAATATTTTAGGGTTTAAATGTGGAAACATAATCAGCTTTTTTTGTGTTGATTTTGTTGAATAATTTGTTGCCCTTCTTTTTCTGGCTGCCTTACTTCATTAATGAAAAATTACTGAAGAATATTTCAAGAGAATAATCTATTTATAATTTTTTAAGGAAATTATTTTTTTAAGAAAGTTGTAAAAAAATAAGAATTTTAGGCACAAATAATATAGTCGCACATAATTAGTTTTTAAAGGTATAAAAAGATTATTATAGACCCAATCATATATGATATCATCTCTAATTTAATTTAACTTTAATTAAATTACTTAAAAATAATTACAATTTTGAGAAAAAACTGCAAACATGTTAAATTAAATTAGAGATAATATCATATATGGTTGGGCCTATAATAATCTTTGTATGTCTTAAAAAATTAATAACGTGTAACTATTTTATTGATGTCTAAATTTAGAGTTATTTAATATAAGTCACTAAAAAAGTATATTATTGTAACTTACATGGTAAATATTTTATTTTTACCTTAGAGAGTTTATGTTTAATCAAATTACATACATATCCTTAGTTGTATTTTTCTTTTACATATTTGATTTAATTTGTTTGTTTAACTTGTGTTTCTGGTAAACAATGGCCCAGGCTTGGGGACTGCAACCCCTTTGTGAGGAAGCATCCCTTCTGTTGAAGTTATAGGGCTATCTTGCGGAGTTACTTAAAGAGAGATGTCTTATGCCTCTAGGTATTCTTACCTATCCACTTGTGTCGGTTTGAGGTATAGTTTTTGTTGAAGGTCGTTTGAGCTTTTCCTGAGAGTATAACATCAATTTAGTAAGGTGTTTGATCTATACTATACTTAAGATCTCTTACGGAAATGGTGTGACAAATCATTCAAGCATTAATTTAGTTGAAAAATTACTAAAAATTATTCTTTTTATTTAGTAAATTATATCATTATGATGGTGTTTTTGCCCTTTTATAATTTTATATAAAATCAATAAAAACTCACACATAGTAGTAGACCTAGTTCAAGGGCTGAGCTAACACCCAAGCCCAAAGTCCCATCTAAAAATTAAAGGGTTTGGGCAAAAATATTAGACAAAAATAAACTTGAAAAAGAAATAGGTCTATTTAAAATTGTAACAGCCCAATTTTGACCCTAATCGGAATAGTAATTTCGGGACCACAAATCTGAGTCCGAAAAATATTTTAATATTATTTTCTGTGTTAATTATGTGTGAATTTACATGTGTGAAAGTTTCGTGAATTAATTTTATTGTTTGTGTACTTAATTTAATAAAAGGGCTTAATCGCGTAAAATGAAAATTTAGTGGTTATTTTTAGAAGGGCCGAATAGTGGATGTTCTTTTAATATGGAGGTTTTATGTTGCAATTTTTCCAATAATAAAAGGTAGTGGATGGAATATTGATTAATATATGGTTTTTATATATATATTATAAAAGTTAAAATAATAATAACATAATATAATGATATAATAAAACAAACATAACATAAAAAGTCATGTTCATCTTTTTATTTGCTTATGACCGAATGTAAAAGAAAAGAAAAAAGAAAAGAACAAGCTTAGGATTCGGCCATTGTTGAAGCTTGATTAAGGTATGTAACTAGCTCGGTTTTTGATAATTTTTATGTTTTTGAGATTGTTGTTTGATGATGAAATATTAAAGATATGTGTTAGATTATTATGTTTTGTCTTTGAATTTTTGATGAATTTAAGTAATTTGGACTAAATTGTAAAAATAATATTTTGAGGGACTAAAATGTGAAATAAATGAAATATATGAACTTACATGAAGCATGTGAATATTCGACCAAGCATGGGTAATGTGAAATTTTGTGTATTTTGTGTTTTATGCAATAGGGACTAAATTGCAAAAAGTGTAAAATGTCGGGGGCAAAATGGTAATTTGCCCATTTATGTGTTTTTGGATTAAATTGAATGGAATTATGTTTAAATAAGTTTAATTTGAATATGTTTAGATCAAGAATCAAGAAAACGAGTTTGGATCGGGAAAAACAAAAAAATAATCGAATATCCGTTTATTTCGTCCGTCGATATCTGAGGTAAGTCTATAAGCATATAAATGTTGTTAAATTGAAAATATATATTTTTTATGTGTTGAATAGAATTTTAAGAATATATATGTGCATTGGCCGATTGTGGTTAAGCTTGGAAGATAAGTTACGAGTTCGATTCGATCGAGATACGTTGTCCGAAAGTCCCGTACGAACCCTAAGAATAGTTAGGATACATATGTCATGACATAGGATTTCTGATATGTGTTATCGTGTAAGACCACGTCTGGGACGTTGGCATCGACTTGTGTTTACGTGTAAGACCATGTCTGGGACATTGGCATCATATTTGATTCGTGTAAGACCACATCAGGGACGATGGCATCGATATGTGATTACATGTAAGACCACGTCTGGGACGTTGGCATTGTACGAGCTTCCGACTATCTGCGTATCCTTTTTAATTCCGAACGGTTCAACGGACAATGTGAAGTAAAGACCGCATGTGAAATCGAATTAAAAGGTTCAGGTATGTATTCATACTATGTTATGAAATTAAGGTAAATTGTATACTTGAATTGATGATTTAAAGTTATGTGAAATATGAATTATGTGTTAGCATATTTGAACATATAAGTGATTAGGCCTATTGATGTATTTGTGATAATATAAGTGATTCGGCCTATTGATATAGTTGTGATATTCAAAAGTGATAATTATATATGTTTATGAGTATTTGTGCATTTAGCTATATGATGTTAAATGCTAATGTATATTTGATAACATATAAACTTGTGAGTGTAATATATGTATATTTATTTAAGGTTTGGATTAACTTGGCTAATTGATTTAGTGTTAATGTTCATATGATTATTGTTTCCTTATGACTTACTAAGCTGCGAAAGCTTACTGTGTGTATGTTTACTTTTCGTTTTATAGATTTTGGAAGATGGGTTATGAGCTCGGGGATCGTCAGAGGTGCTTATCACACTATCGACTATTTCGGTATTTACTAAGTTTGAATTTTAAATCTATGGCATGTATAGTCTAGTATTAGTTTGGTTGGTTTTGAATTTGTAATTATTAAAGCCATGCGAAAATGGCTAGAAATAATATTCAAGCTTAGTTAATCTTGGTTATGTGTTATATATATATATATGTATATGGTATGTGTGACATGTTTGGTCTTGGTCTTGGTGATTCAGCTATGGGTTAATTATAAGTAAATATATGGAAATCTTGCTTGATATGGTTTGTTAAAGTGTTGTTAAGTGATACGGTAATAAGTGAATTCGGTTATGGTATATAGGTGAAATGCTAAGTATATCTTAGATGAAATGATAGTTAAATTTTGGTTTGTAAGAGTGTGTTTACATTGACAAATTGTTATGAAAGGAACTAGTAATTTGCATATATATGTTCGATTATAAGAAAGTGAAAATCATGTATAAATTCGATCTTAATCTAGTTATGTTTTGGAAGCGTGTTTTATGCTATAATTTGGTGTATGGATTTAGGTTTAGACAAATGTGAAGTGATATGTATGATGTTGTATTGTGAATCGATACGGTTTGATTTGGATATGGCATACTTTGGCTTATGATTTAATGGCTAATTCTTGTACAAATTATGAAGTTATTTTTGGGTTGCCGATTTGTTATGAAATAAACTAGGAATGTGGAGTATTTAATAAACGTACGATTTGCTCATGCAAGTGGTATTAATATTCGATTTTATATTTGTAAAATGATATGAATTGTATGGATTTTTGGATATGGCTAAAATGGTATATTCATATGTGCAAACTTGTAATAGATTAATATACATGTTTTGATCTTTAAAATGATATATATATATATATATATATAAATGTCTTTTAAAATAAATTAAGTACATACAAATTTGGGTAATGATAGTTAAGTGAGTAATGAAAGTTTTAGGTTTAGCTTTTATAGTTTTTAAATGGTTGACCGAATATGTGTATGTAAATAAATGAGTGGTTATGTAATAGTATATTTTGGGTTTAATGAATAGCATGTGAATTGGTTGAATTCTTGGTTAGAATTTGTATTCAAAATGATCCAATTGGTATGGTGACATGCACATGTACTTGTGATTTGATAAAAGGTATATTGGTTTTGTTACAGTTTGGTAATTGTATTTAGAAATGGCTTTTACTTTATAGTGATATGTGCAAGTTATAATAGCACAAAAAGCATATTTGGTTGTGTTGTTTAGTTAATTAATATTTTATATGTGAAGGAATATTAGGCTGAATTTTTATGATTTGATTATTCGAATACCATGATTATAAGTCTTATGGTTCGACTATTCAAACTTATAAATCATTTGTAATATGATTTGATATATGTTGTTGGTGCGAATATGTGAATAAATAAATGATACTGATATGATTGAATTTTGAAGCATAGTTTGTTTATGAGATATCGTTAATAGAGCCTATTTGATTTTTAATTAGTTTTATTCTGTATTTATATACGAATTTGACTTGTATGATTATGTGAAAGTTTAAAACTGTGTTATGTCTGGTAATGCCTCTTAACACATTCCGACGACGGATACGGGTTAAGGGTGTTACATTTGATTGGTATCAGAGCTATGATTTAGTCGGTTCTAGGACTACCATAGCGTATGTGAGTCTAGCTATACATGCCATATTTAATCAAGGATAGTGTGATATCTCCCGACTCGCATTTAAGATTGTTTTGATGAGATAGATAAGTTTTCCACTTGAGCTAATTCTGATAGTACAGAAGTAAATACTCAAATATTTGAGTGGAAATGTGTTGATGATGAGTTGAGACTCATAAAGGTAAGAATCAAATTGTATGACATGTTGTTATTGATAAATGTTGTAATTATATGAGCATATGAGATATGATATTTGAGTTATGATTGCTATCTGAAATGCTCTGATTGTGAAATAGTGATTTGAGTTGGCATATGAACAATGTGTTAAGAATAAAAGTGATTAAAAGCAAAAGTTTATTAAATGATTTGAGAATGTGAAATTAGTAATGAACTGACTATTTGTGATAGTATGTATTATGTGCATTTATGTGAGAGTTAAATTTGAGGCTTTACTACCCTCACCCCCTTATCAGTAAAATGTTACAATTTTATTACAAGAGTTGGAATGAATAAGCTCACGAGTGTGGAGTTATAGAAATCCGTGTTTGAAAGATTAGTAATGTGGTCGAAAAAGAGAATGAATCAAAGAAATGAAGACAAGACTAAAAGAGAGATATTGGACAGCGATTACGAAGACTATTCAGATTATGCAAAGTCATCATAAAGAAGAAGTTAACTCAGATTAAATGACCTATTCAGTTTGTTATCTAAAGAAAGTATTAAATGGAAGCTTCTCTGGATCGATTTCTGTTATTGATGGAATAATATGAACTTATTGATGACAGAATTAGACAGTTGAATAATGTTTGAATTGTATTGATGGTTGAATGCAATGGTTATATTCGGGCAGTTACTATGATTCCTTCTGGGCATTCTATGCACACATTTATCCTTAGAAGTATATATGACTATTAAATTTCAGAAAGAAAGTTTTATCGTATGAAAACATTAGCTAGACATATTAATAGACGAAAGCATCGTTGATCTGTTTGGGTTATGTTCAACATTGTTATGTCTTTCTCTGATAATTTATTTTATTGTGTGGATATGAAAGTCAACGGTAAAATCTGTATGAGGCTAATATTATGTTTCTACTGGTTATTGTTCTGTTGAATATACGTGAAGATTATATTGCTTCTGTTACTGTGGATTTCAGTATTTATGAGTGACATTGTTCTTTCTGGACATTTTCTGGGATATCATTGGAATTGATATCATTTTATCTGGGTTGTAATTTTCAGATATCATGTATAGCTTCATATGTTGAAATTTCACTATTCCGGTTTTCTTATGATTTCATGTGATTATTTGTAAGAGATCTCTATTTGACAGAGATGACTATGTCTATTATGATTATAATTTTTGGCTTGAAATGTGAGAGTACAGTGGTACCGTCCTCAAAGTTATAGAAGTTGTGTTTCTGCAATGGTTGCTATTTAAATCATATTTGATACTTCTCTGTGTTCAAATGCTTAATTAACAGTCGGGATAATATCTATTTATAGGGGTCAGACGTCATTCTTATTAAGGCCTAATGATTTCTATTTGGTTAAGGTGATTTTAGTATAATTCAGAGTTTTAATGATTAATATATGAGATAGCTTCATTATAAAATCTTTTCTAGTTCTTGTGAAGGTCCGACTTTGATAAAAGTGAAAATGATAGAAGAATAATATCAAATCTGTGAAACAATATATCTGGGTTATCCTTTTTAACGAGAAGAAAAGATTTCTTCGAAAAGACTGATTCAGTGGTTTAGTCTGATTTGAATTATTTGATTGAAAAGATAATTGGGTTATATGTGTCCGAATCTATCCACCCATCGAAATAAACTTTGAATGTATATGTGTGAATTGAGGATAGTCCGGAAGAAAAACTTGTATTCTTGAAGATTTGATACCAATTATATCAATCGGAATGATTCTATCTCGGGAAATGTTGTGATAAATTAAAGTTAATTGATTGTTGAAGTTTTCTTTTGCACGAAGACATTATCAACAGAAATGTCAGTTCTGGTTCCGCCTGAGTTGAATAAAGAGTTTAAGATTTTCAGTCATATATTATTGAATGGTTCGAAATGTGTTCTAATACAAGAATGTGCAGAGATATCTTGTGATTCTATAAAGTTAAAGCTGCATAAAAAAAAGAGTTATGTGACATATTTGATGACTATAATAGTTTAAAATATTTAATGTTAAAGAAAGATCTGAACTTGGCATAGCAAAGTTGGCTCGAATCGTCGAAAAACTTTTAAGTCTGTAAGTGATTCTTATACGAGGAAAATGATTATAGTTTTGGATGTTTTGATTGGGCGATGAATACATGATTGATCTTATCAGGTAATGAACAGTTGTTAGCTGAATTAGAGGCTAAATAAATGTTTATTTAGTGAAGTTGTAAAATTCAGAAATGTGTCAGTGAATTATAAGTTAAAAAGTGGTTCAAAGATAAATTGATTTACGATTCGTAACCTCGAGATATGGTATCGATGATTATTTGTTATTTTGAGATAGAGTGTGTATACTGAAAAGCTCTATGAATATACAACAACTGCTACAAGAAACTCTCAGTGGTAATTTATTTGCTCATATGGGAATAACAAGATGCACAACAGTCCGAGATATGATATAGATGATGAGTGTGAAGTGTGATATTTCTAACTTTGTTGATTATAGAAATGGAGGGTTGATGAATTTTGTATCGGGATTATTTTTATCATTGAAAAAGATGGAGTTATATGAAATATGGTTAACTGTCTGAAGAAATCTCTCTGTAAGTATAGATTTTCTCTTTTGATAAAACAGTTAAGTTATTCGTTTCTGTGTTGGTAAATCTGTCTATAGTGTCAGTTATCATTGTTTTGGATTGAGATCTGAAATTTATATGGTAAATCTAAGAGAGATTACAGTAATCTGAGTATGAAATTGCATTGAAATCGGGAAACGCAAACCAAATTCTCGAAATATTTATTTGTCACTATGTTTTAGAATTGCAAAGTAACTAAGAAAGATCATTGCTACTATAAGCGCTTATCGAACTCCGTTACTTCAGATCGAGTTTTGTGAGAAAATGATTCACGTAATTAAAATCGCGAGAGAATGTGAGTAGAAAATGGAAACAATTTAATACGCTTATAAGCGCTTTTCAAATTAGGGATGATGTACAAGATGAAAGTCGATCGAATTTTAGTTGTGAGATTAAAGAGATTTGAAATTGAAGCTATGTGTGAATTTGAAATAAATGATGTGAAAGTGATTCGCGATAGTCTAAAAACATCATTGAATCGTCAAAAATCGTATGTAGACTTGAAACGAAAAGATATAGAGTTTCAGATTGAAAATAAAGTGTTTTTGAAAGTTTCACCGTGGAAGAAAATACTCAGATTTTGGTCGTAAAGGCAAGTTGAGTCCGAGGTATATTGGACTGTATAAGATTATAGAGCGTATCGGGCTGGTTGCTTATAGACTACTGTTGCCACCTGAGCTAGAAAAGATCCACAATGTATTCCACGTTTCGATGCTTCGTAGATATCGATCTGATCCCTCACATATGATTAGTCCGACAGAGATTGAGATTAAGCCCGATCTGACATATGAAGAAGAACCGAATCACATTCTGGCTCGCGAGGTTAAAGAATTTCGAAATAAGAAAATTTTGTTAGTTAAGGTACTGTGGCATAAACACGGAGTTGAGGAAGCAACTTGGGAGCCAGAGGATGCAATGAAAGAGCGTTATCCGAACCTATTCACTGGTAAGATTTTCGGGGACGAAAATCCCTAAGGGGGGGAGTGTTGTAACAGCCCGATTTTGACCCTAATCGGAATAGTGGTTTTGGGACCACAAATTTGAGTCTGAAAAATATTTTAATATTATTTTCTGTGTTAATTATGTGTGAATTTACATGTGTGAAAGTTTCGTGAATTAATTTTATTGTTTGTGTGCTTAATTTAATAAAAGGGCTTAATCGCGTAAAATGAAAATTTAGTGGTTATTTTTAGAAGGGCCGAATAGTGGATGTTTTTTTGATATGGAGGTTTTATGTTGCAATTTTTCCAATAATAAAAGGTAGTGGACGGCATATTGATTAATATATGGTTTATATATATATATATTATAAAAGTTAAAATAATAATAACATAATATAATGATATAATAAAACAAACATAACTTAAAAAGTCATGTTCATTTTTTTATTTGCTTATGACCGAATGTAAAAGAAAATAAAAAAGAAAAGAACAAGCTTAGGGTTCGGCCATTGTTGAAGCTTGATTAAGGTATGTAACTAGCTCGGTTTTTGATAATTTTTATGTTTTTGAGATCGTTGCTAAGTTATCTTCAAAGCCCATGTCTTAATTTTTGAATTTGATGATGATTTTGTGTTTTGCCATTGATGATAGCTTGTGATTTTTGTTGTTTGATGATGTAATATTAAAGATATGTGTTAGATTATTATGTTTTGTCTTTGAATTTTTGATGAATTTAAGTAATTTGGACTAAATTGTAAAAATAATATTTTGAGGGACTAAAATGTGAAATAAATGAAATATATGGACTTGCATGAAGCATGTGAATATTCGGCCAAGCATGGGTAATGTGAAATTTTGTGTATTTTGTGTTTTATGCAATAGGGACTAAATTGCAAAAAGTGTAAAATGTCAGGGGCAAAATGGTAATTTGCCCATTTATGTGTTTTTGGATTAAATTGAATGGAATTATGTTTAAATAAGTTTAATTTGAATATGTTTAGATCAAGAATCGAAGAAAACGAGTTTGGATCGGGGAAAAACAAAAAAATAATCGAATATCCGTTTATTTCGTCCGTCGATATCCGAGGCAAGTCTATAAGCATATAAATGTTGTTAAATTGAAAATATATATTTTTTATGTGTTGAATTGAATTTTAAGAATATATATGTGTATTGGCCGATTGTGATTAAGCTTGGAAGATAAGTTATAAGTTTGATTCGATCGAGATACGTTGTCCGAAAGTCCCGTACGAACCCTAGGAATAGTTAGGATACATATGTCATGACATAGGATTTCCGATATGTGTTATCGTGTAAGACCACGTCTGGGACGTTGGCATCGACTTGTGTTTACGTGTAAGACCATGTCTGGGACATTGGCATCGTATTTGATTCGTGTAAGACCCTGTCTGGGACAGTGGCATCGATATGTGATTACATGTAAGACCACGTCTGGGACGTTGGAATTGTACGAGCTTCTGATTATCTGCGTATCCTTTTTAATTCCGAACGGTTCAACGGGCAATGTGAAGTAAAGACCGAATGTGAAATCGAATTAAAAGGTTCAGGTTTGTATTCATACTATGTTATGAAATTAAGGTAAATTATATACTTGAATTGATGATTTAAAGTTATGTGAAATATGAATTATGTGTTAGCATATTTGAACATATAAGTGATTAGGCCTATTGATGTATTTGTGATAATATAAGTGATTCGGCCTATTGATATAGTTGTGATATTTAAAAGTGATAATTATATATGTTTATGAGTATTTGTGCATTTAGCTATATGATGTTAAATGCTAATGTATATTTGATAACATATAAACTTGTGAGTGTAATATATGTATATTTATTTAAGGTTTGGATTAACTTGGCTAATTGATTTAGTGTTAATGTTCATATGATTATTGTTTCCTTATGACTTACTAAGCTGCGAAAGCTTACTGTGTGTATGTTTACTCTTCGTTTTATAGATTTTGGAAGATGGGTTATGAGCTCGGGGATCGTCGGAGGTGCCTATCACACTATCGACTGTTTCGGTATTTACTAAGTTTGAATTTTAAATCTATGGCATGTATAGTCTAGTATTAGTTTGGTTGGTTCTGAATTTGTAATTATTAAAGCCATGCGAAAATGGCTAGAAATAATATTCAAGCTTAGTTAATCTTGGTTATGTGTTATATATATATATATATATGTATATGGTATGTGTGACATGTTTGGTCTTGGTCTTGGTGATTCGGCTATGGGTTAATTATAAGTAAATATATGGAAATCTTGCTTGATATGCTTTGTTAAAGTGTTGTTAAGTGATATGGTAATAAGTGAATTCGGTTATGGTATATAGGTGAAATGCTAAGTATATCTTAGATGAAATGATAGTTAAATTTTGGTTTGTAAGAGTGTGTTTACATTGACAAATTGTTATGAAAGGAACTAGTAATTTGCATATATATGTTCGATTATAAGGAAGTGAAAATCATGTATAAATTCGGTCTTAATCTAGTTATGTTTTGGAAGCGTGTTTTATGCTATATTTTGGTGTATGGATTTAGGTTTAGACAAATGTGAAGTGATATGTATGATGTTGTAATGTGAATCGATACGGTTTGAAATGGATATGGCATGCTTTGGCTTATGATTTAATGGCTAATTCTTGTACAAATTATGAAGTTATTTTTGGGTTGCCGATTTGTTATGAAATAAACTAGGAATGTGGAGTATTTAATAAACGTACGATTTGCTCATGCAAGTGGTATTAATATTCGATTTTATATTTGTAAAATGATATGAATTGTATGAATTTTTGGATATGGCTAAAATGGTATATTCATATGTGCAAACTTGTAATAGATTAATATACATGTTTTGATCTTTAAAATGATATATATATAAATGTCTTTTAAAATAAATTAAGTACATACAAATTCGGGTAATGATAGTTAAGTGAGTAATGAAAGTTTTAGGTTTAGCTTTTATAGTTTTTAAATAGTTGACCGAATATGTGTATGTGAATAAATGAGTGGTTATGTAATAGTATATTTTGGGTTTAATGAATAGCATGTGAATTGGTTGAATTATTGGTTAGAATTTATATTAAAAATGATCCAATTGGTATGGTGACATGCGCATGTACTTGTGATTTGATAAAAGGTATATTGGTTTTGTTACAGTTGGGTAATTGTATTTAGAAATGGCTTTTACTTTATAGTGATATGTGCAAGTTATAATAGCACAAAAAGCATATTTGGTTGTGTTGTTTAGTTAATTAATATTTTATATGTGAAGGAATATTAGGCTGAATTTTTATGATTTGATTATTCGAATACCATGATTATAAGTCTTATGGTTCGGCTATTCAAACTTATAAATCATTTGTGTTAGAATTAAGTGACCCGAATCCTTATTTAAATAAAATATAATGGTAAAATAAAATAAAAGAAGAATCCCTATAGAACTACACTTCTTTTATTTTATTTTAAATAAGGTTTTTTAAACCTTATTAAACTCCATATATTGGATATTGATTAGAATAAGGAGTTTCAATCTTACTACACTCCTATTAGAATATGGCTTTACAAGCCTATAAATAGACATAGTCTATTCCTCTTGTAAATTGATTCGAATTCGACATAGTAAATTTTCATCTCCTCTGCCCGTGGTTTTTTCCCGAAAGGGTTTCCACGTAAAATCTGTGTGTTCTTTATTTTTTATTTCTCTTTTCTTTGCGATATATTTGTCATTACCGACGTTATATTTTTCACAAACTAGTATCAGAGCTCCCGGATTTTTCATCTCGATCACGGTAATGGCATCCTTGAAGTATGAAATTCCACTGTTAGATCGCAACACCAGATTCGCGTTGTGGCAGATAAAGATGCAGGCAGTTCTTGCACAGATGGATTTAGAGGAAGCCCTGCTAGGGGTAGATAAAATGCCTTCAACATTGACGGAGGAAGAGAAGAAGCGCAAGGATCGAAACGCGTTAACACAGTTACATCTGCATTTGTCTAACGAAATTTTGCAAGATGTGATGAAGGAGAAGACCGCTGCGACATTATGGAAGAGGCTAGAACAAATATGTATGTCGAAAACTCTAACCAACAAGTTGCATATGAAGCAACGTCTTTATGCTCATCGTTTGGAGGAAGGTGCGTCAGGCACCTAACACTTAACAAAGATGTTTAAAGAAATTCTCTCAAACTTGGAGGCCATGGAGGTTCAATATGATAAGGAAGATCTAGGGTTGATTCTACTTTGTTCGTTGCCCTGTCTTATTCAACCTTCAGAGACACGATTTTATATAGCCGCGAGTCTCTCACAGTTGATGAGGTTTATGATTCTTTGACCTCGTATGATAAGATGAAACATCTTGTGGTTAAACCCGACTCTCAGGGAGAGGGTCTTATTGTTCGTGGGAGACAAGATCGGAATGCTGATGATGATTGTGGAAGGACACATGAACAGAATCCTCGCGATAAATCTAAGGGTAGATCGAAGTCTTCAAACAGAGGTAAAACTTGTAACTTCTGCAAGAAGAAAGGGCACATTAAAACTGAGTGCTATAAGTTACAGAACAAGATCAAAAGGGAGGCTACGAATCAAAAGGGAAAACAACCAAAAAATTCCGGTGAAGCTGATGTTGTAGAAGACTACAGCGATGGTGAACTTCTAGTCGCTTCTGTCAACAATTCTAAAGTGAGCGAGGAGTGGATACTTGATTCGGGTTGCACCTTCTACATGTGTCTCAATCGAGATTGGTTTACAAATTACGAAACAGTGTCTAAAGGTGTTGTTTTGATGGGAAATAATGCTTCGTGTAAAATCACAGGTGTTGGAAAAATTAAAGTTAAGATGTTTGATGGAGTTGTCAGAATACTTATTGACGTAGACATGTTCCAGAATTGAAGAGAAATTTAATTTCGTTAAGTACTCTTGATTCAAAAGGGTACAAATACAGAGCTGAAAGTGGGATTTTGAAGATTTCCAAAGGTTCCCTCGTTGTGATGAAAGGGCAGAGAAAGACTGCCAAATTATATATTTTGCGGGTTTTCTCTATCATATTGGTGATGCAAATTGTCGCTTCCTCTTCCTTGTCAGATGATGATATTACTAAACTTTGGCATATGCGCCTAGGGCATATGAGTGAGAATGGCATGACAGAATTGAGCAAAAGAAGACTTCTTGATGGGCAAGGAATTTGCAAACTGAAGTTCTGTGAGCAATCGCGTTTTTGGGAAGCAAAAGAGAGTTCGATTCACCAGAGGGAATCCATAACACGAAGGAACGTTGGAGTATATTCATTCTGATCTGTGGGGGCCATCAATAGTGCTTTCGAGAGGTGGAGCTAATTATATGCTAACTTTTATTGATGATTTTTCTAGAAAAGTTTAAGGGTTCTTCCTGAAGCAGAAAAGCGATGTGTTTTTCACATTTAAGTCTTGGAAAACTATGATTGAAAAACAGGCGGGAAAACAAATAAAACACCTCCGCACAGACAATGGCTTAGAGTTTTGTTCTGATGAGTTTAATAAACTGTGCAAGTTAGAAGGGATCGTGAGACACTTGACAGTTCGTCATACTCCACAACAAAACGGCATTGCAGAACGAATGAACAGAACAATCATGGAGAAAGTTCGATGTATGTTGTCAAATGCCAACTTACCAAAGTCATTTTGGGCCGAAGCAGCCTCTACTGCATATTTTTTGATCAACCGATCTCCATCCATTGCCATTGAGAAAAAGACTCCACAAGAGGTATGGTCCGTAATCCCGCTAATTATTCGATTTAAAGATCTTTGGGTGTCTCCGCGTATGCTTATGTTGATAATGAAAAATTAGAACCGAGATCCATTAAATGTGTTTTTCTTGGTTATAAAGCTGGTGTAAAAGGGTATAAGTTATGGTGTCCTGAAAATAGAAAAGTTGTGATTAGCAGAGATGTTTTTGATGAAACTGCTATGCTACCTAACTTATCTCTTAAAGACTCTTCCAATAAAGAAAATCAAAAGCGGTGGAGCATCGAGTTAATACAGAGTCGACTCCTCAAGCCAAGCACAAAAATTGAGAATAGAGTTGCTTCTTCACCACAATACTCTATCGCCAAAAACAGAACTAGAAGAGAAATTAAACCTCCAAAGAAGTATGTTGAGGCTGATCTAGTTGCTTATGCTTTAAATGTGGCCGAAGATATAGATGCAAACCAAGAGCCGTCTAATTATTCTGAGGCGGTTAGCTGTGAAGACTCAGAAAAGTGGATGTTTGCTATGCAAGAGGAGATGGAATCACTCCATAAAAACAGAACATGTGATCTTATGAAACTTCCTAAAGGTAAAAAGGTTGTTCGCTGTAAATGGGTGTTTAAAAAGAAAGAAGGGACTCTAGGAGTTGAAGAACCCAGATATAAAGAAAGGCTTGTTGCAAAAGGTTACAGTCAAATTCCAAGAGTGGACTTCACAGATGTGTTCTCCCCAGTTGTGAAGCATAGTAAGATTCGAGCTTTGCTTGGTATTGTGGTCATGCATGATTTGGAGCTTGAGCAGTTAGATGTAAAAACTGTATTTTTGCATGGAGAACTTGAGGAAGATATTTACATGCAACAACCAGAAGGTTTTACAGTCTCAGAAAAAGAGGACTATGTTTGCTTGCTGAAAAAGTCCCTTTACGGTTTGAAACAGCCACCAAGACAGTGGTACAAGAGGTTTGATTCTTTTATGACTTCTCATGATTTTAAAAGAAGTAGTTTTGACAAATTGTGTTTACTTTAAGAAAAACAGCGATGATGGTTCTTTTGTGTATCTACTTCTTTATGTTGATGACATGTTGATAGCAAAGAAAAGATAAAGGAGAGATAAGAAAGGTCAAAGCCCAACTAAGTGAAGAATTTGAGATGAAAGATTTGGGACCAAAGAAAGAAGATACTTGGTATGGAGATTCTTAGAGATAGAAAAGTAAGTAAATTGTACCTAAGTCAAAAGGGTATATTGAGAAAGTTCTTTGCGAGTTCAATATTCAGAGTGCTAAGCCCATTAGTACTCCTTTAGCAAAACCATTTCAGACTTTCATCGGCTTTGTCTCCACAATCAAATAATGAGATTGAGTACATGTCACATGTTCCATACTCTAGTGCAATGGGATCTCTCATGTATGCTATGGTTTGTTCACGTCCCGCATTTATCATATGCGATCGGTCAGCGATTAGCGAGATACATGGCGAATCCCAGTAAAGAACATTGGAAAGTAGTTCAAAGGATTTTAAGATACTTATGAGGTACTACTAATGTTTGCTTACAGTTTGGAAGAACTAGAGATGGAGTCATTGGGTATGTTGATACTGATTTTGCTAGAGACCTTGATAGAAGAAGATCTCTCATTTGGTTATGTCTTTACAATCGAGGTTGTGCAATCGGTTGGAAAACTACTTTGCAAACTACATCGCTTTGTCTACCACTCAAAGCCGAGTACATGGCGATTCATCGAGGCTTGTAAAGAAGCTATTTGGTTGAAGGGACTCTTTAGTGAGCTCAATGAAGACCTTCAAATCAAAGACAATATTTTTGCGCGACAATCGAGTGCCATCTTCCTTACAAAAGATCAAATGTTTCATGAGAGAACAAAACACATTGATGTTCGGTATCATTTTGTTCGTGATATTATTACTCGTGGTGATATTGTTGTGAGCAAAGTTAGTACTCATGAAAATCCTGCAGATATGATGACTAAGTTACTTCCTATAACCAAGTTTGAGCATTGCTTAGACTTGGTTGGTGTTCATTGTTGAAGTTAAACCCTTAAGGGGTTTTATGGAAGAGGTGAGAACTTGTTCGTTGAGAGTTCGCGATGAAGAACTTTTTTATTTAGAATTCATGTCAAGGTGGAGATTGTTAGAATTAAGTGACCCGAATCCTTATTTAAATAAAATACAATGGTAAAATAAAATAAAAGAAGAATCCATATAGAACTACACTTCTTTTATTTTATTTTAAATAAGGTTTTTTAAACCTTATTAAACTCCATCTATTGGATATTGATTAGAATAAGGAGTTTCAATCTTACTACACTCCTATTAGAATATGGCTTTACAAGCCTATAAATAAACATAGTCTATTCCTCTTGTAAATTGATTCGAATTCGACATAGTGAATTTTCATCTTCTCTGCCCGTGGTTTTTTTCCCGAAAGGGTTTCCACGTAAAATCTGCGTGTTCTTTATTTTTTATTTTTCTTTTCTTTGCGATATATTTGTCATTACTGACGTTATATTTTTCACAATTTGTAATATGATTTGATATATGTTGTTGGTGCGAATATGCGAATAAATAAATGATACTGATATGATTGAATTTTGAAGCATAGTTTGTTTATGAGATATCGTTAATAGAGCCTATTTGATTTTTAATTAGTTTTATTCTGTATTTATATACAAATTTGACTTGTATGATTATGTGAAAGTTTAAAACTGTGTTATGTCTGGTAATGCCTCTTAACTCATTCCGGCGACGGATACGGGTTAAGGGTGTTACAAAAATATTGCTCGAACTAAAACTTAAAAATATAAGGCTTGAGCCCCCTTTCCTTTCTAAGTTTATATTATATTATATCTGCAATAATATACACTACTATAATATAAACATTAAAAAATATGTTAATTTATCTATAAAGTTTTAATAAATAAAAATATTAAATATTAAAATTGAAATTAAATTTGAAATTAAAATTAGTATACATTTTTAAAATAAATAAAAATAACTAGAAATTCTATCGCACGTGTATGTGTGTAGAAATCATGTATTTAGAACACACAGATATGTTTAAAAATGACATACAATAAATAATAAAACGTATGGTTTGAACCTAATTAATAATAACACACGAAATATATACAACATTAAAATGAAAAAAATAAATTAAATTGTGAGTAAAATGAAATTTAAACACATAAATACATCAGATTAAAAATACTAAATGAATACAATCATTTATCATGGTGTTTCATCAATCTAATTGAGTTGGCGTCGAGTTAATTTATGACATCAACTCAATCAACAACATTATCTATATATGCAATTTGATGGAGGTAATGAGGTGTGCATAATCAAATTAAAATGCATAAAAAATGTAGAATAAAAGTCGTGGTTAGTAGAAAATTTAAGGGTTTTCTAATGCAATTGGCATGGGTTTAAATTCCACCATCTACATATTTTTCATTGTTTTTCAAATAAAAAGACTAAAGTACCGTTGAACAATATAACTTATTTTATATATGAAAGGATGTTTTAAAAAATTTCCTAAATTAAATTGGTATCTGATTGATCCATAACATTAACTTAGTCAATAGTTTAAATAATAGTATAAATATGGGTAGTCTTAAAAAAAGCTTAGGTTACCATATAAATATTGGAGAGCTTGGCCCAATTTTGAATCCTATATTCAATTCGGGTAGGAATTAAACAAATGTAAAATATGTTAATATTAGTATATGTTTGACTCAACTCATGAATACCTCACATTTGAAAAAATTCTTATATAAATTTTAATTAATATATTTTTTCACCTATGTGGTGTGGTGGGTCATATAAATAATGGAATGATTGAGACATTTTATTTTCTTTCTAATTTTACAATTTCGAGCCTTTCTCGCATACATTTGAGCCCACTTTTTGGAGCACTTTGTAGACTTATATTGGGTTCAGGCTGCAAGTCTAATAGTGGTTTGGACAATAAGTATTTCGGTTTAGAATCGTTTTCTTCCATAATTTACAGGTTCTATGAAATGAAGATGAAGTGAATAATATTAGGAGCATTTTATTGCTTACCATTACCGATAAAATGTTTCAGCTGAACAAAAATTGAGGTACAAAGTTTGTAATCAAGCAAAAATAATTGCAATTCAGCTGGTGAAATACAACAGAAAATGCAGAGAGAATGCAAAGCGTTGTTAATTACTGCTTTTCTTACGAGAGGCCAATTTAAGCCTAAATACTTTTACTACCTTGAACTGTAAATATGGATAAAATGCTTAAACGTTTCGATAGAATTGCAGATTACTGACAATCATTTCGACTCAATTTCAGACGTCTATGAACTTGAGTTAATAAAGTAAAATAAACATATATGTATTTATCTCAATTTTTTTTTTCTTAGGCTACCTATATCATGATAACATGATTTTCATAATCTTGACACAATTTTGGTAATTTTATATGACCTTGGCAACATTTGATATAGCACCTGTATAGATATATATTCAATTTAGTTTATGAATTTTCCAAAATTTTGCGGTTTAAGTGTTTAACTATTTTATTTTGATTTATTTTTTGATTATTCGTAGAATAAGTAAAAGACTCGTAGAAACAGAAGCTTGGAGATTTATTATGTATTCACCTCGACCCGATTCTCTGACTGACCGACTCGGTTCCCATAACAACCCACAATCCAGTCAACAAAGCATAGCTTGTTAATATGTAGTTCGCCACCATACAGTTCGCCTGCATGGGTTCGCATCACCATGCAGGCGAACCCCTGTCCAGGAAACACGTGTTGACTTTATAGTAGGATACGTATTGACCTGCATTGGGGCCTACCTAATCCTAGTACGTCAAATCATGGAACCGTGCCATATAAATAAGAAATTGGCTTCCATAAGGAGGATACACAGAAACACTCAACAAGATTAATTTTTGACAAGTTTTTATGATTTGGATTTATTTAAAAATCTCAACTTAATCCTATTTCAATGTTTTAATCATACCTCAAGCTTTAGAACTTTGATTTGGGCAAATAATATACCGTTTTAGAGAGAATCAAAGATCTATCTGAATTATTTTAGCACTTGAAGATTACAAAAGTTGGGAATATGCCCAAAAATGCCCTTGAAGTTTATGGCTTGCCCAAAAACCTAAAAAAATTACTTTAATTCATTAAGGTTATTCTTTTTTTTCCTTGCTTTTATGCAAAATTTTAACCTTTAAATAGAAAATATTAGGATTAGAAATACACCTAACAGAAGTTTTAATTTTTCAAGTTTGTGAGGTCTAGTTTATTTTTATTCTTTATCATTTACACATCTTTTGTTTTATTTACAAATATTTAAGTTTGTTGAATATAGGTATCATATTTGATAGTTAGGAATATTTATCATGCCATTTAGAATTTTTAGATTTGTAATTGTTTAATTATTCTAATACTTATGACAAGTAGCACGATTAAGTATAAGTTAGATATGCAATTCATGTTGTGTATATGATCTGACTTGAATATGTTGGAAAAGTTGAGATATTTCAAAAGAATCAAATCTCACATTCCTCAAGAAAAACCTTTAGGCCCTTGTTTATAAGCTATTATATTTTATTGGGCTAGTAAGAACTAAGTTGAGAGAATGGATTCGCGCATACAAGAATTGGGCCTGAACGGCTAGTGTAACGTAAATTAGTGGATTTCTCCTATGCATGATATGTCGCGGTGTCCAAGTCTTTTTTATTTTGGATATCTTTTTTACTAAGTTTTTAAGAGTACAAGAAAAGTAAATTACTTAACTAGCAACTACTATATTTAGCCAAGTCCAGATTCGTTGAACCATTTTTATACTATTTTTAGCTAAGTCAAATATACTTTTTACTTGTTGGCCACAAAAAAATTCTACTTTTTACTCAAGTTACTTTGCTATTTTGAGCCAATTGAAGTCTTGTAAATATCCTAGTTCACTTTCATAATACATACACCTTAAAAACTCTATCCTTCTCTTTTTGCTAGTATTTTCCATCCTTTTGAGGTTACTGTGTAACACCCCTTACCCGTATTCAACGCTGGAACAGGGTATAAGGCATTACTAGGCTGATAGGCAATCAATCATACAATTCCGAGACTTGACTTTCCTCTCCAAACTTAAAACTTTTATTAGCACCTCTTAAACAAGCCTACAAGGCTCAAATCACGCTTTAGGGACGGTTCAGGATCAAACCGAGCTCCTTTGAAACTCTCCTGAAAATCTTAGAAAATTTTCCATTAAACGGTCCACACGCCCGTGTGGCATATCACATGCCCGTGTTCCACTCCCGTGTGGAATTATTTTTCAATTCAAACCTACAGGGGTTTTTCACACGGCCGGACACACGCTCGTGCCCTTGGCCCGTGTCCCTCACACGGCCTCGACACGCCCGTGTCTTAGCCCGTGTGCAAAATCCTTGGCATTATGTTTCTGACGTCATCACCTCATAAATGTCACACGGCCTAGGCACACGCCCGTGTCCATGGCCGTGCCTTCCACACGGCTAAGACACACGGCCGTGTCTCTGCCCGTGTGTTTACTACTAAGCATACTAACTTGTAAACCTAGCATGTAAGGGGACACACGGCCTAACCACACGCCCATGAGGTTGACCGTGTGTCACACACGACCTAGACATATGCCCGTGTGTCTACCCATATGGACAAGGGCAAGGCTATTTGCTAAGCTCATTCTATCACTCAACTCATACAAACATAATCTACATTCGACCATCAACTCTATCATGCATAATTAAAACAAGAAAATCATCATGCTACTTGCATAATCATGAATAACCTTATCTTTTCATAGATAAATAAGAAAGAGCCACCAACTATGACCTTATACAAAAGAGTTCATCTTTGAATGAGCCAACACATTTGGCCAAAACAATATGACATTCACTAAGTCTAGACCCTATATATGCCATACACAAAATGCTACGTCTAACTATACCAAGATGTACTGATAGTGTGGGTGATCCTTTGCTTATCTCCGTATCCGAGCTGGCTCTTCGACACTATAAAACAAGGGAAAAGAGAAAGGAGTAAGCTTTAAGCTTAGTAAGTATACATGTAAACAATAAGCATCATATCATATGCCAATCAACCAAAAACATTACATACTATGTAAGAACAATTTACTTTTTCATAATCATGCTTACTCATCTCAACTCTTACCACATCCCAACCATGTATCATATACATTGCTCACATTTACTTATACTTATGCCCTGCACTTAACACCACAATACCACATGAAATATTTACTTAAACAAGTTTCTCGATGAACCCTTCGGAATAATACAAGTTACCCAGTGGTTTCGCACACAGCCCACCATTAATCAATAATAGGGTGGTATCGCACACAACCCACCAACAATGATAATTACGGTGGTATAGCACATAGCCCACCAAATGATAATATAAACGATGGTATCGCACACAGCCTATCGTCAATAGATAACAAGGTGGTATCGCACACAGCCCACCAAATGATAATACAAATGATGGTTTCGCACACAGCCCATCGACAATTACATATTTACGGATATTTATCCGTCCCCACATTTCTATTCCGAGGTTCATTCGAGAATTACTCATTTTCTATCATTTTCAATCAATCTCACCAATGAGTATTTACATCCATACAATGAATCAATAGGTAACAACATATGTATTAAGGATGTATCGTTTACACATAAACTTACATCGATGCAAAATATGTTAATTTGCGGCTTAATCCGTAACCTTACCTTTTCCCCGGTCAAGGTTGTTTCCGCGTTCTTCTTGATCTAAAATAATAAAATTTTACTCATTTAATCACTACACAATTCATAATACTTCAAAATTTCTACATAGGCAAAAAATGACTGTTTTGCCCTTATACTTTGGCAAAATTATAATTTTGCCCCTAGGCTCGTAAATGAAATGTGTTCATTTTTCACACACTCAAGCCTAGCCGATTCATATTCCCTCAAATAGAATCTCAAAATTTCAATCATTTCATGCATTTACTACTCAATTTATAACCTTTACAAATAGGTCCCTTTTTGGGTGTTTTCATGGAAACACCTTTCACACAAATTGTTCTTTAACCCACTAACATTCATTTTCTTCCATAAAAAAGTCAGTAAACAACATAAGCACTCTCATGGCAAATCCCTCATCTTTCAACCATTTTGCAAAATAGTCCCCTCATTAGCTAGCTTAAGCTTTAGGGGTTCCAAAAGTACAAAAATTATCAAATAAAACCACCAAAATCACTTACTTGTAGGGAGAAAAGCTTGCTGAAATTTTGAGCTCTCAAACCCCTATTTTTGCTGCTAATTTTCAGTGGAGAAGAAGAGTAGAAAAGTTGATATTTTTCTTTTCTTTATCTTTCTCTTATTTTATTCATTAATCACCTAACACCACCAAAACATTGACTAAAATAATCCTCTTGTCCCCCCTATGGCCGGCTATGACCTTTAGAAAGGACTAATTTCACTTTAAAGGCCTCCAATTAAAATTCCATAGCTAATTGATACCTCTAGCTTGTAAACTAAGACTTTCACACTTTTTTGCAATTTAGTCCTTTTTCACAATTAAGCATGCAATCGCTAAAATTTAAGCACCAAAATTTTCATGCATCCTTATAATCATGCTATAACACATAAAGTATTATTAAAATAATTTTCTTTAACCTCGGATTAGTGGTCCCGAAACCACTGTTCCGAGTAGCCCCAAAATCAGGCTGTTACAACTCTCCCTCCCTTTAGAGATTTTCGTCCCCGAAAATCTTACCGGTAAAGAGGGTTGGGTATTGTTCTCTCATGGCTTCTTTCGGTTCCCACGCAGCCTCTTCTACACCGTGCTTTTGCCACAACACTTTCACTAAGGCTATACTTTTGTTTCTCAACTGTTTAACCTCTCGAGCCAAAATCTTAGTTGGTTCCTCTTCATAGGTCATGTCTGGTCGAATCTCAATTTCGGTCGGAGGAATCACATGCGAAGGATTGGAACGATATCGTCACAACATCGACACATGGAACACGTTGTGTATTCTCTCTAGCTCTGCCGGCAAAGCCAACCGGTAAGCTACTGGCCCAATCCTTTCAATGACTTCATACGGCCCTATGAATCGTGGACTCAATTTTCCCTTTCGACCAAATCTCAATATTTTCTTCCACGGGGATACTTTGAGGAATACTTTATCACCCACCTGAAATTCAATTTCTTTCCTTTTTAAATCCGCATATAACTTTTGTCGATCTGAAACAGCTTTCAGACTATCACTAATCACTTTCACTTTCTCCTCGGTTTCTTTAACTAGATCAACCCCGTGAATTTGCTTCTCACTAAGCTCGGTCCAATACAATGGAGTCCGACACTTGCGTCCATATAAGGCTTCGTATGGTGCCATCCGTATACTCGACTGATAACTGTTGTTGTAGGCAAATTCAACCAAAGGTAGATATCTTTCTCAACTACCTTCGAACTCTAACTCACAGCATCGGAGCATATCCTCAAGAACTTGAATTACTCTTTCGGATTGGCCATCTGTTTGTGGATGGAACACAGTACTAAAATTCAATTTTGTACCCAAGGCTTCTTGCAACTTTTTCTAAAACCTCGAAGTAAACCTTAGATCTCTATTCGAGATAATGGATATAGGCACCCCATGTAATCTTACAACCTCGGCAATGTACAGCTCAGCCAACTTGTCAAGTGAGTAATCAACACGCACCGGTATAAAGTGAGCCGATTTCGTTATTCTATCAACGATGACCTACACAACATCTTTCTTTTTCGGAGTCATAAGTAACCCCATTACAAAATCCATCGTGATTCGGTCCCATTTCCACTCAGGAACCATCACTGGCTGAAGTAATCCTGAAGGTACTTGATACTCGGCTTTCACTTGTTGACAGATCAAACACTTTGTAACAAACTCAGAGATATCTCTTTTCATACCCTGCCACTAATACAACTTCTTCAAATCATTATACATTTTTGTGCTGCCCGGATGTATTGACAAACAACCATTGTGTGCTTCATGTAAAATTTTTCGGATCAAATCATTATCCTTAGGTACACAAACTCTATCATGAAACATCAAACAATCATCTGAACCAACCGGGAAATCAGAGTCATTTCCTGATTCGAACTGAGCTCTCTTAACTTGCATCTCCTTATCATTCCTTTGAGCTTCACATATCTGCTGAAGAAATAAAGGTCTAGCCCTCAAGTCAGCCAATATAGCACCATCATCAAACAATGCTAAGCTCGTACTCATAGCTCTCAAAGCATACAGGGATTTTCTGCTCAAGGCATCCGCAACTGCATTCGCTTTCCCTAGATGGTAATGATTACTAGCTCATAATCCTTCAGTAATTCGAGCCATCGTCATTGTCGCAAATTCATATCCTTTTGGTTCATCAGGTACTTCAAACTTTTGTGATCAGTAAAGATTCGGCACTTTTCACCATGCAAATAATGACGCCAAATCTTCAAAGCGAAAACGATTGCAGCCAACTCCAAATCATGAGTCAGATAATTCTTCTTATGCGGTTTTAGTTGTCTCGAGGCATAAGCTACTACTTTTCCCTCTTGCATCAACACACAGCCAAGACCATTTAATGACGCATCACTGTAGATTACAAACTTTTTTCCCGACTCCGGTTGCACTAAAACCGGGGCTTTAGTCAACAAAGTTTTTAGTTTCTCAAAACTCTGTTTGCACTCCTCGGTCCATTCAAACTTAACATTTTATGTAACAGTCTCGTCATTGGTCTAGCAATCACGGAGAAACCTTTAATGAACCGTCTGTAGTAACCCGCTAAACCCAAAAAGCTCCTAATCTCGGATACATTCCTTGGTGATTTCCACTCCATAATAGCCGAGATCTTACTCGGATTAACTCTAATGCCATCACCCGACACGACGTGTCCTAAGAATCTGACCTCTCGGAGCCAAAACTCACTCTTGCTAAACTTAGTATACAACTCCTTATCTCTTAGAGTCTGCAAAACAGTTCTCAGGTGCTTCGCATGTTCACTCTCATCCCGAGAATAAATTAGTATGTCATCAATAAATACGACTACGAATTTGTCTAAGTACGGTCAGAAGATACGGTTCATTAAATTTATAAAGACCGCAGGAGCATTCGTTAAACCAAATGGCATGACAAGGAACTCATAATGGCCATACCTCGTCCGAAATGCAGTTTTCGGAACATCTTGCTCCTTAACTCTCAACTGGTAATAGCCAGACCTCAGGTCTATCTTAGAAAACACCGTAGCTCTCTTCAATTGGTCGAACAAATCATCGATCCTTGGCAAAGGATACTTATTTTTTACTGTCACCTTGTTAAGTTATCTGTAGTCTATACACAATCTTATCGACCCGTCTTTCTTCTTTACAAAAAGTACTGGAGCACCCCACGATGAATAGCTCGGTCTTGCAAAACCTTTGTCCGTTAACTCTTGCAACTGAACCTTCAACTCTTTCAATTCTAGCGGCGCCATCCTATACGGGGTAACCAAAATAGGTGCTGTACCTGGAATTAACTCAATGCCAAACTCAACTTCTCTAACTGGAGGCAATTCAAGTAACTCTTCTACAAACATATCCGGATACTCGCACACCACAGGCACAGATTCAATCTTTACTTCTGACTCTTGAGTATTCAACACAAAGGCGAGATAGGACTCATACCCTTTTCTCAAGTATTTCTCAGCTACCATAGACAAAATCACTACAGGCATATTATCCGATTCACCTGATTCAACCAGAATGACATCTCTATTTACACTTCTCAATTCAATAAACTTACTACCACAGTTCACTAAAACATTATGAGTAGTCAACCAATCCATGCCAAGAATGAGGTCAAATTCATCAAATGGCAACAACATGAGATTTGCCGGAAAACAATGACCTCTAATTGTCAAAGGACAGTTTCTACACACTTTGTCAACTAGCACATGTTTGCCTAACGGGTTTGACACTTTTATCACAAATTCCATAGACTAAACAATCACACTCATGCTAGATGCCAATTTCATGCAAATATAAGAATGGGTAGACCCCGGATCAATCAAAGCAACAACAGAGGTATCATGAAGAGAAAAAGTACCCATTATCACATCGGGAGATGATGCCTCTTCGCGAGCGCGAATGACATAAGTCCTTGCAGGTGCTCTGCCCTCTGACCTCATAGTAGAATCTCTAGGCGCACCCCTATTACTAGTCCCACTCTCCGGGTTCCTTTGTGGTCTACCCCTCGAAGGTGCATTGCTCGCCCTTACTTCTTATTTTCTGTCTCTCTCATCTCTCTCTGGACAGTTTTGAATGAAATGGTCAGGTGAGCCACACTTGTAGCAATTACGGTTGTTTCCCCAACACTCTTCAGTGTGTTGTCTACCACAATTTGGACACTCCGATTTATTTGACTTTGTATTGTCCGCACTTTCCATTGAGGTAGCTTGAACTCTCGGACCCGTATTCGTATTACCTCGATCGCGGTGTGAATACCCAATTGAAGCAGTTGTCCGAGGGTTCATTTCCTTGGACCTCTTTGATTAAGCTTGGAACGATTTACTCATCGGCCTCTTCCTTGCATCTCGAGCCTCCATCATGGCTTTTTCTCTTTTCCTTATTCAACTCCTCAGCCTTGCAGGCTCTATCGACAAACACCACAAATTCTTTCAATTCTAAGATCCCAACTAGCAACCTGATATCCTCATTCAGCCCATCTTCGAACCTCTTGCATAAAATAGCTTCCGTAGACACACACTCTTGCGCATACTTACTGAGCCTAAGCAATTCGCGCTCGTACTCTGCCACAGTCATCTTGCCTTGCTTCAATTCAAGGAACTCTTTCTGTTTCTGGTCAAAAAATCGCTGACTTATGTACTTTTTTCAGAACTCTTATAGGAAGAAGTCCCATGTCACTCTCTCCCTCGGTACTACGGATGTCAATGTTTTCCACCAACGATATGTCGAGTCCCTCAATAATGACACGACACATTTTAAGCTCTCCTTAGGCGTGTAGGAGGGTTCATCGAATACCCGCATAGAGTTCTCAAGCCAGAACTCCGCTCTCTCAGGGTCATCATCTATGTTGGCTCTAAATTCCTCGGCCCCTTGTTTTCGAATCTTATCGACCGGGGGTTTGGTCACCCTTATCAGATCTATACCTTGAGGAGCCACGGAGACTGGCTGAGGTATAGGTGTGGGTGGAGGAGGTTGAGCATTAGGGTTTGCTCGTACATACTCAGTGTACTAATTACCCATCATGTGGAGAAAGGCTTCCTGAACCTCTTCTCCTTGACCCAAAGTCTCGGTTCTACTTTCTACAGGCGCGGTCCCTTGCGCGGGAGCCACAGACACTAGCGTCATCATCGCAGAGAGCTCGGTTGGGATCTATTTTCTATCTGATAGCAGCACAATTTAACATTGTCGAGTCACCACACTATCAATATATATTTATGGCATGTATAGCTAGACTCTCACACACACTATGGTAGTCCGAGAACCAACTAAACTATAGCTCTGATACCACTAATTGTAACATCCCTTACCCGTATTCAACGCCGGAACATGGTACGAGGCATTACTAGGCTGATAGACAATCAATCATACAATTCTGAGACTTGACTTTCCTTTCAAAACTTAAAACTTTTATTAGCACCTCTTAAACAAGCCTACGACGCTCAAATCACGCTTTAGGGACGGTTCAGGATCAAACCGAGTGCCTTTGAAACTCTCCTGAAAATCTTAAAAAATTTTCCATTAAACAGTCCACACGCCCGTGTGGAAGAATGGACACGCCCGTGTGGCATATCACATGCCCGTGTTCCACTCCCGTGTGGAATTATTTTTCAATTCGAACCTATAGGGGTTTTCAAACGGCCAGACACACGCCCGTACCCCTGGCTCGTGTCCATCACACGGCCTCGACATGCCCGTGTGCAAAATTCTTGGCATTCTGTTTCTGACGTCATCACCTCATAAATGTCACACGGCCTAGGCACACGCCCGTGTCCATGACCGTGCCTTCCACACGGCCGTGTCTCTGCCCGTGAGTTTACTACTGAGTATACTGACTTGTAAACCTAGTATGTAAGGGGACACACGGCCTAACCATACGCCCATAAGGTTGACCGTGTGTCACACACGACCTAGGCACATGCCCGTGTGTCTACCCGTGTGGACAAGGGCAAGGCTATTTGCCAAGCTCATTCTAGCACCCAACTCATACAAACATAATCTACATTCGACCATCAACTCTATCATGCATAATTAAACCAAGAAAATCATCATGCTACTTGCATAATCATGAATAACCTCATCTTTTCGTAGATAAATAAGAAAGAGCCACCAACTATGGCCTTATACAAAAGAGTTCATCTTTGAATGAGCCAACACATTTGGCCAAAACAATATGACATTCACTAAGTCTAGACCCTATACATGCCATACACAAAATGCTACGTCTAACTATACCAAGATGTGCTGATAGTGTGGGTGATCCTTTACTTATCTCCGTATCCTGAGCTGGCTCTTCGACACTATAAAACAAGGGAAAAGAGAAAGGAGTAAGCTTTAAGCTTAGTAAGTCTACATGTAAACAATAAGCATCATATCATATGCCAATCAACAAAAAATATTACATACTATGTAAGAACAATTTACTTTTCATAATCATGCTTACTCATCTCAACTCTTACCACATCCCAACCATGTATCATATACACTGCTCACATTTACTTATACTTATGCCCTGCACTTGACACCACAATACCACATGAAATATTTACTTAAACAAGTTTCTCGATGAACCCTTCGGAATAATACAAGTTACCCGATGGTTTCACACACAGCCCACCATTAATCAATAATAGGGTGGTATCACACACAGCCCACCAACAATGATAATTACGGTGATATCGCACATAGCCCACCAAATGATAATATAAACGATGATATCGCACACAGCCCATCGTCAATAGATAACAAGGTGGTATCACACACAGCCCACCAAATGATAATACAAATGATGGTTTCGCACACAGCCCATCGATAATTACATATTTACGGATATTTATCCGTGCCTACATTTCTATTCCGAGGTTCATTCGAGAATTACTCATTTTCTATCATTTTCAATCAATCTCACCAATAAGTATTTACATCCATACAATGCATCAATAGGTAACAACATATGTATTACGGATGTATCGTTTACACATAAACTTACCTCGATGCAAAATATGTTAATTTGCGGCTTAATCTGTAACCTTGCCTTTTCTCCGGTCAAGGTTGTTTCCGCGTTCTTCTTGATATAAAATAATAAAATTTTACTCATTCAATCACTACACAATTCATAATACTTTAAAATTTCTACTTAGGCAAAAATGACCATTTTGCCCTTATACTTTGGCAAAATTACGATTTTGCCCCTAGGCTCGTAAAATGAAATGTGTTCATTTTTCACACACTCAAGCCTAGCCGATTCATATTCCCTCAAATAGAATCTCAAAATTTCAATCATTTCATGCATTTACTACTCAATTTATAAGCTTTACAAATAGGTCCCTTTTTAGGTGTTTTCATGGAAACACCTTTCACAAAAATTGTTCTTTAACCCACTAACATTCATTTTCTTCCATAAAAAGTCAGTAAACAACATAAGCACTCTCATGGCAAATCCCTCATCTTTCAACCATTTTGCAAAATAGTCCCCTCATTAGCTAGCTTAAGCTTTAGGGGTTCTAAAAGTTCAAAAATTATCAAATAAAGTCACCAAAATCACTTACTTGTAGGGAGAAAAGCTTGCTGAAATTTTGAGCTCTCAAACCCCTATTTTTTCTGCTAATTTTTGGTGGAGAAGAAGAGTAGAAAAGATGATATTTTTCTTTTCTTTATCTTTCTCTTATTTTATTCATTAATCACCTAACACCACCAAAATATTGACTAAAATAATCCTCTTGCCCCCCTATGGCCGGCTATGACCTTTAGAAAGGCCTAATTTCACTTTTAAGGCCTTCAATTAAAATTCCATAGCTAATTGGTACCTCTAGCTTGTAAACTAAGACTTTCACACTTTATGCAATTTAGTCCTTTTGTCCTTTTTCACAATTAAGCATGCAATCGCTAAAATTTAAGCACCAAAATTTTCATGCATCCTTATAATCATGCTATAACACATAAAGTAATATTAAAATAATTTTCTTCAACCTCGTATTAGTGGTCCCGAAACCACTGTTCCAACTAGCCCCAAAATCGGTTGTTACATGCTGAGTATTTTTCTAATGTGAACTATTGTTGATTCCTGATCCCATTTTATAATGAAAAAGCTTGTTGAATCCTGGGAGGATAGGCTATAGGCGAAATATCTTTAAGGACAATGTTTAAACGCCTCAAGTTATTCAACTCATATTTTCGATTCATCAACTTGGTGTAATATTTTCCAACAATCTTAAGGATAGTTTCGTATATGGATGTTGTCAACATTTTCGACACCCATGGTCATTGTTGCAATTATTGTCATGGTGCTGCATGTTCCATGTTTCCCATGAACATACCATGTGCCTGCTATTTGATCTATTGTAATTTGATATGTCAAATTAGGCTCCATAATACGTTTAAAGAGCTTGTTTTTGAGCAATTTTTATGACTTTGTTGTGCTTTTACATCGTTTTAGTTCTTCGCTCAAATAAGTGATTAGTGTGTGTTTTATGCTATTCTGAGACCCGAGATGACCAATTGGCATTCGGGGCATCTAACGAGGTTGGCGGATGATGTAGGGAGCCCACGGTGGCCCAAATAGAATGAGAACATCACCGAGAATGGGGTATTGCGATATCAAAGCATGGAAGTCGTGATACCCCTGAAAGTGTTGAAATAAGAAAGTTCAAGCCACTATAGTGGTATTGCGATACAAGCCATAGGGTATCACGATACCCAAGGACCCCCATTTCAAGACTAAAGTTGATATCGCGATACTTGGTTCTAGGTATCACAATGTCACTGTCGAGGGAGACAAAAAATGATCATAGGGGCAGTCCTTGTCCAACATGTCCCCCAACCAAAAGTAGACATTTAGGGGCAATTTGGTCAATATTTTTGTACGTGAACTCTGTTGAAATAGGCCAAATTGGCCGAAACAGAGGACACACTTCACATTTTTAGATTTTTAGAATTATTCTCTTCATATTTTAGGGTTTAGTTTTCTTTTTCATAGTTTAGGGTTTTATTTTTTACTTATTTTTTTGGTGTTTCTTAGTTTCTTTTAGTTAGTTACTACCGTAGCTAGGATCTATTTGCTTATCTAGTTCTCAAACCCTCTTATAGTTACAATTTAATCAATTAATTGAATTCCATTTAGCTTTATTACATTTTCTCTATTAAAATCACTTCTTTAGTGTTATTTTTTACTTTTCTTACTGACATTGTTCTTATATCCAAGCTTTTACAAGAAAGCTTGGGTTTTTATTGATTTGCTTAAGGTTTAAGTTAATGTTATTCTCATTTAATTTCTTATTGATTTTGTGTTTCAATATGAGTATGAGTAGCTAAATATTTAAGGGTTGGTTGATGGAAATGTTGGGTAATTGACTTTTGGTTTAGGGACTAAATTGCAAAACTGGACTAAATCGAATAGACTTAAAAAACTAAGGATTGACGCCCTAAGGGAAAATCAAGATAAGTGAGACTGAGAGGAGATCTTATTGCACACCAATTTGATAAGTCCTGGGTTAGTTGGTGAGGTCGAGAGATAAATTGGACTAATTTGTTGAAATTGGTAAAATTGAGGCCGAGAGGTAAAATGGATCCAATTTAGGAGTAATAGCAATTTAGATCCTAATTTGAAAGTCAACCAACCACATGGAAATCAACCAACCACTCTTTGTTATCGTATTTGTTCTCATTTGATAGTTGTGTAGTTTTTTTCTTTACAATTTAGTCCTTTGAAATTTTTAGATAATTAATTAGTATTATCACACTCTTGAATAACCTTTCGTACTATAGTATATAGCGAGTAGTTGGTTAGACTTTTTATTGGCATGTTTGTAGCTAGAATTCACTTAATCGCCGACTCTTTTGGGCTCGATCCTTGGAGTACTCCTATACCCTGTTGAATCATATTACAACTGACTTGTCACACTTGTAGGCATCGCACATAATTATTTGGGTTTGATTTTTGTTTTAGTGTTGATTCTCGCTCAATCACGGTGCTCGCGCGCCGAGGGTTGGCGAGGTAGTCACTATTACTGTTGTCTTGGTACTTGTATAATGCTATTGATATTCCTGTTGTTTGAGATTCTCATGCATCAATAACATGAATAAAAAATGGGTGAGATCTAAATATTTTCAAAAGGCTAAAGTTGGTTTAATTTTGAAAAAAAATGCATATTGATCGTATGTAAAGTATGTTATTTATGTAATTAATTATTTGAATGAAGCATGAATCCATGATTTTATGTTCTGTGAATTTATTTATAATTATTAGAAAATTAGTGAGCGTTTAATAAACCGAAATTCTTAATATTGTAATAATGTGAAGTTATACTAGAAATATGAATACACTCCACATAAAGTTAAAAATACTAATAAATTATAGAATTGTTGGTTACGTTATAAATTATATAAAATTTATATTACCTCAGATATTAAGGCATCAGCCCACTCCTCTTACAATAATTTTTTAAAAAAATATCAATGCACTTTATATAAAGTTAAAAATACAAATAATTTTACATTACAAATTCACTTTTATTGAAGTGAATACGACTAAAATTATTTCTTTAAAATTTGCTATATATTTTCTCCTTTTACCTGCTTATGATTCATAATATAGAAAAAAAAACATAGTGAGTCAGTTGATAAAAAAAACAAAGAGATGTCAACAACCAACGAACTAACACCTTTTTGGAAGCAAATGGAGATGATAAAAAAAAGCTAAATCTAGTGATAATTGTAACATCCCTTAGCCCGCCAAGAGGCATGACGTATAACATTGCGACAACGATAAGGTCTTTCGAGGCGACACCTCAAGAGAGGTAAAAAGGTGTAAGACCATAGCTCAGTTATGACAACCAATAGAGAGTCTCTTGAGACACTAAACACGAGGTAGTTCGTCGGGGCACTAAACACATAATTATACATGAGAAGTCCGTAGGAGAGACGCCAAGGTTTAAAGTAGAGTTTGTGGTGTGACTAGTGTGATAAGTCACAATAACGAATAAGTTGAGTGCATCTAAGGAATATAGGCTATCGGATAATGAGGACTTTGCCAAAGGCGATGATGAGTGGAACCAAAGAAATGACTCAACCCAACTAGGATGAAAGGGGGAAGTGACTCTCTAGGTAGGAAGGTAAACGTAATATACAACAAAAGGAGTCCGCCAGTGAAGCCGCGGACCTCACTTCGTTTAAGCAATTATGGAATAGGCTATATTGGGAACAATCCTAAAATGTAAGTCAACAAAAAGGCAGCCGAAAGGTCTGTAGACAGATGAGATTCTTTATGAGAGGGAATGCCAACTCAAATTTGATTGCTCAATAAAATCCACCGAGAATAGTGATAAGTAGAGGCCGACAGGATTGTGAAACATGGTAAAGGTCTTGTCGATCTACCAAGGGTAGAAATCTTCATGAAATATCAGAGTAAGGAATGCCATAACGGGTACTATAGTGCTGCAATGAGGGCTTTAGTTCCCCAAAGAAGATAAGGTATTGTATTCTGGTAAGACCGCAGTTATGGTAATTACTTGGGTAGACGCCAAATGTCGCCAGCCAGAAGTAATGAACACGAGTATCAAGAATGAGGAACAACGATAGATGGGTATAGATCCATGAAAGAACATGGTTGTGACATGATCAAGGTCCATGTCTGCCAATAGACGACTTAGAATGAATTAGGCATTGGCCTCGTCAACTAAGTTCGTGAATTCTCCTATGAAATATAGGGAGTTAAAACTATTAAGATTCATGTGAATTTACATAAATTCCATGTACAAATATCACTAAGATCTTTCAAACTTATATAATTGCTGCTTGAATGCAAGGTAGATAAAGACTTGGAGATCAAGAGAGACCAAGCCAGACTCCGCTTGAAGCTAAGTGATATGGTGTAGCTGTTTATGTATAAAGAGGGCACCCGTAGAGGCCACGCCTCAGGGTTAGAGTTGTTTAAAATTGTATTAAAAAATAATGTAAACTTTTAAATAACTGTTAGATCAATAATGGTGTCAGGTGGTATGAAATTGAAACTAATATGATGGGTGTATAGATGTTAGAGAGTAATTGTAAGGCTTGAGTTTCATAAGCATGTATTCGAATAATAATTTATAATGTGTTACGATATGCAAATTGTTGTGGCATCTGATACCCAGTCTTGGCGATTAAGTTGGGTAAAGGGTGTTACAAGGCTGATAAAGATAAATCTATATTGCATCTAGTATATGACAAGTGAGACTTAATGCTACAAAAAAAATTAAGGAAATAATTTTGATCGTAAGAACAAAGACTTGATTACTGGACATTCAAGATTTTTTTATGCAATCCAAAAAGTTCTTGAGAATAGGTGGAATAAAAGTAACACACCTATTCACTGTATGGCTCACTCGCTAATTCATAAATATTATACTGTAGAATGGCTTCAAGGCGAAAATGGTGAAATTCCCCAAATGAAGACGAAAAAGTCACATTGCACAGAGATAATGTTTTCGAAAGTTCTTCATTGATGAATAATGATATTTGAAGGGTGTACTTTGAATAAGGTGTCGTTTCTTGTAGGTTGGGTTACTTTAATCAACCTTATGTGATTGAAGTAAGAGGGTATGAAGACACCATGAGTTGGTGAGCTAATTTTTGTGCAACCACACCCTTACTCCAAGACATTACTTTTAGGCTTCAACTTGTTATGAAAGAAATTGGAGTACTTATTTCCTAATACATACAATCAAGAGGAACAAATTATGATAATGTATCCTTGAAGATTTGGTAGAAGATATGCATTAATATGGAGAACACTTATAGCATTAAAACTCATAAAAGAATAAAAATAAAGTAAAATAGAAAAGAATTATATTTAAGAAAAGAATTAAGGATGAAAATCAATCAAAGCAAGAAATAAAAAATTATTTTTTTAAAAAATTAAAATAATAAAAATATGATTTTATCTATTTTATTTTTATTTTATGTTCAATCATTCTAACTAGCTTTTTAGTTTTTCAATTCACTTTATATTATTAGAACCGTTTCCTAACTCAATCAGTTACATCATAAGTTTGGTTCTATTGTATATTAGTATATTAAAATATTTAAACTAATATTATAAAAGTTAAAATATATAGTTTTTGTACTCTATAAATTTAAATTTTAATCTTTATTTTATTTTTGAGAATTCAGTCATTTTACTTTTTCATATTTCAAAATTCAATTTCAATTGTTAACACTATTAAAATTATTTTGTTACAACATCTAGTTATGGGGTCTTACAAAACCAGATAAGATATCGTTTTAAGAATGAACTTTTTACTGTGCAAATTCAAAAAAGTAATGTGACAGAAATGATTTTAAGTATTACTACACAAATGCTAAGGAGAAATAAGAAAAATAATACAAAAGGTATTGATTTTGTGAAGCTCACTATTTGATCCCTGCCAACACTTAACCCCCAATAAAATATTTTGCTTGAATCTGGTAGGATTCTGTTTTTTAAATCAATAAATCTGGTAGGATGTTTTTCCACTTTGGATTTAAGTTGTTAGGCAATAATTAAAATTTGATTTTTTTTTCAGGTATGGGTTATTAGAAGAGAATGAAGGTGTTGAAGAATAAGTGGAAGGCGAGTAGGTATAGATGAGTGGGCAAAAAAAATCTAATGATGTGTGAAAATATTTTACATGTCATCATATTCTTAGATGGAACCATAGCTAATGTGGTGAGAAGAATGTACCTAATAATTTCTCTAAAAAATAATATAACCAAATAATAAGATAGTGATATATGATATGTTCTTATTGGACTCAATGCAAAATTATATACCAGTTTTTTAGTAAGGAAAAAAAACTTTAAAGACCAATGTGAAATTTGGGGTAAAGTTCAAGGACTAAAAATACCTTTTTGTGTGTGTTTTGATGATCGTAAATATTGCAATAAATTATTGTAAAGAAGCATGAGAGAGGCTAATATGAAGCTGAAAAGAAGTTAATAAAAATTCCATTGAAATTGAGTCACACCTTTTGGGTGTGTAAATGGAGCTTGGAAATTGCCCCAACTATGGCCCTTGGCCCCTGGATTGAGATATAAACCGTCGACAAATGCGCCCATTCTTGAGAACTAGCGAACCCTATTTCTTAAACTAGTTATAAAATCCACGTCCAATCTGTGAGCACAGTAAATTCCCAGCGCCAAGTAAAAACATAACTCACGAGTAACACCATCATATCATCATTTTGGTAATCAGTATTCTGAAATTCTTAATTTGATTTCATGTGACCATAAAATAATACCTTTTAATTTACTTTCCTTCCCCAGTCATCATTTAGGAAGTAGGAAGGAAACTTCCCCATATCAGGGAATGCGTCCAATTCTTCTTATTTAAATGCTTCCCTCAAGTAGCCACCCACAAGTTTTATTCATCACTAATGAAATCCAATAATACGCTCCATCCCTTTACGATTTGTACGAAAATGCATGGAAGTTACTCATATGGCTTGTATCTGTAAGTAAAAAAAGAACAGTTGAACTGCCCTAAGTTAGAAAAAGAATGAAGGGCCAAATTAATTATCACAGGCGTCTTGTTTTTTTCCATCAAAACCCAACCAACAAAGATTTGAATGATTGGCGGGTGTGGTGTTTCTTCCACTGCTAGGGACGTTATCAGCATATTTTTCGTGCATTTTGCTGAGTTGCGAAAAATCTTCTATTTGTTGAAGAATGATAAATTTACTATCGTTGCCCATCATTGAGCCTTAAAATAGATTTAGGTTCATTAAATTATGACATTTTTAAAAATAAATTCAACTACTTTGAACAACCTATATCTCTTTTTAACGGAACTATCTAACGTTAGCTCGGCATTGCCATTTGAATAGTATAATTTAAATGGAATTTAATTAAACCTATTTAAAGTTTGTAGCCTAAATTACAAAGGTTTAATTGCAGTTGTGGAGTCCAAACTATAAAATTATAGTTATATTTTAAGCCTAAATATGCATCTATTCAGTCAATTTCAGTGATTTATCCGACTCCAACATGATCCTAGTAAGTATGAGATAGCAAAAATGAGTTGAAGTTAGAGTGATGGTCGATGAATGCGATGTCTAGAAGTAGAACAGATGTACCCAAGCTATATAATAGAGCTAATTGTACAAAGGATGAAGCGACCGCTAGTGAAAGAAGAGTAACTTAAAAGCTCACAACACTGCAAGTAGTGTCATTCAGCACTGTAATTATAAAATAATGTGTATTTTGTCGACATGAATGAATGGGGAAAACAGCCAATAGTAGCAGTAGGATAGGGACTGAGTCTTTCCAAACCCGGCATTTACTTCCCCCACAGAAAACTCCTTCCTCAATGGGAGGTTGGTTGGTTAGTTTCTTACCCATTTCCCCACTCTTCCATTCCCACAAAAAAGTCCAAAATTGAAGGAAAGTATTTTTTGGTTTTAAAGATTCTTTATATTTAATAGTCACATTAAATCTCAATTAAATTTAATGTCAAGTTGAGTAAAAAAAAACACAAACTCTTTCAATATTATCTTTTCCCAAATTGATAAATTAAAGAAAAAGTTAAACCCCAAACAAAATTTAAGTTGTTAATATTTATTTGACTTGTGTTTTACAATCTTTATATATGGTGGAAATAACCCAAAAGTGCAATATGCGGCTTCAGCAGTAGCAGGCATGCCAAAGCTACCAACGCTGACAGTGCAGTGTGAGTAGAGCCGGAAACCTTGCCTTGTGGGTTTCATATTCTGCTTTATTGATCCATCAAACCCAGCAGAGCAGTTCTATTTGGCTTCGTACAACTAATTGCAAATTGCATTATGTAGCCACCGGTCTATCCTGGTAATCTCATTTTTAATTCTTAAAATACCTTTTTCTTTTTACATTGGTAAGAAAAGGCAAGGTCAGGAAGTGTCGATTAAGAAACGGGCCAAGTCTTCGCATGTTACATGTCCCTCTTTCTCCCTTCCTGCATACGCTTTTATTGAATCTTTATTTATTGGCCGATTAAATCAAACAGAATGCCAAAATACTTGTGTTGAAATTTTCATTTGACACTCTCTGCTCGCTACCTTCATAAAAAAAAAAATCTTTATTTATTCATATTTTTTTCTTGTTAAGAGAGTAAATTGCACTTTTAATCAAAACAAGAAGTCCCATTTTTTAATTTATTATATTTTGAAAATTTTGTTGTATCTTTGTGTATATATATATATATATATCCTGGAGTGGCTTCTCACCTAATTTATTTCTTCTTCCCACTCCCTTTCTATGCTTCTTTAAAATCCACAGCCTTACAAACATAAACATAAATATCTACTTCTGATCTGTTTATTGAACTCTGCTTCTGTGTGTTTTTGGCAATGGAGAAAGTCAAGTGTAAGCAGCTCTGCTTGAAAAGCTTTGCAAATGGAGAAACTCAATTGAGGTCTAACATGTTGAATCTTCCAATTCCTCCCAACGTTGAACAAGAATCTGCTTCACCTTCATATTCATCGTCTTCCTCGGAAGAAAAAGGGCAGTTTTATGGTCTTAGAGAGAACCCAAAGAGAAGCATTCGCTTTGTAGATCCTGAATTCGTTGATGCAGACTCAGTTGTTGTTCAAAGCAAAGAAAGTGAGACCGAGTCGTCCAAGTACCCAACTCAGAAACGATCAAAACGGACTTGGGCTGAACCTGAACCGGCGACTTCCCTCTCTGACACTACAACTGAGGAAGATGTCGCTTTCTGTCTTATGATGCTTTCAAGGGACCAACGGAAAAGCAAAGTAGCTCAACATGATGATATTGATGATGAAGAAGAAGAAACAGATGAATCTGCAGAGTTTAATAGAACAACTCGAGGGAAATACAGATGTGAAACGTGCAACAAAGTTTTCAACTCGTACCAAGCACTGGGTGGACACAGAGCGAGTCACAAAAAGATCAAAGCTTACGAAACAGAGTTAGCACCAGAAAATGTGGGTAGTACTTGTTCAATGACAGAAAAGAAAACACATGAATGTCCTGTTTGTTTTAAAGTCTTCTCGTCTGGACAAGCTCTTGGCGGGCATAAAAGGTCTCATGTAGCAGCAGCAACAACACAAACCTATGTTAAAAGTTCCAAGAAGTTGGTAGTTAATTTTATAGATCTTAATCTTCCTGCTCCAGTGGATGATGATGATGATGATGGGTTCCTAATGCTTAAATAGTCAACAACATATAAAGTGACGGACAAATTTTCTTTTCGTGGTTTACAACAATGTTTGATCCTAAGGTAAATAATTTTGTTTGATTTTACCTGTTTCTGGGATCTTAGATTATTTTTTTTGCCTGTTTTTTACAGTAAAATTTAGGATGTAAGGGGTTGTCTTGTATGTTTTTCATCGATTGTTCTACTCTGTTCTAACTGTACTAGTTTTTTTTCTCTATGTGGAAAAACCAGTGATAGGAAAAGTTAAAATTGAAGAAGCAAAAGCCCCTGTTTTTACTTAGAGAAGAACGTGTCCGGTTTAACTTGGCTAAAGCAAGTATCCTAAATTTTCAGTCACCTTCAATAAATATGTACTAAATGTAAATAACTTTATACTTTTTCTAATTTAACAATGTCTATTATTTGGATTAATGTAGGATAAGTTGTTGTATATAGTAGGTAAGTTGGGTATATAGTTTGTCTATTTTAATTTGGTATTTTTTTAGTTGTTATATTTTTGTATTTTAAAATTTTAATTTTTGATTTAAATGTAGTCATTGGATTCATTAAATTAAATTATATATTTTTTAAAATTTTATATATATTTGTGTAATATTATGTCAGCTTCTTATTCTTCATTTAATTTTCACAAAAAATGTCACACCATTTTAGTTAATTGATTTAATATCTATCGTTTAAGTAAAGATTAAAATTTTAAAATTTAAAAAATATAGGGATTAAAAAAGATCAAATTAAAGAATAAGAATTAAATTCATAATTTATCTATAGCACGAGACAAATAGCAACATTTGACTTAAAGGATTTAGTTGTTACCATTTGAATCATGACAAAAAAATTTTAAATTTGAAAAAACACTGATTGAAATTTACCAAATTAAAATAAGGGGTCCAAATTCACAACTTACATAAATTGAGTAATAGTAGAATTTAACTTATTTTTATTAAGTTTAGAGATACTTTTGTGAAGTGTAATATTTAAAAACTTTCATTGAAATGAAATCTTAGTTATCATCACATGGTATATTCGATCTCAAGATACCTTTACTCATACCCTTTCCCTTACATATATAAAAAAAAAGGTGTTTAGGTAATTTTTTCTAAAAGAAGAAAGTTTAATAGTTGCTTATTCCATGTAGGATAGGCAAGGGGGCTGCCCATGCCTCCAAACTCTAAGTAAAATCTAAGCCACGACAATTAAGACTGCTTTATCGACCATTATTAAGTGATAACATAAACAAATAAAGGTAAATCTTTTGAAGTTACTCCACTATTAATGAGATTTTAGAGAGTTAGGACAATCATGACAATGTGGTGTCTTTGAAGCAAAGAAGGTTTTAATTTTGGAACTTCCACTTAAAGACTGCCTTACTATAGTGAACCATTTTCTTTCTTGGGGGCGATTGGTCCCTATTTTTTCCTAAGGCTTTGACAACTATCCATGCTAAAGACATTAATGATGATGATGAAAGGTAGAGAGAAAAAGAGCTAAGTGATTAGTGTCAAAAGTAACATATGTTAATCACGTTCTTAATGCAATTTTGGGTGATTAATCAATGCAAAACGGTAAATTTTATGCTCATAATCCTTTAAATTTATGTTTCTATACTTAGGAGAGCATTTGGGAGCAAAACGAGCGAAAATCGGAAAATCGGAAAATCGGCCATGTGCCAGATCGTGTGGATTTCGTGATTCGCACTCCAAATAAGCGGAAAAAACGCTATTTTTAGGTTTTTTTGGGGCATTTTAAGACTTATATATACCAATTATAAGAAGAGAAGAGAGAGCCGTTAGAGGAGATTGAAGAAAACAACTCGGAAAACACCATTGAAGTCGACTCTGAAGCAGATTTTCATCAAGATTGAATATCTCTTTTTTAATTTCTTTGAAGTTTATTATGAGTTTCTTTATTTCTTGTGGTTATACTAACTTTGAGATGTTTTTATTCACGATTATGAACTAATTTTCTAAATACCTAGGGGAGATGAACCCTATGATGAATTCTGTCTTTTGATTTCTGTTTTATGCAATAAATACTTGAATCTTGTTCTCAGTTATGTGTGCTTAATTCTTGATTTAATATTTCTAGATTATTAATTCATGTTTGATGTACTTAATTTAAAGGAGGAATAGACCCTGTTAAGAGTAGATCTAGCATAATTGAGTGGAGTTGCATGCAATCCTAGAAATAGGACAACATAAATCTACCGGATTAGAGACAAATCTAATAGGGGAATTCATAGAACGAGTTAATGCAATAATAGGGGTTTTAGTTAGAAATAAATTTCAATTAATCAACTTAGAGTCAGTTGCTTTTAGTCTTGAAGAGAGATATTAGGATAATTTAGGGATTTCTACGAATTAAGATATTAAGTAAATAAATTGTTTAATTTAAATTGATAATGACAGATGCAGTCTAGGTGGGTTCTTTCCTGGGTATTGTTTTGTTTCTTGGTTATTATTCGATTATTTTCCTGATTTGTTCTTTGCCGAGTTCTTAGTTAATTAATTTAGTTAATTCAATCACTTCAATTTGTCGGTTAAATAATAGAAAGACGGTAATTGCTAGTACTTTTAGTTCTCGTGGGAACGATATCTTTACTCACCGTAGCTATACTATTTATCAATTGGTGCACTTACCTTTGTCGTATTTTTAGTTGGTTTCATGGACTTCACTAAGCATGGTCAATGACAAGCTAAAGGGTAATTAGGTTTGTGAGATTCATTGCCATTTTGTAGTCTAATTAATTAACACCCCAATTGGTGGGGTTTGAAAGTTTGAATTAAAAGAGGACTTAGATGTGTTAGATATAACGGTAAAGCGTATTATATTCCTAAAAGAAAATTCTGATTCAAAATTTGAAGATAATATTGTTAAAAAATATAATCATGAACTTCAAAAGAATTAATTTTTATAAACTATAAAATAGACATGAAAGATAAATAAATCATAAAAAAGAGATAATGGCAAGATTTATCCTTGTACTTTAACAAAATTATTAATGTGGTACTTATACTTTTAATTTGTTCGTTTTGGTACCTATAATTTTTTTTCTGTCTGTTACTTTGGTACTCATGTTTGACGATGTTAGAAAATTATCAAAAATTGCCATGTAGACCACCAGATCAGTGACACGTGGCATAGTGAGCCCAATTAGAGTGGTGAATGGTCAAGGGTCAAGAAAGAAGGGCTTGCATGAAAATTTCCCTTTTCTTTTTCTAAACTAAAAAACATAAATAAAAATAATACATTTCCCCTTTTCCTTTTCTTTTTTCAATGTTGATTCTTTTGATTTCTTTTCCTCCCATTTCTCCTCATATTCTTTTCTCCTTCTTCCTCCCTCAACCCTAGCCAACAGCTAGTCGTGCCACCATGTTTGGCCTCTTTCCTGGCCTAAAAATGGTACCAATTTGTTTCTCTCCATTCCCTCTTTTGAATGCTCAAATTAGATTTCTTAAAAAATTTCCTAAAAGCCACAAAAATGCCTTCAACTTTTGAAATTTTCTAAATCCGATCTAAAGATCCAACCATTGAATCATCTTGTAAATTTGACCACGGTTTCTCCTTAGTATGATGAACTTCTTCACCACTCAGATCTCTCAAAAGGGTTTCAAAAAAATTGAACTTACAAATATGAAACATTGGGTTTCCTGTGTTTGATGGGTTGGCTATTACAACCATGGTGGTGATACAGAAGGGAGATGTAACACCCCTCACCCGACTCGATCATCGGGTTCGAGTTACGGGATGCTACAATCGTTTTCGGGATAACTTTCATAAAAAAAACTATAAAGAAATCACTTAAACATTCAAACATTCCATAAATGCAGTCATTACAAGTTAAATAAACTTTTTTGAGACTCAATCGAGCTTACTAAAGCTCTATTGTTGAGCCAAACATGAAAAAGGATTAAATTGTAAAGTTTTCAAAGTTTACAAAATAGGTATTGATACCCCATAAAGGCACTGATACCATTTTGGCTCTCGATGTTTTAGAATAATCGAAATAAAAATGTAGGTACCCTTGTCAAGGTATTGATACCATTTTTAGGTTTGATGTTTTAAAAATTCTAGAAAATCACTAATGTACCGATACCCCTCTCTAAGGTATCGGTACCTCTGAGCCAAATTGGCAAATACTTGCATTTTGGTACCTATTACATGTCAACTTAACAGCCAATTCAAATGGTGCTTAAATGAATACCAAAACCTGCATAAAAGAAAACAAAACTCATATCAAAACATTCATTTAACCATTTCTAAAATCAATCAATCCAATATGCCACAATTTGGCACCAAACTATGAATTTAACCTATTCAAACCTCACTTATACAATCATGCTTTTAATCATTCACACCAACATTCAACCATGTTATTTTAAACTCAATTTTGTCAATTTGAATACCTTTCATAGGTCTCAACACATTATCAATTTAAGCATAACTACATATATGAACATTATCATATCCAATTCAACATTTAACTTAGGTTTAAACTCAAGTATCAATTCAAAGTTAACAAATATATAAGCACCTATATACATGCCACATAACCGACTTAAAATTATCAAAAGACTACCGAGTCAGAGCTGGATAGTATGAGTTTCAATGTGATGCAATTGACATATTCCGCGAACCGACAATCTACAGAAAATGAAAAACAACTATGTAAGTATTTTGAATGCTTAGTAAGTTCATATTAAATTACTTAACTTACCTTGATAATTAAACAATTTAAGTTATTAAAACCTATTGAAATAAGCATAGCAATCCTTTGGGATCATATATACACATCAACAAATACATTTAAGGTTAGATCATTTCCATGATAAAAACTTATAACTTGATTCAATACTTGTTTAACATTCATCATATGTCATGTATCAACCTATCATGAACCATTTCTATACACATTTCATTCAAACATAATTCACTCATTCAATTTATCTTCCTTTTTAACTTCTATTTTCGCCTATAGAACTATAGCAAATTGAACTCGAATACACAGGACTAATTTTCTCTCATGAGCTGACATATTCGGGCTACTAACACTAGCTTCAAATCAGGGTTGCTCATTCGAGCTAGTTTGATGCTGCTAACACTAGCTTCAGAGAATGCGCAACAAATGTTGGATCTCAAGCCATCATAATAATACCTTATCAAACACCCATTTTTCCTTTTCAATTGAACCATTTCTATTTTCGTTTGAACCCTAATGGCATGCAATTCGTATCCTAATCGTTTACTAAGTTCACACGATCACTGTTACTGTTTCCACATTGTTTCAATCCTTATAACATCATCATATACGTACCATTCAATTATATAAATATTTCACATCAATTCATTTGTAATACTTTATTTCTCATACTTTACGATTTAGTCTTTTATATGCCAAAACCGTCAAATTACAATTAACCAAAACTAATAGACATTATAATATAATTTGAACATCACATAATTATCATAGTAAGTTCCATATGAACTTACCTGGCAAAAATAGTAACAAATGAAATGTCGAGGACTAATCCGTAATTTTACTTTTTTTCTCGATTATTCTCTAATTGATTCAAATCCCGATCTATACGATAATTCATTTCAATTTATTAATTATAATTACCTTATAAAATCCTATTATATGCATAAGAGAGTTCAATTTCACTTTTCAAACGTTCTCTAAAGTTTTGTATTTTATTCAATTTAGTTCCTAAAATTGAAATTGCAATATCTTTCAAATTTGAGTCTCGATTTTGAAACTGATCTAAAATCCATCTTATATAACTCAATAAAATCAAATATTATAGAAATCTCATCCCACTATTTACAATTTTTACATTTTAGTCCTTTTTTACAAAACTAACAAAATTACTTTACAAACTAGTCCTTTTTAACATCTATGTAACAGCTCGATAGACGTAGACCGTATTGATATGTCATTTTCGTATAGTTAAGTAAGTCAGGGTAGAAAAAGGATGAGATTGGTGAATTATCCGTTAAATGTTGGGGTGGCGTATTGCGTGGTTTCGACAATATGCCAATTTGCAGAACGTCTTGCTGGAATTCGCCATTTGGCAGACTCTATTGGGAAAGAATTTTCCAAGACTAGATACTTTATGGTGAACTTGGTAGTTCACGGATCTATAGATTTTTTTTCGTGAAAATGATGGCTCGATGAGTATTGTTAGAGTTTAATTGAGACCTAGTTGAGATTGAACTAGAGCACTGTAGATGATAGCTTGATGTGTTTAGGTAGCTGAATGATTTTTTTAGTTGACTTGTTTTAGTGTGAAAGCAATGTTTTACTACTCACTAAGCTAATTAGTGGTAGTATTTATGTTTCGTAGATGATTAGGTTTCAAAAATTTTAGACAAGTCTATTCTTGGATTTCAAAGGCTATAGTGGGATTTTCTGACCCCTTCCCCTACTAAGCTTTGTTCCCGCTGTTTGTGCTATATAAGGATGCCGATAACCAGCATGTTTCACCTTTTTTTTCTCTGCATTCTTTTTTGAGTCTCTGGAAAATTTTAAGGCATCTTCGTTAGAGAAGACGAAAGAGGCTCTAGTAGCTAGTCAAAACGCTTTTGTTAAGTACGAGCTTACTGGTAATTTTTGGAAAGTTCTTAGGTTATTGTCAATGAGATTTACGTTTTTTCATTAGTGTATGCATGATTAAATTAGATAAATGGTTTAATGGTTATATTTTTTTCTTATTTAGCTGAAAAAGCTAATGAAAGTCCAAGCAATCGAGGCAAAAGACTAGTAGAGTAGATTATGTTCTGAACCTTGTTGGTGAGTTCCTTCTTACTTCATTTGAGTTATGATATTTCCATAATATGTGGGTTGTGTATATTAAGTTGTCTCTACTGTACATGAGTTGAAGTGTTGTGTTTGGATGCGTGTGTAATAAACTAATATTGTATGTGTGAATATGGCCATTGTCGAGGTAAGAACACCCTCCTTGTTGCATGAGCCCAGTACCGAAAAAATTTTGATATGTGAAAATATGAAAAGGAATTTTTTTTGTGATGCCTCTGTTAGGGCAGTTATATTGCAAACCAGATTGACAAGTCACGGCCCAGCCTTGTGGGAGAACATGTGTTCAACTTAACAAGGATGATATAAGTATGAATATGACTGATTTGTGATTTTGAATTCTAAATTATGGGTTCGAGGCTGACACAAGGAAGAGTCGTTTGTAAAAATGTATAATTGTGAGAGTTACGCATGAGTTGGCAGTCAGTAAATGCTCGTGTACTGTGTGATATTTAAATTGGTAAAGTGATTCTGCCAGTGAACTATAGATAGCATTATTGAGGTATTGTGCCTGTACGACAGAGTCTCACGAATAAGTTTTTTTTCTTATCGGTATCGATGCATGTTGATTAGCGGTATTTCTGTAAATTATTTTGCAGTCATTTTTGGAACTCACTAAGTTCAATTGAACTTACTCAGTTACTTATCCTTCTTCAGGCGTATTTCTAGTAGAAGAGGAATCAATTGAAGGGGACTACGCCAAAACTGTGGTTGCGAGTGAGTCACTTGTTTATTTTTGTATCATGCTTGACTATTTGGCGGATGGCGTATGTAACAGGTTGTTTTCCAATGGTGTCGGAAACAATGGTTTTGGGACCAAAAATTCGATGAGTGAATCCATAAATATTATTATTTAATATTTACGAGTCAAATATAGTATTATATAGAATTTTGATCTAATAATTTTTGCTATTTGAACGAATAGTTAAGTATAAGTAGGTTGTCCTTAAAGTCAAGTGGTTTTGGAAAATAAAGTATCGAGACCTTGTTTCTATAAACCGAGCTCGTAAATATTTTTATTAAATATTTGCAGAGTTACTATATAGGTATATTGAAGTTTCGTCCGAAAATTTTAGTGATTTGATAGTTAATTAAAGAAAAAGGACTAAATCGTAAAATCCATAAAACTTAATCACTATTAGTGTTTAAGTGCTAATTGAGTATTAAAGTAAAATGGGGTGGATTTAAATGGCAATTAAGCCATTTCTAAGTTAATGGAAAGTCATATACTTTGAGAATTGATTTTTATATTGGTTAAAATGTTTATTAAATTAAGTTAAAATAATAAATTAATAAAACAAAAAGGAAGCCAATGTTATACTGTCATCTTCTTCTTTTCTTTTTATTTTTTTTTCAACCAAAAACCATTGTTAAAACTTAAAGAAGCTTCGACCTTGTTTATTCAATTGCATGTAAGTCCATTTTTCATTCGTTTTTCGTAAATTTTATGTTTTTGATATTTTGTAACTTAATCTATCTAGATTAGGGACTATTTTGTAAAAATGTCAAAGTTTTGAAAACTTTCCATTGATGTTCTTGAAGCTTTATTTGTAACACCCCTAACCCGAGACCGTCGCCGGAACAGGGTTAAGAGGTATTACCTATCAATCAAAACATTTAACATCTAAAATTTACGACACAAAGTCAATCATTTTCAATCTCGTTCAATTACAATCATGGTGTCCCTTATCGAGGTCTACGAGACCTAATTCACATGCTAAAGAGGGGTCGGGACTAAATTGAACACACACAGAAATTCTCGTAGTCGGGACTAAATTGAACACACACAGAAATTCTCGTACACTTAATTTTTTTTTCTAAAATTCAGTGGAGACACGCCCATGGGAGGAGGTCGTGTGCCCTCCACGGCTACTAGACACCCCCGTGTGTCCATCCGTGTCTATATACTGTCTATTTCAACACGGTCACTAGGCACGCCCGTGTGCCCATTCGTGTCTATATACTGGCTATTTTAACACGGTCACTAGGCACGCCCGTGTGCCCATTCGTGTCTATATACTGGCTATTTTAACACAGTCACTAGGCACGCCCGTGTGCCATGGCCGTGTATAACTAAGCTACATACTGCCAATTCACCCACGGTCTTAGGCACACCCGTGTGCCTCAACCGTGTGACATTATAGGCCATTTTGCAAGGCTAACATGCCACCCACTTAGGTCAAACCTACAAGCAACACATACCAAAACATATCATGCACATAAGGCAACACCACTTCATGCTTCTAATTGCATTCAAACATACCATTTCATACACCAATTAGTCATCCACAATATCATCTACTTCTATACATATTGGCCTCACAAATGAGTCCATCCAAGTATCAATTATACATCTCAAAACATTTATAACTCAAACATCATATAATCCATACCAAAACTCATCTTCTAATCACCTCTTTCATCAACCATAAAGTCATGAAACATACCACATTCATAGCTCATTCACAAACTCAATATTATCACACTTCCAAGCCAACTCACATGGAAAGGATTAAACATCACAAATCATACCATAACCTCTAGCCTATACATGCCATATTTAATCTATAAACATCTTTCCAGAAGTACCAAAATAAATTGCCGATAGTGTGATTGATATGCTGACGATCCCCGGATCCGAGCTAGTTTTACTGACACTGCAAAGCAGAAAAACAAATCACACAGTAAGCTTTCCAAGGCTTAGTAAGTCCGTAATATATTACATGTAATTCAATAATTCAAATTAATATACAAGAATAAGCCATCACTTGGATTAATTTATCAGTGCTACACCAACTCAACTATACTCAATATTCACATAGTACTCTATCCATATACTTTCAAAATCCACCAACACATAGATATCATACAACCTTAGCTAATACGTAGTTATCATACATACCTTTGTCAACACATAGTTACTCACCAACCAAGCTACTCAATTGCTCAACTTTACATTTCGATCAATCTTTACTATATTTTTGATTTATTCGCACACTTAGTGCCAATTCGTAATCAAAACTTATTTATCATCGCACACTTAGTGCCAGTTCGTTAAACCGAACTTGTATCGGTATCGCACACACAGTGCCAATTCGGTAAGCTGAAATTTGATTAACATTGCACACACAGTACATCTATATTAATTCGATCTTAAATTGATATCGCACACGCAGTGCCAACCATAAAGTCTAAGCTTATATCAATTTGCACACACAGTGCCAATCGTCTCGATCATATTTCCGAATACGCACACTTAATGCCACATGACTCAACTCTCACATAGCATCCACATTTCAATATCATTATAACATTCATTTCATAGCAATTAACATAATTAAGTATTTGTATTATGTCCGAACTTACATCAATATAGCACACACAATTACTAATCACAAAGCCAAGTTTATATTATTTCGCACACACATTACTAATCATATCGGTCACATTTCCGAATACGCATATTTAGTACCACATAGCTCAAGCTCTCACATATCATTTACAATTTGATATATCATACCATTCATTTCGTAACATTAAGCATAGTTAATTACGCACATTATGTTCGGACTTACCTCGGATGTCGAAATACCAAAACGGTCGATTAATCGAGTACTTTGTCTTTGCCTCGATCTCGATCCGAACCTCTCCTTTCTTGGTCTATACACATTTAAATTCAATCCATTCAATCATCATTTCATTCAATTTATCCCACATACACACATTTAGGGCATTTTGCATAATAGCCCTCATATTTTCACATTTCGACACTTTAGTCCTTAATTCATCAAATCACCAAATATACATAATTTGCTTGTGCTCAAGCCTAGCCGAATTCTCACTATGCTCATACAAGACCACACATTTCATTCATTTCACATTTTATTCCTTCAAATTACTAATTTCTCAATTTAGCCCTAATTAGCTAAATTCACCAAAAATCCAAGAACAAAACATGTTCATTAAACACATATCTTCCATTATACACCAACATTCATCACAAAGCTCACCATTTCATCAATGGCACATTTCATAAACATCATCAATTTAGAAAATTTAAGCATGGGTTTTGAAGAGCACAAAGCAACGATCACAAAAAACGTAGAAATTATCAAAAACCGAAACCAAATCATACCTTAATTTGCATCAAAAGCTAGCCGAAACCTAGCTTTGTTTTCTTTCCTTTCTTTCCTTCAAAATTCAGCACTTACAAAGATGATAACATTCATCTTTTCTTTCATTTGTTTTATTATAATAATTATATCAATTACCTTATTACCCATTTTATTATTAATCCATTTCCACTATCCATTGGTATTTTTGTCCATCCAACATCCACTAACTTGAAAATGGACTAATTACCTCATAAGGCCTCCACCTTAAAAAGCCTTCAACACATAGGTACTTATAAATCAGCACACAGCTTTTACACCTTATACAATTAAGTCCTTTTCGCAAATTCAACACACAAACAATCAAATTATCACACAGAATTTTCACACAAACTAAGTCACATAATATTCACACAGAAAATATCATTAAAATATTTATACGACCTCAGATTTGTGGTCTCGAACCACCGTTCCGACTAGGGTCTAAACCGGGATGTTACATTATTGATATTTATGTTTGAGCTTGAAGCTTGATGATGGATTTGAACTATTTTGTAAAGTAATTTTGAATAATTTTGAGTTTAGGGACTAAATAGATAAAATGTTGAAATTTGCTTGGTTTTCTTGCGAAATTTTAGAATTAGAGGGCTTATTAAGGATGGAAATAAATTTGATAATATGGGTTAGGGATTAATTGTGAAATTAAGCTTGTTTCGATTTTAGGGACTAAATTGAATAAAATGCAAAAAAAATAGGGAAATTGTGAAAAATGTCAATGAAGAAGTCATATGCATTAAATGGATTATTTATAAGTATTTGGATTGACAATTGAAATAAATTACTGTTTAGATCAAGAGCCTATAGATAATTGTGGAAAAGGAAAAAATTGTTCATTAGCCCCTAACATTACAATTTTTGATGTTTAGCCCTGGTAAGTTCATACGGTTTAATTTGGTACAATTTCTAATATTATGTTGATTTTTGAATTGTGGTATATTTAAAATATATGCATGTATATTTGAAGTGTTACAAATTGGTAGAAGATGAGAAAATGGATTGAATTGAAAAGTGTTATACGATTACTTGTATTGAGCCTGGATGAACATAGGATAGGATGCAATTAGCATGCCAATATGTTATTTTGCGCGCTGTACGGGATTGATATATGATGAGATGATGATGCATGACTTGATTTTATACATTGAGTATACCGAAATCCAGCTTTTGTTGCGAATTTTCAAGTTATATGCACAGTGATTCTGGCATGTTTCTGGGGGCGGATGTAAAGCCTAGGGACTTGACACTTGGTGCCTTGGCGTGTTACTAGAGGGATGCTAGCCTACGAGCTAGACACTTGGTGCCTAGGCGTGTTCTTGGTTGGACTGGCTCGGTTGAGCATTCTGGCGTGTCTTGGATGGCTAACCGCGTATCCGTATCTGTTTATACTGTTTATCGGGCTAAATTTTTAATGGTTAAATGACTTAATGATGATATGTAACTGATATTTAGTTATGATTTCTTGTGAAAGACTTGTACACGTGTTCATGGTTTCCGATATTATATTGTGACCTGATAATGGTTGATACTGTATAAATGAGGTGATTAAATGACTCATATTTACAAAACTCACCTGTTGAATGGTTGTGATTGACATAGTTAATGTGAGCTATTGATTTTGTTAATTATAAAACTATGATTATACGATAAGTTATAACATGTTAACCTGTGAACTTATTAAGCTCATAAAAGCTTACTCTGTTGTTTTCCTGTTTTCTTGTAGATCTCGTTTTGTGGAACCGAGCAATTGGATCAAGTTGAAGATCACACTATCCAATTATCTTTCGGTAGACTTTGAAACATTTAATTTGGGATATGTGGCATGTAATATGAGCAACTTGTATATGTGTATAAGTGTTCATTATAAATGGTATGCTTATGCTCGTATAAAAGTTGTATGCTTGTTGGTTAAAAGTATGGTTGATCGTGGCTTGATATAGAGGTTTGAATGTGATATTGAGCTTAACTTGTGTTGGAATAATGGTTAGTTGATGTCTTGCTTGGAATTTTCATTAAATGTTGAGATAATTTATGAATATGCCTTAAATTGCAATTTGGTTAGTTTATGACAAAGGTTATGGCAATTTGGTATCTCACATGACATTCTTTTGGCTAAGTGTGGAATTGATAGAAATTAAGTTGAACTTTAGGTTGAAATGTTGTTTGTGATGGTGCTTTATGGCATATTGGTTAGATCTAGGCAAATGATATGTTTTAATACGTTTTGATACTTTATGGCATATTGAATGATTAATGATAATCTAGTTGCATAAGAGATTATAAGGTTTATAAGCTTATATTTAAGGTAAGATATGTGTATATATGTATCACTATGAGAGGTGTATGATTTGAGCATGTTTGAACTTTTAAACTTATGATTTTGACCATTCTTGAGAAAAGTATCGATAAAATGGATCAAGGTATCGATACCAGACCAATTGAACAGTTTTAAAATTTAGCAGAATGTAAATTTAGTATCGATACTTTTCATCCAGTACCGATAATTTTTTTTTTAAAATATCGATACATATTTCAATGATATTGATACTTTGTTCAAGTTTTGTAAAATTTATAATTTGGTCCTTTTTCATGCTCGAGTCCAACTCTTTGTTTTCTAAGGCTTGTTTTAAAATCCGTTTTGTATGAATACCATGTTTGACTAATGTTTGTTTATTAATGACTGTTTTAATTAAATTTTGAATTGGAAATGTGTGATTTTGAATTGCTAATTATCATAGCATCCCGTAACCCTAATCCGGTGACGGAGACGAGTGAGGGGTGTTATAACATATTTATACGTTTTGCATCTGACTTTTGAAATTATCTTCGTCGCTTGTATTGTTCTATCTTAAAAAGAAAATTGCCCCTCACTATGGAAGGGTACGCCAAACTCCATTGATTTGTATTTTATGAACTTATCTTTTATATGCATATGCCAAAGCTGGGCAGTGGTTGGATAATAGAACTTTTTTTGTATAATTCCTATTACTTTCTTAAAAGATGCGTTATAAAAAAAAGAGAGAGAGAAGAATAATAGTTTTTAACTAAAAAGGGATTTCTCAAAGATTTAAGTTAAGCCGAAAGATTTGAATCTGCCTGTAACGCCCCAGTCCGTTGAGGGGATTATGTCTGGCTGATTGATACACACCATATCTTCCTACCGAACTTAGGGGTGTTACAATCTAAGCTTAAAATCTAACCATTTGACACTAAAAGCTTCAAGAAATCAACAATGATAACTTTTAAAAACTTTAATAGTTTTACAAATTAATCATTGGGCTAGCTAAATCAAACTCTCGGGATCTCAAAAACATAAAATTTACAAGAAATGGACTAAAAATTGCTTACTAATTTGAAGAAAGAAGCTTGAAAACCTAAGGAATATTCTCTCTCTTTGCTACTTGAAGAAACAGTCATGGAGAAGTGAAAAAGATGAAGCCTTTTCTCTTTCTTTCTATTACTTAACTATATATACTTAAATTTAATTTACTCTTAATCCTATTAATAAACTAAAGTGGATGCCAACATGAAATTCCACTATCAACTAAGGATAATTGGACCAATGGCTCTTTTGGTCCCTAGCTAATTAAAATCTATGACAAATTGCACTTTTACTAATTTTGTGATTTAGTTCTTGTACCACAATTAACAATCAATTCAACATAATTACTAAACCAAAACTCAATATAATACTAAAATAGACTCATAAATATTAATTAATTAATAATATTTACTGACTCAAATGTCAGAATTGGGGATTCAAAATCGCCGTTTTCGACACCACTAAAAAACTGGCTGTTACAAAAGATTTGATAGATAAAAGAAGAAAATGAGAGAGAAAGAGGAGAAAACACTGAAAGTTTTATTGAAATTTTCCTTGAATTCCTAATGCCTTTCTGAAGATAGTTATTAATAAACCAATCAGAGAAGGCAAATACAAAACCATTTCCAAGTCGTTATTATTGTTTGTTATCACATCCAAGTAATACGCATCATATCACTAATCTGCCAATATTTATTTTGGCAAATTAAGCTTTTTTCATTACTTAAAGAGCTTGTATTCAAGTAATTTTATGTTCATTTTTAGATTTATTTAGTTTTAGGCTGATCCGGGCCTAAGGAAAAACTAACAAATTGATTGCGTGTGCAAGACAACAACTTAAGCCGATGAGTTAATGGACTGCCATGGATGTCGCAACATTCAAGGAGAAAGTCACGACAATGAAAAAAGCCTCAACACTTAGATGATTTTCCAACTCAAATCCACGAAGCAAGCTACTGGAGAAATGTTGAAACCATTTTTAATTTTTGAAAAACGGGGTCGACTAAAAAAAAAACAGAAATGGAGTCGCCACCAATCCCTTTTTACTTAGGTGTGATTGGATCACCTTATAAAACGTTTTAATTTAAAATGTTGATTTTGGTCTGCGAAATACAAGAAAATGGGTTCGAGTCGATTACGCATTTAGGAAGGATTAGCACCTCGTAATGCCCCAAAAAATTGGTACCTAATTGATTAATTAATGTCCTTATGTTGAGAATTTGAAAAGATTTTAAAATACGAGTCCTTTAGAAAATGTTTGGATAATTCGAATTGGATATCGAAATTCTCCTGTTCCGGAAGAATGAAATATCACATCCAGCACGTTAGGATACGACATTTCAAACCCTAGACACCAAGATCATTTCATGATTTCCAAAAATCATGCATTGTAATTTTTAAAAAGGGTATTCTATTATTTGGCCAAACAAAAAAAAAATTGAAACCCAGCACGTTAGGGCACAATTCCTCAAATTTCCAAACACGAAATATTGCCTTATTTTTGAAGTTGAGAAAACATGGTCAAAAGCTTAAAAGGTTATTTAGTTCTTGGGACGAACGGAAAATCGAAACCCAGCACGTTAGGGCACGATTTCCTGTACTTTCAAGCGCCAAATATTACCTTTGTGAAACCCTTTTTATGAATTTGGATAAAAAAGTAAATAAAAGCAAAAATAAGAAATACATTAAATTATAATTCAAAATCATCGATCTATATGAAATGATAGGAACAAGAATAGGTAAAACATAATAGTAAAAAAAAAAACAATAATAAAAATAGCAATGATGATGCTTTGATAATAAAAATAATAATGAGAATGATAAATATAATTATAATTATAATAATAATAATATGCATATATATAAAAAGGTAACAAATAAAAAATGATAATAATTCTAATGAATATAATAATAATTATAAAATTAAAAAGATATGGTAGTAGTAATATTAAAATAATAATTACAATAAAAATAATAACGATACTAAATTAGTAATAATAATAGTAGTAATAATAATATTAATAGTAATGAAAATAATAATAAAAGTGATAGTAAAAATAAAAATAATATTAATAATAAAATAATAGTAACAATATAGTAATAAAAAAATAATAGTAGTAGTAAAGATAAAAGTAATATTAATAACAAAAATAATAGAAATGATAAAAAAATAGCAATAATAATGTAGGTAATAAAAATAGTAATAATACTAATAATAGTAAATATAATAATAAGATTAAAAATAATAATAATAGTCATAAATATAATAATAATAATAGTACATATAATAATAATAGTACGTATAATAATAATAGTACTAATAATAATAGGAAAAATAATAGTAAGAAAAAAAAATAGTGATGAAATAATAATAATAAAAATAGGAATAATAATGTTAAAAGTAATGATAATAATAATATTGATAATAGTAAAATAAAAAGTATTAGTAATAAAATAATAATGATAATAATAATAGTAAAAACAATAATAATATGATAATAAAAATCAAAATTAACAATAATGATAATAAAATTAATAATAAAATAATGAAAATTACAAAAGGAATGAAAAAGGACGAAATTGAATCTATAAATGAAAGTTTGGGGTAAATTTAATATACAAGAGAACTGAATTAAAAAACTAAAAAATGCGGAAGGGCTTGATGCGAAAATAGCCCATTTAACTGAAAACACGCGGATCCTATGATGGCGGGTCGGGTCCCGCGGGTCAGAGCCATGAAACGGCGCCGTTTTGGGGCTTAAAGCCCCAGGCCAAAACGACGTCGTTTTAACCCTTTATTTAAGCCAAATTTTCAACAAAAAAAAATCATTTTAAACTTGTTTCAAAAAAAAAACTTTCAAAAATTCCTCAAAACTCTCTCTCGCTGGCGATTTTTAGCTCGGACATCGGTACTGAACCATCACTACACCCCACCGTCGGCATCCATCGCCACCATCGTGTATACGGTGGCCGAAATTTTAAAAAAAAAATGTAAGTTTTTTTTTCTTTTTTCTTTATAAATGTATTTTATATATGTTGTATATATGGTTTCCAAAAAAAATAAAAATAACAGTGTTCGAAAATAAAAAAATAAAAAAATAAAACAAAACCTCTGCTTGATTTGGTATTCTCTGTGTATATTTGCGTATTTTTGTATGTATGTCCCCGTTTTACAGAGTTTATGGGGTTTTTATAACCCGAAAAAATAAAAAAAAAGGAATACAGAGATTCTGCCATTATTTCTATTTTGCTGCTGTTTTTCCTTTTTTGTGCAGGAAAATGACGAGAAGTCCGGCGTCGGGGTGCTATCTAGGCGTTGATGATGGCGTGACTGTGCTGCTTGCGGCGTGAAGAGAGGGCTGTTGTCGAGTCACTTGCGGCGCGAGGTTTTCTTAGGGTTTCAGAAACCCTCGTTTTTGATTTAGGTCTTGGGCCTTTTGGGCCTCGTAGGTCAGTTGGGTTAAGTGTTGGGTCAATGGGTAGTGGGTAGTGGGTCTGAGTAGGCCTGGGTGTTTTTTGGGCTTGGGTGTAACAGGTTGTAAATGGACTGTAAAAATAAAAAAAAAACTGGACATTTTTATTTTTTTTGTTTTTATTGTATGGGCCCGGGCAAATTGAGCCTATTACAGTTGCCCCTCTTTGCTCATTGTCGTGTAACGAGAATGGAGCAAAGACTATAAAAGGACCAATTTTGCCCGGTTTTGCCGCGTCTTGACTTATTGGTCCTTGCTTTCTTCAAATAACTTCCATCCCATCTGCAATTCGGCTTCAATTTGCTTCACTGCAACTTTAGGAATGCCAGATCTGCTATCTTTGGTCTGCTCCACTGTAAGCTCAGGGAGATAAGATCTGATGTCTTCGATCTGCTTCCTGCAACTTCAGGAATGCCAGATCTATTGTATTCAATCTGCTCCACTGCTTCTTATTGGAGATAAGATCTGCTATCTTCAGTCTGCTCCATTGCTGATACATGGAGATAAGACTTGCTGTCTTTGATCTGCCCAACTCCTGCTCAGTGGAGATAAGATATGTTATCTTCAGTCTGCTCTATTGCCAATACATGGAGATAAGACTTGCTCAAATTCAATCTACTCCACTCCTGCTCAGTGGAGATAAGATCTGATTTCTTCAGTCTGCTCCATTGCTAATACATGGAGATAAGACTTGCTCAATTTCGATCTGCTCCATTCCTGCTCAGTGGAAATAAGATCTGATTTCTTCAGTCTGCTTCATTGCCAATACATGGAGATAAGACTTGCTCAAATTCGATCTACTCCACTCCTTTCGGTGGAGATAAGATCTCGATTTCTTCATCGCTCCATTGCCAATACATGGAGATAAGACTTGCTCAAATTCGATCCGCTCCACTCCCGCTTTCGGTGGAGATAAGATCTCGATTTCTTCAATCGCTCCATTGCCAATACATGGAGATAAGACTTGCTTAAATTCGATCCGCTCCACTCCGCCGATGGAGATAAGATCTCGATTTCTTTAGTCCGCTCCATTGCCAATACATGGAGATAAGACTTACTCAAATTCGATCTGCTCCACTCCTGCTCAGTGGAGATAAGATCTGATTTCTTCAATCTGCTCCATTGCCAATACATGGAGATAAGACTTGCTGTCTTTGATCTGCCCCACTCCTGCTCAGTGGAGATAAGATCTTCTATGGTAAATTCAATCCGACCTACTGCAACTTCAAAGGTATAGGATTCATCATTTTAATCCGCTCCACTGCAACTTCAGGGAGATGCAATTAACTATCTTTAGTCTGTTCCACTGCAACTTCAGGGAGATAAGACTTGTGAATTCACCGATGTTGCTATATCGTCCTCCGGGGGACATATCCTGTAAATTTATGTTTATGCCAAATGATTAGGATGCTATAATCGGAATGAATCTAACGCTCCTAACTAAATGTGTTATGGACGACATTTGCATGAATGCAGAATGTCATAAGAATGATACTATGTAATGATTAGAATGCAATGATCAAAATGAATCTAATGCTTCTAACCAAATGTATTATGGACGACATTTGCATGAATTCAGAATGTCATAAGAATGATTTCCTCCTTTTTCTCTTTTTTTTGTACAACGATTAGGATACAATGATCGAAATGAATCAAATGCTCCTAATTGGAAGTGTGAGAATGATCCCTATTTAATGTTTAGGTTGTCATTGCTCATAGTTCATCAAGGTTCTATCACTGATGCGTTACCATGCTTTCTCGTTCAGCTGGTATTTTTGACAGAAAACCCAAAGAAATAATCATATTTTGCTCAGCAAGCTTGCCCCGCTGTGATTTCAAAGTCCCTTCCATCGTACCTTTTGGGACATAAAGTTTGTACCTCCCACTGCAACTTCAGGGGAGTAACATTTGATTTCTTCCATCCATCCTGTTACCACTCAGAGGTATGGAATTTGCATCATCTTCAATCAATTTGATCTGTTACACCATTCCCTGGGTGTAATGACCAGATGTATGAATGCAGGGTATCATTTTTCTTTTCCTGAGAATGATCCCCTTTTACACTTGGATTGACATTGCTCGTCATTTTTCGAAATGGTATCACCGACGAAATGTCTTATCCAATAAAAATCCGAAGAGCTAATCATCTTTCAATATTTCCAACCCTTAGGCTTGGTGAGTTCTAAACAATAGTCCTGTTTCAGATTCTCATATTATTTAGAAGCTCCCAGAATAATATGCGAAACCCCTTTTATGAAAGTATTATTAGTCCATTAATCGTTATTTCAATATAAAATGCTTGAAACAGATTTCAACAATGGACGTGAACGGAATTAATCAGGAGCATAGCTCGAAATAAATAAGTTAATCAAAGATAACCAAGGCAATAAAAGAAAAATGATTGGGGTGTATCTTTGAAAAGAATAAAGTAATCAAAGATAGCAAATTCAAAATGGGTAAGATAGAAACTAGGTGCCCCAGATATCGCAGCCTGAACTTCTCTGTACAAACTTCTTGAGGATCATTTTGAGCTCAATTTGTGTTTAGAGGACCCGGAGTACTTTGTCAATGCCCCAAAACATAACATACTTCCTCATTGTTAATTCAGGCATGGCAAGACTACCACATGCCCTATCTTTAATCAAGATTTGAACCGCCCTTTTTCAGGTTTTCGACTCAAAACCCTTTTGGTCTCAAAGCGCCCTTTGCGGGTTTTCGCCTTGGCCTCTCCTTCTTTCTTTTTTTTTGAACTCAAGGCACCCTTTGCGGGTTTTTACCTTGGCCTTTCCCTTTTCAGGTAAAATACTTCTTGAATGAACCTGAATTCACCAGATTGGGCAAGTCTTTGGCATCCATCTCAGTCAATATCAATGCTCCTCTAGAACAAGCCCTTTTTTGCTACATAAGGTCATTCCCAGTTTGGCATCTGCTTTCTTCTGAAATCTTTTTGTATAAGAAAGATCTGTTTCGTCATCAGGTTCCCCTTGTGGAATTCTCTAGGGTGAACATCTTTGTCGTAAGCTCGCATCATCTGACCGTGATGGATGACTTTTAACCTTTTCTTCGATTAGGTTTAATTGGCAACAATGCTTCCATTCCATAAACCAATGGGTAAGATGTTGCCCCGGCAAAAATCCTGGCCAACGTTCGATAATCATAAAAGATAAATAGTAACTTCTTTATGCCAATCTTCACAAGTCTTGATCATCTTTTCTACAATCCTTGTTTTGTTTTTTTGTTTTTTCTTTTTGGCTGCCTTTATTGCTCTATGATATGACGTCTGATCTTTGAACAGACTACAAACTTTTGACTTTGTCCTTTTTGGTATTCTTTGTCGGCGCCTGATCTTTTTTTTTTGAGAATTTAATGACTTCGACTTTGTAATATTGGCATATGAGCCTACTACCACCCTCTTAGTGAAGTAAATGATGACCACGACAATGAATCGATATTGGCTAAAAGCTTTTGATGAGATTGGCCCCATCACATCCATGCCCCACATATGGAAAATTTGTGAAGAGCTGAAGAAGGCACATGAATCTTGTCTCCTTAAATACGGTATAACTAATACCATCCCTTTCTATGTAGATCAACAGTGTCCGATCCTCATGTTTAGCCCGCGTCTTAGTAGCCCAGGCATGTCCTGATATGATCGTGCAAAAACATCTTTGAATTCTCAATGATATCTCGTATTATTTCTATGGTGAGCTGGGCTTCGGTCTTCACCCCTTTTCTAGGCTCATAATATCCGCTGACCCTTTGTGGAGTAAGGTCTATTTTTCATCTTGTTAAACCATTCTTAATAAATCAGAAGATATGTTACGATCTCTATAATCTTCAAAGTCCTGAGATCCTTCTAGACACATATCTTACTCGAAAGGAGACTCTGAGTCAGTAGCAGCATTGCTCACATCATTGATATTTGGGGACCTATTGTAGGTTCGAAGGAAGATTCTAAAGAATAAATGATTCAAAGAATGGTTATTTGTATGATATGATCATGAATGAATAAAAGAATATTTGAAAGAAAGTCCAAAAATAAAAGAATCTATACATGGAAAGAATAAAAGAATATTTGTTCAAAAAGATGCATTTCATTGAGATAAAGATTTTGGACACGAGCCTATTTCACAAAAGGATTCTTATTGCCTTTAGGCTTAAAGCAACAAGTGTGTTTTGAATATTACTCTAGATTAGCTCTAAAAATATAGGGATCTCTTCCACAGTCTCATTATTCAAAACACTCCAAGTACTCAAGATCTTGGAAACCTCGTTCCCTGGTTCCCTCCTCACTTTTGATTTCTTCAAGGAGTCACAACTTTCTTGTCTCCTCCTTCAATTATCGCATTTACTGCCTCGTCAAAGTGATCAGGTTTTGATGAATCGTCGAACTTCACAATTCCCATTTTAATGAGCCTTTCGACCAACTTTTTAAACGTAATACAGTTTTCAATTGAGTGACCCATTATTCCCGCGTAGTACTCGCATTGGGCATTCTTATTATACCATTTTGGGAACGGAGGTTGCACGGGTTCCGAGTAGGACAGAGACACCACATGCACATCAAAAAGATTCTGATATAGATCCTTATATGTCATCGGGATGGGTGTAAACTGGAGTCTTTCTGCATTTGGCCTCGAGTTAGGTTCCTACCTTGAAGAGCCTTGATAGTTAGTGGTTACAGCCTTCGGCTGGCCTACGATGACTAATTTGGGATGCATGCTCAAGGTACTCACTTCATTTTCCTTGTTTCTCGGGGCTGATCTTTTGGCACTTTCTCCCGTGTCTATCCTCCCACTCTTTACCGCATTTTCAATCATCTCACCAGACATTACCATATCTGAAAAGCTTATGGTGGTGCTTCCTAACATATGGTTAATGAATGGGGCTTTTAGAGTATTGATGAAATGTGTTGTGGTCTCCTTTTCTAAAAGCGGCGGCTGAACTTGCATGGCAACCTCCCTCCATCTTTGCGCATACTGCCTGAAGCTTTCGTTTGACCTCTTCTCCATGTTTTGCAAGGTGATTTTGTCAGGCGTCATGTCTGTGACATGATTGTATTGCTTCATAAAGGCTTGGGCTAGGTCCCTCCAAGAGCTAATCCTAGCGCGGCTGAGTTGATTGTACCACCTGAATGCTGCCCCCACTAAACTGTCTTGGAAACAATGAATCAAAAGTTGATCATTGTTCACGTAGCCAGTCACGCGCCTATAGAACATAGTTATGTGGGCTTCAGGGCAACTAGTCCCATTGTACTTCTCAAATTCTGGCATCTTAAATTTATGAGGAAGCACCAAATTTGGAACCAAGCTCAAATCTTTAGCATCAATTCCATGATGATTATCAGCATTTTCTAAAGCCTTGAACTTTTCTTCCAACCATCTACAATGATCTTCTAACTGCCTAGAAGATTCAGTTCTTATCCCCTCCCTCTCTGCTATATCTAAGTCAGGGATAACAGGATTAGCAGGGTTATCTCCTGGGTTGGATCCCGTGCCAACTTGGAAATTCATAGGCACTCCAGTGTCATTTTGCCCTTATTGAGGCCTAATCGTGACAGATGGCCTTTGGGGATATTCTTCAGGGTGTTCTTGTGTGTGCGGTGGAGTAAAATCCGGAGGAAAGTCCTCATTATCTTCAGCATTAACTATGGGACCCTTTCCTTTGTCCATTTCCCTGTTCAACATCTGGGCCATTTGAGCCATCATACTTTTTTGGGCTTCCAGCATTTGGTCTCTCATCTCCTGTTGGAGCTTTGCTAATTGCTCTTGCATCTGATCTTGCATGTCTCTTTGAATTTGTTCAAGTCTTTGATCTATTTTCTTGGTCTTGGCACGTGTACCGTAACGGTGTTCAGTTTCCAGATTTTTCTTTCCCTCTTTCTCCTTTCTCTCTCTGTTATAATTTCAACTAATTAGACTCTCTCTATGGACTTAAATGCAAATGATATGATGTAATGCAAATGCATGGGATGAATGCAAAAGAAAGAGAGCCGTTGATTCTGAATTCAATTCCATTAGAAAAACTTTTCTAGAAAGCAAATTTCTTTACATAAAACGGATTACATATGAGGCCTTGCCCTCATATTCCAAGCCAAACATTAATCCCCTTCTTCGCAAAGGTCAAATCTTGCAAACTTCTAATAGATGCCTCCACTAGCTCCTTTTTGCTTGATCTAGGCCGCGACTCACTACTCACTTATTTCTATAATGCTTGTTAGCCTCTTCAAGAAAGCCGAGACGTGGTGATTCTTGAATAGTCTTTGTCAGCTTGAATCCTTGGGCAATAAAGTCTTGTATTCCTTCACGGACTATCAGCCTTCTCTCGCTGTGTTTACTTGGACCATATTCGGACGACCGTATTATAATCCACGTTATCAAGAAATCTATTTTCTCATGACAAACTCTTCTATTTAGTAATTGAATTTGAATCAACACCTCTTTTCTATGATGTGGATGCAATGCAATCAAAACAAAAGAGAACACGTTAGCATAAGAGAAATAACAAAATAGGGCACCTATCTGGGTGACCACTAGGGTTCAATATAGCTTTATCTAGGGTTGGCTCTTAAGGATCACTATATGTGGCTTAGTTCTAAAGGGAGGGTACCTGAACCACCAGATTCCTCAATCCTCACCCATTATAGGCTCATATGGATCGAGTTCAGTTCAGGGGAATACATTTCCCTATGGCTGCACGGAGATGAAAATCTCATGAAGACATAGGTACAGATGTATCCCGAAAGCGATTCACTATCTTGCACGGAGGTGAAAACCTCACGAAGGAGTAGCTTCTCGCTTCCACTTAAAAAGGTGTGACCACAACGGTCATGCAATGCAATGCAGACATGCTTTTCAATATTAAAACAACATGCAATAAAAAGGATCATAATTTTTAAAAGCCAATTTTCAAATTTAGACAAAAGGACAGGAAATAATCAATTTTACGGCTTGACTCTCTTATTGGTCCCCAGCGGAGTCGCCAAGCTGTCGAAACCATTTTTAATTTTTGAAAAACGGGGTCGACTAAAAAAACAAAAATGGAGTCGCCACCAATCCCTTTTTACTTAGGTGTGATTGGATCACCTTATAAAACGTTTTATTTTAAAATGTTGATTTTGGTCCGCGAAATACAAGAAAACGGGTTCGGGAGTCGATTACGTACGAGGAAGGATTAGCACCCTCGTAACGCCAAAAAAATTGGTACCTAATTGATTAATTAATGTCCTTATGTTGAGAATTTGAAAAGATTTTAAAATACGAGTCCTTTAGAAAATGTTTGGATAATTCGAATTGGATATCGAAATTCTCCTATTCCGGAAGAATGAAATATCACATCCAGCACGTTAGGATACGACATTTCAAACCCTAGACACCAAGATCATTTCATGATTTCCAAAAATCATGCATTGTAATTTTTAAAAAGGGTATTCTATTATTTGGCCAAACAAAAAAAAATTGAAACCCAGCACGTTAGGGCACAATTCCTCGAATTTCCAAACACGAAATATTGCCTTATTTTTGAAGTTGAGAAAACACGGTCAAAAGTTTAAAAGGTTATTTAGTTCTTGGGACGAACGGAAAATCGAAACCCAGCACGTTAGGGCACGATTTCCTGTACTTTCAAGCGCCAAATATTACATTTGTGAAACCCTTTTTATGAATTTGGATAAAAAAGTAAATAAAAGCAAAAATAAAAAATACATTAAAATATAATTCAAAATCATCGATCAATATGAAATGATAGGAACAAGAATAGGTAAAACATAATAGTAAAAAAAAAACAATAATAAAAATAGCAATGATGATGCTGATAATAAAAATAATAATGAGAATGATAAATATAATTATAATAATAATAATATGCATATATATAAAAAAGGTAACAAATAAAAAAAAATGATAATAATTCTAATGAATATAATAATAATTATAAAATTAAAAAGATATGTTAGTAGTAATATTAAAATAATAATTACAATAAATAATAATAACGATACTAAATTAGTAATAATAATAGTAGTAATAATAATATTAATAGTAATGAAAATAATAATAAAAGTGATAGTAAAAATAAAAATAATATTAATAATAAAATAATAGTAACAATATAGTAATAATAAAAAATAATAGTAGTAGTAAAGATAAAAGTAATATTAATAACAAAATAATAGAAATGATAAAAAAATAGCAATAATAATGTAGCTAATAAAAATAGTAATAATACTAATAATAGTAAATATAATAATAAGATTAAAAATAATAATAATAGTCATAAATATAATAATAATAGTACGTATAATAATAATAGTACGTATAATAATAATAGTACTAATAATAATAGGAAAAATAATAGTAAGAAAAAAAAAATAGTGATGAAATAATAATAATAAAAAATAGGAATAATAATGTTAAAAGTAATGATAATAATAATATTGATAATAGTAAAATAAAAAGTATTAGTAATAAAATAATAATGATAATAATAATAGTAAAAGCAATAATAATATGATAATAAAAATCAAAATTAACAATAATGATAATAAAATTAATAATAAAATAATGAAAATTACAAAAGGAATGAAAAAGGACGAAATTGAATCTATAAATGAAAGTTTGGGGTAAATTTAAATTACAAGAGAACTGAATTAAAAAACTAAAAAATGCGGAAGGGCTTGATGCAAAAATAGCCCATTTAACTGGAAAAACGCAGATCCTATGATGGCGGGTCGGGTCGCGCGGGTCAGAGCCATGAAACGGCGCCGTTTTGGGGCTTAAAGCCCCAGGCCAAAACGACGTCGTTTTAACCCTTTATTTAAGCCAAATTTTCAACAAAAAAATCATTTTAAACTTGTTTCAAAAAAAAAAATTCAAAAATTCCCCAAAACTCTCTCGCCTGGGCGATTTACGGCTCAGACATCGACGCCGGACCACCGCGCACGGTGGCCGGAATTCAAAAAAAATGTAAGTTTTTTTCTTTTTTTTTTTATAAATGTATTTTATATATGTTGTATATATGGTTTCCAAAAAAATAAAAATAAAAATAACAGTGTTCGAAAATAAAAAAATAAAAAAATAAAACAAAACCTCTGCTTGATTTGGTATTCTCTGTGTATATTTGCGTATTTTTGTATGTATGTCCCTGTTTTACAGAGTTTATGGGGTTTTTATAACCCGAAAAAATAAAAAAAAAGGATTACAGAGATTCTGCCATTATTTCTATTTTGCTGCTGTTTTTCCTTTTTTGTGCAGGAAAATGACGAGAAGTCCGGCGTCGGGGTGCTATCTGGGCGTTGATGGCGGCGTGACTGTGCTGCTTGCGGCGTGAAGAGGGGGCTGTTGTCGAGTCACTTGCGGCGCGAGGTTTTCCTAGGGTTTCAGAAACCCTCGTTTCTGATTTAGGTCTTGGGCCTTTTGGGCCTCGTAGGTCAGTTGGGTTAAGTGTTGGGTCAATGGGTAGTGGGTCTGAGTAGGCCTGGGTGTTTTTTGGGCTTGGGTGTAACAGGTTGTAAATGGACTGTAAAAATAAAAAAAACTGGACATTTTTATTTTTTTGTTTTTATTGTATGGGCCCGGGCAAATTGGGCCTATTACAAGAAAATTTTGCGACATAAAAAAGGCAAAGTTGTGACATCAAGGAGCAATGTCACATCATTCACCCACATCAAAAATTCGAGCAAATTGCTCATAAAGTCACAACATTGGTACAGAATGATGCAACATTGGGCCCAACAAAAGAAAATTTCTACAAAAGGGTGTGTTTGTCTGTACAACCAACATTAAATTGTAATGTCACACCTTGAAAATCGACGAATCCGAAAAGGTGAGTAGAGTAGGTATGTAGGCTATTGGGCGCGTTATGGTAACATAATCTATCACCCTATTGGCTTGATGGCGAGTTAGAGTATTGGCGCATATTAGCATAAAAGCAGTCACCCGTTGGCGGTATCTAAGGAATTGATCGCAAGTTGTTTCCAAGAGAAGAAAGATTACGCCCAAGAGAGTGAGCGTGAATCTGTCAAGCGTGTAAGGAAGTTGTAGGAGACTTAATTGTCTTTAATTACTTATCTTTTACTTCTATACAGATATTTTCCTCAAAGAGATATACCTATCTAAACAGTATGCCCCAAAGTTTTGTTTGAACACTAAAAGCTTGTCAAGTGTATGAGGAAGTTGTAAGAGACTTAATTGTCTTTAATATCACGCCGAACGTGAGTCACCGCCAAGATATGGTGTGCCCAATTTGCATGAGTACTATCGAATTGGATTTTGTGTCGGGTTTGGTTAGGAGTTGTTGGGATCCTGCATCAACAGGAGCAGAAATCAGAGTAAATAGTAAAGTGACAACATGTGTGAAAGATTGCTTGTACACTAAAACAATCCAACTAAACAAATCATCACAAGCAACATGGCTGGTCATTTCTCAACAGGATTCAATTAAATTGATTTAATCCTCCTTATGACTGGTCAACAGTAAAGTAAACCTTCACCGGATTTTTTGTACCTACCCTGGATTTGGTGGGGAAGCCAAGGGGATCGAGAGTATATTTATGGGAATGAGACATTTCAGATGGTTTTTCTATCTGCTTAATGTTCAGGTTCTTCTTTCTAACCTCAACATTCTCTTCTTCTTCTTCTTCTTCTTATTTTTCTTCTTCTTCATTAAGATCGGACTAGGATCTCATTTAATAAGTAGACGATTCTGCCTTTTTGTTGCTGTTGTTGGATTGGGAAGAATTGTCGAAACAGAAGCTTCGGACCGAGGTAAAGGTAAGTCTCTGGTGAGTCTTTAGAAATGACTTTTATATCATTCTAATTTGAATAAATGGTTGATGCCTCTGTAGATAGGTATATCTCTTTGAGGAAAATGTCTATATAGAAGTAAAAGATAGGTAATAAAAGTTGTTTGAATATGAGGTAGCATGATAAGTGTTTTTTTTTTTAGAGAGTTAGTATGTCAACTTTGAAATGTGTGGGTGATAATAATCAGTGTTTCTTGTGTGTGTATGGTCAAAGTCTAAGTAAAAAGATCTTTGAGGTGGTACAAGTCCAATACAGGCGAATCTGTGATATAAATACGAAGAGGAAATATATTGTGTAGCCTACGGTAAGGCAGATATATTGCTAACCGGACAGACAAATCACTGTGAAATAGAGATTTATTGTATAGCCTCCGGTAAGATAGCTATGGTGCTAACTAGACTGGCAAATCATTGAATAAATCTATGGAAAGTCCATGGTCATGGCATCATATGTTAATATGCCAAGAGGGCGTGAAGGTATAAGACCATGTGGGAGAATCCCCATGGCATCCACAGAGATGGTCTACCGGGACTGTAAACACGGATTACCTAGAAAGCCTTTGTGGCGTATCATTTGGAAAGCCTTTGAGACGTATCATTTGGAAAGTCTATGTGGCGTATCATTTGGAAAGCCGTTGTAGTGAGTTGTCATCTATCATTATGGGAAACCTACGCATATCTAAGGCAATATATGAGATTCTAATACTTGGATTAAAATGTTATATTCTTTTAAGCAAGTTTGATTGTCTAGACTGATCTTAATACACAATGTAACTGGTCTACTGATAATTGCTGGGTCCTATAAAAGAATCCATAAAAAATAACATCCGTTGAGTATCATTCTGAGGAGTGCCTTCAACTACCTTCTGCAAAGAAAGTGTGTAATAGGATTCGAATTATGGGGTGAAGTTAGTGATCCACCAATTGGGCGAAATGTGTAAAAGGTGGTAAAGTGTAGAGATTGACACATGATTATTTGCCAACCAGGAATCTAAAAAGTATTCGCCAAGGTTTAAGAAAGGACCCAAGCCCTTGAGTCGAAGATTCTACGACCTCGTAAAAAGGTAATAATGAGTGAGACACATTAAGTTCCTTTGAACTTATATGCGTCTTTTGGTATACAAGTCTTTTGGTAGACCGAGGGCAATATTATGCATACAGAGAGACATTTATATAAATATGTTTTTCAAATGACAAGTAGTAATATACGCTATGAATATGTCTATTTTATTAAACACTTTGTTGTAAGGTTTTATTTTACCTTTGAAAATTTGTGACAAACAATAAATGTATTATTCAAATCTATTGTCTTAGAAAGGATTTTATAAAGATAAGAGGTACATTCAGTATGACTTTCGTGAATTGTATAATTTTGTTAAGTATGCAGGTATTGTGACATCTTATATTCGGATTCGGTAAAGCAGATCGGGTATAGGGTGTTACATGAATGTGAGAATTAGCCGACCTAAATTGGTCATAATACATTAACACTATAAATATTAGCTCAAGCAAACAGATTAATGGGGTTGTTTTTAGTTTATTCTTAGTTCTTTTCATAGATTGTTATGGTTTTAGAATTAATTTAGAGATTTCTTTAAGTTGTTACAAGACTTGGCTCTTTTCGATTAAAGCTTCTTTTTAGTTTTTCTGTTTACTTTATTTTTCATTACAATTTTCGCCAAAGCAACAATCAATTAATTGTTTGTGGGTTCAAGCAATCAATCATCCTGTAAAACCCCTAACCCGTATCCGTCGCCGAAACAGGGTTACAGAGCATTACCGAAATAAATAGATCAAAAATAGGCATTTCATATTATTTAACATTCATGTCAGATATTATTCATAAAGTCCCTTATATGAGCCCTCAAGGCCCAGAACATACATTAGAAACAAGTCGGGACTAAACCGGGTACTTAGAGAATTTTTCGCGAAATTTCAAAATTTTTCCTAGGTGCAGGGTAAACACGCCCATATGGTCAGGCCGTGTGGCTCACACGGCCAAGTGACACGCTCGTGCCTCAGGCCGTGTGGGCACTCGAAATGGGGCACACGGCCGTGTCCCAGCCCGTGTCTGTACCCGTGTAACTCTCTGACTTGGGTCACACGGCCAAGTCACACGCCCGTGTGCTAGGCCGTGTGTAGGTGCAGGGGTCCACGGCCAAGCCACACGCCCGTGTGCCAGGCCATATGATCAATTCTTAGCATTCTTTTTTGAAATTTTAAAGATGTAAAGGACACACGGCCAAACCACATGCCCATGTGTTAGGTCGTGTGTCACACACAGCTAAGACACACGCCCGTGTCTCTGCCCGTGTGGACAAAATAAGGCCATTTCCAAGCCTTATTTCTCACCAAATTTGTATTCCACCTACATCAACACTTTAACACTTTCACAACCCAATCCAAGACATTTAAACCAAGCCAAAATCAAGTCTTATGCATGACATATCACTTCATAAATCTATATATCCAAACTTACCTATGTGACCAAAAATGCATATAGACATACTTATGAAGTTTACTATCAATTAACCATACTAAACACCCATATCAAACATAACATTATACCATATATATACATCAAAACACATTCATCACAAGCCATTCCAATGGCTAATTACAACCAAAATCACATACATGCCATTAATGGCCTAATTTAACCTATACATGCCATTATAACCAAAAGTAATTTACTAATTATACCGAAATGAGTCGAGGGATAGTGTGATGTTGCTCCGACCAGCTTCCAACCAAATTGAGCTTTTGAATTACTATAAAACAGAGGAAATAAAACAGAGTAACCATTTAATGCTTAGTAAGTTCGTATAACATGAAATTTAACTTACCATTTAATCAAAATTAAGGTAAGCATATAAAGCATACTCAAGCAAGATGGCCAAAAGCCCTAGCATATATCCTCATCAACAATGTTAGACACATATTTCATACAAATATCAAGGAACATGTATGAGCTCAACAATATCAAGTTTTCATGTTCATAACTTTCCACTTCTTTTATTCATATATCAATTCCATATACTTCATGTATATACGAGTAATGATTCACTTTGAATTCATTTATTTTCTCATATCAGGATTTTGTCCGTTGAATCATTTAAAATATCGATGGATACCCGAGTAGTACACTTGAAGTGTACAAATCTGTAATCTGTCAATTCATATTCAAGAATACTCATACAAGTACATAAACGGGAAGCCCTCTCTCGAGTCATATAACAGGAAGCTCATGTGAGCCATGTAACGGAAAGCTTATCCGGGCTGTATAACGGGAAGCTCATAAGAGCCATATTCAGGAAGCTCATACGAGCCAATAACAGGTAGCTCCAAAGAGTCATTAATCAGGAAGCTCCAGATAGCCATATATCGGAAAGTTCAAGCGAGCTATATCGGGAAGCTCCGGAGAGCCATTAATCAGGAAGCTCACAAAGAGCCTTTAATTGGGAAGCTCCGAAGAGCCATATATCGGGACGCTTATAAGAGCTGTAGTGTGTCTACAACACATGCAGGATCACAACCAATCGGGATGCTCCGAAGAGCTATTAACGGGAAGCTCGCAAGAACCATATAACGGGAAGCTCGAGAGGGACAAATATCGGGATGCTCATGAGAGCTAATAACGGGATGCTCTTTCGAGCTATGGTGTGTCTGTAACATATGCAGGACCACGACCAATTCGGGAACCCTGTATCCATCGAATCTCATTTATCCAAACGGGACTTATTATTTATCAGGTATTATCGGATATGTGATCAATTTCATACATACAAAATTTATACAATTCACATATACAACATCCAATTCAAACATATAAATAGACACAATTTAGTTACACGAACTTACCTCAACAAGTGTTCGTGTATTTGTAATCTACTAATCTGATACCTTCTCTTTTCCTCATTCTAACTCCGTATTTGGTCTATCCGGATCTATATGAATGAATTTAACATCAATTCATATTCAATTCAATTCAATTCACACCTTAGGCAAAATTACCATTTTGCCCCTATACTTTTAATTAATTCTGATTTTGTCCCTAGGCTCGAAAAATGAAATTCATGCAATTTAATCCTTATTCCAAGCTTAGCCAATTTTTATATGTCACAATAGTAGCCCATGTATTTCATAAAATTCAGAATTTTTCCATAAATTTTACAACTTTTCAATTTAGTTCCTAAATCATAATTTCATCAAAATTCCCTTTACAAAAGTTGTTTATCTATCAACAACCTTTCATTTTCTACCATAAAAATTCATAATTCATGCATACTCACCCATGGAAAAACCCTAGTACTTTGATAACTTTACAAATTAATCCCCGAGATAGCTAGATTAAGTTATTACGATTTCGAAAATATAAAAATTATTAAAAACGGGACAAGAAAGCATACCTAATTGAGCCAAATAAGTTTGCTCAAAACCCAATTTCCATGGCTAAGGTTTCCATCTTTTTTATTTGGGAAAGATGATGAAAATGATGATATTTTAGTATTTAATTAAAATATCATCTTTTATTATTTCATCTTTCCAATTTAGTCCTTTTCTTTATTTAATTTTTCCATTGATGAATCATCATACTTATCTACTAACCCCTCTTAATGGTCTATTTTCCATATAAGGACTTCAAGTTTTGAATTCCATAGCTATTTGATACTTATAGCTACTAGAATTCAACTTTTACATTTCATGGAATTTAGTCCTTTTACCAATTAAACATGTAATAGGTTAAATTTTCTTAACAAAATTTTCATACAATATTTATATCATAATTCAAACCATAAAATAATATTAAAATAATTTTTCTTTTCAGACTCGGATTTGTGGTCCCGAAACCACTGTTCCGATTTCACTGAAAACGAGCTGTTACACATCCAATCAATTCTCGGATTTCTAAGCAACACTTTCCCTTCTATTTCATTTTTCATTTTTTTGAATGTTCTATAACTAGGTAGGAATGTTTGCATCTAGAGTGATCGACAACTAAACCCTAGGAAGGTTGATTGGCCGAAGTGGGAGTAGTTAGCTCAGATTTAGGGTTTCTAAACTGGTTAGTTGGTTTAGGTTGAATGTTATCAAACCCTGGAATTAACGACTCTAAGAAGTAATTTAGGTTGATGAGACCGAAAGGGTATTCTACTTAACATCAGTTCAACCTAGCCCGGTTTAATTTATCAGGTTGAAAGATAAGTGAGTTAAATCGATCAATTGACTTAGTTATAGGCCAAAAGGTATCAATTAGGTTAATTGTTAGCTAATTAGTAAAACCCCCTAAATCTAAGTTAATCATGAACACAAAAGTTAATCACCCTTTTGTCTACTTAATCTGACTATTAATTTGGTGTTTTTGTCTTTTATGCACTTTAGTTCTTTTCTGCAAATTCTCTATTTTAGTTTTATTCGTAATATGATAAGTAAATTAGTATATATTTAGACCTAGTTTAACGTGTTCTTCCATATTGTTAATTTAGTTTAAACAAACCTCCCTCGGGTACGATTCTGCAACATGTGGTTGGTATTTGACCATTTGTCAAATAATTTTTTGCAGCCATAGGGTTTGAGGGTCTTGATGTTATAAATGATTGAAGGATTGGTTGATGGGGGTTAGGAGTTGGTGGTTCAAGTACCTTAGATCCCATTGTTGTAGTTTCTTATAAGCAAACAAAATTGTTGCAGATTTGTGGGAGTTTTTTTTCACAATTCCAAATTTGAGGGGTTTTTTTTTTTTTTTTGTTTCTTGATATTCTAATTGGTTTTGGGATTAAATGAGTGATGATTTCCATTTTTTTTTTTTGGTTGAATATCCATTTTAAGTATTCATTTAATTATTTTATTTGTTTGCATGTTTGTTTGTCATCTTGAATTAAGGCATTACTGGGTTATTGATGAATGTTCTTTAATTTTCTTCAAATTTATTTACAAAATCTTATAAATTCTCAGAACATTCTCTCCTCCTCCCACTTGGTTTAGAATTTTAAAACTAAAGAACGTAAAAATTAAAAAAGAAAGTATTTTGTTTAGTTCTAGAGGAAGAAAAGAAAAGAAAAGAAAAGAAAATAGAAACAAATTAGTAGAGAATAAGGAAATCGAAAAAAAAAAAAATCAAAGAGTAACACGAAAAATTGAAGAAAATGTTTAAAATATATTATTTATAAAGAAAGGATAATTTCAAATGTGGAAAGAAATTTTAACTTTTTTTAAAATAAAATAATTTTACTTAAGTTTTTTTTTTTGAAAAATATATTTTTTTATGAATTTATAAAAAAAATAATTTTGAATGAATTTATAAAAAAATTATATATTTAATTTTTTATAAATTTTATGTTCGTTTAAAATTGTTTAAGACATTTTAACCTGCAAAAAAAAAAGACTGAATTTTTTAAAATATATTATCAAACGTTTTTAGCGTATTTGCAAGAAAATGCTTCCAACTGGAAGCGCTTTTTGCCCCCAATATCTTTTTATTTTTTTTATGTCATTTCTTGTGAAAATAAAACTTATAAAATAAGTTTTTATATAGATCTCAAGTCTCATTTTCTTTATTTTCTTAAGCGATGTGGGATATTGCTTACTCTTTTAACTTATTAAATAACATTAAAGGCTACACTCAATTTTTAAAGGCTACACTTAATTTTTAAAAATTAAAGACAAAACTTTGTACAACATTAAACTCTAACAAAATATATTTTGTTATCTTTAAATGCTATTCTTTTATTTGAGATTATTCAGATTATAATTTGAGGTTGGTCATTAGACAACTAATTATTATCTTTAAATTTTTTTTGGGTAATTCGGGTAAATAATTCATGTTATTTATTTTATATTTATTTTATTTTCTTTCATTTTTTTTATCATGAGAATTTTATACATTCGTACCATATTTGTGTTATTTTTCGTTTTATAATCATGTATTAATTTATATTTAAAAATATTATTTACACTTGCAAATTTTTTATCTTTTTTACAAATAAGAAAAAAATAAAAATATTCTAATAATAATTTTTTTTGTAAATATGTAAAATTATTTAAGTAATTTTCTTGATTGATTTAGTCTCAACTCGATACTAAATTTACATTATTCTTTTATTTTAATTTTTATAAGAAGAGAGGTAGAGTTGTTTTAATGTTTAAATCTAAAATTATGTGTTAATAGAAAACTAAATAAAAATACAAATTCTTTGTCAGCGAATTATTTATTGACTAATGTACTTTTAGAAATATAGAGAAATGTAAAAATAAACGTATCGAGTTAATACAATAATATCTATAATTATTGACAAAATAATGATTATATTTAACATATTCAAAAACAAAAACTAAAATATGTGTCACTATATTATCTCTATTAATTTTTACACTTTAATATCTATATATAAAATATTATGCGTTACTATATGTGTAAGCTTGTCTTTCTTTTTTTATTGGATTTTTTTTTTACAATGATAATATTTGTATAAAAGTTTATAATGTTTTATTTTGTTAGAGTTTAATGTTGTATAAAGTTTTGTCTTTAATTTTTAAAAGGTATAATTGTAAAAAAAACTTCAACGTTTGGGGGCTTTTGGTTTTGTGCCCTTGACCTTTTTATTTTTTGATTATCACCCTTAACGTTACGATTTTTTCAGAAATCAGCCCACTTTTAACGATCAAATCACGTTGACCGTTAATCAAACTGTAAGTCAATATAGTAGCCCATATGGCATGCCACATAAGCGTACGACGTCATATATGACGTCATCTATTTAACTTTTTTTTTCATTTTATTTCCATTTTCTTTCTTCTTTCCTCTTTCTCTTTTCCGCTCTAACTGTTGATTCCAGCCATGGATTTTTTTTATTATCAGGTTTTGACCGATTGACTCCGTGTTCATCTCTGATTCTTTTGTGGGTTTCCTCATTTTTAAAAACCCAATTTCAAAAACTAATCAGAACTCAAAATAAACCGACAAAACAAACAAAATTTGATCACTAAATAATTAGTTTTTGAAAACCCAGTAATAGAAACTAAATAGATTTTGATGACAGTAAATGAATTAGAGAGAAAAAAAGAAGAAGCTTACACGTGAATGTTGAATAGGGTTTAGCTTTGCTTGAACCCAAAATTAAAGAAGTAACCAGATGTTGTGTTTTGAAGAAGAAAAATGGTGTTTGACAAGAGAGAAAATGAGAGAAAAAAATGGCAGTCGACAGTGGGGAAAAAACAATGATTTTAAGTTAAAAGTGTGGTGTGGGTTTACAAAAATTGCACAAAAGCATGATTATAATCATGGTAATGGAAATTCTTGTAGATGAAATGAGCCAACCATATGTTTTGAAGAAGAAAAATGGTGTTCGGCAAGAGAGAAAATAAGAGAAAAGAATGGCAGCCGACAATGGAGGGAAAAAAACAATGATTTTAAGCTGAAAGTGTGGTGTGGGTTTACAAAAATTACACAAAAGCATGATTATAATCATGGTAATGAATATTCTTATAGATGAAACGAGCCAACCATATGTCTTGAAGAATAAAATTGGTGTTTGGCAAGAGAGAAAATGAGAGAAAAAAATGGTAGCCGACATTGGAGGGGAAAAACAATGATTTTAAGCTGAAAGTGTGATGTGAGTTTACAAAAAATACACAAAAGCATGATTATAATCATGGTAATGGAAATTCTTGTAGATGAAATGAACCAACCATATGTTTTGAAGAAAAAAAGTGGTGTTTGGCAAGAGAGAAAATGAGAGAAAAATTTGTGTTAAATAGATGACGTCATCTATGACGTCGTGTGCTTATGTGGCATGCCACATGGGCTATTATGTTGACCTACAGTTTGATTAACGGTAAACTCACGTTAACTATTAAAACTGGGTTGATTTCTTAAAAAATCGTAACGTTGAGGGTGTCAATCAAAAAATAAAAAGGTCAATGGCACAAAACCAAAAGCCCCAAACATTGGAGGGTTTTTTTTGCAATTATGCCTTTTTAAAAATTAAGTGTTGCCTTTCATTTTATATTATTAATTAAAAGAGTAAACAATCTCACGTTGTTTTAGCCGGAAGGGATTAACCACATTTTTCAGAAATTCACTAAAAAATAAGTATTTGGACATTTTGATTTTTTGTAAAATAAAAAATAAAATTGAAAAATTTCTCATAAAGGCCTCATCTAGTTGGTCAAAGTTCAGCAACCAATCATGTGGCACCTTTTGATTGATTGACATGCCATGTGAGCAAAGAAACTAACACAATTATAATCAAGTACCAGAATAGATAACGAAAACAAAGTAAGGTAAAACGAACAAAATAAAAAATTTTGAGTACGGAAGTATTATTTTGCCAGTATCCATCCCTTAATTCTCATTGCCCATTGCCGGCTTATGAGTTGAAGGTCAACAATGCCGATCTTTTATCACTGCTCCTTTTTTTTCATTAAAGTTGTAACAAACGCTACATCATCATCAAAAACCCACTAAAGAACTTAAAGCTTAGCTTAAGGATAAGTTGTTGTGTTGGATCATGCCCTTAAACAGGAGTAAGCTCTATTTTTATCATCTACGCTTATGGATTTATTCTTCATCGCTTATTTTTGGAGCCACAATTACTTATAGCACCATAAACGTTTAAATCTTAAATGCAAACTACTTATGTTGTTAGTTTAGCAGAAGAATTCTTCATTTATGGACAATTTCCTTCGGTTCACACTACAAACACCATCATTTCTTTATTTCTTTATTTTGTTCATTACAAACACCATCATTTCATTCCGCTTCAAGTCATACACACTCAATGGCCTCAAACTACCGCAGTAGTGGTTGAGTCTCACATGTGATCTCCATCCTTTTTTAACCATTTGGAGAAGATGCTGAATTTGACCCTGGCAGTCCCTTCTATTTAGTCATTTGAATTCACTTACCCACGAAATCCATTAACCCTGCATCAAGCAAATGCACTTACCGGTGTTGGAAGCCTGTGACAACTACATAGTAACTATGTTGCTGTACGTCCAGCTAGAAGAGGCTCTACAGACTACAGTCTTGGTCTTGGTCTCGGGCTTTGCGGCTCGTAGCTGCTGCTAATTTCAATGTTAAAGCTTCATTGTTGTTTATGTTGCTGCTTAGCATCAGTTGCCCTTAGAAACATCATTAGGCTTTGATTATGCAGACATCCTTGAAAGTATCTTAAATCAAAATGGAAAGTAATTTGAGGAATAGGAACTACCTTCAAGCATAAAAAATATATAATTACCATAAAAATTATAACTATACTCAAATCATTTAAATTCACACGATAATTAAAACAAATATATATTGTTTTTAACTGAATCCGAATAATTTGGAAAGACACAAATTCCATTCCCAGGGAAAAAAATGAACCTTTCCTTACTCTTGTTTCTTAAAATTGTAAATAGGAAAGGGGAGTGAAGCTTCCATTAGAGACAAGTTTACAAGAATTATTTTTGTGGGATTTATAGGATTAACCCCATCTCAATCGTCCATGACAAATGTGGAAGAATATCAGAAGAATTCTCGATTCTATTCAACCAGGTAGATCTTACATTTCTACAAATTATTTACTTTCTTTTCTTCTGCTGCTCAAAAGGTATTTTAATGTAATTTATTTTATTGAATTGTGTCAATAATTTGTAAAATTCTCTTCCTTTTCTTGGTTAGTGTCTGATGCAATTGTGGTTGTTTCATTTGGAGATATGGATACTTTTTGGGTTTAATTCTTTAATATTTTAAAAATAAAAAAAACTCTACGTTGGTATTTCGTGAAATTCTTAACATCTGATCTAAATTAATGAAAAATGAAAGAATTTATTTCCCAAGTATTTCAAGTTTTTTGTATATGTTTCAGAGAAATGCAAACCATATAATCTTAAGAAGGCTGTTGAAGATGAACCATAGCATCGCATATATGAAGCAAGGAATGGCTTCTTTAGCTCAAGCTCCTCCTACAATGTCCATTGCTCGAATTCCACAGGTTCGTTCCAACTTAAAATCCTCAAAGGTGCCACATTTGCTCGCCATCCATCGCATCCACATCAGACGATACCCTTCTATTTGCTGCACTAAGTTACCTCCATGGGAACATTCACCACTCACATCGGCTCACACTGACAAATCTGGTAATATCTTCTTGGAAAACCCATCTGAATTGTTTGAAACCCTTCGTTCTGGGAATAGAGCTGAGGATCCAACAACTAAAGCTGATCATCTCACAGCTACGACCGATCAGGCATTGGCAGCAGCACAGGCTCGATATCTTAAGTTGCCAATGTGGGTGTTTGGCCCTTGTCTTCTTCTCATTACAGGCATGGTTCCCACCCTATGGTTGCCAATATCCACTATATTCATTGGCCCAAATGTGGTCAGCCTTTTTTCCTTGATTGGACTCGATTGCATCTTCCATCTGGGTGCAACCCTTTTTCTCCTCATGGCTGATTACTGTGCCAAGACAATGAACCTGAGACAAGTCTCCAAGTCCAAGTCTCCTTCCAATTACCAGTTATGTAACCTAGGTGCAACTTTGGCTGGATTTTTGATCCCTCTGATGTTACTTCTTGCTTCCCAAAGGGGTTTCATGCAACCTCACCTGCCTTTCCTCCCATTTGCAGTTCTATTGGGTCCCTACATGCTGCTTTTGTCGGTTCAGGTGCTAACTGAGATGTTGACCTGGCATTGGAAGTCCCCGGTTTGGTTGGTGACTCCGATTGTGTACGAGGGCTACCGTGTGTTGCAACTGATGAGGGGATTGAAACTCGGGGCTGAAATCGATGCACCAGCATGGGTGATGCACTCAATCAGAGGCCTGGTCTGTTGGTGGATACTGGTTCTTGGTATGCAACTCATGAGGGTTGCTTGGTTTGTTGGTTTTACTGCTCGAGCTAGTCAACAACAGGTTTCTTCTTCTGCTTCTGATGCTCAACACTAAACACCCACCAGTAAAATGTTAAAAACAAAATTTTGGGTTTTGATAGTATACGAATCAAATAAGACGTATGTACATGTTTATCATTCATTCCTTACTAAAACTAGTGAACATACTTGTAAGAAATGTTATTTACATTGACTAGATTATTATAGGAAATGTTAATATTTGTTTCATAAGTCTGATTCGACATGAACTTCCCGTAGATGTGTGAATAGGGTTTGATATAAGCTTGCCAGCAATTTGTATATCACACATCAGATGGAGTTGAAAATTTGAAACTTATTATGTTTAATCAGTGATTATTTTTTAAATATATATTTTCTTAATTTATCTGTCCAGTTAACTCGTGACACCAACTCAATAAAAAATTTAAATAATAACTAGAAATTTTATCACACAAATATAATTTAAAAATAATACTCATGATTTCTTTTTTATTAAAATCAACGTGTGATTTAGAAATAATGAAAAGTATGCTTTATTTTTTATTAAAAAATTTATTTTTATTAAAATAACATATAATAAATAATGAAAAATATGATTTAGAACTATAAATAATAATAATATATGAAATATGCACGATATTAAAATAAAAAATTAGATTAAATTGTGAGTAAAATAAAATTTAAGCAAAAAACGCATCAGATGAATAATACTAAATGAATACAATTGTTTATCATTGTTAAACATTTGTTTTCTTTATCAATCATGAGTTGGTGTCACGCTCATTTGTGATACTAACTCAATCAACAATATTATTCATACTAGAAATTCTGTCACACTCGTATGCGTGTGAAAACCACACATTATTATTACTCAGTGTATAATTTAATATATATTGTTACAACATAAATTACTAACACATAAATATGTAAATATCATATTTCTTAATAAGTTTAAAACAACAAGTAATTATTTACTTACACTAATTTAATTTGTTGGGTTAATTTTTCAATTTCTTCTACAACAACTACGAACTTTGTTCGAGCAAATGAATAAAACAATTTCATATTTTTAACATAAAAAATCTTCTCCTCAACAAACAATTTTTCTCCTTGAAATTTAACTCTAGAAGCCCTCTCCATATCATTCTCATTTTATAAGAAAACCGAATATGAAATATTTTTCAAACTGTTGGAAAAAAATCAAACATGACTATACAAATAAAAAAAAAAACGCTTCTAATGACATTCATTTTACATGAAGACTCTACCAGAAAAGACGAGATGAAATAAAAAAAAAAAAAAAGTTTCAAACTGAAAAGTTATCACGGAATTCTCAAGATAAAAAACATTGAATTTTTTCATTGTTTTATATTTCGATTCGACGATCATAATATTTTTTTTTTAATCAAATGACCCTAAATAAACCTAAATTTAAAAATCCTAACACTACCTGCCAGCTGCTGACATGACACACTTATAAGGTACAAGGTGTGTACTTTTACCCAATAGGTATGCCAAATAATTAATATAGTTAATTAACTTTTCAGTTATATTTAAGAATCTTAAAAATTGTTGTGTGGCTTCCCATAAGTTTGCCTTGCTTTTTTTTTTTATATTATAAAATAATGGTTAAATTTTAATTTTAGCCTAAATGATATGTTGAAATTTGAAATTTAATTCATATACTCTAATTTTTTACATAATTTGGTCCTACTTTTATAATATCATTAATTAATTTAAATACTTAATATTGTTAACTATTTCAATAAAAATGTTGATGTCAAATTTTTTTAGGAATATTATCGCAACAAAAAATTATTTTATTATGATGAATTCAAATGGGTATTTTTAAGAACAAATTCATATTAACATTTTAAATGTTATTTTCATTATTACATGACTATCAAATGAATTTTTATAATTTCAAAATATCAGACTAGAATTTAATAGAAAAAATTTAACAACGATAACAATTAGATCTAAAAATTTTAATCCAAAAAAGTAAAATGATTAAATTTCTAAAAATAAAATAAGGGGACTATATTCCAAATGCATAGAATGTATAGAGATTTAAAATATATTTTAACTTTTAAATTTTCACTCCATAATTTAACAGTAAAAATAATCAACGCAACTCAAAGCGTGACAACTATACTAATTATTTGCTAAAAGTTTCTTTTTTTAAAATACTTAAATACATTATTTTTATTTTATTTACCATATCAAATTTAAATTTGGATTCCATTTTTTTGTACTCCGATGATGACGTCATGAACTAACTAAAATACGACAAAGGCAAGCGCACTTATCGAATAATGTTAGAAATAAGTGACCCGAATCCTTATTTAAATAAAATACAATGGTAATAAAATAAAAGAAGAATTCCTATAGAACTACACTTCTTTTATTTTATTTTAAATAAGGTTTTTTAAACCTTATTAAACTCCATCTATTTGATATTGATTAGAATAAGGAGTTTCAATCTTACTACACTCCTATTAGAATATGGCTTTACAAGCCTATAAATAGACATAGTCTATTCCTCTTGTAATTGATTCGAATTCGACGTAGTGAATTTTCTTCTCCTCTGCCCGTGGTTTTTTTTCCCGAAAAGGTTTCCACGTAAAATCTGTGTGTTCTTTATTTTTATTTCTCTTTTCTTTGTGATATATTTGTCATTACCGATGTTATATTTTTTCATAAATTGGTATCCGAGCTTCCGGGTTTTTTCATCTCGATCACGGTAATGGCGTCTTTAAAGTATGAAATTTCGCTGTTGGATAGCAACACCAGATTTACGTTGTGGCAAATAAAGATGCAGGCAGTTCTTGCACAGATGGATTTAGAGGAAGCCCTACTAGGGGTAGATAAGATGCCTTTGACATTGACGGAGGAAGAGAAAAAGCGCAAGGATCGAAAGGCGTTAACACATTTACATCTGCATTTGTCTAACAAAATTTTGCAAGATGTGATGAAGGAGAAGACCGCTGCGGCATTATGGAAGAGGCTAGAACAAATATGTATGTCAAAAACTCTAACCAGCAAGTTGCATATGAAGCAACGTCTTTATGCTCATCGTTTGGAGGAAGGTGCGTCTCTGCACGAACACTTAACAGTATTTAAAGAAATTTTCTCAAACTTGGAGGCCATGGAGGTTCAGTATGATAAGGAAGATCTAGGGTTGATTCTACTTTGTTCGTTGCCCCCGTCTTATTCAACCTTCAGAGACACGATTTTATATAGCCGCGAGTCTCTCACAGTTGATGAGGTTTATGATTCTTTGACCTCGTATGATAAGATGAAGCATCTTGTGGTTAAACCCGACTCTTAGGGAGAGGGTCTCATTATTCGTGGGAGACAAGATCGAAATGCTGATGATGATCGTGGAAGGACACATGAACGGAATCCTCGCGGTAAATCTAAGGGTAGATCGAAGTCTTCAAACAGAGGTAAAACTTGTAACTTTTGCAAGAAGAAAGGGCACATTAAAATTGAGTGCTATAAGCTACAGAACAAGATTAAAAGGGAGGCTGTAAATCAAAAGGGAAAACAACCAGAAAATTCCGGTGAAGCTGATGTTGTAGAAGACTACAGTGATGGTAAACTTCTAGTCGCTTCTGTTAACAATTCTAAAGTGAGCGAGGAGTGGATACTTGATTCGGGTTGCACCTTCCACATGTGTCCCAATCGGGATTGGTTTACAAATTATGAAACAGTATCTGAATGTGTTGTTTTGATGAGAAATAATGCTTCGTGTAAAATTGCAGGTGTTGGAACAATTAAAGTTAAGATGTTTGATGGAGTTGTCAAAACACTTAGTGACGTACGACATGTTCCAGAATTGAAGAGAAACTTAATTTCGTTGAGTACTCTTGATTCAAGAGGGTACAAATACACAAATTGAAAAGTGGGATTTTGAAGATTTCTAAAGGTTCCTCGTTGTGATGAAAGGGCGCAGAAAGACCGCCAAGTTATATGTTTTGCAGGTTCTCATCATTATTGGTGATGCAAATTGCCGCTTCCTCTTCCTTGTCGATGATGATATTACTAAAATTTGGCATATGCGCCTAGGGCATATGAGTGAGAATGGCATGGCGTAATTGAGCAAAAGAGGACTTCTTGATGGGCAATGAATTTGCAAACCGAAGTTCTGTGAGCACCGCTGCGCTTTTGGGGAAGCAAAAGAGAGTTCGATTCACCGTAGGAATCCATAACACGAAGAAAACATTGGAGTATATTCATTCTCGATGCATGGGGCCATCAAGAGTGCCTTCAAGAGGTGGAGCTAATTATATGCTAACTTTTATTGATGATTTTTCCGTAAAGTTTGGGCATTCTTCCCGGCGAAGCGTAAAAGCGATGTGTTTTCCGATTTAAGTCTTGGAAAACTATGATTGAAAAATAGACAGAAAACAAATAAAATACCTCCGCATGCATAATGGCTTAGAGTTTTGTTCTGATGAGTTTAATAAATTGTGCAAGTCGGAGGGATCGTGAGACACTTGACATTCATCATACTCCACAAAGAAAATGGCGTTGCGAACGAATGAACGTAAACGGTCATGGAGAAAGTTTGATGTATGTTGTCAAATGTCAACTTACCAAAATCGTTTTGGGCCAAGCAAATTTCATCGCATATTTTTTGATCAACCGATCTCCATCCATTGTCATTAAGAAAAAGACTCCACAAGAGGTATGGTCCGTAATCTTGCTAATTATTCCGATTTAAAGATCTTTGGGTGTCTCCGCGTATGCTCATGTTGATAATGGAAAATTGGAACCGAGATCCATTAAATGTGTTTTTCTTGGTTATAAAGTCGTGTAAAAGGGTATAAGTTATGGTGTCCTCAAAATAGAAAAGTTGTGATTAGCAGAGATGTTGTTTTTGATGAAACCGCTATGCTACCTAACTTATCTCTTAAAGACTCTTCCAATAAAGAAAATCAAAAGCAGTGGAGCATCGACAATACAGAGTCGACTCCTCAAGCGAGTACAAAAATTGAGAATAGAGTTGCTTCTTTACCACAATACTCTATCGCCAAAAACAAAACTAGAAGAGAAATTAAACCTCTAAAAAAGTATACCGAGGCTGATCTAGTTACTTATGCTTTAAATGTGGCCAAGATATAGATGCAAACCAAGAGCCGCCTAATTATTCTCGAGGCTAAGTAGTGTGAAGACTCGAAAAGTGGATGTTTGCTATGCAAGAGGAGATGGAATCACTCCACATAAACAGAACATGGGATCTTGTGAAACTTCCTAAAGGTAAAAAGATTGTTCGCTGTAAATGGGTATTTAAAAAGAAAGAAGGGACTCCAGGAGTTGAAGAACCCAGATATAAAGCAAGGCTTGCTGCAAAGGGTTATAGTCAAATTCCAGGAGTGGACTTCACAGATGTGTTCTCCCCAGCCAGTGAAGTATAGTTCGATTCGAGCTTTGCTTGGTATTGTGGCCATGCATGATTTGGAGCTTGAGCAGCTTAGATGTAAAACCGCATTTTTGCATGGAGAACTTGAGGAAGATATTTACATGTAACAACCAGAGGGGGTTTTACAGCCTCAAAAAAATAGGACTATGTTTGCTTGTTTGAAAAAGTCCCTTTACTGGTTTTGAAACAATCCTACCAAGACAAAGGGTACAAAAGGTTTGATTCCTTTATGACTTCTCATGATTTTAAAAGAAGTAGTTTTGATAGCTGTGTTTACTTTAAGAAAAATAGGGATGGTTCTTTCGTGTATCTACTTCTTTATGTTGATGACATGTTGATAGCAGTAAAAGATAAATGAGAGATAAGAAAGGTCAAAGCCCAATTAAGTGAAGAATTTAAGATGAAAGATTTGGGACCAGCAAAGAAGATACTTGGTATGGAGATTCTCGTGAGATAGAAAAGCAAGTAAATTGTACCTAAGTCAAAATGGGTACATTGAGAAAGTTTTTACAAAGTTCAATATGCGGAGTGCTAAGCCCATTAGTACTCTCTTTAGCGCACCCATTTCGCACTTTTTCATCGACTTTGTCTCCACAATTAGATGATGAGATTGAGTACATGTCACATGTTCTATACTCTAGTGCAAAGGGGATCTTTCATGTATGCTATGGTTTGTTCACGCCCGCATTTATCATATGCGATCGGTCACGCTTAGCGAATATACATGGCGAATCCCTTAAAGAATATTGGAAAGTAGTTCATGGATTTTAAGATACTTACGAGGTACTACTGATGTTTGCTTACAGTTTGAAAGAATTAGAGATGGAGTCATTGGGTATGTTGATGCTGATTTTGCTGAGACCTTGATAGAAGAAGATCTCTTATCTGGTTATGCCTTTACAATCGGAGGTTGTGCAATCAGTTGGAAAGCTACTTTGCAAACTACAGTCGCTTTGTCTACCACTGAAGCTGAGTACATGGCAATTACTGAGGCTTGTAAAGAAGCTATTTGGTTGAAGGGACTCTTTAGTGAGCTCAATGAAGACCTTCAAATCAGCACAGTATTTTGTGACAGTCAGAGTGCCATCTTCCATACAAAAGATCAAATGTTTCATGAGAGAACAAAACACATTGATGTTCGGTATCATTTTGTTCGTGATATTATTGCTCGTGGTGATATTGTTGTGAGCAAAATTAGTACTCATGAAAATCCTGCAGATATGATGACTAAGTCACTTCCTATAACCAAGTTTGAGCATTGCTTAGACTTGGTTGGTGTTCATTGTTGAAGTTAAACCCTTAAGGGGTTTTATGGAAGAGGTGGAGAACTTGTTCGTTGAGAGTTCGTGATGAAGAACTTGTTTATTGAGAATTCGTGTCAAGGTGGAGATTGTTAGAAATAAGTGACCCAAATCCTTATTTAAATAAAATACAATGGTAAAATAAAATAAAAGAAGAATCCCTATAGAACTACACTTCTTTTATTTTATTTTAAATAAGGTTTTTTAAACCTAATTAAACTCCATCTATTTGATATTGATTAGAATAAAAAGTTTCAATCTTACTACACTCCTATTAGAATATGGCTTTACAAGCCTATAAATAGACATAGTCTATTCCTCTTGTAATTGATTCGAATTCGACATAGTGAATTTTCTTCTCCTCTGCCCGTGGTTTTTTTTCCCGAAAGGATTTCCACATAAAATCTGTGTGTTCTTTATTTTTATTTCTCTTTTCTTTGCGATATATTTGTCATTACCGACGTTATATTTTTTCACAAATAATAGTATAGTTGGTGAGTCGGGAATATCGTATCCACGAGGACTAAAAGTACTAGTACTTACTATTTTTCTATTATCTAGCCTATAAATTTAAGGGTTGTTTTTAATCTAAAATTAAATTAATTACTAAAGACTCGACAGAGAATGAATTGGGAAAATATTCGAAGAAAACCAATGATAAAGACGATACCCATGAAAGAATCCACCTAGATTTCACTTATTATTCTGAATCTGAGTTAAATGATTTATTCACTTGCCTTGATCCGTAGAAATCCCTAAAGTATATTAATATCTCTTTCGAGACTAAAAAACTGACTCTAGGTTGATTAATTGAAATCTCTTTCTAATTAAAACCCCTATTGTCGCATTAACTCGATCTATGGATTCCCCTATTAGATTTGACTCTAATCCGATAGATTTATGTCGTCCTATTTCTAGGATTGCATGCAACTCCACTCAATTATGCCATATCTACTCTTAAACAGGGACTTTTGCTCAACTGAAAAAGCACATCAATCATGAATTAATATCCTGAAAACATTAAAACATGAAATAAGAGCACATAATTGAGATCGAGAACAAATATTTATCATGTAATCCAGAAAAATCAAATAATAAGATCCGTCTTAGGTTTCATCCTCCCTAGGTATCTAGGGAGTTTAGTTCATACTTTGGAAGGAAAACATCTCAAAATTAGGAAAACAACAAAACATAAAGAAACCCAAAAACTTTGAGAGAAATTGAATGGAGATCTTCATTCTTGAAGGAGATCCTACTTCTGAGTTGAATCCGTTGGTGTTCTTCGAGTCTTTTCTGCGTTCTACTCTGCGTGCCCCCCTTAGATCTTCTTCTAGGGTGCATTTATAAACTTTAGAATGCTCAGAAATCATAAAAATTAGCTTTTTCCGCATAAAAGAGAAACAGGGAGTGATATCGACACGGGCTGGCACATGGGCGTGTGGCCAGCCCGTGTGGCTCACACGAGCGTGTGCTCAGCCCGTGTGGGATTGGCTTGGCCGTGTGGATCCTTAAGATAGCCCGTTTTGTCTGATTTTGGCCCGTTTTCCGCTCATTTTGCTCCCCTATGCTCACCTAAGTATAGAAACATGAAATTAAAGGATTAGGAGCATCGAATTCACTAAATTATGTAATAAATCATCCAAAAACATGTCAAACATGAGATTAAAACATGTTACATTTATGGTTTGTCATCCAGCTTTTCCAAAATTGGTCCATTTCACTTTTACATCTTTTCAAGTTTGAGTTGATTTTTGCCACCTATTTACTCAAAAAGTCCATATTATAATTGGGTAACTATACAGTGTTGGAGGTAGAGCTTTGGGGGATTTTGGGATGGGTTGAACCTTATTTTGGATAAACGTTTCGAAAGATCCTAATCAAAACAAATAGTATTGAAGCTCTTAATGCGATCATGGATGATACTTCAGGGAACTCTAATTCTACTATAGTCAGAAGAATTCATCAGACTCTAAAAAGGACGAAGCAGTGGGAAATTCAACATATTCCCAGAGAGTATAACTTAATTGTTGATAGTCTAGCCAAAACAATTCGTACAAAGAGATTAGGCTTGAAACTGTTTGAGAATTCTCATTTGAAAGTCTAGTTTATTTACCTTGTATCAAACCTTCCTTCACCAAAAAAAAAAGTCCACATTATAATCAATATAACCAAAAAAAAATTATAACCCTAAATGGAACCGCATGATATTGTAAAATATGGAACCGGAAGTCAAAGTCGAAAGTTTAAGACTGACAAACATCACTGTCCTCCCACGTTCTTGCTTTTAAGCTCTTTCTCAAAAACTAGTTCCCATTCGTCTCTTTCCTCCGTCGCCGGAGGACTAGAAAGCCCACCGCCACCCTCAAGGGCCGCCGGAAGCGGCCTATATTTAATATCTCCAACTAACATGTCCGCGATCCACTCACGATGAGCACCGGCGAACTTCTCGGCATCGACCCTCGAGAGCTCCAATTTCCCTGTAAACATCTTCCAATGACTTTCCCTTTCCAAAGATTTCCATTTCTGCGTTGTCAATTGTTTCCAATTCTAACATTTGTTGCTTGTTCCTGAACTAGTTGAACTGAGAAAGCAGATCATCTGTTCTCTAAACTTGTCCAACAAGACCCAACATTATGTAGCTTTTAAGGTAATTATGGTAAAATAAAGACACAAAGTATATAATAATAAATAAATAAAAACCTTCTTCTTTATCTGGGATTTTGTTGTAACCTAAGAATACTTAGATTCTTGAGCTTCTACATAATCTTTTTGTGTGTATGTGTTGTGTTTTTCGCAGGTCAAAACGACAAATCCAAAGAAGTACTGTGTAAGGCCCAACACTGGAGTTGTTCTGCCTGCCTCTACGGGCAACGTTATTGGTCTCTCTCTCTCTGCCACAGAGTTTGAGTTTAACTATCAGTATTTTAGTTAATCATGTCTAATGTTTAATTTACGGAAGCAGTTACAATGCAAGCACAAAAGGAAGCACCTCCCGATATGCAATGCAAGGATAAATTTTTACTTCAGAGTGTGGTTGCTAGTCCCGGAACCGCAGCAAAGGATATAACTCCTGAGATGGTATTTGCTATGCTATACTCTTTTGTATCAGATTTGAGAATTGGGTTTTGTGTTTTCTAATTGTTTGCTTTTCGAATGTGTTAGTTTAATAAGGAATCTGGGAACCGTGTTGAGGAGTGCAAGTTGAGGGTTGTTTATCTTGCACCTCCTCAGCCTCCTTCCCCTGTTCAAGAAGGATCCGAGGAAGGCTCTTCATCTACGGCTTCAGTCTCAGACAACGGTAGCTTGAACGCTTCAGAATTTACATCTGTGAGTATTCATCGGGTTTTAGTGTTTTTCAGTCTGCTCCTTAACCAATGTTAATGAGTTTTGTTGTGGTTATATATTATTGTGCCTGCAGGTGCCAAGAGCTCATGTCAAGCAGCATGAACCTCAACACAACTCATCGGATGTAACTTCTCTTTCTCTTTCACTCTTGTTGGTACTGTTGGCTTTGCCATTGGAATCTAATCGGCTGTTGAAAGGAATATTTAACAATTTCTATATAAACCAATGAAGTAAAGTGAATGCATATGATTGCGGTTTCGTTTCGTAATTAGCATAATCTAGGAAATGGTATATTAATTTTCAAATTATAAAGTTGAAGAATACATTTGATGATACTGGTAATCATACTTGCACGATGCATCTTGAGGTGGAAATTTTCTTGACTCGTTTTTTCTTTCTATTTTCCCCCTAAATCATTTGTCATCAAACATGGTTCATTTAACATCACTTGTCATAGAGTTAAAGAATGTTTCTCAGCATACCCCTGTGTTGGGGTACTGGACTCTGATGTTGGGGGGTACGCTAGCTTGTACATACCCATGTATGCCAATAAGTTCAGTAAAAACTTGTAGAAGAATTTTGTTCATTTTGAGTAAGATTACTGGGTTTGCCTTTCAAAAAATTCTACCTTTGGTGTTAACTTCACAAATGCACTTGATGCGGCTCTATCACCTCGGTAGCTAATTCTGGCAATGTTCCTTTGTCACTGAAGCTATTCATTTTAAGTAGATTGATGCTTTGTCATGGCATTTTTATTCTGAAAAGTAGTCTTAATTACAGGCAAGGTCTCGCATTTCCAAGCTAGCCGAGGAGAAAAACGCTGCCATTCAGCAAAATAAAAGCCTTCAGCAAGAACTGGTAACTTCTAATTTCCTAAGAGTTTCTTGCTGGGTACTTTGGAATATTTATTAAATATCTGTTGTCCTGAACTAAATAACTGGTACCCGCAATGTTAAGGCATTGAGGACCAATTGCTAATATGTCTGATATAATAGTGCATCATCAATTATCCATGGCCACTGTCCAGCTATCAATAACTTAAAACTGTCTTCACGTTGAAGTGGAGCATGAAAAACAGTCCCGAAAATGGGATTTAAAAAATTAGAACAATAGTAGAGAGAAACTGCTGCCGACAATTCTATCGATACAAGACCGACAGTGTTTATGTTAGTAGCTTAATTGCAGCCTCAAATTGAAATTTTAATTTGCAGGAACTCTTAAGACGCAAAGCCAGAAAAGGCCACAATGGTATTCCACTCATGTATGTAATACTTGTTGGCTTAATTGGCGTCATTTTGGGATACCTCTTGAAAAGAACATGAAGGTGAAAATTACCATTTTCTTTTCGGCCGGAAAAATGAAATGTAGGAGACTTTGAAGAAACAAATATTGAATGTATCACTTCACTACTGGTCTGCTTGTATGCTAGAAAACCATGTCCAATATGACAGGTAGAAGCAACTGTTGTTCATTGTATTAACCTGCGTTGATCTTTCAATTAGAAAGGAATTAACTGGAATTCACAATTGTGGCCAATAACTTGTTTAAGAACAATTCTGCAACTGCCATTTTACCCTTCAATTGTACCGGACCGATTCAGGCTGAGTCGACCTGAATTTGTCTTTTTTACGTAAACAATTGGTAAAAGACCTGTCTGGTTCTCAATTTGTCGAGCAATTTAATTCCTAGTAATTTCTAAAGTGAGGTAAATGTTTTTTTTTTTTTAATTATACATATTTTTATTGGTATAATAATACATTTACCCTACAATATTTATACAAAATATATAAACATCGAGTGCTAAAATTGTTTCTATACCAATCAAAGTCATGTACAATTGATGAAAAAAATTAACAGTGGTTGCTATTTTTTAATTTGACAGTGATTAAATTATTCCAATCTCTTTTTAAGGTATCAATTTGCCTAATATCAAAGTTGAGAGGTAATAGAGAGGTGTTTTTACCTAAAAACTAATAGAAATTAGGTTAAAATCTTCCATAGGTCCCTATACTCTTTACAAAGTTGGAATTTAGCTTTTTTACTTTTTTTTTATTTTATTTTTAGGAATTTAGTTCATCTACTTATCAGATTTCAAAATTCAAGTTCATTATGTAATTTTTTTTAATTACATTGTCATCAAGTGAGTATTTTTTTTATTTGAAAATGTCACACCAATAAATTTAACAAAAAATTTAACAGTGTTAACAATTAGAGTTGAATTTTAAAATCTAAAAAGAAGAGCGACTAAATCCTTAGATATAAAAGTACAAAGATTAAATTTTAAATTTGTGAAGACTTTAAACACCTAGACATATTTTAACCTAGAAATTAATGTGTAAACAAGGTAATGATAATAAGATGAGGGATAAAGCAGTAGTTAGTCCATGAACTAGGTAGTATTCTTTCAATTTGGTCTTTGAACTTTTTTACTCAAATTAGTCTCAGAATTTAATTAACTTTTTTTTAATATGGTTATTGAAACTTAAATTTGTTTAAGGTGTGATTATATGATACTGTTATAAGGTCCTAGAAAAGAAATTTAAAGATTATAAAGAAAGTATAATAATTTTTTATTTTAAATTTAGAGGTTATGAGATGCATATATGATGAAATTGAAGCCCACACCTTACCTCTAAGGTGTTAGTTAAAGGAGGGACTCCAAGCATGAGTGCCTACTTTTTAGTTTTGGTATAAAAAACGGCAGAAACTCATGCAATGAAATATTTAAATATGGTGTTGTGTGGGACGCAATGAAGGCGTTGTTTCTAAGCAGAATAACAAAGAAGGCAAAACCAAAAAGTGAGGACGAAAGAGAGAAGATTAAAGTTGAGTGAGATCAAAGATTGCATCATCGCAAATTTATCTCATAAATAAAATATCAATCCTTAATTCTTTGAATACGGGACCCATTTGTTTTCCGAAAAGAAGGGGATCAGATGAACCAGAAAATGCAATGGTTTTTGAATTACAGAATTTACAAGTCATGTTTTTGAACTTGGAAGAAGACAAAAGCTGGCAATTCTCCCACTATCTTTCTTCTTCAAACTATCACAACTGAATCCCCAGATCTGTACTCCTAGGACCTGCCTTCTTCAACACAAAACTGCTTACTTCGATTTCTTAATGAAAAAGTTGCTCATCATTACACTTTCTTAGCAAAAAATTAAACACTATGTTCAATAAAAGGGTTCCCCCCCCCCCCCCCCTTCTAAATACTTTCTAATACAATTAAAAAGTCGATTTATTTATTTATTTATTTCAATTTTCAAACATCTTTTAACTTCAACAATAATACTAAATTAGGTTAAAAAGATGCTTTTAGAGAGTGCATTCAATAACTCCTTTTCACCTTACATCAATGAAAAATATTATAGAACAAATTTATGACTGGTTTCTTGGGAAATTATTATAGGTATAACCGTACAGTTACGGTTAACTAATCGAATCAGGAGATGAAATATTTTTGCCATGGTGTGTCAGATGAGATTATGATGATGATCAACGGTGTAGCGTCAGTCTCTCACCACTTTGAGGTAATTTGGGGCAATAATGTTTTCAAAGTTTGCGATTTTTTTCTTTGAAAATAATTTCTACCAATGATTTATTTTTTCGGAAAAATTAATATTTTTTGATAGTTAGATTAATCTGTGTAAAATATTTTTTATTGTTTAACAAATTAACAAGCATACATTTTAAATTTTCTTATCTTTTCATTATTTAATTGAGTTTATTTTATGTCTATAAATTTATATTTTACATTGTTTTTTATAAAACAAACACGACATGAAAATATTTGTTATAAAATATTATAGTGCATTTTTCTTATAAAAGAAAATCGAAATTTATTTTATAATAAGAAAATATTTTATAACAATCAATGTCTTATATAAACTTAATAATAAATAATACTTAATTAAAACTTAAATTAAATTACATATATGAGAACACATATTAATACATTAGAGTTGTAAGGGATAAATGAAGCTAAGCATTATTTAAACAAATACTCATATTTATATAATTAAAATATTCATATTTTTATTCTAGATTTAAATATGTCATAAGTCATTGTACTCTTCATAAATTTGAAATTTAGTCCATGTACTTTTATTTTTGGGTTAGTCCTACTTTTTAGATATCAAAATTTAGGTTCATTTGTTAATATTATTAAAAATAGTTTGTTAAATTCATGTTAATTATAATGTCATTTTTAGTTACATGAATACCGAATATTTTTTATTTAAAAATGTGACATCAACAAAATTGACCAAAAAAAATTACAATGTTAACAATTGGACTTGATTTTCAAATCTGAAAAGTAGAGGGACTAAATTCTTAAAAATAAAAATACAGACACTAAATTCCAAATATGTGAAGAGTACATAGACCTATGACATATTTTAACTTTTATACTACAAAACATTTATTCTTAATATATTTATAGTTGTAATAAATATTTATTATTAAAATATTAATATTGAAATATTTTTCAATAATATATGAAGAATATTATTTGAAATTATTATTTTTAAAATTTATTATTAAAATAAAATTGAAATATTAAATAATTTATTAAAATAATAAATTATATTAATAATTCATTATATGTTTAGATATAGATAATTAACTATGTATGTTTAATATTGAAAATGATAATATTTTATTAATTTTAAATATTTTAAAAATAAAAATAAAAATTTATTATTAATATAATAATATTAAAATTGAAAGTTAATTTTTATATAAAAATAAAATCGCTTATAAAGGAGCTCTTTTTTGGAGAATAATTAGAAGAAAAAAAGGCTTATTTTCCTTTACCCTCTAACTCATTTTTCTAATGATCATACTATTTTTTATGAAACAAACATAAAACAAATATAGAAATATTTTTCAAAAATCATTTTCAGGGATTCAATCGACGCATTAGTTGATAAAGACACTTCAATAACGTAGTCTGTAGGTGATTTGAAACTGGACATTTTTCCATGTTCTTCATACTGTGGGTTTGTCGAAACCATTTTTTGTTTGAAAACGGGCCAACTTTAAAATATGAAAAACGGAGTCGCCACCAATCTTTTTTGAAGTGTGATTGGGCCACCTTAAAAAACATTTTGGTCTACGAATTTTAAGAAAACAGGTTCGAGTCGATTCACATACGAGAGGAAGGATTAGCACCCTCGTGACGCCCATAATTGGTACCTAATTGATTAATTAATGTCCTAATATCGAAAATTTGAAAGATTTTAAAATACGATTCTTTTTATTTTTTTTAAAAAAAAAACTTGAATAAAAATATGAGCAATCAGACCCTCTTATCTCGAGGAAGTAAATTGTCATGCCTAGTGAGTTAGGGTACGGCATTTCAAATCCCCGAAATTGAGCTTGTCCTTTTGATTTTCAAAATTAATGTGTTTAAATCTAAGAAGGATACTCGGTTATTTGGGGTCTAATGGAAAATCGGAACCCAGTAAGTTAGGGCTCGATTTCCCAAAATACCAAACACGGAATATTGTCTTTGTTTTTTTTTTGAAATCCTTATCTCGAGATAACAAAACGTCCCATCCAGTAAGTTAGGACACAACGATTTTGAACTCTCAAGAATAAGTTTTTATTCAACTTTTAAAAAGAAAGTAATAGGTTCGTTAGACTCGAAAAGAGAAATCGAAACCCAGTAAGTTAGGGTACGATTGCTTTCGAACCTTAGAACACAGAGGGTTTGCTTATTTTGAAACGAAAACTGTAATGTATCGAATAAAATATGATATGATTTAAAATAAAAGGTAATGAAAAAAGGTTTAAAATAAAAATATAATATTGATAATAAAGGTAATAAATAAAAAGTATTAGTAATAAGATAGTCTAACAATAAATATAATAATAATAAGTATAGTATAGTAATAATAATATATATGTAGAATAATAGTAAGGAAAAAAATAAAAAAATAGTGGAAAAAAATATTAATAATAGATGAAAGTAATAATAAAAGTAAAAAATAAAAAAAATAGTAATAAAATAAGATAATAATAAACATAATAAGTATAATAAAAAAAGGTAACAATAATGTACATCAATAATATTAAATAAAAAAGGTAACAATAATAATAACATATAACAGTAAGAACAATATTGAAAAGCATGTACAGATGTAAAATAATAAACAAAAAAAAAACAAAATAACAATGATGAGAATACTACAATAAGTGAATAAAATATTAAAACAAAAAAACCAAAAGTAATTTAGAGTTGTAAAAGGCTTGGGATTTAATTATAATCAAAACAAAACACGGGGTGCAAATTATAAAATGCAAAGAAATAACAAGTCATGAGCTGAGATCAAAATAATGCGCGTATAAAGGAGAAGGACTGATAGGGTAAATATCCCATTTAAAGCATGGATTCCAATCCTCCCAACCAACATCATTTAATTTGTCGTTTAAAAAAACCAAAAAAAATGTAAAAGTTGAATGGCATTCTGCCATTTTTTTTAAAAGAAACTTTAGCCCTTTTTATTTTTGTTTCCCCTTGCCAATTCATTCTGCCAAAAGCCTAAAAAAACACACAAAGGGGTTCCCCTCTTTTCTCTGCTAGGGCACGCCCATCCTTGTAGCAAATCCACCCTACGCGCACCATTAGCGGCGGCCGGAGGAACCACGGTAAGAACCCCTCGATCCCTCTTCTTTTTATTTAAATAAACTTCGTTTGTTTTTGAAAACAAGTGAAATCAATCTATGAAAATGGAAGGGTTTTGTTTTCGAAAATGAAGAGAGAAAAAAACAGATTCAAAACAAAAAGAAAAAGAAAAGAGAAAATCGAAACCTTGATGATTTGCTTTGATTTCACGTTGATTTCTCGAAAAGAATATTCTGTTTGGTATCTTTTTCTCTTTGATTCCTTGTATTACTCTCCGAAGAAGCGTGAATATTGTGTGTTTTATGTAAATCATGTAAAAAAAAAGGGTCCCTTTTACAATCGTTTGTATCTCTTTTATATCCTAAAAAAAACCCCTAAAAATAGAATAAAATCAAACTACAATCCCCTTTTCTGTGTTGTATTGCTTCCTATTTTGTAGGTGCACCACCGGAGGCGTGAAGACGCTGGACTCGGGGGCGCGAGACGTGCAACTTTGGAATACTGCTGACGGCGCAAGAAGCAATTGCTAGGGTTCCTGTTTTCTATTTTTCAGGTTGTATTGGGCTGAAGTTGTAATTGGGCCATTGTAAATGGACCAATTTAACAGACTTTTTTATTTTCCTGATCTTGGTTAATGGGTATTGGGCCCCGGGTTTTAAATTGGGCCTTACATCTGCCCCTCTTTACTCGTTGTCGTGTAACGAGAATAGAGCAAAGACTTTAAAAGGACCAATTTTGCCCTGTATTGCTGAGTCCTGACTTGATGTTTCTTTTCCTCAGGTAGCCTTTCTTTGACCTACTGCATCTTTAGGGGTATAGGAATTTTGTCTCGATCTGCTCCACTCCTGCCCAATGGAGATAAGATCTGCTCTCTTTAGCCTGCTCTACTCCTACTCAGTGGAGATAAGGCTTACAATCTTCAGTCTGCTCCATTGCCGATACACGGAGATAAGACTTGTTATTTTCGATCTGCTCCACTCCTGCTTTCGGTGGAGATAAGATCTGTATTTTTAACTGCTCCTCCTGCTCGCCGAGATAAGGCTAGTGGCTTGATCTGCTCCATTGCCGATACATGGAGATAAGATTTGCCATTTTTGATCTGCCCCACTCCTGCTCAGTGGGGATAAGATCTGTAATTTTCGATCCGCTCCACTCCTGCTCAGTAGAGATAGGATCTGCTATCTTCGATCTGCTCCACTCTTGATCAGTGGAGATAAGATCTCTGTAACCGATCCGCTCCACTCTGCTTTCGGTGGAGATAGGATCCGCTATCTTTGATCTGCTCCACTCCTGCTCAGTGAAGATAAGATTTGTAATTTTCAGCCTGTTACCCTACTGCTTAGGGAATTAATGCTCATCATTTCCGATCTGCTCTACTCCTGCTCAGTAGAGATAAGATTTGTATTTTATAGCCTGCTCCGCTCCTGTTCAGTGGAGATAAGGCTAGGATCTTCAGTCTGCTCCATTGCCGATACATGGAGATAAGACTTGTAATTTTCGATCTGCTTCACTCCTGCTTAGTGAAGATAAGATCTGCTTTCTTTCAGCCTACTCCACTCCTGCTCAGTGGAGATAAGGCTGGGATCTTCAGTCTGCTCCATTACCGATACATGGAGATAAGACTTGTAATTTTCAATCTGCTTCACTCCTGCTCAGTGAAGATAAGATCTGTAAACTTCAATCTGCTCTACTCTTACTCGGTAGAGATAAGATCTGCACTCTTCAGTCTACTCCATTGCCGATACATGGAGATAAGACTTGTTGTTTTCGATCTGCTCCACTCCTGCTCAGTGGAGATAAGATCTGCTATTTTCGATCTGCTCTACTCCTGCTCAGTAGAGATAAGATCTGCTGCTTTCTGTAACTCCCATCAATTTTGCTACATTGTCCTCTGGGGAACCTACCTGTAGGATTGATTTCATGGAGTCTATGCTTATGCCAAATGATTTGGATGTCATGAAAAAATGCTCCTAACCATGAGTGCTATATGAATGGATGCAAAATGTCATGAGAATGATCCATTTTTTAACTTTTGGGTTATCAGTGCTTACTGTTTATTAAGGTGATATTCCTAATTTGTGTCTTCTTTGTTCAACTGATACTTCTAACAGAGGATCTGAAGATGTCGTCACTGCTTAGACCCTTATCTCAAGTGCTCCAAGCCCTTTAAACCTGGCGAGTTCTAAATAATTGTCCTGTTTCGGATTCTTGCATTATTTAGAGACTTTCAGAGTAATATGCAAAACTTCCTTTGTGAACACATTATTAGTTCAGTAATCATTACTTCAACATGAAATGCTTGGAAAAAGATTATAGAAATGAATAAAACTACAATTTATTCGGGATAAAACCCGTGAAAAATGGATTGAGCAAAGGAAACAAATTCCACTAAAGTACAAGAATGAGTAAGAGTGGAATTGGTGCCCCAGATATCACAGCCTGAGCTTTTCTGTACGAACTTCTTGAAGACCATTTTGAGTTCAACATGTATCTAGGAGATCTGTGGTACTTTGCCATTACCCCGAAAATGTAGCATATCTCCTCATTGTCAATTCAGGTATAGGATGTGTATGCCCTATTTCCCCCAAACATTTGAATCGCCATTTACGGGTTTTCAATTCAAAGCTCCTTTGGTCTCAAAGTGCCCTTTGCAAGTTTTCACCTTGGCCTCTCCGTTTTTTTTTTAACTCAAGACGCCCTTTGCGGGTTTTCGCCTTGGCCCATTTTCCTTCCTAAGCGAAATACTTCTTGACCGAATCTGCATTAATTGGATTTGGCAGACTTTTGCCGTCCATTTCGGCGAGTATCAACGCTCCCCCAGAGAAGGCCTTCTTTACAACGTAAGGTCCTTCCCAATTAGGCATCCACTTTCCCCTGAAGTCTTTTTGCATAGGGAGGATCTGTTTCAATACCAAGTCTCCCTCATGGAATACTCCGGGGTGAACCTTCCTGTTATAAGCCCGCATCATCCGCTTCTGGTATATTTGACCATGACGGATGGCTCTTAGCCATTTTTCCTCAATAAGATTTAGTTGATCATATCGAGATTGAACCCATTCCGCTTCATCCAACTTCAGTTCTGACAAAACCCGGAGAGAAGGGATTTCAACTTCGATAGGCAAGACTGCCTCCATCCCATGCCAATCCTTGTATGTTTCAGCCATTTTCCCCACAATCTTTTTGATATTTTTATTAGCTGCCTCAACGGTGCCGTTCATTTTTGGGCGATATGGCGACGAGTTATGGTGCTTGATGTTAAACTGGCTGCAAACTTTCGCTATCGCACTGTTATTTAAGTTCAAAGCATTGTCAGATACGATCCTTTCCGGCATACCGTAGCGACATATGATCTCTTTCTTCAAAAACTTGCTAACTGCCGTCTTTGTGACATTGGCGTATGAAGCTGCCTCTACCCATTTAGTGAAGTAATCAATAACCACGAAAATGAATCGATGTCCATTAGAAGATTTCGGTGAGATTGGCCCAATGACGTCCATGCCCCACATTGAAAAAGGCCACGGAGAAGTCATAACATGAAGAGGCGAAGGAGGCACATGGATCTTGTCCCCATAAATCTGGCACTTGTGGCACTTCTTGGCGTAACGGATGCAATCCCCTTCCATCATAGACCAGTAGTACCTGAATCTCATGATCTGCCTGGCCATTGTAAACCCATTGGCATGCGTCCCGCAAACACCTTCATGGACTTCTTCCAGGATTTTCCTAGCCTCAACAACATCGACACATCTTAACAACACCTGATCTTTCCTCTTTTTGTACAGGATCTCTCCGTCTAAGACATAGTCATTGGCCAGTCTTCTCAACGTTCTCCTGTCATTTTCTGTTGCTTGATCAGGATATTCACGGCTCTTCACATATCGCAGAATATCATGATACCAAGGATAATCATCTCTCTCCTCCTCTTCATCAATATTGCAGTAGTGAGCCGGAGTCTCGCAGATACTCATTTGGATGGGCTTCATACCCTCTTGCTCATTTACCCTGATCATAGAAGCTAATGTGACCAAGGCGTCAGCCATCTAATTTTTGTCACACGGGAGGTAAAAGAATGTGATATCATCAAACTCCTCGATTAGCTCCAAAACCAACTTTCGGTAACTGACCAATTTGGGATCTCTCGTTTCCCATTCCCCTTTGAGCTAATAGATCACCAACGTGAAATCTCCATATACTTCTAGCAACTTGACTTTGCGATCTATTGCAGCTCGGATTCCCATGATGCATGCTTCGTATTCAGCCATGTTATTTGTGTAATCAAAATCCAACTTGCAAGTGAATGGATAATGGTCTCCGTTCGAGGATATCAGGACTGCCCCAACTCCATTACCAACGGCATTTGATGCTCCGTCGAAGTTCAACTTCCAAGGGCGATCTTCTGGGGTATCTTCTTCAGTTGTCGCTAAAACATCAGATCTTCATTAGGAAAATCAGAGTTCAAGGGTTCGTAGTCGTTTAGCGCTCTACTGGCTAGAAAATTAGCTATTGCGCTCCCCTTCACAGCCTTCTGGTTCACATAGACTATGTCAAATTCAGAGAGCAAAATTTGCCATCGGGCCATTCTTCCATTCAGAGCAGTTGACTCCATCATGTACTTGAGAGGGTCCAGTTTAGAGATTAACCAAGTCGTATGGTACAACATGTACTGCCTCAACCTCCAAGTTGTCCAAACCAAGGCACAACATAATTTCTCAATTGGCGAGTATCTCATTTCACACTCAGTGAACTTCTTACTGAGGTAATATATCGCCTTTTCTTTCTTCCCTGTCTCGTCATGTTGGCCGAGCACACATCCCATTGAATTGCCGAATACCGTCAAATACAAAATCAATGGCTTTGTCGGGGGCTAGGGGCGTTAGCACTGGAGTATTAGACAAGTACTGTTTGATCTTGTCAAATGCCTTCTGGCATTCATCGTCCCAAATGCCTGGATTGTGTTTCTTAAGGAGACGAAATATGGGGTCACATTTCTCAGTCAATTGCAAAATGAACCGAGCAATATAGTTTAGTCTTCCTAGAAAACCTCGGACTTCCTTTTGGGTGCGCGGCGGAGGTAATTCTTGTACAGCCCTGACTTTATCCGGGTCGACCTCAATTCCTCTTTTACTGACTACAAAACCAAGCAGTTTCCTGACCTAGCCCCGAAAGTACACTTGGTTGGATTGAGCTTCAGTTGAAATTTCCTCAACCTCAAGAATAGCTTCCTCAGAACCTGTACATGCTCATTTTTCATTCGGGACTTCGCGATCATGTCGTCAACGTAGACCTCGATCTCCTTATGCATCATGTCGTGAAATAGGGTTACCATGGCTCTTTGGTATGTTGCTCCCGCATTCTTTAACCCAAATGGCATCACTTGGTAACAAAAAGTTTCCCATAAGGTTATGAAAGTGGTCTTTACCATGTCTTCAGGATGCATCTTTATTTGATTGTATCCAGAGAAACCGTCCATGAAAGAGAAAAATGAATACCCTGCCGTGTTATCCACCAATGTGTCGATGTGAGGCAGTGGGAAGTTGTCTTTCGGGCTGGCCTTGTTTAAGTCTCTGTAGTCGACGCACATTCGTACTTTTCCATCCTTCTTAGGAACAGTGACAACATTGGCTACCCATTCCAAGTAATTCACCACTCGTAAAAACCCAGCATCAAATTGCTTCTTGACTTCTTCCCTTATTTTTACCGCGACATCAGGTCTCATCCTTCGAAGCTTCTGCTGGACCGGCTTACATTCTCCTTTTATGGGGATACGGTGTACCGCAATGTCAGCACTCAATCCCGGCATGTCCTGATATGACCACACGAAGACATCTTTGAACTCTAGCAGAAGTCTAATGAGGTCCTGTATGCAAGTACCGATTTTCACTTCTTTCACATCTTCTAGAAGCACATTGTCAATTGTCTCTTTGTGAGGTAGAATCAGCTTCTCTTCCCGCTCTACCATCCTTAACAAATCTGGGGATAAACTACAATCTTCGTCATCTACAAAATCTCGAGATCCCTCTAGGCCCATGTCTCGCTCGTAAGGGAATTCTGGGTCCATAGTAGTGTTGCTCATGACATCAATATCTGGGGACCTATGGTAGGTATGAAAGAATATTCAATGAAATGAATTTAAGAATAACTCATTTATGTGTATGATTATGAATGGAATGAAAAAGGAGTAACGAAATGATTGCACGGTATGAAAGAAAAGATGCATTTTTTTATTGAAAATAACAATGCTTGAACATGAGCCTATTTCACAAAAGATTCTTATTGTTTCTAGGCTTGAAACAACAAGTGTGTTTTGAACATTACTCTGTTTTAGTCCTAAAAACTACAAGAATTTCTTCCACAGTCCAGTTGTCCAGAACACTTCCAGGCTCGTAGGGGCAAATACTCGCCAAGTTTTCTCCCTTCGGACTTTCCTCAGACACAGCATTGACGCTCAAAGCTCTTATCATATCCCCAACCGTTTCCTCATTCATATTCTCCGGCCCTGGATAAATGAATCCTCCCGACACGAATGTATTAGATATATGGGGAAAAGTCATCGACCCCCATTTGACCTCAGCACCATCCAATCATGCCCTCCGTCTCTCACGTTTCCTTTCTAATTCCTCATTTATTTGTGAGGCATCTGGCCTATACCCCAGACCAAAACGATCACGCTTATCAACCAATCCTGGCACTTTGACCGGCCCCTAGAGATATTTTCCGAGTCCCCTCTCAGGCACTGCTCCTTTTCCTACTGTCAGTCTAGGCTCATCCACGTGGCTTCGAATATTTTTGGCACTGGGACCTTACCACCCTCACTGATGAAAGTCGCATTTACAAACTCCAATGACCTGAATGAGCACTCTATAGCTTCGGTATCATATTTGATGTGTGGCGCATCACTAGTAACAGACGCGATGATGTCCTCCTCCGCATTTATGGTTATCAACCGGCCCTCTGCCACCAACTTTAACCTCTGGTGCAATGATGATGGTACAGCTCCCGCTGAGTGGATCCAGGGCCTTCCCAATAAACAATTATAAGAGGGCTTAATGTCCATCACGATGAAGTCTACCTCATATGTGTTTGGCCCAATAAGGAGAGGTATCTCAATCCTTCCCATTACTTTCCTCTCGGTGCCGTCGAATGCTCTCACTATATTTTGGCACGATTTCATATGTGAACTATCTACGGGCAACCTGTTCAACATAGATAGGGGCAAGACATTCAGCGCCGATCTGTTGTCAATTAATACCCCCGGCAGCGTATACCCTTTACATCGAATAGTGATGTGCAGAGCCTTGGTGGATCCCATACCTCCCGGTGGGATTTCATCATCACTGAAAGAGATGAAGTTGTCTGCGCTTATGTTACTAACAAGGCGGTCTAGCTTGTTTACCGAAATGTCTTCAGTGACATAAATTTCGTCCAACACCTTCATTAGCGCGCTGCGATGTATCTCTTAATTTAAGAGCAAGGCCAGTACTGATATACGTGCCGGCTGCTTGTGTAACTGTTCCACAAAACTATACTCACTGTGCTTTAGGAACTTTAGAAACTCTTTGGCTTCATTCTCTGTTACTGGTTCATTAACCAGTGACTATTTTTTGTCTCCTTGTTTGATCACAGAGAATTTCTTTTCAATGTGTTCGGCTTCTGGGTAGGGCGTACTGGCCGAACTCTCCTTCCTTGAAACTGTCACAGTGCAATTGTAATCCCAAGGCACCCTCTTGTTATCCTTATAAGGAAAGGTCGCAGGTTTTTGAATTACAACTTTTGGTGCCGTTCTCGCTCCTGCTTCGTCGATCCTTGGTCGTGTGATAATCACTACTGGGTGATTGACCCTAGGGACCCTCTCTGCAGACCCACCTTCTGTGGCACATACATCCTTTCCTTCGAAAGAGTCAAAGAACTCCAGCTCCTTATTATCCATTAACCCTTGTACTAGGGCTCTGAATTCGTTACACTGCTGGATCTCATGGCCTTCCTTGTTATGGAACTCACAGTAGTTCTTTGCATCTCGGGATTTACTTTCTAATTCCTACGGAACTAGCCCCCTTTTCTGCATTTCTCTCCAAACCTCTCTTAACGGGGTTCTTACTTCAGCAACCGTCTGCTTGATTCTCCTCCCCATGTACTCGACTATCGCGTTTACTCCATTATCCGTATGACTGGGTAACAGATTTGCCCCACCAGGTACGTCGTTGAACTCTACCACACCCGCCTTGATAAGCCTCTCGAATAGCATTTTGAATGAAGTACAATTTTCTATCGAGTGACCTACTACATCCGCATGGTATTCATACTGAGCGTTTGTATCATACCACTTAGGATATGGAGGTTGCAGCGGCTTAAAGTAGAAAGGGGATACGACGTGCGCATCAAACAGAGTTTTATACAACTCCCTATACGTCACAGGTATGGGAGTAAATTGGAATTTCTCGGTCTTCTGCCTCGTGTTAGGCTCTTGTCTTGGTGGGGCCTGCTGGCCCACAGCTACCGCTCTCGGTTGACTGATAGTAATGGGTTTGGGATAACCCGAGCTTACATTACCTACTTCATTCTCCTTTTTCCTTGGAGCTGATCTTCTTATGCTCTCTCCAACTTCTATTTTCCCACACCTTATCGCGTTCTCTATCATTTCGCCGGACATCACTATGTCTGCGAAATTCTTGGTCGCGCTCCCCAACATATGATTGATGAAAGGTGCTTTCAGGGTATTTATGAAGAGCATGGTCATTTCTTTTTCTAGTAGCGGTGGCTGGACTTGTGTAGCGACTTTCCTCCACCTCTGGGCATACTTCATGAAACTTTCGCCTGATTTTTTCTCCATGTTTTGCAATGTGATCCTGTCGGGCGCTATATCAGTCACATGGCCGTAATGCTTCATGAAGGCCTATGCCAAATCTTTCCACGATTTGACCTGAGTACGACTCAACTGGTTGTACCATTTAGCCGTGGCTCCAGTCAGACTATCCTGGAAACAGTTAACCAACAACTGGTCATTGCTAACATGTCCTGTCATTCTCTGGTAAAAAAATGTAATAAGGGCCTCAGGGCAGCTGGTCCCGTTGTACTTTTCAAACTCTGGCATTTTGAACTTCGGAGGAAGTACCAAATCTGGGACTAGAGTCAGCTTCTTAGCATCCACCTCGTATTGGTGATCAGCACTTTCCAATGCTTTGAACCTTTCCTCTAACCACTTGCACTGATCTTCAAACTCTTTCGGGAGGCCCACCCTTGCTTTTTCCTCTTCTGCTGCATCATCGAAATCAGAGACCATTGATTTTGCCAAATTGTCTCCAGGGTTGGAGCTCGAGCCTATCGAGAAGTTTACTGGTGCCGGGGTACCGGATTGATACTGAGGTCTGATATTGACAGACACTCTTGGCGGTTGGACTTGGAAATTTACTAGGGCTAAGCCTGGAGGATAAGCAGAATCTTCATTTTCATCTCCGGCATCGATCATAGGGCCCTTCCCTTCATCTTGACCTTCAGTCAACAATTGCGTTAACTGGCTCATCATACTTCTCTGGGATTCCAGCATTTGATCCCTCATGTCCTGTTGGATCTTGGCCAACTGTTCCTGCAGTTGGTCTTGCATTTCCTTCTACATCTGCTCTAACCTTTCCATCCTTTGATACATTGCTTTCGTTTTCCTTCGGGTGTAGTAGTGATGTTCCAGGATAACTATAATACGACCTCTAGTTAATAGGGTTTTTGTGATATTGAATGCATATGATGTGATACAATGCAGATGCATGATATGAATACAAAAACAAGAGGAATCGATTCTGGTTCAATTTCTTTTAGAATACTTATTTAAATAACAAAATCCTTTACATAAAATAGAGTCACATATACGACCTAGCCCTTATGCCCAAAGCTTTAACTTTCTTAAAAAGCGAAGCTAACTCTCGACCCCTGTCTGACTCTGACTCATATACTATACTTAACACATTAGCCTAAACCGCTAAGGTTTGTAAATGATCAGCCGCTTCTCGTATCTGAACCACGGCTTCGCCCATAACGTAGTCTCTTTCTCTGACTTGGTTCTGAGATCGTTGAAGTTGTTCTTTCCATTGCTCGTTGTTTGCCTCCAATAGTTGGACCCGCATCTCACTATTTTGCAGCACCGTTTCGAGCTCTACCACTTTTCCTTTCAACTCTTCAATCTGGTTTAGGCTTGATTCCAACTTCACCGTAGAGTTGCGGCTTTGACACAATGCCCTCTCTAGTTTTTCTACTCGAGCTCTTAACATCTCATTTTCGCCTTGGCTCTCACCCACAGTCTTTTTCAGCGTATCCTTTTGTGCTTGAGCATCATGAAACCTCCTCTTCCACTGATCGACCTTGGCCTTCTCCTCTTGAATTTCTTGACGCCATTGCTCTGAGGTTTTGCCCAACCCAGCAGTCCTTATCGATGAATGCAATTTTTTGTAGTCAGTCTTCAAACTGTCCAAATCTTCTTCGGCCTTTCTTTTCCCTTTTCTCATTTTCTCAGCCTCTGATTTTTGGATATCAATATCTAACCTTAAGTGCACTTTTTCTTCTTCTAGTTGCTCTATCTTTTTCCCTAACTCTGAATTTTTACTTTCGAAGTCTTGTTTCAAGATTTCTAACTCGGAAGGGATTACTTGCAAGTATTCCTCTATCGGTTGAGCACCATCTTGTGTCGGTCTGGGGACATTATCATCGATTCTCCTACTCCGCCAAGCATTATATTCGAGAGTCATCATGGGACCTACAACAACTCTTTTCATCCGCCGAGTCTGATTCCAAGCATTAGAAATCTCTTTAACCCTTTTCTTGTACTTATCTCCTCTATACGTAAATTCACACTGAGCTCGCCCATGCGTCACCGGTATAAATTGCTTTGACCTGTATTGCCTCAGCACAAGCAAAGGAGCATACCCAACGGCTCCCCAGATTCCCAACAGAGGGACCCAATCAAAACTCCCACATCGATAAAGAATTTCATCGGGGATCAACCAATGAGCTATCCACTCAACGTCCTCCTCTTGTAGATTCTGAAGAAGCGCGATCCAGTTTTCTTCTGATATGTCATCTCTTCTGGGCGTGACTGTTAACTCATTTAACGGAGAGTAATTCTTGGAAAAAACCCGATAAGAAACCTTATCCACCTTCCAGAAATGGCTATGGAACCAAACCAATAATAACTGCGCACATCCTATAAATCTGCCTTCACCTGCCCTCCGACAAGCGCTCAAAGATCTGAATGTTTCGGCAAGGATTGCAGGAACGGGTGTAACCTCTTTGTCAAGTCGGTCAAAGAGATCCGAGACCGCCTCATCTACATACCCTAATGCCCTAGGGAAAATCATCAAACCATAGATGCTCAAAGCAAAAACGTCAACTCTCTTCTTCGCATCAAGATGCACTAGAATCAAATCTTTTAAAATCCTCCATGAGATGCATTTATACTCACCCTTTTGCTTGACCCTCGCCGCAATCCACTGTTCACTCATCCCTGTAATATGCATCAACCTTTTCAAAAAGGTTGGGACACAAGCGACTCTTGAATAGGCCTTGTCAACTTGGACCCTCAGGCAATGAAGTAAAGCTGTATATTCTTCTACAGTGGGTACCAAATCTACCCTCCCAAAGGTAAAACAACTATAGACAGGATTCCAATACTGAGTGAGGGCCCGAAATAAATGCTCGTCTACCTTGATGTCAAGTAAGTAAGGCAAATCCCCATAATTATCATAGAACAGCTGCTTAGCCTCTTCATCCCACTGGTCCCATATCTCTTTTAATTCCCGAAGGTTATTTTGCGTCACATTAATGCGGGTGTAGTCACATGACTCTGATGTATATCCCTCGACTATACTGTCCCTTTTCTCAAGTTACGTCTGCTCTGACCATATTCGGACGGCCGCATTATCCTCTACTTTATCAAGGAATCCGTTCTCCATAATAAGGCTTCTAATATAGTAACCGAACGTGAACCGAAACCTCTTTAAAATGAAATGACATGCAATCAAAAATGCAACAAGTTAGTATTATGTAGCAAAAATAAGGCATGCGAAAAAATAATACAGTACCTATCTGGGTGATTGCTAGGGCTTGGCATAGCTCTACCTAGGGTAAGTTCCTAGGGCTCTCTATATGTGGTTTGGCTCTAAAGCAAAGGTACCTGAACCAACAGATTCCTTGATCCTCACCCATTATAGGCTCATATGGACCGAGTTCAGTTCAGGGGAAAACATTTCCCTATGGCTGCACGGAGGTGAAAACCTCACGAAGACATAGGTACGGATGTATCCTGAAAGTGATTCACTATCCTGCACGGAGGTGAAAACCTCACGAAGGAGTAGCTTCTCACTCTCACTTAAAGATGTGACAACAACGGTCATGCAATATGATGCAAGAGTACCCTAGACACTTAAATCACAACAAACATAAGACACGACCCAAAACTCATGTATGGAAGAATCCAAAATCAAATTTTAATTTTCGATAAAAGGACAAAAACTAATCAATTCTACGACTTGACTCTCTTATTGGTCCCCGATTGGAGTCGCCAAGTCATTTAAACCATTTTTGTTTGAAAACGGGCCGACTTTAAAATATGAAAAACGGAGTCGCCACCAATCTTTTTGAAGTGTGATTGGGCCACCTTAAAAACATTTTGGTCTCACAATTTTAAGAAAATAGGTTCGGAGTCGGTTCACATACGAGGAAGGATTAGCACCCTCGTGGCGCCCATAATTGGTACCTAATTGATTAATTAATGTCCTAATATCGAAAATTTGAAAGATTTTAAAATACGATTCTTTTTATTTTTTTAAAAAACTTGAATAAAAATATGAGCAATCGACCCTCTTATCTCGAGGAAGTAAAATGTCACGCCCGAAGAGTTAGGTCTGACATTTCAAATCCCGAATTGAGCTTGTCCTTTTGATTTTCAAAATTAATGTGTTTAAATCTAAGAAGGATACTCGGTTATTTGGGGTCTAATGGAAAATCGGAACCCAGTAAGTTAGGGCTCGATTTCCCAAAATACCAAACACGGAATATTGTCTTTATTTTTTTTTTTGAAATCCTTATCTCGAGATAACAAAACGTCCCATCCAGTAAGTTAGGACACGACGATTTTGAACTCTCAAGAATAAGTTTTTATTCAACTTTTAAAAAGAAAGTAATAGGTTCGTTAGACTCGAAAAGAGAAATCGAAACCCAGTAAGTTAGGGTACGATTGCTTTCGAACCTTAGAACACAGAGGGTTTGCTTATTTTGAAACGAAAACTGTAATGTATCGAATAAAATATGATATGATTTAAAATAAAAGGTAATGAAAAAAGGTTTAAAATAAAAATATAATATTGATAATAAAGGTAATAAATAAAAAGTATTAGTAATAAGATAGTCTAACAATAAATATAATAATAATAAGTATAGTATAGTAATAATAATATATATGGAGAATAATAGTAAGGAAAAAAATAAAAAATAGTGGAAAAAAATATTAATAATAGATGAAAGTAATAATAAAATTAAAAAATAAAAAAATTAGTAATAAAATAAGATAATAATAAACATAATAAGTATAATAAAAAAAGGTAACAATAATGTACATCAATAATATTAAATAAAAAATGTAACAATAATAATAACATATAACAGTAAGAACAATATTGAAAAGCATGTACAGATGTAAAATAATAAATAAAAAAAACAAAATAACAATGATGAGAATACTACAATAAGTGAATAAAATATTAAAACAAAAAAACCAAAAGTAATTTAGAGTTGTAAAAGGCTTGGGATTTAATTATAATCAAAACAAAACACGGGGTGCAAATTATAAAATGCAAAGAAATAACAAGTCATGAGCTGGGATCAAAATAAATGCACGTATAAAGGAGAAAGACTGATAGGGTAAATATCCCATTTAAAGCATGGATTCCAATCCTCCCAACCAACATCATTTAATTTGCCGTTTAAAAAAACCAAAAAAAAGGTAAAAGTTGAATGGCATTCTGCCATTTTTTTTAAAAGAAACTTTAGCCCTTTTTATTTTTGTTTCCCCTTGTCAATTCATTCTGCCAAAAGCCTAAAAAAAACACAGAGAGGTTCCCCTCTTTTCTCTGCTAGGGCACGCCCATCCTTGCAGCAAATCCACCCTACGCGCATCATTAGCGGCGGCCAGGGGAACCACGGTAAGAACCCCTCGATCCCTCTTCTTTTTCTTTAAATAAACTTCGCTTGTTTTTGAAAACAAGTGAAATCAATCTATGAAAACGGAAGGGTTTTGTTTTCGAAAATGAAGAGAAAAAAAAAACAGATTCAAAACAAAAAGAAAAAGAAAACAGAAAATCGAAACCTTGATGATTTGCTTTGATTTCGCGTTGATTTCTCGAAAAGAATATTCTATTTGGTATCTTTTTCTCTTTGATTCCTTGTATTACTCTCCGAAGAAGCGTGAATATTGTGTGTTTTATGTAAATCGTGTAAAAAAAAAGGGTCCCTTTTACAATCGTTTGTATCTCTTTTATATCCTAAAAAAAAAAACCCTAAAAATAGAATAAAATCAAAATACAACCCCCTTTTCTGTGTTGTATTGCTTCCTGTTTTGTAGGTGCACCACCGGAGGCGTGAAGGCGCTGGACTCGGGGGCGCGAGACGTGCAACTTTGGAATACTGCTCACGGCGCAAGAAGCAATTGCTAGGGTTCCTGTTTTCTGTTTTTCAGGTTGTATTGGGCTGAAGTTGTAATTGGGCCATTGTAAACGGACCAATTTAATAGACTTTTTTATTTTCCTGATCTTGGTTAATGGGTATTGGGCCCCGGGTTTTAAATTGGGCCTTACAGGGTTTTTTACTGAAATATATATATATATATATATATATATAAAACTAAAATGGTATGTTGCTAAAATTAAGTAACAAAATGGTATATTTAGATGGGTGGAGGGTGTTACATATGTGGCACCACCCTCATTTTCTGATGGAAAACAGTAAAAAAATAAAATAAAATAAAATAATGGTGACACTATACAGTAAAAAAAATTATTTTAGTAGTGGAGGGTGTCAGATAGGCAGCACCAGTTGTGCCTATCTGATAGGCGGCACTGGTGGTGCCTATCTGATAGGCGACACACCTAGTATATTTTTCTCGGCATACCCAGTATATTTTTCCCCCCACTCCCCCATCTGGCTAGTATCAGTTTGGAAAAAAAAAAATTAGCAGAACAAGAGAGGGAGAAGAGAAGAAAGAAAGAAAAGAGAAGAAAGAAAAGGTAATTTTTTTTATTGTTATTTTCAAATATAATAGATTATGATAAGAAAAAAAAAATTGTTAGTATTATATAATTTGTTTAGTGTTGTTTTTATGTTTTGTTTTAAAGTTATTTTGTTTATTGTGATTTGTTAGTAAGTTTTGTGTTTAGATTATTGAGAATGTTATCTTGTAAACATTTTTAATATATTTGAAAGTTTTTATGTTAGTAACTATTATAAAATAATTGTTAGTTAGTGATAAAAACAAGAAAAAATAGATAAATACTGAAAATATTTTTGGCATAGATATTGTTAGAAATGACAATAAATTTGATATTGTTAGAAATGGACTATTATTATTCATTAAATTTTTAAGTAAGTATTTTTATGCTGTTCGAAATTGTTTTGAGATTTTTTTGTTAATTTTTTAATAGATTGAGTATTGAAGATGGATAATCAATTTTTCGTATGCGTTTATTTCAATGGAATCATCTTGACAACAACCGTTGGATGTATATTTGAATGTCGACAACAAATAGCAATGAGATTTAATAGAAATGTCTCGTTGGATGATATGAAGGGAAGGATTAACGCAAAAATTGTTAGACGTTGTGGGAGAAGGGTCTCGAAACTTTTCTACAAGTTTCCAGTTTCAACAGATCCCATCAAATTCACTGAAATGGAACTTGTAGACGACGAAGACATGAAGACAATAATCGCTCTTTACTGTGGGAATCGGAGTGACAAAAATGTACTGATTCACTTATTTGCTGAGTTAGCCGGTATGGAGCAAAATGAAGATCTAACTGCATATGGTGTAGAACATGGAGCTCAAGAACCGTGCATGGTGGCTCCAATATCGTACGTTGATAGTGAATCGACTATACGCGGGATCGATATCAATCTTAATGTTACACCATATATTGATGTGGTTGGTGATTATGGATACAATAGTAGTGAACCTTGTGATCAAGAGATCGATAACGCGTCTTCAGTCGGGAACCAGATTCGACGTATTATGATACACAATAATCCTGGGCCACACATGTCGCTCATAGACCCCGACGCGGCACACATATCCGAGCTCCCGGAGTACCCTGAAATACTTCTTGCTCACCGGCTAGCCGTAAATTCCAATCCTGAGGAGTTGTTTGTTGGCCAGAGATTCGAAAGTAAGGAAGAGTGCGTATTTGCTATTAAGCGGTATAGCATGAATATATCAGTGGACTACAAAGTCGCAGTGTCTAAACCGACATTATATATTAGGGAGTGTTGGAAGTCGGCGGAAGGCTGCAATTGGCGAGTACGAGCTGCATTTATTCAAAATTCGCAGAAGTGGGAGATACGAAAATTTGTTAGGCCTCACACATGCACATCAACACATATGACAGAAGATCATCGAAAACTTGATTCCAAAACTATCTGTACGTGTATCATGCCAATGGTGAAGGACATGTCGACCATTAAAGTTTTGGTATTGATTATCAAAATGCAGGCACGGTTCCAGTATCGAGTATCATACTGAAAGGCGTGGATAGCTAAACAGATGGCAATGGAGTAATTGTACGGAGATTTCGATGCGTCGTATAACGAGCTACAGGGATGGATAGCCGCTATGCGGGAGTACGTACCGGGGACTGTCATTGAGTTACAGACACAACCTTATTACAGTCCGGATGACCAACTACAACCGGGAAAAAGAATTTTCCATTGGATGTTCTGGACGTTTGATCCATGTGTGCGCGCATTTCCCCACTGCAAGCCGTTTGTGCAAGTAGATGGGACCTGGCTATATGAAAAATATACACATATCCTACTTCTTGCAGTTGCTCAAGACGGCAACAAGAATGTGCTCCCGATAGCATTTTCCATCGTAGATAAGGAGAACATAAAATCGTGAGAATTCTTCCTTACCAACCTGCGGAGGTATGTTATTAGCAACGATAATATTTGCATCATTTTCGATAGAGGGAAAGGATTAATTGCCGTCATTAGGCATTTCGGTGTACCATGAAGATCCGTTTACTGTATCCGGCACATCGCGGCTAACTTCCATCGAGATTATAAGAATGCAGACTAGCGGAGACAAGTTGTGAGAATGGGTAAAGGATAACCTTATCTTTTCAATATAAATATCCATGTTTTAGTGCAATACTATAACTTATCTTTTCTTAATACATATACAGCGCACGAGCTAGAGCCATATATTTTTCGCCAAAGAATGACTCGACTTGAGAGTGACATGGAGAGTCAAACGAACATATCTTTTCGGCAGTGGTTGGATACCATGGAGCCGTGGCAATGGGCTCAAAGTTTTGACGAGGGCTTTCGTTATGGTCAAATGACCACAAACTTGGTGGAGGGGATCAACGTTGTGTTATTAAAAACACGACATCTTCCGATTTCATCTGTCTTCTCGGCTACATTCTACAGGTTGGCTACCTTGATGCCAAGAATGGGTCAACAACAAGTCAACCAGATGGAGACGAGACACGTGTTTGTCGAAGATGTCAGGGATGCAATGGTTGCAAACCGTCGGATGGCGAGGTCGATGAATGTAGAAGTATATTCACAACGTCTTGAAACGTTTCGAGTTACGGAGACCATCGGTCGTCGACCCAGTATACCACCTAGGTCCTATGGAGTTGATCTCCAAAACAGACGGTGCGATTGTAGGAGGTTCCAAACACTTCATTATCCATGTGCGCATGTCGTGGCAGCGTGTGCTAAAGTCTCGCTCAATGTTTAACTTTTGTCAATGATCTATACACACTCGAGCACACGTTGCGTGTCTAGGAGAATGAGTTCCCCGTCCTGCCTGACTTGTCTACGTGGGAGGTGCCTTCGACGACTTTCGAGCTTGTCCCAGACAGAGGGTTGCGTAGGAATCCGAAAGGTCATCCGCAATCATCCAGAATCCGTAATGAAATGGACATTAGGGAGAAATCTGACAGTATGCGTTGTGGATTATGCAGATTAGCTGGTCATAATCGGAGTAAATGCCCGCAGTGAAACTATCATGTTGGACAATCGTCACGATCGAGTAGGAATTGAGCTTATGTAATTTTATATTACAAAGTTTGTTCCAATTTTTAATGTTGTAATGTATTTAATTTATATAAAAAAAATTATATTACAAAGTTTGTTCCAATTAAATTAATGTTGTAATGTATTTAATTTATATAACAAAATTTATATTACAAAGTTTGTTCCAATTAGATTTTTGTTGTAATGTATTTAATTTATATTACAAAACTAAGTTTGTTACAAGTTTTAGTGTTTTAATGTTGTAATGTTGCAATTAATCTAATTTATAACCACAAATTCTGTTCCAATTTTTAAAGTTTCAATTAATCTAAGTAAATATATACAAAGATTGTATTTTTCTTGATTTATATTTTTTTTAGAATAAAAAAGTACAAACTTTATAATATCAAAACAGCAAGAAACCCCTAAAATTGATGGTTTGATGGTGTGGTCCAAGGGGTATATTTCTGCGAGGGTCGACTTCCACGTTGTGGGTGATTGTGGCGATCAACATCCTCTTTAGTTATAGGTAGGGGTGTGCGAAACATGGAAGAAAAATCATATGCCCCGAACGCCATCAATGAACTTGAGTCGGGAGGAGTGCCATACTGCGGTAGATACGACCTAGGAGGAGTGCCAGACTGCGGTGGATATGACCCAGGAGGAGTGCCATACTACGGTAGATATGGGTCGGGAAGAGTGCTGTACTGCGGTGGATACGGGCCGAGAGGAGTGTTGTACTGCGGTGGATACGACCCAAAGATATCAAACTCGGAATGGTATCCGTGTCCTGACGAGCCCGGGAAATAGTCATTGATCGGCAAAACCAGATGATAAGAATTATCAGCCGAATGTGTATGCGATCGCTCGGACTCAGCCTTCGGCTGTGGCTCAGGCTCGGGCTTGGGTTCGGGATCTGGCTCTGGCTTAGGCTCAGCCTCTATATCGGCCACTGGCTTGTATGCCCTAGGTCACTGCATGTGTGGGGGGACTCTAGTCGATTGCCCACCAAGTAAACATAGCTTTCCCGTACTAGAGTACCATTGTATGTACTCTAACGATGGTTGCAAATCGAAAGAAATATCTATCTGAGGTCTCCGCGCCATCCGATTATCCCACACTGCAAGATATTTCCGGTGCACAACCCCCCAATTATTTCCATGTTTTCCTCTCTTGTTGATCAAGTGAATCTTCCCCACCTGTATTGGCGGATCCGAGATATACTAGATGCATCCAAAATGTCGGAGTACTCGATCCCTGTTATACCACTTGACTGTCTAGAAATTGATAATTGGTGCGTTAATGCACCACATGTGAGAATGAATGTGGGCAGACGAGGGAATAACAGCCATAATTTCTGGTCTCCGATACGGCATCCAAATAAACTGCACGATTAATAATATGGTTAAAATTTAACACGGTTCGAGTAAGATATACAAAGTAATTACATGTCATGAATATTGGAATAGCTTACCTCTTCCCCAGCATGTTGTTCAATCATCAGACGATATATCAGGACAGTGTACGACCTCCCGATACCTGGATAAAAACTCCATTTACGAAAATAAATTTCAAGTAAATATAGTATCGTTAGAATAGTATCATTATAAAGAAATTGTCAATTAATAACAAGTTAAATTTTATCACCTGTTCACTAGTGGAAATACGTACAACTGGTGCCTAACCGATGCCAAGAATGGCATCCGATAAAGAGCCCATGGCTGCAGCAATACAAGGCGTCCGCCTATGTCTACGGCATCAGGTTTTGTCGTCCGACAAAACTCACGATACAACATATCCAGAACTGCAGAACCCTAACTATACGAGCGAACATTCTGCAAATCAACTAATAGGGGTAAATACATCAAATGAACCCTATTGTTGTTCGCATCGGGCATCGGTAAACCCCTTATAATATGCATAATGTACGCTCGAGCTGTGCATATCACCTCATGCTCAGTGGCATTAATTGATAAATGTTCAAAATTGGCTTTCATCCATGAAAATTTCAAACCCGTAAAATTGGACTCAGCATTGGTGGGCGAGACTCCTAGTAGGCTATAACAAAGGGCAGTCGGTTCAGCTATCGCACTTACGCCTGTTACGGCACTCTCATCGATTGGTAGCCCAAGTTGCAATGCAACATCCTCTAGAGTGACAGTGCACTCCCCACACGGCAAATGAAAAGTGTGGGTCTCCGGGCGCCAACGCTCGACCAATGCGGATATTAAATCGTACTGCAAATCAAACGTCCAGATCAATGCTGCTGACCCGAATCTAGCTAACTCCAAGTATGGCATCAGTCATTCATCTGGGGAATATCCTAAACCATTCACCCGACCCCTTAATGCGCGGTACGGGCCCTGACAGTGATAAATTACAGAAAATAGTTATAATAACATAATTTATTTTCGTAAATTACATAGATCTTTTTATAAGGGAACCCGTGATTAACAAATAACAATATATTACCATATTATTAACTGTGTTTGATATGTGACCATCGTTCTTAATCAATAGAGCCATTGCGATACCTGCAATTTCATAAAAAATTTCGGTTATTAATTTCAAAGTTTGATGGATTTTAAATATTTATTAAAATACCTAAATTTTATATATTGCTTTTAATTACAAAAAAACCCCAAACAGTTTTTTTCACATCATATTTTTTGCTATACTACATTAACAAAATAAATATATATTATAAATTTCAACTCAAACTCCAACTCAATGGTCCCATTCAGAAATTTCATCCCAATGGTTTAATCTTTTACCTACATAAAAAACAAAAATTTTATATTAAAATACTAAAAATAATATGTCAATAAAAAAAACATAACATAAACGATATATAATAAATACGAATATTTTTATTATTATTTTAAAATGATAATAAGAATTTTTATATTAAAATACTAAAAATAACATGCCAATAAAAAAATATAATAAAAAACATAACATAAACGATACATAATAAATACGAATATATTTATTATTATTTTAAAATGATAATAAGTAAACATTTTTGGTTTAAAATATAATATATATAATAACACGCCAACTTAATTATTGCCAAAAAATATAATTTTTTTTCATAGAAGTTCAAAAGAAATTTCATTTTTAATATTTATAAAAAAATATAAAATAAAATTTAAAAACATAAACTCTTATTCTCAATTATAAAATCTTAAAAAATTAGAACATATAAACTAATTCCTAATTTATCTCATAAATTCCAAATTCCATATCAATGGTCTCATCTTTTACCTACATAAAAAATATTAAAATAATCAAAATAATAACATGCCAAATAAATTTCATAAAAAATATATCTAATCAACCTAAAACTCACATAACAAATAAATTACATAAAATAATAAAACATTCTTTGTATATAACATAAATATGCTTTTTTACTTCAATAAACTTTAAATTAAAAATAAATTATGAATGAATAAAAATATAAAATAAATACAAACATACCTTAATAGCTCTTTTTAACCAAATAATACCTTACAAAAATAAATTTAAAAATTAAATCCGAATTAAATCAACAATAATAACAACAAAAACAAATTAAATTAACATTAATCCATTAATTTATAACAAAAAAAAACCTTTTCTTTTCTATTTTTTTCCTTCTCTTTCTCCTTCCTTCTCTCTATTCTCCTTCTCTTTTTTTCTTTCTTTTTTCCTTCCCTCCCCTTCCCGCCCTCCCCTTCCCTTCCCGCCCTCCCCTTCTCCTTCTTCTTCTTCTTCTTCTTCTTCTATTCTTTTCTTCTCCTTCCCTTTCTTCTCCTTCACCCACCAGCAGAAAATGAAATTGGGGACCATTATAAGGTCCCCAAACACACAAAAAACAAACTAACTCAGCATGCAGCCGTTCCATCCACTGCCAAAGTGGTGCCGCCTCTGCCAGCTCCTCCACCAGTGCCACCTGCGCCAGCTCCTCCACCAGTGCTGCCTCTTCCCTAGGCGCGACCTGTGTCCTGTCCCATCATGTCACCATTATTTTATTTTATTTTATTTTTTTACTGTTTTCCGTCAAAAAATGAGGGTGGTGCCGCCTATGCACCACCCTCCACCCATCTAAATGTACCATTTTGGTACTTAATTTTAGCAACATACCATTTTGGTTTTTTTTTATATTTTTTCAGTAAAAAACCCTCATACTGTCTTCTTAGGAAAACCAGGGGACCCCATTTTTGTCCATAGATCGTTGGACTGACATCATTAATGTCAGTCTTGCGATGCATTAACTTACGATCAGGACCATTCATTGTCCCTAGTCCCTCCCCTATTTAGTGGGAGAGATTTGTCACATTTTCAGTTTCAATGTCCCTAACATTGCAGCATTTGAGTTGAGACAAATTAGTCACCTTCCTTGGCTGCACTACGACTTCAACATTAAACTCTAGTAAAGAATTTATGGGGTATCCCATAAAATTAAATAAAGGCAAACATTAATTGTACTGGAAAGTTTGAGACACTAATGTTGAACACTTAAATTTAAGTCTCGTCGTGAGGTTGAATTGTAAAACACCCATGTCATGTGATCTTATTAATGGAGGTATTAAAACAACTTATTTAAGCAAACAACAGCAAATTCATAGCATTACTAATATTGATATTGGCATGCATATAATACCATAATACATTATGCCATTTATTTGCATCCACCCCAATGTACATGATGAAAAATACAACAAAGCATAAATTAAGCTTTTGTTAATACATGGACCAGGGGCTGAACTAAATGTTGTAAGTTATGAAGTACATTGGCAGCAAAGTTGAATTGATTGAACCAATATCAAAAAAACTGCACTCCTCACTCAGCAACTCCAAGCTGAAGCAGCAATTAACACTCTCTTCTGCCACCAAAGAACAAGTGAAGACTGCCTTTTCTGCACATGGAAACCTCTAATCGGAGTCCGTTGTACAAAACACTCGGCTTGAGACTCCGTTAAGTTACTGAAACTGAATGGAGAGAATCCATAGTGTAGAAACATTGTCCTCCAAGGGGATGTTCTTTCCAGGGACCGATGTCGGCCCAAGACAATCCTCGCGATATCAGGTTGAAGCAACAACCTTTCAATCTTTTGCAAGGCATCAAGATTCATATTCACAGCATCAAGGGACTCAAGGATGCCGGTATAAGATTGGAGGGCATGAATTATATGATGAGGAAATGAGGCATCCATTCTGTCTAAACAAACCACAATTTTGGGTGACAGTTGCTTTAAAAAACCAAGGACTAGATAGAGTGTTGAAGGGTAATTAGAAAATGAACCAATTGAGAGATTAACTGCAATGGCTTCATTTTCATGTAAGTGACGAGGCAACAGCCGTGAACCCGAATGCAGGGACTCGAGTCTCATTATTTTGAGATCGAAATCGATGTTGATTTCACTAGCAAAGTGCTTAAGATTATCCTGAGTGAAACTGAGTTCTAGCTCATCGTCATGACTGGATAGAGAAGCAAAGACAATGATTTTCAAAGGAGCACCACCATTTCTCCAAACAAGTTCCTGCATCAAAGAGGCCCATTGCCCTCCATACCCAATGTCGAAATCAATAATGTGAATGCTACTACACCCTTCAAAAACCTCAACAAGTGCTTGGTTACAAGTAAAATTGGCAAATTGAACGATTGGAGAGGTCTCAGAGCCGTTGTGTTTGGTAGTGTTCAACTGAAGGAGTAACTGTAACACCTCCTTGAAATAGAAAGCATCCCTTAAAAAGGGGCTCCTAACAGGAAAGAGCTGGTGATTGAGCCGCGCCAATATCCCCTGCGCGAGAACCGGATTCTGGGTTTCGATCAGCTCTGCCGCCTGGATTAATTGGTCGATTATTGCCTGCTGAAGCTGCTAGTTTGCCATTCCAATTGGTGTAGTTGAGCCAGAGTTAAGTCTCTTCCGTGGCAGTGGTGAAAGTGGCATGAACATAGCTGGTGTCAAAACCATTCCTTTTGAAAAACGAGGTCGACTTTGATTTTGAAAACGAAAGAAAACGGGAGTCGCCACCAATCATTTTTGATAAGGTGTGATCGGGTCACCTCGTAAAATGGATGTTTTTAATAAACGGTTCGATTTACTAAAACAACGCTTTTTGGTCTACAAAATTTAAAAAGACGGGTTCGGGAGTCGGTTACGTACGAGGAAGGATTAGCACCCTCGTAACGCCCCAAAAATTGGTACCTAGTTGATTAATTAGTCTCTTACTGTCGAGAATGGAAAATTTGAAGAGATTTAAAAATACAATCCTTTATTAAAATACTGCTTAATAGAAAATTTTTCTGAGAAGAGGGCATATTTCACGTAAATCGAGAATAAAGAATTACGTCCCGTAAGTTAGGACACAATATCTTAAATCCCCGCAACAAGAATAAATACCGAAAAATTTGTTTATTTTGAAAGACATTCGATTATCTCGGTTTTAGAAAGAAATCATATTCCGTAAGTTTGAACACAACCTTTCTAATTCCCGAAGATGTTTTAAAAAATAAAATAAAATAATCATGCTTAAGAAAAAATATATTTGGTTATTTGGATTTAACGAGAAAGTTGAAACCCCGTAAGTTAGGGTACGACTTTTCGAATTTCCGAATGCAGAACATTACCTTGTTTAAAAATTTCCCTTTTTGAATAATAACCAAGATAGTATTTAAAACGATATGTATTTATTTTATTTGGTATAATATAAAATGGATAAACATTTAAATATAACATATGGTATAATGATGATGCAATAATATAAAACTACTAAATGAGGTAAAATATGAGAATAATGAATAGCAAATAAATAAATAAATAAATATTACAGTGATAATATAATAATAGTAATAATCATATTATAGGAATAGTAACTCAAAATAAATGAAATAGTTTAAAATAAATGGACATGACATAGAAAAGCCAAGAATAAAAGAAATATTTAAAATAAATAAAACAAAAATAATAATGACACTAATAATACAATATGCCAACAAAAGCACATGTAAAATAAGTATGTAAATATATGTATATATATTAATGGTAATGGAATACTAGTAATAAATAAGATAATACTAATAACAATAACAGTAAAAAGAAAAATAAAATGAATATTGGATAAAATAAAAATAAAGACAATTTTAAAATTTAAGAAAACAAGAAGTTATAAATAAATTCATAAGTAAATAAATAAATAAAAAAATAAATATATAAAAAAATTGAAGTTAAGTAACTAAGGATTGAATTGAAATCGAAATGAAATTCGGGGTACAAATTGTAAATAATAAAAAAAAGCTACCAAGGACCAAAATAAAACGCGCTTAAACTATTGAGGACCAAATGGGAAAATAACCCAATACCCTGGACATATGTCCCTTCTCCAGGAGATCAGCGAGCCAGGGACTAAATTGAAACACGCAACAAATTCTGCGGTCAAATTTATAAATAGGAAAAAGTAGCAAAAGGACTAAATTAAAACAAATTAAAAACGTAGAAGGGCCAGGGGGTAAATAACCCATTGAACGAAAACACGCGAATCCCCCCCACCGATCGGGTTGGGTCCCGGGTCCCCCTAAAAACAGTGTCGTTTTGGACGCTAAAGGGGGGACTAAAACGGCGCCGAATCATTCGGGTATTTATACCCAATTTTTTTTTAAACTTCATTTCAAACCCTCTCCCAAAAAAATCAGAAAACTCTAAAAAAAAAACTCTCTCCCTTTTGAATCCGGCCAGGTCCCCGATTGGCCACCGCCACACCGACCGCCGGTCGTCGGCGTCGGCGCCGCCGCGCGCGGTGGTCGTCAAAGATGAAAATGTGACTTTTCAAGATCTCGACCCCCCTGAACCCAAATCCAGCCTCAAAATGCCGAAAAACAAATCGGTGAGCTCATTTTCCCTTTTCTTGTATATTCGTATATAAAAATATAAAAAAAAGATTTTAAACAGTAAAATAAATAGAAATAAAAGAATGAAAATCACCTTTTCTATTAAAAACTATTCAACCTCTTTTGTATTCTATATTCATTGTTTTTGTATTTCTAAAAATATCTGTGTGTAGAAAGAAAAATATTGTCTGTTCATGGCTTTTTATAGCCGAAATTAATTACAAAATTTGTTTGTTTTTTTGCTACTGTTTTATGTTGTCTGTCCTTGCAGGTACGAAGGCCAGCTGGTGGTTGACGTGGAGGTACGGCGCAAGGAGGGAGTGGCGGCGACGGCAGCTTAAGGCTTCTAGGGTTTTTTTTTATTTTCTAATTTTGGGCTGTTTGGGCTTAGGTTTTTTTTGTTATTGGGTCTGTAATGGGGTTTGGGCTGGTAGTTGGGCTGTATTGGGCTGTTTATTTGTAAATTAAACTTTAGATTTTTATTTTATTGGTTTGGGTTTGTTTGGGCCCGGGCCAAAATTGGGCCTTACAGCTGCCCCTCTTTGCTCGTTGTCATGTAACGGGAACGAAGCAAAGACTTGAAAAGGGCCAATTTTGCCTGGTCTTGCCGAGTCTTGACTTCTTTTGGTGCTTCTCTTCCTCAAGTAGTCTCATTCCATCCCAATGCATCTTCAGGGGCATAGGAATTAGTGGTTCGATCCACTTCAGGGAGATTAGACTTGTAGCTTTAATCTGCTCCACTGTAACTTCAGGGAAATAGGATCTGCTATCTTCAGTCTGCTCTTACTGCAACTTCAGGGAGATGAGGCTCGTAACTTGTAGTTTCAATCTGTTCCGCTACAACTTTAGGAGAATAAGATTCGCTATCTTCAGTCTGCTACGCTGCAACTTCAGGGAGATAAGACTTGTGTATTTTTATCCTGCTCCATTGCAACTTCAGGGAGGTAAGGACTAGTAATTTCAATTTGCTCCAATGTAATTTCAGGGAGAAGAGACTTGTAGCTTCGATCTACTCCGTTAGAACTCCGAGGAGATAAGAATTGGTAATTTCAACCTGCTCCACTACAACTTCAGGGAGATAAGGTTTGTGTATTTTTATCCTGCTCCACTGCAACTTCAAGGAGATAAGATTCGTCATAATTTGTAGCTTTAATCTGTTCCACTGTAACGTCAAGGAAATAAGATTCACTATCTTCGATCTTCTCCATTGTAACTTCAAGGAGATAAGATCTACAACTTCAATCTGCTCCGCTGCTACTTCAAGGAGATGAGATTTGTGGATTCACCGATCTTGCTACACAGTCCTTTGGGGGACATGACCTGTAGAATCGATTTCATGGGCCTATGCTTATGCCAAATGATTAGGATGCAATGATGAGAATGAATCAAATGCTCCTAACTAGATGTGTTCTGAATGATATTTGTATGAATGCAGAATGTCATGAGAATAATCCATTTTTAATGTCTAGATTGTCATTGCTCGTTGTTCCTCAAGGTTGTATTACTGACGTAATATCCTGTCTTCTTGTTCAGCTGATATCCTTGACAAAAAATCCAAAGAAATAGTTATAATTTAGACTCTTCCTTTCTTAAATATTTCCAACCCTTAGGCTTGGTGAGTTCTAAATAATAGTCCTATTTTAGGTTCTTGTACTATTTAGAAGCTTCCAGAGTAATACGCAGAACTCCTTTTGTGAAAGTATTATTAGTCCATTAATCGTTATTTCAATGCAAAATGCTTGAAAATGATCAAAATGATGGACAGAACTAAAATTTATCAGGAACAAAATCTGAAAAGAATGAGTTAATTAAAGAGAGCAAACATTGCTGGGATACAAAATAGGTGAGGGGACAAATAAGTGCTCTAGATATCGCAGCCTGAGCTTCTCTGTACGAACTTCCTAAGGACCATTTTGAGCTCAACATGTGTTTAGGAGAACTAGAGTACTTTTTCGATGCCCCAAGATGTAGCATACCTCCTCTTCATTAATTCAGGCATAGCAAGACTACCGCATGCCCCACCTTTGATAAAAAATTGAATTGCCCTTTCACGGGTTTTCAATTCAAAACCCCTTTGCTCTCAAGGTGCCCTTTGCGGGTTTTCGCCTTGGCCTCTCCCTTTTTTTTTAGCAGAAGTATTTCTTGACTGAGTCTAAATTCACTGGATTAGACAAAGTCTTGCCGTCCATTTCAGTTAATATCAACGCTCCTCCAGAAAAGGCCTTATTTACCACATAAGGTCCTTTTCAGTTTGGCATCAATTTTCCTCTGAAGTCCTTTTTTAGGGGTAGGATCTCCTTCAATACCAAGTCCCCCTCATGGAATTCTCTGGGGCGAACCTTTTTGTTGTAAGCTCGCATCATTCGTTTCTGGTACATTTGACCATGACAGATAGCTTTCAGTCTTTTCTCTTCGATCAAATTTAACTGATCATATCGGGATTGGATCCATTCTGCTTCATCCAACTTCAGCTCTGACAAGACTCAAAGGGAAGGAATCTCAACTTCGATGGGTAACACTGCCTCTATTCCATAGACCAATGAGAAATGAGTTGCCCCGGTAGAGGTCCTGACTGACGTTCGATAAGTATAAAGAGCAAATGGTAACTTCTTATTGCCAATCTTTATAAGTCTCAGTCATCTTTCCCACAATCTTCTTGATATTCTTATTAGCCGCCTCAACTACACCATTCATTTTTAAGCGATATGGTGACGAGTTGAGGTGTTTAATTTTGAACTGAATGCAGACCTCTGCTATTGTGCTGTTGTTCAAGTTCAGTGCATTGTCTGATATGATCCTTTCTGGCATTCCATACCGGTATATGATCTCCCTCTTTAAGAACTTGCTAACTGCCGATTTGGTGACATTGGCATATGAAGCAGCCTCTACCCACTTGGTGAAGTAATCAATGACCACAAAGATGAATTGATTCCTGTTAGAGGCTTTCGGTGAGATTAGCCCAATGACGTCCATGCCCCACATAGAGAAAGGCCATGGAGAAGTCATAACATGAAGAGGTAAATGAGGCACATGAATCTTGTCCCCATAAATTTGGCACTTATGGCACTTCTTGGCATAATTGATGCAATCCCCTTCCATGGTGGACCAATAATACCCGAATCTCATGATTTGCCTGGCCGTTGTAAAACCATTAGCATGTGTTCCGCAGACACCCTCATGGACTTCTTCTAGAATTTTCTTAGCCTCAACAGTATCCACACATCTTAATAGCACCTGATCCTTTCTTCTTTTATATAGGATCTCCCCATCTAAGACGTAGTCACTGGCCAGTCTTCTCAAAGTCCTTTTATCATTCTCAGTTGCTTGATCAGGGTATTCACGATTCTTCACATATCGCAGTATATCGTGATACCAAGGATAATCATCTGTTTCTTCCTCTTTGTTGATGTTGTAGCAATGAGCTGAAGCCTCGTAAATACTCATTTGGATAGGCTTCACATCCTCTTGTTTATTTACTCTGATCATAGAAGCTAATGTAGCCAAGGCGTCAGCCATCTGGTTTTCATCTCGTGGGAGGTAACAGAAGGTGATATCATCAAACTCCTCAATTAATTCTAGAACTAGCTTTTGATAATTGATCAATTTAGGGTCTCTTGTTTCCCATTCACCTTTGAATTGATAGATTACTAGTGTAGAATCCTCATACACCTCTAGCACTTTGATTTCGCGTTCTATGGTCACACAGATCCCCATGATACATGCTTCATACTCTGTCATATTATTTGTCCAATCAAAATCCAATTTGCAAGTAAATGGATAATGATCTCCATTTGGGGATATCAGGACTGCCCCGATTTCGTTACCAACAGCGTTTGATACTCTGTCGAAGTTCAGTTTCCAAGGACAATCTTCTGGAGCGTCTTCTTCGGTAGTTGCCACATACATTAGATCTTCATTAGGGAAATCAAAGCTCAAAGTCTCATAATCTTCTAGAGCTCTACTGGCTAGAAAATCTGCTATTGCGCTCCCTTTCACAGCCTTCTGGTTCACATAGACTATGTCAAATTTGGAAAGCAGAATTTGCCATCTGGCCATCCTTCCATTCAAAGTAGTTGACTCCATCATATATTTTAGAGGGTCTAGTTTTGAGATTAGCCAAGTCGTATGGTACAACATGTACTGTTTCAATCTCCGAGTTGTCCAGATCAAGGCGCAACATAATTTCTCAATCGGTGAGTATCTCATTTTACACTCAGTGAATTTCTTAATGAGGTAGTATATCGCCCTTTCTTTCTTTCCTGTCTTATCGTGTTGGCCAAGCACACATCCCATAGAATGGTCAAATACTGTCAAATACAGTATCAGTGCCCTATCTGGACTAGATGGTGATAACACTGGGGCATTGGACAGGTATTGTTTTACCTTGTCAAAAGTTTTCTGGCATTCATCATCCCATACGCCTGGATTATGTTTATTAAGAAGACGAAATATGGGGTTACATTTCTCAGTTAGTTATGAAATCAACCGGGCAATGTAATTTAGTCTTCCTAGGAAACCTCGAACTTCCTTTTGAGTGCGCGGCGGAGGCAATTCGTGTATAGCCTTGACTTTGTCTGGGTCGATCTCAATTCCCTTTTCACTGACTACGAAACCTAGCAGTTCTCCTGACCTAGCCCCGAAAGTACATTTTGTTGGATTGAGCTTTAGCTGAAATTTTCTCAACCTCAAGAACAATTTCCTCAAAACTTGCACATGCTATTTTTTTGTTCCGGATTTTGCAATCATATCATCGACGTAAGCCTCGATTTCCTTGTGCATCATGTCATGAAACAAGGTTACCATGGCTCTTTGATACGTTGCTCCTGTATTTTTTAATCCAAATGGCATCACCTTATAGCAAAATGTTCCCCACAAGGTCACGAATGTGGTCTTTTCCATGTCTTCAGGATGCATCTTTATCTGATTGTATCCAGAGAAGCCATCTATGAAGGAGAACAGTGAGTAGCCTGCCGTATTATCCACTAAAGTTTCAATGTGAGGCAATGGGAAATTGTCTTTTGGGCTGGCCTTGTTTAAGTCTCTATAATCTATACACATCCGTACCTTTCCATCTTTCTTAGGGATGGGGATAATGTTGGCTACCCATTCTGAGTATTTAACCACTTGTAAGAACCCAGCATCGAATTGCTTCTTGACCTCTTCTTTTATTTTTATCACAACATTGGGTCTCATCCTTCGGAGCTTCTGTTGAACTGGCTTGCACTCTTTTTTTATGGGGAGGCAGTGTACCACAATATCAGTGCTTAACCCGGGCATATCTTGGTACGACCATGCGAAGACATCTTTGAATTCTTGAAGTAACTCAATGAGGTCTCATTTTGTTTCTTCGGCTATGCAAGTTCCAATTTTCACTTCTTTTCCTTCTTCCAAGATCACAATCTCTACTGTCTCTTTGTGAGGTAGAATCTATTTCTCTTTTTGTTCTACCATCCTTAACAAACCCGGAGATAAGTTATAGTCTCGGTCATATTCAAAATCCTGAGATCCCTCTAGACACATATCTCGCTCAAAAGGAGATTCTGGGTCAGTAGCAGCGTTGCTCATGTCGTTGATATCTGGAGACCTGTTGTGGGCACGAAGAAATATCCAAAGAACAAATGAATCTAAGAATAGCTATTTGTATGGTGTGATTATGGATGAAATGAAAGAATAAAAGAATATTTGCTCAGAGAGATACAAAAAAATGCATTTTTTTTATTGAAATAAAGATATTGGACTTAAGCCTATTTCACAAATGGATTCTTATTACTTCTAGGGTTAAAGCAACAAGCGTGTTTTGAACATTACTCTAAATCAGCTCTAAAAACTACAGGAATCTCTTCCGCAGTCCAGTTGTTTAGAACACTTTCAGGCTCATAAGGGCGGATGCCCGATAAGTTTTCTCTTCCGATTCCTTCTTCGGATATAGCATTGATGCTCCCATTTCTAAACATTCCTTCCGGGCCTTCAGTATATTCAAAGAATTCCAGTTCCTTATTATCCATCAGGCCTTGTACCAAGGCTCTGAATTCATTGCACTTTTGAATCTCGTGACCCTCTTCATCATGGAACTTACAATAGTTCCTTGCTTCTCGGGATCTGTCCCTCGAGTCTTGTGTGATTAACCCTCTTTCCACCATTTTCTGCCAAACTTCTCTCAACGAGGCTTTCACTTCTGCAATATTCACCTTGATTTTCTTCCTCGCGTTCTCGACTATCGTATTTTCCCCCTTATCAGCATGGTTGGGTAACGGATTTTCTGCACTAGATGGATTGTCGAATTTTACAATTCCCATTTTGATGAGCCTTTCGACTAACTTTTTGAAAGCAGTACAGTTTTCTATCGAGTGTCCCGTGATTCCTGCATGGTATTCGCATTGGGCGTTTGCATCGTGCCATTTAGGGTATGGGGGTTGCATTGGTTTTAAGTAGAAAGGGGATACAACATGTGCGTCAAATAAACTTTGGTACAACTCCCTATACGTCATTGGAATAGGCGTAAACTGGAGTTTCTCCGTATTTTACATTGTGTTAGACTCTTGTCTTGGCGGGCCTTGATGGCCAGTGGTTACCGTTCTCGGTTGGTTCACAGTGACTGGTTTCGAATAACCCCTATTATACGTGCTCACATTATTCACCTCATTTTCTCTTTTTCTCGGGGCCGACCTCTTTGTGCTTTCCCCGGCCTCTATTTTTCCACACCTTATCGTATTCTCTATCATTTCGCCAGACATCACTATGTCTGAGAAACTTTTAGTTGCACTTCCCAGCATGTGATTGATAAAGGGTGCCTTCAGGGTATTAATAAAGAGCATGGTAGTTTCCTTTTCTAGTAGTGGCGGTTGGAATTGCGTGGCGACTTCCCTCCACATTTGAGCATATTGCCTGAAACTTTCGTTTGGCTTTTTCTCCATATTTTGTAGTGTGATTTTGTCAGGTGCCATATCTGTCACGTGGCCATATTGTTTCATGAAGGCCTGTGCCAGGTCCTTCCATGAATTAATTTGGGCACGATTTAGCTGATTATACCATTTGGCCACAGCCCCAGTCAAGCTGTCTTAGAAACAATGAATCAATAACTGATCATTGCTGACATATTCGGTCATCCTCCGATAGAACATTGTAATGTGAGCCTCCGAGTAGCTGGTCCCGTTATATTTTTCAAATTTCGGCATTTTGAAATTTGGAGGGAGCACTAGATCTGGGACCAGGCTCAATTCCTTAGCATCAATTCCACAATGGTAATCAGCGCTTTCCAACGCCTTGAATTTCTCCTCCAGCCATTTGCATCGGTCTTCCAGTTGCTTTGGGAGCTCCACTCTCGCATTTCCCATTTCTGTTATATCATCAAGGTCGGGGACAACGGGATTTGTTGGATTATCTCCGGGGTTAGAGCCTGAACCCGTCGGGAAGTTCATCGGTGCTGAAGTACCGGTCTGATATTGAGGTCTGATGTTGACGGACACCCTTTGTGGTTGTGCTTGGGTGTTTGTTGGGGTAAAGCCTGAAGGATAAGCAGGGTCCTTGTTGTCGTCTCTGGTATTGATCATAGGGCTCTTTCCTTTTTCTAGCCCCCCAGCCAGCAACTGTGTTAACTGGCTCATCATGCTTCTCTGGGATTCTAGCATCTGATCCCTTATATCCTGTTAAATTTTGGCCAACTGTTCTTGCATCTGTATTTACAGTTGATCCTGTATCTCTCTTTGCATTTGTTCTAATCTTTCCAACCTTTGGTCCATGACTTTAGTCTTTCTTCGTGTACCGTAATGATATTCCAGGGTAACTGCCACGGTTTTAGAGTCTTTTGTGAGTTTTTTTTTTTTATATATGATGCAATGCAATGCTAATGCATGAAATGAATGCAAAAAGAGTCGTTGGTTCTGATTCAATTATATTAGAACAACTTTTCTAGAAAATAAATTTCTTTACATAAAACGGATACATATACGGCCTTGCCCTCATACTTCAGGCGAAGACATCGATCCTTTTCTTCATATCCGGATGTTACGATCAAATCTCGTGAAATTTCCAATGGATGCCTCTACTAGCTCCTTTTTGCTTGATCCAGGCTGCGACCCATTGCTCATTCATCCCTGTGATGCTTATCAATTTCTTCAAAAAGGTGGGGAAATTAGCGGCTTTTGAATATGCTTTGTCAGCTTGAATCTTTAGGCAACGAAGTAACGCCATATACTCCTCCACGGTAGGTACCAAATCAACTTTCCCAAAAGTGAAACAACTGTAGGCAGGATTCCAGAACTGGGCGATGGCTCAAAATAAATGCTTGTCCACCTTCATATCGAGCAGATAGGGCAAATCTCCATAGTTACAGTAAAACAATTGTTTGATCTCATCATTCCACTGGTCCCATATCTCTTTTAATTCTTGAAGATTATTCTGAGTCACGCTAACGCGGGTGAAATCCCACAACTCCGATATGTATCCCTCGGTCAAACTATCACCTTTCTCTTGCTACGTTGTCTCAACCCAAATCCGGACGGCCGCATTATCCTCCACTTTATCAAGAAACCCCTTTTCCATGATAAGTTATTTATTTAGGAACCGAATGTGAATCAACACCTTTTTTGTGATGAAAAATGCCATGCAATTACAAACAAAGCAAAAACAAAGCAAGTCAGTACTTCATACACAGTTTAAAGTAAGCAAAGAATAATAAGTAAAGCACCTACTCGGGTGACCACTAGGGTTTGGCACGGCTCTACTTAAGGTGGGCTCTTAAGGCTCGTTATATGGGGTTTGGTTCTAGAGTAAAGGTACCTGAACCGACAGATTTTTCGATCCTCACCCATTATAGGCTCATGTGGACCGAGTTCAGTTCAGGGGAATACATTTCCCTATGGCTATACGGAGATGAAAATCTCACAAAGACATAAGTACGGATGTATCCCGAAAGTGATCCACTATCTTATACGGAGGTGAAGACCTCACGAAGGAATAGCTTCTCGCTCCCACTTAAAAGGGTAAATTGACCGACTTATGCAATGCAAAATGCAGAGACACATCAACAGATTTAAACCAACAAAGCAAGCATATTATGATGAAAACCATGAAAATGACGGATAAAATGCAATGGAGCAATCGCAAATTTAAAACAGATTTTCGATTTTTCGACAAAAAGACAAAAATTAATCAATTTATGGCTCGACTATCTTATTTGTCCCCAGTGGAGTTGCCAAGCTGTCGAAACCATTCCTTTTGAGAAATGGGGTCGACTTTGATTTTGAAAACGAAAGAAAACGGGAGCCACCACCAATCATTTTTGATGAGGTGTGATCGGGTCACCTCGTAAAATGGATATTTTTAATAAACGGTTCGATTTATTAAAAAAACGCTTTTTGGTCTACGAAATTCAAAAAGACGGGTTCGGGAGTCGGTTACGTACGAGGAAGGATTAGCACCCTCGTAACGCCCCAAAAATTGGTACCTAGTTGATTAATTAGTGTCTTACTGTCGAGAATGGAAAATTTGAAGAGATTTAAAAATACGATCCTTTATTAAAATACTGCTTAATAGAACATTTTTCTGAGAAGAGGGCATATTTCACGTAAATTGAGAATAAAGAATTACGTCCCGTAAGTTAGGACACAATATCTTAAATCCCTGCAACGAGAATAAATACCGAAAAATTTGTTTATTTTGAAAGACATTCGATTATCTCGGTTTTAGAAAGAAATCATATTCTGTAAGTTAGAACATGACCTTTCTAATTCCCGAAGACATTTTTAAAAAATAAAATAAAAAAATCATGCTTAAAAAAAAGGATATTTGGTTATTTGGATTTAACGAGAAAGTCGAAACCCCGTAAGTTAGGGTACGACTTTTCGAATTTCCGAATGCGGAACATTGCCTTGTTTAAAAATTTCCCTTTTTAAATAATAACCAAGATAGTATTTAAAATGATATGTATTTATTTTATTTGGTATAATATAAAATGGATAAACATTTAAATATAACATATGGTATAATAATGATGCAATAATATAAAACTACTAAATGAGGTAAAATATGAGAATAATGAATAGCAAATAAATAAATAAATAAATACTACAGTGATAATATAATAATAATCATCATATTATAGGAATAGTAACTCAAAATAAATGAAATAATTTAAAATAAATGGACATGACATAGAAAAGCCAAGAATAAAAGAAATATTTAAAATAAATAAAACAAAAATAATAATGACACTAATAATACAATATGCCAACAAAAGCACATGTAAAATAAGTATGTATATATATTAATGGTAATGGAATACTAGTAATAAATAAGATAATACTAATAACAATAACGACAAAAAGAAAAATAAAATGAATATTCGATAAAAGAAAAATAAAGACAATTTTAAAATTTAAGAAAACAAGAAGTTATAAATAAATACATAAGTAAATAAATAAATAAAATAAGAAATATATAATAAAAAATTGAAGTTAAGTAACTAAGGATTGAATTGAAATCGAAATGAAATTCGGGGTACAAATTGTAAATAATAAAAAAAAGCTACCAAGGACCAAAATAAAACGCGCTTAAACTATTGAGGACCAAATGGGAAAATAACCTAATACCCTGGACACGCGTCCCTTCTCCAGTAGATCAGCGAGCTAGGGACTAAATTGAAACACGCAACAAATTCTGCGGTCAAATTTATAAATAAGAAAAAGTACCAAAAGGACTAAATTAAAACAAATTAAAAAAGCGGAAGGGCCAGTGGGTAAATAATCCATTGAACGAAAACACGCGGATCCCCCCCACCGATCGGGTCGGGTCTTGGGTCCCCCTCAAAATGGCGTCGTTTTGGACGCTAAAAGGGGGACTAAAACGGCGCCGTTTCATTTGGATATTTATACCCAATTTTTTTTTTAAACTTCATTTCAAACCCTCCCCCCAAAAAATCTGAAAACTCTCAAAAAAAAAAAACCTCTCTCCCTTTTGAATCTGGCCAAGTCCCCGATGGGCCACCACCGCACCGACCGCCGGTCGTCGGCATCGGCGCCGCCGCGCGCGGTGGCCGGCGAAGATGAAAATGTGACTTTTCAAGATCTCGACCCCCCTGAACCCAAATCCGGCCTCAAAACGCCCGAAAAACAAACCGGTGAACTCCTTTTCCCTTTTCTTCTTGTATTTTCGTATATAAAAATATAAAAACAAAAAAAAAGATTTTAAACATTAAAATAAATAGAAATAAAAGAACGAAAATCACCTTTTCTATTAAAAACTATTCAATCTCTTTTTTATTCTGTATTCGGTGTTTTTGTATTTCTAAAAATATCTGTGTGTAGAGAGAAAAACATTGTCTGTTCATGACTTTTTACAGCCGAAATTAATTACAAAATTTGTTTGATTTTTTGCTACTATTTTTTGCTGTCTGTCCTTGCAGGTATGGAGGCCAGCTGGTGGTTGACGTGGAGAGTGCAGCGCAAGGAGGAGCGCGCAAGCGGCGACTTAGGGCTTCTAGGGTTTTTTTTTTCTTCTTTTTTTTTTTCTAATTTTCGGCTGTTTGGGCTTAGGTTTTTTTTTGTTATTGGAGTGCAGAATGGGGTTTGGGCGGGTAGTTAGGTCAGACATTGCTTATTTTTGTAAATTAAACTTTAGATTTTTATTTTATTGGTTTAGGTTTGTTTGGGCCCGGACCAAAATTGAGCCTTACAGCTTGATTTTGGTTCATCATCACCTGAGGATTAAAATGAAAATTTTGAGGCTTTTCATCCAAAGCTTCAAGGGACTGAAACTGCCGTTGTTGTGCAAAGACAACAGAGGGAGTGAAGTAGGCAAAAGATTTGTTAATTTTTATATTCAAGTTGTAACTCAATAATTAACATTAGGATTAATAAGATATAGTAAGGATAATAACATAATTTAATAATATAAAATATAAAAAGCTCGAAAAAATTTGAGAACTCAACTCAATAGTTACCGAATAAAATTTAAACTTTTTCAAGTTGAACTTGTATAACTTGTAAGAACCAGTATCTCATTTGTTTATAAAAATTTTGTTGATACCTTCAAATTAAATTTTAAGAAAAACATTATTGAAGAGAAAAGTTACCAATCGAAAAATTAATCTTTAATGGGCCCTAATTTTACAGTGATTCAGAGTTAACAATATGGTATTCCTTCCAACATATACATATGTACTCCCCTATGAACATTATTCATGGAAAATGAAAAAGAAAAGAAAAGAAATATGTTTTCCCTATTACCCTGTGATTGATCATCAAATTTCAGTTAAAAAATGTATATGATATAAAAGCTGTGATGAATTAAAAAAAAATGTGAAGATGAGGTTTGCTAGCCATGAATTAATTGAAAAGCCCAGATTTTGCACTCCTCTCATAAAGTGTAAAGGTAAGTGACCCATTAAATAATTCTAACCCTTTCGCCTTTGAAAGTTGCCTCTAGATTTTCTATTCCATTTAACTTTCAATAAATTTATCATCCTTCTATTTTTTATCTTTCATCACTAAAGGGGGCTGCTGATGTCAAGTTCTTTTCTCTTTGCTCAAGACATCCCAAATCTCATGCAACCCAAACATTAAAGAAAATAAAACTAGACGAAGCTACTAAGTACTAACGCAAAGCCTAGCGTAAGACGAGCGTTTCTTTTAAAAAAAACAATGATAACAAAAGCTTTCTTCTTTCAAAACCTGTTTATAACTATTCTAGTATAGTTTTTAAACTAAATTTTGTTTTTATTAGATTTTATAATTTTTTATATTAATTCTATTTTATTTGTTTTTTGTTTATTTTTCATTATTATTAGATCTAGTTTAAATTGATTTGAGCTTTTCTGAGTTCATTGTAGGTCTGAAATGAAAGATTGGAGGAGTGAGGCAATGAAGAAAAATTGACAACAAGCTGTTTAGTCCACTAAACTTACTACTCAGTGGAGTGCTGCGTTAGAAGACTAGGAACCAGGTTATTCCAAGTAACCATTTAACGAATTTTTTCTATAATAGTTTACACGAATGAATTCTTTCTAATGTGCAAGACAATACAAAGATTCATGAGGGGAGCTAATTCGCATACCTTTTTGGGTTACTTGTTTGGCGCATTTAGAAAAACTGTAATCTCTTTATTTTTCAAATAAGAACTTGGAGCTCGAGTGAGATAGTTAAAGTATCGTATAGCTAAGCCAAACAATATTTTTCGGCCTTTAGTGATGAACTGAATGGATACTACGAACTTTCTTTTGGAGAATAGACAATTGAGAATTGAGTTCTTATCAATACCGATGGTGCAGTTCAATTGGATTCAGGAAATATGCAACTTCTGGGAGAGTAGTGTGCGATGAGAATGGGGATTGGGTCTTTAGGTATAACTAATATATATAAGAAAGTGTTCGATTTTTTATGCAGAACTTTGGGGCATTTTGGAAGGTCTCAAGCTTATCCAACGTAAAGATCATGACAAGGTGATAATTCAATCAAATAGCTTGGAGATTGTTAAAGCCATTCAAGGAAGCGTTTCCAATGCATCGAACTCAGCTTTGATTAGACGAATCAAAGCATTTTGTCTCAAGAAGGCAAGTGGCTCTTACGATACATTCCTAGGGAGCATTATCAGGTTGCGAATTGTTTAGCCAAACTAGGATTGGCCAAAAAACAAGACCTGTAGGTGTTTGATTTTCCTCCAAGGACGAATCTAGCATTTCTTGAAACAGATAAAGGAAAATGTGTTTTTCCTTTTAGTATAATTCTATGTAAATTAGATCGATAATTGTCTTTTTTTTTCCACCAATTCTTTTTGCCTTTAGCTTAATAAATATTTATTACTTAATTTAATTTTAATACTATTTATAAACTATTTTACTGATATGAATTAAACAAAGGTAAATAGTTTATACTTAACTGGTTAAAAATGCTCCTTAGGGAACGATTTGATTTTATTACTTTATTAATGAGCCTTCCACATTTTAATTTCGGACCAACATGAGAGTATACCATAAAAAAATCTCAATAACATAGCTTAAAATTGAAAAATAATACATAAAATTAGCAATGAATTGTATAAAAAATTAATTTTATAAACCATCTTTATAATATTATTTATAGTCTCTATCAATTAAAAATTAACACACCATTCATGATTTCTATTTACTAATTATATGTATGATATGGGAAAAAGATAATATAATTATTTTTAATTGATAGGAATATAGATGATGTGATAACAAGTCGCTACATATCTGAATCAAGTAAGTTTGTGGTTTGACATGTCTTTGACTTTGTGTGGTTGGTGATAAAGTCTTTCATCATGTTATTTGGTGTTTGTGCTAATGGTATGTTTTTTTATTATTATTATTATTTATTTATTTGCAGCCCTTTATGTTTCGATTGTGCCTGTGTGTAACCTTTATTCCTCTAATGAGCAAAATTTTAAAAAAAGAAATGCAGAATAGTATCTAAAATACTCGGAAATTTAGGTGGGCCTAGTTACGGGCAGCCTGTTATTATGGTTGCCAAACTTTGAGTGCCCAAAGAAACTTGTTTACTTTATCTTACACCACTCCCATTATTGTGGGATAGGCATCAATTGCGGTTAAAACCAAAGGTTAAGCGAAATTGAGGAAGCAATTTCAAAACATCATTGTATGAGAAAGGCAAGTTATGATATGAAGAAAAAGTTAAAAGTTTTGAAAGGTGTTGGTGCCAGAAAATTCCCTGTTTTCCTTTACACCTGACCTACCAACCATTTGGGATTTGTTGTTCATCCCAGAATAGATTGATGGTGAAAGATCTGAAATGAACGGTTGCCATTGCTGCTACAAGGAAAAGCAATTAATAATAAGAATAAAGCTCAAATTCTACTGATGATCCCTTTTGCGTTTTTCTTTCTGTTGTAATTTTATAATTTCTAGACTTCTACTTTCTGAAATATGCATTTTTAGTTCTTTTTCTTCATATATTCCACATCTTTTATATATCTATACTTTCTAAGTTTGATGAAAAAAATCTCTACCTTTGTTCTGATTTTGACTCGGTTACATCAACTCAATAGTGAAAGTACGTAAAAGTTGAACTACAAAATAAATATTATTAGAGTTGAGAGGTGATCTACTTATACCGATACATCTTTTAGAATAATTAATATTTTAATGATCCAATCATCATATTTTATATTTTATTCTCGAATTTGAAATAAACTAAATTTTTATAACTATTTGTTTTATGTAAAAACTTTCAACCGTTTAATAAATATTAATATATATATATATAGTATTTTAGATCGATATATTAGAGATATTAGCCAGATTCAAAAAATTACACGAATGTCAATTACAATTATATCGATAAATTCAACAATTGGATCTTTAAAAAATTATTTTAGTTTTACATCATTGTAGTTAATCTCTCCCATTAAAGCTATATCAGTAATACTAATGCGATCCTTGCTAGGGAAGCTGCTGCCGATCCCATAGAGCTGCCCCAAGGTCTTATTACTCGGTCACGTTCTAAGAAGTTCCAAGAAGCCCTTGCAAGTTATATTGATCGGGCATGGGGAGAGGAAGTGGTCGGACTCATTGATCACTTTTGGACCAGCTCACCAAGTGTAGTTTGCAACCTCTTGCAAGTTGACCTAGCTCGACCCAGCTCAATGGAGCTCAATTTGACTTGATTCTAGCTCATTGAGCTTGATTTTATTTCATTTTATTTTATGCGTTTTAAGCTACTGGAATAAACTTTTAATTAAGTTAGTTAATATAGTTAAGTTCAGCTCAAATACTTAGTTGCGTTTTAATGTGTCAAAGTTCTGGACATTTTAATTCAGTTTAAATGTGTCTTAGTTAATACATAATTATTAGCTATTTTTAATATGTTAAGTCTAGGACAAATTTATTTCATGTTGCTATTTAATATGTCCAACCGAATTTAATTAATTAAATTTGTCCTAGCTGCAGCCGACTTTATGATGTCTTAAGCTGATTTAATTTCCTTAATTATAATTGTTTTTAGGTACATGTATGGGACGGCATGAACATGGACAGCTGATGATTGATATGGCCAGCACCTCTTCGTGGACACCAATGGCCAAAAGAGCTGATGCTTGCTTTCTTCCAAGCTGACCGTCCAGCTCTTCAAAGCAGCTTGAAAGCTTTCACATTGCTGGAAATCCTTTTCACATGGAATGGCCATTCGATTATGTGCATTCACATCTAAGGGTCTGCTCATATTCGGCCTTTCACACCTATTGGCCATTGAAGTACTCAAGAAGCTATAAAACTACTCAAGGCTGTTCAGCTAATCAAAGCAGCATAATTAAGCTTGTTCTTCCCTCTTGGCCGAACCTAAAGTGACTAATCAGCTCAACATTTAATTCCACCAGCTTGGGAGCTTCAAAGGACGTCCTAGGAAACTTCAAGGAAATTTCTGTTTCCTTAAGCTGTTATTTGCTGTCCATTCAGCTCACTAAAATGCCTATTCGACTAGCTCATGTAATGGCTATAAATATTTAGCTCATTTCATTTTGTAAGGACTTTTTGATCATTTGATGAACTATTTTGTTCTTGTGAGAATTCAATTCTCTTTGTTCTCTTTAGGACTGGACTGACTTATCAAGCTTAGCCTTGTGGCGTCAATTCCTTCCTTGTTTCCGAACTTATCACTTCCGAGTGTGGTGTTCGAATATACCTTTGGTTCCTATCTTGCTAGATAGCGGGTCAAGGTTCCCTTATCAATTTCCCAAAATCGAATCACCTAAGAACTATATAAGACACGGGTCAACAATTCTCTTATTGTTGGTTCTATCTTAGCCCTTAGCCGAAACCCATCCGTCTTTTCCATTAAACTATCTTTGAACCCTTTTGTTGAACCTATTTTCTATCTTCTTCTAGCCTTCTTTAAAACGAGATGAGACTTACTCAATTTCTCGATCGGGCAACTATTACGACTCGAACAGCAACAATCAAAATCGAATCATTTGGTATCAGAGCTAGCTAAAATCGGGGAGTACGAACATTCGTGAAGTTCCAGGGTAAGTTTTGAAAAAAAAATAAAAAAAAATCGTTTGCAATGGAATATATACATTTAGAATATTTGTATTGAAAAAAAAAGAAAGAAATTCGAAAAAAAAAATTTGTGTGAAAAAAAAAGAGAGAAAAAAAAAAAGGAAGAGATTTGAATTTTGTTTTTAAAAAAGAAAGAAGTTGTTTTGAAAGTGCTCAATTTGTTCCCGATCTTCCAAATCTATTTCTGCCCACAATCAACCCATTGCGTCACACTTTCAGCCCTTCTTTTTTCTTTTTTCAGCCTTCCCAATACCCAAACATCATCTACCCTTGTTAACCCTTTGAAACTGACCCTTAAGCTTGCTTCTAAGTCTAAACGAGTCTTCTGCGAACTTCGAGAGGAGAATCGATTGGAAAAAGGCAAGAGTGAGGTGAAACTAATCGAGAGAGTAAAAGCCAAAGTGTGTGAAAATTTCTTTGCGAGAGAAGTTGTGAGATTTGTTGTGTGTTTAAAATCCATGTCAAGGAGTCCGGAAAGGAATCCAATGGATGGTGTTGGTATGCGACTAGTTAGAAGTGTTGCTGCTGGTGGAAGAGTACCAGATCTTACACTCCAAGCCCTTATGCGCGAAATGGAGCTCATGTTTGACCGAAAGCTCGAACCCATCCAAGAGCGCTTGGACCGTGTTGAAGAACAAGGTCAGCAAGAAAGAGCTCCACAAAATTCGAGAAGGGAGCGAAGACGTGCGAGAGTCAATGAAGACGATCTCTACGATCCAAGTAACGTGGAGAGTGACCAAGGTTCTACTCAAAGCGGAAGACGACAAGGCCAGCGAAATCGAGGCCTTAGAGAATGAGATCGAGTGGACGACAACCTTAAAAACAACAAGATGGCCATTCCCCCGTTCTAAGGGAAAAATGATCCCGAGGCATACTTGGAGTGGGAGAAAAAGATAGAACTTGTCTTCGAGTGTCATAATTACTCGGAGAGCAAGAGAGTGAAGCTCGTGGCCATAGAGTTCTCGAACTATGCCATAGTATGGTGGGATCAACTCGTGACTAGCCGAAGAAGAAACGGTGAAAGACCCATCTCAACTTGGACCGAAATGAAGGTTGTCATGAGGAAGCGATTCATTCCTTCCTACTACCACCGAGACCTTTATCAACGTTTGCAAAGCCTTACTGATTGCTGTGAAGTCAGAGTTTTAAATTTATAAAGATAATGATCGAACCTGGAAACTAACTATGGCAATGATTGAGGCAAGCGCACCTATCGAACAGTAGTATAGCTTAGGCAAGACCGGATTGTCGAACCCAAAGGAACTAAAAGTACTAATACTAACTTTCTTTTTATTATTTAGCCTAAGAATTAAGCGAATGGTTGTTTAATCTAAATTAGTTAATCTACTAAAACTAAAGACTCTAAAGAAGAATGAATTTGGGGAAATAACTTGAGGAAAAACCAATTAATTAAGACGACACCCAAGGAAGAATCCACCTAAACTTCACTTGTTATCTAACTCTGAACTGCACGATTTATTCATTTGACTTGATCCGTAGGATTCCCTAATTTATATTAAACCCTCTCTCGAGGCTTATAACGTCTAACCCTAGGTTTATTAATTGAAATCTCTTTCTAATTAAAACCCTAGAATTGCATTAACTCGATCTATGGACTCCCATATTAGGTTTCACCCTAATCCGCAAACGCTCACACCCTATCTCTAGGCGCGCGATCAACTCCGCTTAACTATGCTAGATCTACTCTTAGGCAGGGACTTTTGCTCCTCCACCTAAGCACATGAAACTTGAATTAATATCCGCGAAATATCAACACAAGAATTAAGAACACATAATTAAGAACAAATCAAATATTTATCATATAGTTCAGCAAACGATAACAAGATTCATCTAAGTTTCATCCCCCTCAGGTATCTGAGGGTTTAGTTCATAACAATAAAAGAAAACATCTCAGAAGAAAAGATAAAACAAAACATAAGAAATCCCTAAAACCCCTAAAGAAATTGAAGAGGAGATCCTCCGTCTTGAGTAGAATTCTGGCTTCTTGAGATGGATCAACCGGTTATCTCCGAGCGAATTCCCACAAATCTGCCCTCTCTGGCCTAGCAAGACGCCCCTAAACGGTAGCTTTAGGCTCCCGTCGACTCCCCCCATTTAGGTCATACTTAGGGTGTATTTATAGGCTTTTGGAATGTGTTTATTTGCCCCTAAGTATCCAAATCCGATTGAAATTACTCTTTTCTGCGGCAGGGACACGGCCATGGCACATGCCCGTGTGAATCATCTTTAGGCCGTGTTCAGACTTTATTAATGAGGCACGACCGTGTATGTCGTGGCTTAGACCGTGTTCGATATTATTGAGGAAGCACGGCCGTGTGGTCTTAGGCCCAGGCCATGTTGATTTCGTGCTTTGGCCCATTTGGCTCATTTTAAGCCCGTTTCTTATTCTTTTCATCCTCCGGTGCTTCCCTGAGTATAAAACATGAAAAGAAAGGATTAAGGCCACCTTTTAAAATAAATCAAAGGATAAATCATCCAAAAGTATGCTAAATGTGGGATTAAAATATGTTACTTTTACGGTTTATCACATACCCCCACACTTAAGCTTTTGCTTGTCCTCAAGCAAAATTCTCAACTTACAATTAAAACGAATTTTCCATGATTCAATATTCCTATCAACAATGTCTCATCATAATTCATAGATAATTTATACATGGATAATTTAACTCAAAGAGTCCTAAAGATTCAAACAATCTAAGTCATACATTTGTAGCACAAAACATAGGTGTTTCCCCTCATCTAAATAATTACCTCTGATTCAATATCTACAAGGGTTGACGTCCTCACTAAAGATTCACTCAAATCACTCGAAGTGTTTAAGGTTCAGAATTAAGTACTCAAATGTCAAACCTGAAAAGTTAATCCCATAGGCTTGCATGAAAATCAAATCTCCACCACTGTAATATGAGATGATGTACAAATCAAAAGGTCTTTGAAAGGGTTGTAACGGGGCTTGGGTTAAAGGTGTGGTTAAAGGCTGAATTAGAGGGTTAGAATCGAGATTGACCCGAAAAATTACCTAACCAGAAACAATGAACTAAATAAAAGTAATTACATCAACTGAAAGCTAATAACACTAATAATACGAGCTTCTTCTTCAATATTTGGAATTCAAACGTATAAGCTAATTTAATCACAAACTAAAAATGAATAATGACTATACTTTGATTGTTTTTTTAAGAACAACTCATAAATACATAACAAAGGATAAATTACTGAAATAAAAAACATAGTTAGGCTATTAATCAAATCAAATCTCGATATAAGGGTAGTCAAAAGGAATGGTGATAACAAAAACAAAGGGTTTCTGGGTTAACATTAGTGGGTGAGTCAATAAAAAGGGTTGTTAGGACCAAAGGGGTTCACTAGGGGTTAATTATGAAGGTAGGCTTTTTATGGAGTAAGTGGGTTAAATCCTAGGTGCCTTTATCATTTCTGTATATCAAATCAAAGATGTGGTCTCGACATGTATAATCGATGCAAGTTCTAGAATAAAAAATCAATGTTAACACACTCATAATCAATAAAGTGAGCAAGAAAAAGAATTTATGCTCTATAAGGCTCAAAATCTCACAAAAAATTATGGGTATTTTGATGTCAACCTCGTAAATTTCAAACTTCAAAGTAATATTCAAATTCAGGTAGACAACCTAGAAATTTTTTTTTTTAATTTCTGAAAAATAGACATATCATGCTTGATTCTCTAGTATTCTTAGAATTCAATCATCAATGCACAATTATCAATGACTTAATCTAAAACATATCAATAAAAATCATAAATCATGGAAATTTCATCCTAATTAGTAATATGAGAAAAATTACTTAAAAACAAGATTAAATTCAGGGATTTGAGAATAATGCAAAAAGTTTGGCACCTAATTTCAGGAATTTGAGAATAATGAAAAAAATTAGGCACCTTTTTAGGTTGTTTTCACCCCCCACACTTAAGACGTACATTGCCCTCAATGTACAAAGATATAATAACTCAAACATAATCAAATCATAAGATATGGGGAGAAGTGAAACTTCCTGAATTTTAGATGAAATCCTTGGAGGATGTGGAAAATACGTTGGAGGGGTCGGTCTGGATGACGATCCTACGCTAGGTGAAGAAATTGGGTAGCTCGTGGAGGATTAGCCAGGATATAATAATAATTAAAACTATACTAATTAAATAATTAAAGAAAAGCAAGCTACAGTGAAGAAAAATAAAGATGAAACTAAAATTAAAAGAAAAGATGGATGGACCGTAGAGTCCTTATTGTTGGGTGTGATTTCTAAGGCTGGGTATATGGTGGTGGTCGTGGTTTGATTCCCTAGCAGCCTGTAGAACCTGACACTAAGAAACTAAAATAAAATAAACTAAATTAAGCAGAAGAGAAGTAAAGATAAAAAAATTGAAGCAAAAGAGAAAAATGAAATTAAAACTAAATGGCCTCAAATGTCCTTGGCTTGTCGAATGATTGAAGCGGCCAGCATGAACTTATGTAGGTCGGTCTCCCTGAGGGAGACTGTGCTGGGATCCTTCCATTTCTTCGACATGGCCAGAAGAATGCTATAAGAATGAAGAATGCTAAGAAGGTATGGTGTAAGGGTGTAAATGAGGAAGAAGGGTGAAAGTTGCAAAGGGGTGAAAAGTTGAGAGTTAGTAGGAGAAGAGAAAAAGGAGGGGGTTTAAATAGATTTTCAAGCCTGGTACAACCCCACGCCCGTGTACCGTGGGCGTGCTAAGTCACACGGCCACATCGCACGACCGTGGTGGGCTTCGTTTGTTTCTCCCACGCCCATGCTCAGGTCACCACGCCCGTTGGTACTAAGTCAGTGTCATCCACGGTCGTGGCATTTTGTCGGTGTCCGTGGGTTGGTGGTTGGAGTTTGTGACTCAAATATTTGATTCTTTCTAACTTGTACCCTCTCTGTCGTGTCAGTACGGCGATTCTGTACTTCCACACGGCCACGGCCACGGTCGTGTGCAAGGTCATGTGGCCTGGAAATCTGCACTTTTGGTTAGTTTAAAGTTAGATACTATAAAGAAAGGATAAAATAGACAAAATAGGAATGTAAAAGTTAATGGGGTTAGTATTCAGGTTGCCTCCCGAGAAGCGCTCGTTTATAGTCTTAAGCTGGACTCTCCTCTCATTTGTATGTTCATGGTGGTTTGAGGAGTTGAAAGTCCTTCCTCATGCTATCGGTATTATCATGATAGAATTTAAGTCGAGATGCGTTTATATTGAAAGTGCCAAAGATAGGGTTACTTACCTCGACTGTTCCGTATGGAAAAACACTGATTACCCTAAACAGTATTTCTTTGTTTGTGTTAGGGTCAGGGGGAGATGTTCTAGGGTCTGTTTTTTCTATCAATACCTGATCTCCGATTTTGAACTTGTTTGCTTCGTGGAGTGGCTCTGGTTCTGCTTCGTGTATTCCTAATTTTTCCTTGAAATGCATCTTCCACTCGTCTAGATCATCAATCTGAATCCCTTGTTCTTCGTGTGTTATTTCTTTGTTGGCACATGGTATAGAATCGGGTTCAGTTGTTTTCTTTCCTGGTGTTTCCTGAAAAGAAGGGTTAACCAAATGGTTATCAATAGTATTTGTTTTCTCACCTGGATTACTCGATATTCTAGCCGAGTCGAGAGCTTGGAGAGTGACTGTCTCATTACCTACACGAAGTATTAGTTCTCCTGCATTAATATCGATTTTAGTTCTAGCAGTTGCTAAGAATGGTCTTCCTAAAATTAAGGGAATCAAATTATCCTAATCCATGTCTAAGACAACAAAATCTACTGGGAAAACGAATTTATCAATTTTTACAAGAACATCTTTGATAATACCCCTAGGAATTCTAACAGTTTTATCTGCTAGTTGAATGCTCATCCTAGTTTGCTTGGGTTTCCCTAAACCTAGTTGTTTAAAAAATTTATAAGGCATGACATTTATGCTTGCCCCTAGATCAGCTAACGCATTATCAATAGATAAACTACCAATTAAGCATGGAATTGTAAAACTCCATGGATCTTTTAATTTCTGTGGTAGTTTATTTTGCAAGATTGCCGAGCACATTGCGTTTAGTTCCACGTGTGATGCCTCGTCTATCCTTCGTTTGTTCGTCAAAAGCTCTTTTAAAAATTTTCTAGAATCTGGCATCTGTGAAAGAGCTTCAAGTAATGGTAAGTTAATATGTAATTTCTTTAAAAGTTTAAGAAACTTACCGAACTGTTCCTCTGTGTCGTCTCTCCTTAATGCTTCGGGATATGGTATGTGAGGTTGGTACTCTTTGATTACCAGTTTTGGCTTATTATTACTTACCTCAACCTTACCTTCTTTGACCACATTCTCTTGTCTTGAATTGGGCTCGTCTAACCCTTCACTTTCTTGAGCTAATATGGCTTGGATTTGCTCCTTTGGGTTAATATCAGTGTTGCTTGGTAGACGCCCTTGTGGTCGTTCAGAAATTATCTTTGCGAGTTGTCCAACTGCGTTAGTAAGTTGTCCAACTGTCTTAGTGAGTTCCTCCACTTGGCTCTCGATCCCTTTAATTGATGCCTGTTGATTCTTAAGGGTGGTCTCAGTGTCTTGGAGACGGTTATCTGTAGCTGCCATGAATTTTGTCAGTATCTCTTCAAGGTTCGGCTTCTTCTCCTGTGGATAGGGCTGATTTTGGAAATTTTGAGGAGGTTGTTGTCTTTGATTTCCTTGATTTCCTTGTCCTCCCCATGAAAAATTTGGGTGGTTCCTCCAACCTGGATTATAATTATTACTATAAGGGTTATTATTAGATCTAAAGTTGTTACCTATATAGTTCATCTGTTCGCTTTCTGTGCCCGGTTGGTAGGGTGGTTACTCAGGATTCGCCACAATTCCACTTGTGTCACACTGCATTACTGGATGTACCTGCGAAGAACACAAACTATCAAGCTTTTTATTCATCATCTCTACTTGTGTTGATAGCATGGTTACTGCATCGATGTTGAAAACTCTGACTGATTTTGTTGGTTTTGTCCTTGTAACCTGCCACTGATAGTTATTCAGTGACATCTCTTCAATAAACTCGTAGGCTGCTCCATGATTTCTGTTGTTCAGGGTTCCACCGGCGGCTGAATCAATTAGTTGCCTCGTTGAGGGGTTTACACCGTTATAGAAAGTTTGGACTTGGAGCCACAAGGGTAAACCATGGTGTGGACACCTTCTCAAGAGATCCTTGTATCTCTCCCATGCGTCGTATAATGTCTCTAAATCCATCTGCACAAAAGAAGAGATATCATTCCGTAATTTGGCCGTTTTGGCCGGTGGGAAATATTTTAATAAAAATTTTTCGGTCATTTGGTCCCATGTGGTGATTGACCCTCGTGGTAACGAGTTTAACCACTGTTTGGCTTCATTCCTTAATGAAAAGGGAAATAACCAAAGCCGTATGGCATCATCAGAAACGCCATTTATTTTGAAGGTATCACAGAACTCTAAAAAATTAGCTATATGAGTGTTTGGGTCTTCGTCCTGCAAACCATCAAATTGAACAAATTGTTGAATCATTTGTATAGTGTTAGGCTTTAATTCAAAATTATTAGCAGCTATTGCAAGCCTAACAATACTTGATTCTGCTCCTGTTAAATGAGGTTTAGCATAATCATACATAGTACGTGGAGCATTATTTTCTGCCACATCTTGTGGTGGTGGATTATTCTCATCCATCCCTTCAGTAGGATTGGATTCGTCCTCTCGCTCTTTTTCTGTGTAATTTAGGGCTCGCCTAATTTCTCTGCGATTCCTGCGAGCGGTGGCTTCAATATCACTATCGTATACTAGTGGTCCTCTCGGGTTCCTTCTAGTCATAAACTAGAGGTACCTGGAAGGAAGAAGAAATAAAAGAAGAAAAAATAGCAAATTAAATAAGAAATAAAATTAAATTGCAAAAAAAAAAGGATAAAGTAATAAAAATAGAGTGTTCTTAATATTTTAGTTCCCCGGGAACGGCGCCAAAAACTTGATCGCTGTGAAGTCAGAGTTTTAAATTTATAAAGATAATGATCGAACCTGGAAACGAACTATGACAACGATTGAGGCAAGCGCACCTATCGAACAGTAGTATAGTTTAGGCAAGACCGGATTGTCGAACCCAAAGGAACTAAAAGTACTAATACTAACTTTCTTTTTATTATTTAGCCTAAGAATTAAGCGAATGGTTGTTTAATCTAAATTAGTTAATCTACTAAAACTAAAGACTCTAAAGAAGAATGAATTTGGGGAAATAACTTGAGGAAAAACCAATTAATTAAGACGACACCCAAGGAAGAATCCACCTAAACTTCACTTGTTATCTAACTCTGAACCAGACGATTTATTCATTTGACTTGATCCGTAGGATTCCCTAATTTATATTAAACCCTCTCTCGAGGCGAATAACGTCTAACCCTAGGTTTATTAATTGAAATCTCTTTCTAATTAAAACCCCTAGAATTGCATTAACTCGATCTATGGACTCCCATATTAGGTTTCACCCCTAATCCTAAGCAACGCTCACCACCCTATCTCTAGGCGCGCGATCAACTCCGCTTAACTATGCTAGATCTACTCTTAGGCAGGGACTTTTGCTCCTCCACCTAAGCACATGAAACTTGAATTAATATCCGCGAAATATCAACACAAGAATTAAGAACACATAATTAAGAACAAATCAAATATTTATCATATAGTTCAGCAAACGATAACAAGATTCATCTAAGTTTCATCCCCTCTGTATCTCGAGGGTTTAGTTCATAACAATAAAAGAAAACATCTCGAGAAAAAAGATAAAACAAAACATAAGAAATCCCTAAAACCCCCTGAAGGAATTGAAGAGGAGATCCTCCGTCTTCAGTAGAATTCCGGCTTCTTGAGATGGATCAACCGGCTATCTCCGAGCGAATTCCCATAAATCTGCCCTCTCTGGCCTAGCAAGACGCCTCTAAACGGTAGCTTTAGGCTCCCGTCGACTCCCCCCATTTAGGTCATACTTAGGGTGTATTTATAGGCTTTTGGAATGTGTTTCTTTGCCCCTAAGTATCCAAATCTGATTGAAATTGCTCTTTTCTGCGGCAGGGACACGGCCATGGCACACGCATGTGTGAATCGTCTTTAGGCCGTGTTCGGACTTTATTAATGAGGCACGGCCGTGTATTTCATGGCTTAGACCGTGTTCGAGATTATTGAGGAAGCACGGCCGTGTGGTCTTGGGCCCAAGCCGTGTTGATTTCGTGCTTTGGCCCATTTGGCTCGTTTTAAGCTTGTTTCTTATTCTTTTCATCCTCCGGTGCTTCCCTGAGTATAAAACATGAAAAGAAAGGATTAAGGGCACCTTTTTACATAAATCAAAGGATAAATCATCCAAAAGTATGCTAAATGTGGGATTAAAATATGTTACTTTTACGGTTTATCACATACCCCCACACTTAAAAAATATGGGATCAACCATGACATCGCTAACATAGTGGAATAGCAACACTATGTCGAAGTGATGGACATGGTTCACATGGCCATCAAAGTCGAAAAGCAACTCAAACGAAAGGGAGTTAGCCGATCCTACTCTAGTCCATAAACCAGCAAATGGAGCCAAGGAGCCAACAAACCCCCTATTCGAACAAAGGAGCTTGTTGTACTAGCCAAATCTAATCAACCCGATGGTGAGATGAGTAAGAACAAAAACGAACCCGTTCCAAATCGTACAAGAGATATCAAATGCTTCAAGTGTCAAGGAGGGGGACACATAGCCAGCCAATATCCCAACCGACGAGTCATGGTGGTAAGGGCCAATTGTGAGATCGAATCTGAGGAAGAAAACAAAAACGATCCCGAAATTCCTACGGATGAAGAAGAAGATTTGGAGTACCCGATTGAATGAGAAATCCTTATGTTGAAAAGAAGTCTCAGCATCCAAAGTGCTGAAACCGAGCAACAAAGGGAGAACATTTTCCACACCCGATGCCACATCCAAGGCAAGGTATGTAGCATGATCATCGACGGAGGGAGTTGTACCAATGTCGCAAGTAGCATGCTAGTGGAAAAGCTTGGTTTAGCCACGACCAAGCACCCGAATCCGTATAAGTTACAATGGCTAAACGACGGAGGCGAGCTCAAAGTGACAAAACAAGCCGTTGTAGTATTTTCTATCGGGAAGTATCAAGACGAGGTGGTGTGTGACGTAGTGCCAATGCACGTGGGACATATCCTTTTGGGGGCATCCATGGCAGTTCGATAGGCGTGTAATCCACGACGGATATACAAACTGTTACACATTCAAACACCTAGGCAAAAATGTAACCCTAGTACCCCTCACCCCGAAACAAATGTACCAAGACCAACTAAAATTAAAAGAGTCTGTAGAAAAAGCAAAAGAAAAAGAGCAAGAAAAAAAGAATGAAAAAGAAAAAGAAAAGAGAGTCGAGAAAAAGAAAGGAAAGAGTGAGAAAAATGAGGTAAAAATACGAGTTGAAAAAGAAAAGCAAAAAAGAAAACGAGAGTGGTAAAATGAGTGTTTTTGCAAGAAAAAGAGAAGTGAGGAAATCATTGTTGATACGCCAGCCCATTCTTGTACTTATGTACAAAGAATGTCCTTTTGAATCTAACGATTTTGACAAAACTTTGCCTTCTTCTGTTGTGTCTTTGCTTCAAGAATTCAAGGACGTATTTCCGGAGGAGATACCGAGTGGATTGCCTCCCCTTCGAGGCATAGAACACCAAATAGATTTTGTGCCCGGAGCTACGATTTCGAATCATTCAGCATATCGAAGCAACCCCGAGGGGACTAAGGAGTTGCAATGTCAAGTAGCTGATTTGATGGAGAAGGGCTATATACGAGAAAGTTTAAGCCCATGTGCGGTGCCCGTTCTATTAGTGCCCAAAAAGGATGGCTCATGGAGAATGTGTGTGGATTGCCGAGCCATTAATAAAATTACCGTTAAGTATAGGCACCCTATACCTAGGCTCGATGACATGTTAGATGAACTTAGTGGTGCCAAACTCTTCTCCAAGATAGATTTGAAGAGCGGATATCATCAAATAAGCATGCGAGAGGGAGACGAGTGGAAGACGGCGTTCAAAACAAAATATGGTTTGTATAAGTGGCTAATGATGCCATTCGGCCTCACAAATGCCCCGAGTACATTTATGCGTTTGATGAATCACGTCTTGCGTTCTTTCATTGGCAGGTTTTGCGTAGTATATTTCGATGATATTTTAATATATAGCAAATCTTTGGCTGATCATATTGAACATTTACGTGTTGTTTTGGAAGTTTTACGAAAGGAAGTACTTTATGCTAACATTAAGAAATGTTCTTTTTGTACTGACAAAGTTGTGTTCTTAGGTTTTATTGTGAGTGCGGGTGGCCTTGAAGTGGATTAAGAGAAGGTTAAAGCGATTCAAGAATGGTCGTGTCCTACTAACATCAGTCAAGTTAGAAGCTTTCACAAACTTGCAAGCTTCTATAGGAGGTTTGTGCCGAACTTTAGCACCTTAGCTGCTCCCTTGATGAGTATTATCAAGAAAAACTCTCATTTTCTTTGGACTGATGAACAAGAAATTGCGTTTAATAAAATTAAAGAATGTTTGACTAATGCTTATTTGTTATGTTTACCCGATTTTAACAAGACTTTCGAAGTAGAGTGTGATGCTTCAGGGATAGGAATTGGGGCGGTCTTGACGCAAGATGGTTGACCCATTGCCTACTTCAGCGAGAAACTCAACGGGGCTACACTCAGCTATCCTACTTATGACAAGGAGATGTATGCCTTGATACGTGCGCTGGAGACATGGCAGCACTACCTATGGCCAAAAGAATTTATCATACATACGGACCACGAGGCCTTGAAGCACTTAAAGGGTCAAACCAGGTTGAACAAACGCCATGCTAAGTGGGTAGAGTTTCTGGAATCTTTTCCTTACATGATTAAGTATAAACAAGGTAAAGAAAATATTGTTGCAGATGCTCTATCACATAGGTATGCTTTAATTAACCATTTGGATGCTAAGTTGCTTGGATTTGCTTATTTGAAAGATTTGTATGAAAATGATTCTGACTTTGGTAAAGTATACAAGTTGTGTGTGCAAGGTTCTCATGATAGGTACTTTCGGCAAGATGGATTTCTTTTCTGAGAGAACAAGCTTTGTATACCCTAAGGATCAATTAGAGATGTGCTAGTCAATGAAGCACATAACGGGGGTCTAATGGGTCACTTCAGCATAGCCAAACCTTGGCTACACTTCAAGAGCTCTTTTATTGGCCGAAGATGAAGCGAGATGTGGCTAAAGTATGTGAGCATTGCATAGCCTGCAAGAAGGCTAAATCAAAGATCAAGCCTGTAGTAGCCCATTATTGCCCGGGCCCATATCATAAATAAATAATAATAAAAAAACAACAAAATACCAAATGTCCATTTTAAAGTCCATTTTACAACCTGTTATACCCAAGCCCAAATACCAGGACCTGTTACACCTAGGCCCAATCGATCTAAAACAGCCTACCCAGACCCAATTACACCCAAAACAGAGACGGCCCAAAAGGGCCCAACACTAAACAGTCTTAGAAGCCTAGGGTTTCTAAAACCCTAGGCGCCGCAAGCGCCCAGCACGAACCCTCGCGCCGCAGCCACCAGCCTCTCCTCGCGCCGCAATCCGTGCGTGCGAATTCGCCTATCCCCGAGATCTCGTCACTCACCTGCGAAACAAGGAAAGAACACCACAGCAAAAGGAAAGAAATGGCAGAAAAACTAGCAAAACAGATTTTGTTTCTATTTTTTCGATTTATTTCAGGGCTATATAAACCCCAAAGCAACCTGTAACAAATACACACAGAAAGAATACAAAAAAAGATACGAAATAAAAGCAAAAGAAAATCTTCAGAAAAGCAGAGGTGATTCTCGATGATATTTTCATTATTATTATTATTTTTTTGTCTCGTGCAATTTAAATAAGCATAAAGAAGAAAGGTTTACCTTTAAAAGCGAAAATTTCATTGGCCTCGACGCCATATCTGATGGCGCGCGCGAGGAGGCGCGTCGCGACAGACACGCGTAGATCGGATCAAGACTGGCCAAGGCAAAGGATAGAGAGAATTTTTTTGAAACTCGGTTGTTTTTTTTTAAAAACAGGGTGCAAATGATTTTTTTTCTGAAAAACTGACTTATATAGCAGTATAAAAACGATGTCGTTTTTGCTTAAGCCAATAAGCATTAAAACGACGTCGTTTAAAAGGCCATGATCCGCGTGTTGACCCGACCCGGGGAGGATCTGCATGTTTTTGTTATAAGGTCTAATTTCTCAATAGGTCCTTCCGCATTATTTTAATCTTATAATTACGTTCGGTTACATTTCTTTTTTATTTACAATTGGGCCCAGAATTATTGCTTATGTTTCAATTTGGTCCCTCGGGCTATTTAAAGACTGATATCAGAACAGCGCCGTTTAAGAGATAGGGCGTAATTGCCTAATAGGTCCTTATATTTTGGCGCGTGTTTCAATATCATCTTTTTTTTATAATTTTACTCCTGATTTTCATTTATTTTCTGATTTGATCCTTGTTTATTTAATTCTTTTTATTTAATTCTTATTTTTAATTATTTCAGTATTATATGTATAAAATTATTATCTATTATTTTATTTTATTAAGTTTAATATTATTTATATATTATATATTATTTTAAAAATGTGTACATTAATTATTATATTATACATTATAAAATTATATATTATTATATTATATTATATTATATGTATAATTTAAATTATTTTATCATTTATATTATATAAATTTTGTATATCATATAACATATATTGTTTATATTATTTATATTAAATATGTAGTTTTTATAATTATCGTATTATAAATATATTTTTTATTTTAAGTTATATACTATTTGCTTATAATTGTTTTTATCATATATTATTATTTATATTTTTATGTACTAAATTATTAAATTATAAGTATCCTTATATTTTTCATATACTTTAAAGTTTTATATTATTCATTTAAATATATTGTTTATATCATTCATCTTTCTAATAGATTTCCCATGTAAAGTGTTTTATTTATTTAGTAGTTTTTTATTTATTTGTTATTTATTGCTTATATCTTTTGTTTGTCCATGTTCTTTTATTTATTTTTTATTTTATGATTGCTTTAGTATAGTTATTTTATTATTATTCATTATCTTATATTTTTTTATTGTCTATATTAGTATTAATTGTTAATATAACTTGTAATTATGGTGAATGACTACATAGAATTTATATTTTGTAAGGCATTGATACAATATCTTCTTCAAATCATTTTTTATAAGAAATACATTTTATTAAAATTGTCGCATTTTTATTCAAAGTCTTTCTAAAAACATGGTGATACATAATATTTGGGGTTTCGAGAAGAATCGTGCCCTAACTCACTGGGTTTCGATTTTTCTCGTTAAACCTAAAATATTAAGTATGTAACACCCTGGTTTAGGGGCTGTGCATATTGGGTATAAATCAAGTGTTAGTAGGTTTTTGGGAGTGCTTGGATGAGTTTTAGAGGTTCTAAGAATGCTTGGATGAAAGGGAAAGGCTTTGGAAAATTTTTGATTTTTAGGGTATAAAGGGGAAATAGGGCAGGAAGGCCTTAAAAATAAATTGGGGGAGTTTAAAACGCAAGAAAGGATCTGGCAAAGTGGCGTGGAGGCGCTGCTTGGGGGCTTTGGAAGGTGACGCCTAGGGGAGCAATGGTTCGAGCTTTGAGGCGCAGCAATTTTTGTTTATTTTTGTGCGTCAAGGGACTGGGCTAAGTATGCCTTAAAATTAATGGTGTGGCTTGGTGGACATGAAAGTCCAATTGGCGGAGTGGCTAGCGTCGCGCCACTTAGACGCTGGAGGAGAGAGAGGGCACGGTTTCGAGGGCCTGGAGCGGCATTTTGGCATTTTTATTTTGTTATGTGGTGATGGGCTGAAGAAGGCAGGATTTAAAAATAAATAAGGGGGCTTTATGGCATGAAAGGCGGGCTGGAAGAGTTGGCAAGGGCGCTGGAAGAAGGGCTGATCGTGAGGTCTTTGGTTCGAATCTAAGGTGCAGACACTTTGTTTTCTTTTTTTAAGGTCATGTGAATTGGCTGCACATGGCCTTTGTTTCTTTCGGCTGGAGTTTGTCAAGCACATGGACTCTTTGTTTTTATTATTATTATTTGATAAGATAATGGAGATAGATAAGGATATTATTAAGATTAATTGGATTATTATTTGATTAATCAACAAGAGTTGGCAAGAGAAAAAGTAGGATATGTTAATTCAAATTCAATTTGAATTGCTTCAAATGAGTGGCCTAGAATTATTTTAGGTAGTGAGTGAATTTTTAAACACTTCAAGGAGAAGTGGACGGCAAGCTCAAAAGGGGGGGTGCCGAATGCCTATAAAAGCACCTATGTGCCATCTTATTTTTTTTTTCTTCATTTGATGCATAGCCGAATTTTACCCTTCCCAATATTCCATTTTTTTCAATTCTTTTTCATTCCCCGAAAACCATTCTCTTTTCTTAGTCTTTTGCGAATTCTCCACACTTCCAAATCTCATCTATTTCTTTTCTTCTTAAATCGAAATCCCTATATTTTCCTATCTCTCATAGCCGAATAACCTCCACCCTTGTTGCCAAAATCTCCTTCCCCTATTAAGATTCCTTGTGGCGAATATCGGGAAGACAGAGGTGTTCTCGGATTTCTTGTGGCAATCGATTAGTGAAGGTACTCAGGATATTTCAATCAAGCCTTCATTTGTTAATTGTTGACGTTGGTAAGTGGTGGTAAGGGCCTATTGTTAATGGATTATTATTTTAAGTGATTAAAAGCGAAGGCGATTGACATTGTTCAATGATGATTATAGTTTGTGAACCCGATTCGTGATTCGGGTGCTGAAGCTAGTATTCAAAGCGAGTAGGTAAGATCTAATTTGAGCAAGTTATTTAGTAGTGATTAAGCCGAAGATTACTAACATAAGGTTGCCGATTATTAGGGAAGCAGAACGCTTGGAGTAATTATTTAAAGGCACTCGGGTAAGGATTCGGGTTCAAAAGGAGAACCCTTTTTAAATATTTGGTTTGGCCGAGTAGGCCATAGTACTAATCCTATGTTGGCCGAATATAGGTGCAGAGAGAACTGTGGTGACCAACATCTCTTTGCGGGATTTAGACGATTCAGTGGTGACAGGTGTGTACATACACACTTATAATTAACTAATTGTAATAGAACTATTGTGTGTGCTAACCTGATCTATGTAGATTTGGGTTTAATACCATGAATGGTATAAGCAAGGATCCGGGTAAGTCCCTGATTGATTATGTGATTTTTATGATGCTTTTGGAAAGCATGAGGTGTTGTTTATGACTAAATGATAAATTTGTTATATATGAGTGAAAATATGATGGCATGAATATCGTGATTATTTGATACGGGTTGATGAGAGGAGGGGGCAGTAATGTTCGTGCCGACGGGCACCAGTGTTTTGGTAACACACTGTGACTACGGTCACCAGAGGTTTGGTACCTCCAGAGGTTTGGTACCTCATAGCGACTCGTCCCCGTGGTTAACACCACCGTGGGTTGGCCCCACTTGAGATATGATAAATCGTCGCGGTGATTTGGTATCACACGATGGGTTGGCCCCATCAAACGATTTGTGTCTTCGGACACGGAGGTTTGGCACCTCCAAAGATTTGGCATCACATCCGCGACTATATGTCACCAAAGTGGTTTGGCACCACCAGGTGTTTTGGTAACACATTGTGACTACGGTCACCAAATGGTTTGGTACCACATGGGGTAGACAAAGGCGTTTGGTTGGCTAGGTCGGGTGCATGACTTAGTACATGATGTTTGATTATATGCTGTGTATGAAATTGTTTAAATACGGGGGAAGGGTTACATACTGAGTCTTGGTGACTCACCTTCTCCTTTAACATTTTTCAGGTGACTCGTAGATGGCGGTTGAGGAGCCGGTTGGACTCGAGGTGGCCATGCAGTGGACTCGAATAAATTGAACGTTAAACTTAGCTATTTTATTTTATTATTGGTTTATTTTTATTTCGGATTTAATAAGGCCTACTGATATTTTATTTTATTTTATTTTGTTGTTATTTTTCATATGTCGAATAATTGTTTTAAACTATGATTACCAATATTAAATTAAAGTCACATGTTTTCCCAAATTAACACGAAAATGTTTTCATAGTGCCATCGGGCACACTCGATATTCCATAATAACTTGGTTGAATTAACTTTTAAATAAACTCTAGGTAAGGTTTTCCAAAATCTTTTCCACTGTAGCAACTCGGATTCGGCCATAGTGTTTGGGCCGGGTTTGGGTTGTTACAAAATTGGTATCAGAGCCCAGTTCAAAGCTCGGCTGTGGGGGCCCAAGGCCCAAAAATGTTTTGGTAGGCCTTATGGAATGATTTTTGGTTTTTGAACAGCATGGCCCGAGTCTCCGGCACCAATCCGCCCAGGTAAGTACATCTAAACCCCTTGGTGAATTATATTCTGTAGAAGGGTAGGAAGCATGGAACATAGATAGACTTATAGGAGCTTGAACCCTAGGATTAGGCTACTCAAGCACGCAAACGAAGCATAAGACTTAAGGAACTAAACCAACCTATGACTTAGTCAATGAGCTAGGTGTGGTAACCCTCATGCATGTCTAGGATTGGATCCGGAAGAGCCCAGTATTTAAGCGGTCCTCGTGACTCACCTCCTCTTCAAAGGTATCCTACCTGGTGCGTAGCTTCGGTTCACCCTAACTCAGAGGGCTCGGTGGTGTGGCAACCTGCAGGCGCATGTCTAGAAAGGTTCGGTGGGAGCTTGGTACTTAAGCAATCCGCGTGACTCACCTCCTCTCCACTCGAACCCGCCTGGTGCGTAGCTTTGGTTCACCCCGACCAAGAAGGCTCGGTCATAGGCTAAACATAATGACTAAAACCCGAAAGGACCTAGCCATGTTTTCGAAAGGAAGGAAACAACAAAATCGAGTTTCAAAATTTTTTTAAAAAAATTACTCTTCCAACCAAAAGAACAACTCTTTTACAATGTTTTCCCCAAAAAAGTTTGATTTGTGGAAAATTACGAAATGCCCTTAGGGGTAAAATTACTAAAATGCCCTTGGTTCATAAAATATCAACTCAATGATTTTGTCCAAAAATTTCAATTACTTCTCAAATATTCAACCCTACTTTGAAAATCATCAATAAAATATTTTGGTTTTGGAAAATTACTAAAACGCCCTCAAATTGCAAAATTACCAAAATGACCTTGACTTCTGAACTTTTTGCAAACAACAACGTTTTAAGAAAGAAAAACTTGCAAAAGGAACTCTCAGAGTTTTACAACTGTTAAAATGTTCCAGATTTATTAAAAATTGCAAAATTACCCCCGATTGACAAAATTACCAAAATACCCCTGGTTTCCGAAATGATGCCCTAACTTCAAATTTTGCAAATTTTTCAGAAATGCTCTTCAATTTTGGGAATTTCAAAGTGACCTGTTTTATTAAAGTTTTGGAAATTTCTCAGATTTGATTACGAAAATACCCTGTAGGGAAATGACGGAAATACCCTTGGGTTAGAAATGGACAGAAATGTTCGAGGAGCGAATAGGTATGGGAAGTATTAGGGAATGGATGTATGTACTTCTTTGTGTGAACTAGGATAGAAGACTGAAACCTTGTTTGCTCGAAAGAATCTCTAATTAAAATTATTTCATAAAATTCCTTCGCGACTAATCAAGTGGAACAAACGCTAATGCATAAAATTTTTCTTAATCAGATTAAAAGCGCAGTAGATAGAATGATTTCTAGAGGTCGTGGACGCCGTGGACGCGGTAGGGGTAGGATGACCGTTTCAGAACCTGTCGGGTCGGGACAGGGTTCTGAAAATGAAGTACCACCGCCACCACCTCCTACTTTTAGAGCTGAGGAGCAGGATCAGACCGGTGGTGAGGCAGAATCGCAAGCTGTATTACGAGTTCTGGAGATTGTGGCTGGGGCTGGTGGAAATTTAGGAGCTCGAAAATCTGTTCCCGAGCCGCGATTCGGTCTAACGGAGCCGAGGTATTCCGGTGTGTGCGGCATAGCACCCGGTCTTGTGAATCTTGCTAGAATCTACTGAAAAGGATTATGGACGATCTTGACCATCTAATGAGGAGAAGCTGAAAGGAGCCGTGTCGCTTCTCAAGGATGAAGCATATCGCTGGTGGCTCACCGCTCGAGATGGTGCCACGGTGGATGATCTTACATGGGACTATTTTAGAGTTGCTTTTCGTAAGAAGTATGTGGGCACCAAATATACCGATGCTCGGAGGAAAGCTTTTCCGGGGTTAGTGCAAGGAACTAAGTCGGTGTCGAATATGAGGCGGAATTCTTAAGGTGAGTAGATATGCTCGAGGCATTGTGGCTCTTCCGAACATGAGCGCTGTGTGTCCGCTTTGAGGACGGGCTTAGAGATGATTTGAGGTTGCTGATTGCCCCACAAAGCAGTTCGTGAGTTTTCGTCTCTAGTGGAAAAGGCTAAGGTAGCCAAGGGATCAAGGAGACCGTAAGACAAAAGCATGATAGGAACAACCGTAAGAGAGGCTTTGGATCGCTTGGATCGAGGCGAAGAATGTGGAGAAGAGGGCTAGATTTGGGAATCAAAAGAACCACGTAACTCGCTTTCGGTGGCCACCTCGGTGTGTTAGATGCGGAAACCCCATTCGGGAGAATGTTTGGTGGAAGTAAAGGGTGCTTTGAATGTGGGTCATTCGATCACCGTGTAAGGGATTGTCCTCGAAAGCTAGCTAGGAACCAACCTGGAGGGTCGAACCGTGCGCAAGTTAGAAATGAAGGACCACCACGGAGAGGGGTCGAGGTGCGACTAGAGGTAATGCAAATGGTAACGGGCATGGCCGAGGTGTCTTTGAAGGTGCAGAGGCGAGGCAACCAAGGTTGGTTTATGCGGTTGGTCATCGTGAGGAGGAAGATGTGCCGGGACATTACAACGGGTAAGTTTCTTATTTTGGAATACCCTCAATTGTCTTGGTTATGGTTACGTTAGTTCATTCTTATGATTGCTAGTAAAGAGTATGGAACTTGGATTATGAACGTAGGGAATGTGTAGAAAGTATGATAGTTCTTTAAGATCGAGTGCGCAGCAAAGAACGTGAGGATGACGAGTTAAGGATGCACGATTGAGCGATAATAAGTAATTTCGAGGACGAAATTATTTTTAAGGGGGTAGAATTGTAACACCACAGGTTTAGGGCTTTGCATATTGGGTATAAATCAAGTGTTAGTAGGTTTTGGGAGTGCTTGGATGAGTTTTAGAGGTTCTAAGAATGCTTGGATGAAAGGGAAATGCTTTGGAAAATTTTTGATTTTTAGGGTATAAAGGGAAATAGGCAGGAAGGCCTTAAAAATAAATTGGGGGAGTTTAAAACGCAAGAAAGGATCTGGCAAAGTGGCGTGGAGGCGCTGCTTGGGGGCTTTGGAAGGTGACGCCTAGGGGAGCAAGGGTTCGAGCTGCTGGGGCAGCAATTTTGTTTTATTTTTGTGCGTCAAGGGACTGGGCTAAGTATGCCTTAAAAATTAATGGTGTGGCTTGGTGGACATGAAATTCCAATTGGCGGAGTGGCTAGCGTGCGTCACTTAGACGCTGGAGGGGAGAGAGGGCGCGGTTTCGAGGGCCTGGAGCGGCATTTTGGCATTTTTATTTTGTTATGTGGTGATGGGCTGAAGAAGGCAGGATTTAAAAATAAATAAGGGGGCTTTATGGCATGAAAGGCGGGCTGGAAGAGTTGGCAAGGGCGCTGGAAGAAGGGCTGATGCGTGAGGTCTTTGGTTCGAATCTAAGGTGCAGCACTTTGTTTTCTTTTTTTAAGGTCATGTGAATTGGTCTGCACATGGCCTTTGTTTCTTTCTTTTTTGAGTTTGTCAAGCACATGGACTCTTTGTTATTATTATTATTATTATTTGATAAGATAATGGAGATAGATAAGGATATTATTAAGATTAATTGGATTATTATTTGATTAATCAACAAGAGTTGGCAAGAGAAAAAGTAGGATATGTTAATTCAAATTCAATTTGAATTGCTTCAAATGAGTGGCCTAGAATTATTTTAGGTAGTGAGTGAATTTTTAAACACTTCAAGGAGAAGTGGACGGCAAGCTCAAAAGGGGGGTGCCGAATGCCTATAAAAGCACCTATGTGCCATCTTATTTTTTTTTCTTCATTTGATGCATAGCCGAATTTTACCCTTCCCAATATTCCATTTTTTCAATTCTTTTTCATTCCCGAAAACCATTCTCTTTTCTTAGTCTTTTGCCGAATTCTCCACACTTCCAAATCTCATCTATTTCTTTTCTTCTTAAACCGAAATCCCTATATTTTCCTATCTCTCATAGCCGAATAACCTCCACCCTTGTTGCCAAAATCTCCTTCCCCTATTAAGATTCCTTGTGGCGAATATCGGAAGACAGAGGTGTTCTCGGATTTCTTGTGGCAATCGATTAGTGAAGGTACTCGGGGATATTTCAATCAAGCCTTCATTTGTTAATTGTCGACGTTGGTAAGTGGTGGTAAGGGCCTATTGTTAATGGATTATTATTTTAAGTGATTAAAAGCGAAGGCGATTGACATTGTTCAATGACTGATTATAGTTTGTGAACTAGATTCGTGATTCGGTCTTTGAAGCTAGTATTCAAAGCGAGTAGGTAAGATCTAATTTGAGCAAGTTATTTAGTAGTGATTAAGCGAAGATTACTAACATAAGGTTGCCGATTATTAGGAAGCGAACGTTTGGAGTAATTATTTAAAGGCACTCGGGTAAGGATTCGGGTTCAAAGGAGAACCCTTTTTAAATATTTGGTTTGGCCGAGTAGGCCATAGTACTAATCCTATGTTGGCCGAATATAGGTGCAGAGAGAAACTGTGGTGACCAACATCTCTTTGCGGGATTTAGACGATTCGATGGTGACAGTGTGTACATACACACTTATAATTAACTAATTGTAATAGAACTATTGTGTGTGCTAACCTGATCTATGTAGATTTGGGTTTAATACCATGAATGGTATAAGCAAGGATCCGGGTAAGTCCCTGATTGATTATGTGATTTTTATGATGCTTTTGGAAAGCATGAGGTGTTGTTTATGACTAAATGATAAATTTGTTATATATGAGTGAAAATATGATGGCATGAATATCGTGATTATTTGATACGGGTTGATGAGAGGAGGGGGCAGTAATGTTCGTGCCGACGGGCACCAGTGTTTTGGTAACACACTGTGACTACGGTCACCAGAGGTTTGGTACCTCCAGAGGTTTGGTACCTCATAGCGACTCGTCCCTGTGGTTAACACCACCGTGGGTTGGCCCCACTTGAGATATGGGATCGTCTGCCAGTGATTTGGTATCACACGATGGGTTGGCCCCATCAAACGATTTGTGTCTTCGGACACCAGAGGTTTGGCACCTCCAGTGATTTGGCATCACATCTGTGACTATATGTCACCAGTGGTTTGGCACCACCAGTGTTTTGGTAACACATTGTGACTACGGTCACCAGTGGTTTGGTACCACATGGGGTAGACAAAGGCGTTTGGTTGGCTAGGTCGGGTGCATGACTTAGTACATGATGTTTGATTATATGCTGTGTATGAAATTGTTTAAATACGGGGGAAGGGTTACATACTGAGTCTTGGTGACTCACCTTCTCCTTTAACATTTTTCAGGTGACTCGTAGATGGCGGTTGAGGAGCCGGTTGGACTCGAGGTGGCCATGCAGTGGACTCGAATAAATTGAACGTTAAACTTAGCTATTTTATTTTATTATTGGTTTATTTTTATTTCGGATGTAATAAGGCCTCCTGATATTTTATTTTATTTTTTTTTGTTGTTATTTTTCATATGTCGAATAATTGTTTTAAACTATGATTACCAATATTAAATTAAAGTCACATGTTTTCCCAAATTAACACGAAAATGTTTTCATTGTGCCATCGGGCACACTCGATATTCCATAATAACTTGGTTGAATTAACTTTTAAATAAACTCTAGGTAAGGTTTTCCAAAATCTTTTCCACTGTAGCAACTCGGATTCGGCCATAGTGTTTGGGCCGGGTTTGGGTTGTTACAAAGTATCCCTTTTCTTTCAAAATCGAAACCGATAAACTTCAAATCAACATTTATTCTCGGGAATTCAAAACGTTGTTGTAATATCCTAAAAAAATTGAGTATCATCTTGTTACTTGTGTTAGCTCGAGTATGATTATTATTATGTGCTTAGTATAGTTTTATGAAGGCTTGGAATTATTAGCTAAGCTAGAATGATTTTTAGTATTGAAAATATAGTGAAGTGGATTAGATGAACTTGACACTTAAGTTAATTTAAGTGTTAAATTCTAACACAAGAGGAGTTAGTGGCATAGTGGATAAGGCGCATGAAAGGTTGCTTGAGGGAAGTGGTTCGAGTAGCATGGAAGGCATATTAAGGATTTTTATGCATCCTAGCATTAAGTGTCGGTCAACTATTCATATGGATAAGATGGACAATTTTCTTTTATGGCAAGAAGACTTAAGGTTATGGTAAGCATGAAATAAGGGATAGAATTGCTAGATTTTGGGGATAAAATTTCTTCAACTTTGGGAATGTAGAGGATTTCAAGGCTTGGCTTAAGGGTGTTGTTTTGGAAACTCTCCTATGGCCATTAGTGCATGAATGTGGACGGCATGTGTGGCTAGGGGGTGGCCGAATGTTGATAGGAAGTTTGGGGGGGAATAGTTGGCCAACTTTAGCATTTTGTGCATCATTTGGTATTTTTCTCTTCCTCTCCAAAAACTCCCTCTTTGGCCGAATGTATCTTAGGAATTTTGGTGCAATTTTGCTTTTGATTTAGCTCTCATTTGTGTTTGAACCAAAATCTAATTTCTTCCTCTCATTTCCCTTTTGAAACTGAAACCACAATTTGCATTTTTGTGCACTTTTTCTTTTCGGCAAACTAGGTGTTTGGCCGAACCTCTTTCTCCCATCTCTCTCTTTTCTTTCTTTTGATACTTGCTCAAAAACCACATTTCCTTTTTCACTTCCTCTTGGCCGAATCTTCCTCCGTCCCAAATCCCATCTCTTTCATTTTTTTTCAAAGTTAAAAACATCCATTACCATTCTATTTTCATTTTCTATTTTCTTCTTTCTTCCATTTTCGAATCATCCTTCTCCTATTTCACTTTCACTTTTATTTTTCCTTTCTTTTTACTCCACCATAGCCGAATCTTCTTTCTCTCTTTTGGTGTTATATTGGCCGAATATCATCAAGGGTAGATAATCTTTTGGTTTTCTTCAATCGGTTTTGGAAGATAGGTAAGTGTTCATGGCCATATTTCCGTTATTTCCTTCTCCTTTCTAAGTCGTTTTCTTGTGGACAAAGGCCGAATCCTTGGGCATTTATTTGCAAGGTTCTAACCATTATTTAGGAACCGATTTTTCCTTTAGGCTCTTTGGGACGTTGGAAGCAATCGATCTAAGCCATTCCATTAGCAATCGAAGTTGGTAAGTCAAGTGGTAAGATTCATGTCGATTCATTATTCTTTTTGAGGATAAAGACTAAGGCTATTGGGATTAAGATGTGATGTTGGCCGAATGGATTTTTGCTTATAGTTTTGTGGTATGGCCGGATGTAGGACAAGGTGATCTAGTGCGGTAGATCGGATCTTCGGAAGTTAGTATTTGCGTTAGTGAAAGGTGTGTACCTTACACACTTTATAACTCGGTATATATATATGTGTGTGTTAATAACTATTCATGTTGTTAAAGCCGAAAACTATGAGATCTTGAAATGATACCTTGATGGGTATGAGCAAGGATACAGGTAAGTCCGTTTCGATATGATGTTGATATATGTTGTTAATATCACGATCTATGATATATATTGGTTATATGTTTATATCAAAGTATAATGACATGATTTGTTATCTTTTGCATTGGTATGGGCGATATGAGAGGAGGGGAAGATTGATATCCGTGTCTTTGGGACACCGTGAGGTTTGGCACCTCCAGGTGGTTTGGTACCACATATTTCGTATCTTTGGGACACGAGGTTTGGCACCTCATAGCGACTGGTCCCGGTGGTTTCATACCACCGTGGGTTGGCCCCACATTTGATGTATTGGGATCGTCGCCAAATGATTTGGTATCACATGTGGGTTGGCCCCACAACTTGATTATTCGTGACTTTGGGTCACGGTGATTTGGCATCACATTATTGGATATCGTGACTTTGGGTCACGATCGTTTAGCACCACCGGTGGTTTGGTACCACACGGGTAGAAAAGGAGTTTTGGATGGCTAGGTTGGGTGCATTATATATATATTGCTTGGTTATAATTTGTGTAAGTATGTGGCATTTACCCGGAGAGGGATTATGCACTCGAGTCTTGGTGACTCACCTTCTCCCTTATTTTTTCAGTGATTCGTAAAATCGCGGATGAGGAGCCTGATGAACTCGAGGAGGCCATGCAATAAAATTTGGTTTTACATGAACTTCCATTTGGGTACTTTATTTTAATTCGTTTTCATCTTTTTATGGATTTGTAATAAGGCCTCTTTAATTATATTTTTGGATTATTTATATGCTTTGGATTTGTTTTAAATATGGCTTATAAATTACATGGTTGATATAATAATTTGAGCACCAAGTTTTCTAAACTACTAAACGCGATGGTTTTAAAACGTTACCATCGGGTAACATAAATCAATTGATAGTATTTAACAACTTAAGTATTTTTGATAACTCATACTATTTTCCAAAACTCCGTTTCCAAATTTCTATTAGATACGGTTTTCAACCTAATCGCTTTAGTTTCTTTTCAATTTATAAAAGGTTTACAAATCTAAGCCGCAACTAAGTTTTAAAGATTTATTTTCGGGATTTCAAAGTAAATTATCGCTTTTAATTTATTATACACCTGATTTCTACGAACTTAGAACAACAAAGAGTTTTTCACTAAAATTTAATCGGTAACTCGTTTTTCCTCAAAACGTTTTCCCCTGTGACATACCAAATTCGGTCGTGGCGTATTGACCGGGTTTGGGGTGTTACAAATTTGTATCAGAGCCAAGTTCAAAAGCTCGGCTGTGGGCCCAAGGCCCAAAATGATTTAAAGTATGATCTTAAAATGTTTTTGTTTAAAATTATATGATCTGAAAGGCATGACACCGAGTCTCCGGCATCGATCCGCCCGGGTAAGTACTTTAAACTGTTGATCTTGATGATATGATGATGTTAGTATGACTGATTAGTAGTAGAAACTACTCTAGAGACCCAAACTATAGGTTGAATGTACTCACGAAACAACTTCTTATTAAAATTATTCATAAAACTGTGTTTTAAAGAAAGTGGAATAATGACTAATGCATAACACTTTTAAATCAGATAACTCGAGACTTTAGACATGAGTACTCGAGGTCGGGTCGTATTACTCGTGGGCGCGGTCGGGGTAGGATGGTCGTGTGTTCGAGCCGGTGAGGTCCGGTCAAGGATCCGAAATGAGGTACCACTACCCCCACCACCACGATTGGAGTTGAGCATCGAGGATCAAGCGGGGATGATGCGATGTCTCGAGCGATCTTTGCGAGTCCTTGAGAGGGTAGCCGGAATAGGTGGAGGCGCGGGAGCTCGTAAATCTGTGCCGAGCGACTCCGAGCCAATGGAGCCGAGGTATTTCGAGTGTTTCGGTATGGCTCCCAGTACGGCAGAGTATTGGTTAGAGGCGACGGAACGAATCATGGATGACTTGGATCTGAATGCTGAGGAAAAGCTGAAAGAGATAGTGTCGCTTCTTCGGGATGAGTCATATTAGTGGTGGCTCACGGTACGGAATAGTGCTGCAGCGGAGGATCTCACTTGGGATTATTTTAAGGCAGCGTATCAGAAGAAATATGTTGGGTCTAGTTACATTGATGCACAACGTAAGGCATTTCTGAGTTTGGTCCAGGGAAGTAAGTCTATATTAGAATATGAGGCAGAATTTTTAAGATTGAGCCGGTATGCTGGAGGTATCGTGGCTTCGGAGCACGAGCGATGTGTCCGATTCGAGAATGGATTGAGGGACAAACTAAGATTGCTGATTGCTCCACATCAGGAGCGAGAGTTTGCTGCGCTAGTTGAAAAGACTAAGATCGCAGAAGGGATAAAGGAATCAGTAAGGCAGAGGCACGACAAGAATAAACATAAGAGAAGTTTTGGATCATCCGAGTCAGCCGGTAATTCTCAGAAGAGGGTTAGGCAGAGTGGGCCGAATCAATCTGGGAGGCTGTCTTCATCGCTAATCGTGGACCAAACGAGTGTAACCAATGTGGAAAATTTTATTGGGGTGAATGTTGGACCGGAGGGAAAGGATGTTTTGAGTGTGGTTCGCTGGAGCATCGTGTGAGAGACTGTCCACGTAAGCTAGCCAGGAATCAGTCTGAGGGTCAAGGTCGTGCTCAGTTCAAAAATGAGGGACCGTCACCGCAGAGAGGTCGTGGTAATGGTAGATGAGGTAATGGTTCTGGTCGAGGCCGTGGAGCATCTGGCGCAGGTCTTGGCAACACCGAGGCAAGACACTGGTTTGGTGTATGCAGCGAGACGTCGAGAGGAGGGCGACTCACCGGACGTCATAACTGGTACGTTCTTAATCTTTGGTGAACCATATACCGCTTTGGTAGATGTGGGTTCGACACATTCGTATGTTGCTAGTAACATAGTAGAGACTATGAATCTAGTCTCTCGAGACTACTTCTAGGAAGATGACGGTACTTAGCCCTCTGGGGTCACTCAGAGAAGTAAATAAGTCAGTATAGAGATGTACCCCTAGAACTCCAAGGGTAATATTTGTAGTGATCCGATGGAACCGCCGTTTGAGGAGTTCGATCCGATTCTTAGGGATGGACCGGTTGGTCAAGTATCAAGCAAGTTTGGATTGCGCCGCTAAGCGCATGGTTTTGAAGACACCGAGGGCAAAGAGGTGGTTATGATAGGTAATAGAAGAGATTATCTATCCAACGTGGTATCTGCGTTGAAAGTCGTGGAAGTTGGTCGGGAAGGGTTGTGAGGCATTTGTGGTTCATGTGTGTGCGTTGGAGGCTAAGGAGTCTCACGTGGGGGAATGTCCGAACGGTAAAGGAATATGTTGACGTATTTCCGAAGAACTTCCGGATTGTCTCCGATCGTGAAGTTGAATTTGGTATAGATCATTTCCGAATCGCGCCGTTGTCTATTGCTCCGTATAGGATGGCACCGAAGGAATTAGGAGAATTGAAGGCTCAAATTCAAGAGTTGTTGGATCGAGGTTTTATCGACCAAGTGTTTTACGCCTTAGGAGCACCGGTACTTTTTTTCAAGAAGAAGGATGGATCGATGCGGATGTGTATAGACTATCGCCAGTTGAATAAGCTGACGATAAAAAACAAGTATCCTTTTTCGAGGATTGATGACTTGTTTGATCAGCTTAAGGGGGTAGCGGTTCTCTCCAAGATTGATTTAAGGTCTGGATATCATCAGCTGAAGGTGAAAGAGGTGATATCCATAAGACGGCATTTCACACTCCTGTATGGGCACTACGAGTTTACGGTAATGCCGTTTGGGTTGACTAACTAACGCGGCAAAGATTCATGGACATGATGAATCGGGTATTCCAGCAGTTTTTGGACCAGTTTGTTGTGGTATTTATAGACGATATTTTGGTATACTCCAAGTCAGAGGAGGAGCATGATGCGCATTTGCGAGTAGTGTTGCAGATTTTTAGGGAAAAGCAGCTTTATGCAAAATTTAGTAAGTGCGAGTTTTGGCTTAGGGAGGTGACTTTCTTGGGTTACGTAGTATCAGCTGAGGGGATTAGAGTGGATCCTCGAAAGATTGAGGCAGTGTTGGATTGGAAGCCGCCTAAGTCAGTGGCTGAGATTCAGAGTTTCCTAGGTTTGGCGGGGTATTACCGAAGATTTGTGGAAGGATTTTCTTTGATAGCAGCACCTATGACTAAGTTATTGAGGAAAGGAATTCCATTTGTGTGGACTGAGAAGTAGCAAGGAAGTTTTGACAAGTTGAAGAAGATTCTGACTGAAGCTCCGATTTTGATTCAACCTGAGGCATGCAAGGAATTCACGGTTTACTGTGATGCATCACATACTGGTTTGGGATGTGTCTTTGATGCTGAGAAGGGAAGGTAGTGGCTTATGCATCTCGGCAGCTTGAGACCACATGAAGTTAACTATTCGACGCATGACTTGGAATTAGCTACAGTTGTTTTTGCTTTGAAGATACGGAGACACTATTTGTATGGAGAGAAGTCGATAGTCTACATGGATCACAAGAGTCTTAAGTATCTTTTGACTCATAAGGATTTGAACTTGAGGCGGCGTAGATGGATAGAGTTGTTGAAGGACTACAACCTGCTCGATTGAGTATCATCCGGGCAAGGCTAACGTGGTGGCGAGCACGCGCTGAGCCGAAATGTTGTATCGGACTTAAGATCGATGTTTGCTCATCTTAGCTTATATGACGATGGGAGTCTTTTGGTGAATTGCAAGTCAAGCCGACTTGGTTAGAGCAGATCAAGGAGAAACAAGTTAGAGGATGATGGTTTGAATGATCGGAGGTTACTGAGTTCGAAATGGTAGTTTAGAGGATTATAGTTTGTCCAAGGATGGAGTATTGTGTTTTAAAGGAAGAGCTTGTATGCCAAAGGATGTTGAGTTGAGGCAAAGGATTCTTCGGACGCACATAGCAGCCCATACGCTATGCATCCCGGAGGTAGCAAGATGTATCGGGATTTAAGAGAGCGCTTTTGGTGGCCGTGCAAGCGTGAGGTAAATCGAGTTTGTGGGTAAATGTCCGACGTGTCGCCAGGTCAAGGCGAAGCATCGATTCTGCCGTCTCGGGTTACGTCGGCCGTGAAGATTCCACAGTGGAAGTGGGAAAGGATCACTATGGACTTTGTCGATGGATTACCCCTTACGCCAAGTAAGAAGGACTCACTTTGGGTGATTGTGGATCGTCCCGACTAAGTCACCATTTTATTCTCGTAAGGGTGGATTACTCGCCAGAAGTTAGCTAAGTTGTATGTGGCGGAGATAGTAAGGTTGCACGGTGTACCGATGTCGATCATCTCGGCGAGATCCTAGATTTACGTCGAGGTTTTGGAGAGCGTTACATCGGGCTTTGGAGTACGCGGTTGGATTTTAGTACCGCATTTCATCCACAGTCTGACGGGCAGTCGGAAAGAGTTATACAGATTTTAGAGGATATGTTGAGAGGTTGTGTATTGGACTTCAGAGGCACTGGGAAGAGTTTTTACCATTAGCAGAGTTCGCATACAACAATAGTTATCAAGCAAGCATTAAGATGGCACCATATGAGGCGTTGTATGGTAGGAGGTGTCGCACACCTACATGCTGGACCGAGTTGAGTGAGCGTCAAATGTTAGGACCAGAGTTGGTTACAGAAACCGAAGATAAGGTGAAGTTGATTCAAGCTCGGTTGAAGGAAGCTTCGGATAGGCAGAAGTCATATGCCGATCTCAAGCGGAGGGATATAGAATTTTCCGTGGGTGACAAAGTTTTTCCGAAAGTCTCGCCATGGAAGAAAGTGTTAAGATTTGGGAGAAAAGGCAAGTTAAGTCCAAGGTTTATTGGGCCGTATAAGGTGTTGAGGCGAGTGGGACCAAAGAGCCTATCACTCGAGTTGCCATCGGAGCTGAGATTTCACGATGTGTTCCATGTCTCCATGCTTAGACACTATCGTTCGATCCATCGCATGTTATGGCGATAGAGGAAATAGAGGTGAGTCCAGATCGGCGGTAGAAAGAAGAACTCGTGCGGATACTAGACCGAGATGTAAAAGTTTTGCGTAGGAAGTCGGTTCCTTTAGTGAAGGTTTTATGGCGGAACCATGGCGTAGAAGAAGCTACGTAGGAACCAGGAGGATGTGATGAGGCAGCAGCTTCCTCAACTCTTTTGAGCGTGTAATTTCGAGGACGAAATTTTCTTAAGGGGGTAGAATTGTAATATCCTAAAAATTGAGTATCATCTTGTTACTTGTGTTAGCTCGAGTATGATTATTATTATGTGCTTAGTATAGTTTTATGAAGGCTTGGAATTATTAGCTAAGCTAGAATGATTTTTAGTATTGAAAATATAGTGAAGTGGATTAGATGAACTTGACACTTAAGTTAATTTAAGTGTTAAATTCTAACACAAGAGGAGTTAGTGGCATAGTAGATAAGGCGCATGAAAGGTTGCTTGAGGGAAGTGGTTCGAGTAGCATGGAAGGCATATTAAGGATTTTTTATGCATCCTAGCATTAAGTGTCACAACTATTCATATGGATAAGATGGACAATTTTCTTTTATGGCAAGAAGACTTAAGGTTATGGTAAGCATGAAATAAGGGATAGAATTGCTAGATTTTGGGGATAAAATTTCTTCAACTTTGGGAATGTAGAGGATTTCAAGGCTTGGCTTAAGGGTGTTGTTTTGGAAACTCTCCTATGGCCATTAGTGCATGAATGTGGACGGCATGTGTGGCTAGGGGTGGCCAGAATGTTGATAGGAAGTTTGGGGAATAGTTGGCCAACTTTAGCATTTTGTGCATCATTTGGCATTTTTCTTCCTCTCCAAAAACTCCCTCTTTGGCCGAATGTATCTTAGGCATTTTGGTGCAATTTTGCTTTTGATTTAGCTCTCATTTGTGTTTGAACCAAAATCTAATTTCTTCCTCTCATTTCCCTTTTGAAACCAAAACCACAATTTGCATTTTTGTGCACTTTTTCTTTCTAAGCAAACTAGGTGTTTGGCCGAACCTCTTTCTCCCATCTCTCTCTTTTCTTTCTTTTGATACTTGCTCAAAAACCACATTTCCTTTTTCACTTCCTCTTGGCTGAATCTTCCTCCTTCCCAAATCCCATCTCTTTCATTTTTTTTTCAAAGTTAAAAACATCAATTACCATTCTATTTTAATTTTCTATTTTCTTCTTTCTTCCATTTTCGAATCATCCTTCTCCTATTTCACTTTCACTTTTATTTTTCCTTTCTTTTTACTCCACCATAGCCGAATCTTCTTTCTCTCTTTTGGTGTTATATTGGCCGAATATCATCAAGGGTAGATAATCTTTGGGTTTTCTTCAATCGGTTTTGGAAGATAGGTAAGTGTTCATGGCCGTATTTCCGTTATTTCCTTCTCCTTTCTAAGTCATTTTCTTGTGGACAAAGGCCGAATCCTTGGGCATTTGTTTGCAAGGTTCTAACCATTATTTAGGAACCGATTTTTCCTTTAGGCTCTTTGGGACGTTGGAAGCAATCGATCTAAGCCATTCCATTAGCAATCGAAGTTGGTAAGTCAAGTGGTAAGATTCATGTCGATTCATTATTCTTTTTGAGGATAAAGACTAAGGCTATTGGGATTAAGATGTGATGTTGGCCGAATGGATTTTTGCTTATAGTTTTGTGGTATGGCCGAATGTAGGACAAGGTGATCTAGTGCGGTAGATCGGATCTTCAGAAGTTAGTATTTGCGTTAGTGAAAGGTGTGTACCTTACACACTTTATAACTCCGGTATATATATATGTGTGTGTTAATAACTATTCATGTTGTTAAAGCCGAAAACTATGAGATCTTGAAATGATACCTTGATGGGTATGAGTAAGGATACGAGTAAGTCCGCTTTCGATATGATGTTGATATATGTTGTTAATATCACGATCTACGATATATATTGGTTATATGTTTATATCAAAGTATAATGACATGATTTGTTATCTTTTGCATTGGTATGGGCGATATGAGAGGAGGGGGAAGATTGATATCCGTGTCTTTGGGACACAGAGGTTTGGCACCTCCAATGGTTTGGTACCACATATTTCGTGTCTTTAGGACACCAGAGGTTTGGCACCTCATAGCGACTCGTCCCGGTGGTTTCACACCACCGTGGGTTGGCCCCACATTTGATGTATTGGGATCGTCGCGGTGATTTGGTATCACACGTGGGTTGGCCCCACAACTTGATTATTCGTGACTTTGGGTCACCAAAGGATTTGGCATCACATTATTGGATATCGTGACTTTGGGTCACCGGTGGTTTTGGCACCACCAAAGGCTTGGTACCACACGGGGTAGAAAAGGAGTTTTGGATGGCTAGGTTGGGTGCATTATATATATATTGCTTGGTTATAATTTGTGTAAGTATGTGGCATTTACCCGGGAGAGGATTATGCACCGAGTCTTGGTGACTCACCTTCTCCCTATTTTTTTCAGTGATTCGTAAAATCGCGGATGAGGAGCCGGATGAACTCGAGGAGGCCATGCAATAAAATTTGGTTTTACATGAACTTCCATTTGGGTACTTTATTTTAATTCGTTTTCATCTTTTTATGGATTTGTAATAAGGCCTCTTTAATTATATTTTTGGATTATTTATATGCTTTGGATTTGTTTTAAATATGGCTTATAAATTACATGGTTGATATAATAATTTGAGCACCAAGTTTTCTAAACTACTAAACGCGATGGTTTTAAAATGTTACCATCGGGTAACATAAATCAATTGATAGTATTTAACAACTTAAGTATTTTTGATAACTCATACTATTTTCCAAAACTCCAGCCTTCCAAATTTCTATTAGATACGGTTTTCAACCTAATCGCTTTAGTTTCTTTTCAATTTATAAAAGGTTTACAAATCTAAGTTTGCAACTAAGTTTTAAAGATTTATTTTCGGATTTCAAAGTAAATTATCAGTTTTAATTTATTATACACCTGATTTCTACGAACTTGGAACAACAAAGAGTTTTTCACTAAAATTTAATCGGTAACTCGTTTTTCCTCAAAACATTTTCCCCTGTGACATACCAAATTCGGTCGTGGCGTATTGACCGGGTTTGGGGTGTTACAGTTGTATCCTAACTTATTGGATATGATATTTTGTGTCTCGAGGTAAGAATTTTCTACAAATAAAGGCGAGCCTAGTTTCGAAGACATGAGATGTTACATCCTAACTTATTGGGTATAGCATTTTATTTCTTTGAGGTAAGTAAGTCTTGGTTTTCTTTCAAATAAAAGGATAATATTTTGATTTTTTCAAAATTTTGATATTAGGACATAAAATTATCAATTAGGTACCAACTTTTGGGCGTTACGAGGGTGCTAACCCTTCCTCGTACGTAATCGACTCCCGAACCCGTTTTCTTGTATTTCGTGGACCAAAATCAATGTTTTGAAATAAAATGTTTTATAAGGTGATCCAATCACACCTAAGTAAAAAGGATTGGTGGCGACTCCCGTTTTTTTTGTTTTTTAAAGTCGATCCCCATTTTTCATAAAACCTTAAAAATGGTTTCGACAGCTTGGCGACTCCACTGGGGACCAATAAGAGAGTCAAGCCTTAAAATTGATTATTTCTTGTCCTTTTTTTCGAATTTAAAAATTTTATTTGAAAAACCATGATCCTTTTTATTGCATGTGGCTCTATTTTTATAAAATATCTCTGCATTGCATTGCATGACCGTTGTGGTCGCACCCTTAAGTGGGAGTGAGAAACTATGCCTTCGTGAGGTTTTCACCTCCGCATGGGCTAGTGGATTGCTTCCGGGATACATCTGTACCTATGTCTTCGTGAAGTTTTCACTTCCGCATGGCCATAGGGAAATGTATTCCCCTGAACTGAACTCGATTCATATGAGCCTATAATGGATGAGGATCGAGGAATCTGCTGGTTCAGGTACCTCAACTTTAGAGCTAAACCACACGTAGAAAACATAAGGACCCACCCTAAGTAGAACTATACTAAGCCTTAGTGGTTACCCAAATAGGTGTTTGTTTATTTCATTTGCTTTATATGTTATTTCATAATACTAACTTGTTGTGCTTTATTTTTGGTGCATGTCATTTCATATTTTGAAGAGGTATCGATTCACGATCAGTTTCTAAGTTAGAAAGCTGGTTATGGAGAACGAGTTTCTTGATAAAGTGGAAGACAATGCAGCCGTCCGCATATGGTCAGAACAAACACAATTAGAGAAAGGGGATAGCTTAGCTGAGGGGTATGTGTCGGAACTCCAGGATTTCGCTCGTATTAGTGTCACGCAAAATGAGCTCCAGGAGTTAAAAGGAATATGGACCCAGTGGGATGATGAGGCAAAGCAGCTGTTCTGTCGTAATTATGGCGATCTACCTTATTTGCTCGACGTCAAGGTAGATAAGCATCTGTTCCGGGCTATGACTCAGTTTTGGAACTCTGCCTATAGCTATTTCACTTTTGGGGAAGTAGATTTGGTACCCACGATGGAGGAATATACAACCTTGCTTCGCTGTTCAAGGATCTAAGTCGACAAAGCTTATTCTAAGGCTGCTAATGTCCCAACTTTTGTGAAGAAGTTAATGAATATCACGGGGATGAGTGAACAGTGGGTTGCAGCCAGAATTCAAGAGAAAGGTGAGGGTGAATGCATACCTTGGGTGAGTTTGAGGGACCTGATGCTAACACATCCAGATGTAAAGAAGAAGATCGACGTCTTTGCCTTGTGTATTTACGGTTTGGTAATTTTCCCTAAAGCTCTAAGACATGTAGATGAAGCAGTTACTGATCTATTCGATCGACTTGATAAAGGGGTCACGCCTGTGCCTGTGATCTTAGCCGAGACGTTCAGATCTTTGAATGCATGTCGAAGAGCAGGTGAGGGTAGGTTCATTGGATGCGTGCAATTATTATTAGCTTGGTTCCACAGTCATTTCTGAAAGGTGGAGAAAGTTTCTTATCGGGTTTTCTCAGAAGGATATTCTCCATTGAAAGAGATAGTGGCTACACCAAGGAGAGAGGACGTGTCTGAGGAAAACTGGATGGCGCCCCTTCAAAACCTTCAAGAGGAAGACATCGAGTGGAGAGCTCCTTGGATGATTCCCGATGAAATTCTTTATCGATGTGGGAATTTCGACTGGGTACCTTTACTGGGAATTTGGGGATCCGTTGGGTATGCTCCATTGCTCGTGCTAAGGCAATATGAATCGAGACAGTTCGTACCAGCAACATATGGGCTGGCTCAGTGTGAGTTCTCATACAGAGGGGACAACTATAAGAAGAGGGTTAAGGAGATTTCTGGTGCTTGGAATCAGATTCGTAGGATGAAGAGATTATCCGCAGGCCCAATGATGACCCCAGAATACAGTGGATGGAAGATTAGAAGGATTAATGATAACATCCCCGAGCTGAATCTAGAAGGTTCCCGATCAAGAGAGGAATGCTTGCAAGTGGTCCCATCAGAGTTAGAGATTGTGAAACAAGATTTTGAAAAGATGAGTTCAGAGCTTGGAAAGAGAATCGAGAAGTTGGAAGAAGAGAAAATGTATCTGAGGTTAGACGTGGATGTTCAGAAATTGGAGGTCGATAAGTTAAGAAAAGGGAAGAAAAGGGTCGAGGAAGACCTAGATAGCCTAAAGACAGAGTATAAGAAGCTGCGTCTATCAATGAAAAATGCCGGATTGGGGAAGACTTCGGAACAGTGGCAGCAGGAGATTCGAGAGGAAAAAGCCAAAGCTGACCATTGGGAAAGGAAGTTCCTAGAGATGCAGATGCGAAATGAGGCCCTAAAAAAGAGTTTAGCAGAAAGCCAAAAGGAAAAGAGTGGATTAAAAGCTAAAGTGACTGAACTGGGACGGTCTCTTCACCATTATCGAAGCCGTAATTCTGCAAACGAGCTGAAGTCAATTCTGAACAATATTGAGGAAATGAAGGGTAAGATTGAAAGATTAGAATCAGCATTGCAGAATTGTGAACTCCGGATCGAGCTTCTTGAAGCAAGAGAAGGGCATTGGAAGGAAGAGCTCCACCATTCCCATGACCAAGTTAGAAATTGGGATTATCTGATGGGTGAATCAATAGTCCAGATTCGAGAGGTAGCTGATCACCTACAGACTTTGGCAATACAGGCTGATACATTGAGCACGAAGTATGAGCTACAGTCAGATCGTGGTCAAGAGTTAGCCTTGTTGTTTGGGAAAATCAAAACTTTGGGCCTTAGGACGAAAGCATATTTGTAGTCCGTTTTATGTAAAAGATTTTGTTTTCTAATAAAGTTTTCTAAAATGAAGTTGAATCTGAGTCGATGCCTCCTTGCATTCATGCATTTGAATTACATCACATCATATGCATTTAAGTCCATAGAGAGAGAGCCTAATTAGTTGAAATTACAGAAGAGAAGAAGAGAGAGAGAGAGAAAGGAGAAAAATCTGGAAACTGAACACCATTACGGTACACGTGCCAAGACAAAGAAAATGGATCAAAGACTTGAACAATTTCAAAGAGACATGCAAGACCAGATGCAAGAGCAATTAGCAAAACTCCAACAAGAGATGAGAGACCAAATGTTGGAAGCTCAAAGGAACATGATGGCCCAAATGGCCCAGATGCTGAACGGGGCGATGGACAAAGGAAAGGGTCCCATAATTAATGCTGAAGATAATTGTAAATGGCCCAATTTGCCCGAGCCCATAAAATAAAAAAAGCAAACAGAAATTAAAAAAAACCAATAATAAAAGTCCAAAACAGTCCCTCTGCCATTACAAACCCAAATTAACAAGCCTAGTAATAAACCAATTACAGATGGCCCATTATTAAACTAAACCCTAACCCGTTTACAAGCTAGCCCAAAACACCAAGCCTAAACTGGCCCGAACGGCCCAAACAGTTTTAGCAAGATAGAAACCCTAGAGATTCTAGAGGCTTCCAGCGCCGTGCGCGTGCCTCCACGCGCGTCACCACGCGCACGCCACGCGCGGGCCTTCACAAGCAACAGCAAGCCAACCCACGCCACGTCGCCACCGTACGGCCTCCGTACGCAACCCTCGTACCTCCACGTCGCCAGTACCTGCGCAAAAGAACAAAGCAACAGCAAATACAGAAAAATAGAAAATAGCATTGTATTTTTATGTTCATTTCGGCTATAAAAACAAAAAAGCCAATGAATGTAAGCTTCTTCACGATTTTCTAATACAGATATCAAAACTGAGATATTATACAGATTCTTGGTAGCCTATTTTGCTTCAAATATATTATACATATAGAGAATGAATAAAGACAAATTTTTTTTTTACCTTTTCGTGACGATGGGAGTCTCGAATCCGAAGGTTTTTTGGGTTGTTCTTCGATTTTAGTGAGGGATTTGGCATTTGTTCTTTTAGATTAGTGTTTAGGGTGTATATAGGGTTCGAAACAATATCCTCTTAGGGCATCCGACCACCGTATACGGCGGTGGAGGTGGCGGAGCGCGACGGCCCAATGATCGGAGCTCGGTCGTACTATGGCCGGAGCTCGTAGGGCTAGGGCTTGATTTTCAGAGCGTTTCTTTGTTTTTTTTTGAGACAATGTTAAAATATATATTTTTTACACCAGATTTTTCTATTTAAAGCCGACCCATACGATGCCGTTTCGGCGTGGGTCATTTAAACCCAAAACGGCGTCGTTTTAAGGCCAAAACCTGTGTGTTGACCCGACCCGAGGGAAGGATCCGCGTGTTTTTGACTAAGGGGCTTTTTGCGCCCTTAGTCCTTCCGCATTTTTAGTTTATTTTAATTAAGTTTTTGTTTATTTTAATTTAGCCCAGAAATTTTGCGCCGTTTTTAATTTAATCACTCTTTAAACGCTGCGTTTAAATACTTGGGTAAATTGCGCTTTCAGTCCCTTTTAGTTTACGCGCATTGTATTTTAGTCCTTTTCTGATTTCATTTTTAACTTATTTGCAATTTTAACCCTCTTATTTTTATGTTGATTTCAATATAATCCCCAGGTTAATTTATTTTATTTGCTCATTAACTTTTGTAATTATTTTCCTTTTGAATTAATATTAAATATTATATATTTTAAATTGTGCTAGGTATGAATTATTTCTCCTTATATGTTATTCATTTTCATAAATTTTTTATATATATTCTTTTTATACACATATAATTTAAAAGTATCTTATTTTAATAATATATATATTATTAATTTCATATTATTTTATGTATGTATTTTCTTTTAAATCCATATATGTATATATATTTTATTTTAAATCTATATATAAATATATAATTGTTCTTTTAAAGATCTTATTTTAAATTATATTTATTTCAAACACTTTCACATGTCATCCTTATTTTTTTTTTTAGTTTCATTACATGTGTATTATTTAAATTGACGCATACTATTTTCTATATATTAGGTGTTTATTTGTTTATTATTGTATGGAGTATATTTCTTAATTTGTAACCATTAATTATTTGTGATTCATCATTGTAATATTTTGTGTACGTATTGCTACTTTGCTTTGTATGTTACTATTCCATTGCGATTTATTTGTTTTAAAAAAGGTAGTAGTAGAGTTTTATGTCGTTTAAGTTTTAAAATTATTTTTACTCAAAGTTTTTTAAACAAAGCAATGCTCGCGTTTGGACCCTTCGAGAAAATCGTGCCCTAACTTACTGGGTTCCAATTTTTCATAAAGCCCAAATAACCGAATATCCTTTTCAAATTTTATCACACGGATTTTAAAAAGTCAAAGATAAATTTAATTTCGAGAATATAAGATGTTGTACCCTAACTTACTGAGTACGACATTTTATTTCTTCGAAATAAGAAGTATTGGCATCCAACATAATTTTGTTCAAATATATTTCAAGCAAATGGATCGTAATCTAGAATCTTTTCAAATTTTCGGCATCAAGACATTAAATAAACAATTAGGTACCAATTTTGGGCGTTACAAGGGTGCTAATCCTTCCTCGTACGTAACCGACTCCCGAACCCCTTTTCTCGAGTTTTTGGTAGACCAAAATATGTTTAAATAAATCAAAGTTTTATTAAAGTGATCAATGTCGAGGTGATCCAATCCCACCTTAATATAGGGTCGGTGGCGACTCCATTTTCGTTTTTAAAGTCGATCCTCGTTCTTTCAAAACTTTAAAAATGGTTTCGACAGCTTGGCGACTCCACTTGGGACCAGAGAGAGAGTCGAGCCGTAAAATTGTTTGCTTTCTGTCCTTTTGTCGAAAATTGAAAATTTGATTTGAAAAATTACGATCCTTTTATTGCATTCGCCTGCGTCATCTCATTTGATTGCTATAGTTCGAGTCTTGTAGAATACTTCTGCATCATATTGCATGACTGTCGGGTCACACCCTTTTAAGTGGGAGTGAGAAGCTACTCCTTCGTGAGGTTGTCACCTCTGTGCGGGATAGTGAATCGCTTTCGGAAGACATCCGTACCTATGTCTTCGTGAGATTTTCATCTCCATCCAGCCATAGGGAAATGTATTCCCCTGAACTGAACTCGGTCTGTATGAGCCTATAATGGGTGAAGATCGAGGAATCTACTGGTTCGGGTACCTCTCTTTAGAACCGAACCTCATATAGCAAACCTTAAGAGCCCACCTTAGGTAGAGCCGTGCCAAACCTTAGTGGTCACCCATTTAGGTAATCTATTTTGGTTGTTTATTTTTCTTGTGTTAACGTGTTTTGTGTTGTTTATGATTGCATTGCATTGTATCGCATCATCTTAGAAAGGAGGTGTTGATTAATATTCGATTGCTAAATAGAAGAGTTTGTCATAAGGAAATGGGTTACTTGATACAGTGGATTATAATACGGTCGTTCGAACATAGTCCAGATAAACAACGAGAGAAGGCTGATAGTCCGTAGAAGAATACAAGACTTTGCCCGAGGATTTAAGTCGACAAGGATTATTTGAGAGTCATCATGTCTCCATTTTCTTAAAAAAGCTTATGAATATCGCGGAGGATAAGTGAGTGAAGAGGTACGGCCTGGACCAAGCAACAAGGAGCTAGAAGAGGCATCTATTGAGAAAGTTCACGGGACATGATAAACCGAAATAGTAACATATTCTAGGCCCACATTTAGTATGCTTTTGGATGAATTATCCTTTGATTTATGTAAAAAGGTGCTCCTAATCCTTTCTTTTCATGTCTTATACTCAGGGAAGCACCCAAGGATAAAAAGAACAAGAAACGGGCTCAAAACGGACCAAAACGGACCAATGAGGAAATCGACACGGCCTGGACTTAGATCCACACGACCGTGCCAAGTCAATCATCTAGAACACAGTCTAACCCTGACTCACACGATCGTGTCTCATTAAAGAAATCCGAACACGGCCTAGCCACGATTTACATGGGCGTGCGCCATGGCCGTGCCTCTGCCGTGGAAAAGAGCAATTTCATTCGAGAAAGGATACTTAGAGAGAAAGAAACGTATTTCAAAAGCCTATAAATACACCCTAAGTATGACCTAAGAGGGGGAGCCCAAAGCCATCGTCTAGGGGCGTCGTGCTAGGCCAGAGAAGGCAGATTTGTGGGGATTCACTTAGGGATAGCCAGTTGATCCATCTCAAGAAGCCAAAGTTATACTCAAGACGGAGGATCTCCTCTTCAATTCCTTCAGGGGGTTTTAGGGATTTCTTATGTTTTGTTTTATCTTTTCTCTTGAGATGTTTTCCTTTATTGTTATGAACTAAACCCTTCGGATACAGAAGAGATGAAACCTATAATGAATCTTGTTATTGTTTTCTAAATTATATGATAAATACTTAGTTTGTTCTTAATTATGTGAGCTTAATCCAAATTTAATGTGCTTAGGTGGAGGAGTAATAGACCACCGCCTAAGAGTAGATCCAACATAATTAAAGCGGAGTTGATCGCATGCCTAGAGATAGGGTGATTTAGATTTTGCCGGATTAGGGTGAAACCTAATATGGGAATCCATAGATCGATTTACTTCTATTCTAGGGGTTATTATAAGAGAACGAGAGTTCCACTAATTAACCTAGGGTTAGACGTTATTAAGCCTCGAGAGAGGGTTTAATATACGTTAGGAAGTCTTACGGATCAAACTAAGTGAATAAATCGTATGGTTTAGTGTTAGATAACAAGTGAAGTCTAGGTGGATTCTTCCTAGGGTATCTCCTAAATCAACAAAGTTTTTCCCAAGTTATTTTCCGATTCATTCTTCTTTGTCTTAGAGTCTTTAGTTTAGTAGTTAATTAATTTAGATTAATAAACAACTTCACTTATTTTAGGCTAAATAATAAAAAGAAAGTTAGTATTAGTACTTTTAGTTCCTTTGGGTTCGATAATCCGGTCTTGCCTAAACTATACTACTTGTTCGATAGGTGCACTTGCCTCAATCGTTGTCGAGTTAGTTTCGAGTTCGATCATTCTTTTATAAATTTTAAAGCTACGATTCACAATGATCAAGTTTTTGGCGCCGTTCTTGCAGGAACTAAAATATTAAGAAAGCTCTATTTTTATTACTTTAGCCATTATTTTTATTTTTCGCAATTTATTTTTATTTTTAGTTTTAATTTTAAATTTGCTAAATTTTCTTTCTTTCTTTTCCTAGCAGTACCTCTAGTTTATGACTAGAAGGAACCCGAGAGGACCTTTAGAATCTGACAGTGATATTGAAGCTACCGCTCGAGAAATCGCAGAGAAATTAGGCGAGCTCTAAATTACCAAGGAGAGCGAGAAGACAGATCCAATCCTACTGAAGGGATGGACGAAAATAATCTTCCACCGCAAGATGTGGGAGAAAATAATGCTCCTCATACTATGTTTGATTATGCTAAATCGCATTTAACGAGAGCCGAATCAAGTATTGTTAGGCTCATATAGTTTGCTAATAATTTTGAATTAAAGCCTAACACTATACAAATGATCCAACGGTTTGTTCAATTTGATGGTTTACGGGATTTAAGATCCAAACGCTCATATAGCTAATTTTTAGAGTTTACGTGATACCTTCAAAATAAATGGCATTTACGATGATGCCATACGACTTGATTATTTCCCTTTTCATTAAAGAATAAAGCTAAATAGTGGTTAAACTGCGTACCACGAGGGTCAATCACTACATGGGAACAAATGACCGAAATTTTTTTTATTAAAATATTTCCCACCGGCCAAAACGGCCAAATTACGTAATGATATATCTTCTTTTGTGCAAATGGATTTAGAGACATTATACGATGCATGGGAGAGATATAAGGATCTCTTGAGAAGGTGTCCGTACCATGGTTTACCTTTGTGGCTCCAAGTCCAGACTTTCTATAACGGTGTAAACCCCTCAACGAGGCAACTAATCGACTCAGCCGCCGGTGGAACCTTGAATAATAGAACTCCTGAGGCAGCCTACGAGTTTATTGAAGAGATGTCATTTGAATAACTATCGGTGGCAAGTTACAAGAACAAGGCCAACAAAAACAGTAAAGTTTACAACCTCGACGCAAGATAACCATGCTATCAAATCGGTAGAGTTGATGAATAAAAAGCTTGATAGTTTGTGTTCTTCGCAGTACATCCAGTCATGCGATGCGACACAAGTGGAACTGGCGAATCCTTAGTACCCACCCTACCAACCAGCACGAAAGCGAATGTGATGAACTATATAGGTAACAATTTGGATCTAATAATAACCCATATAGTAATAATTATAATCCGGTTGGAGGAACCACCCAAATTTTTCATGGGGAGGTCAAGGAAATCAAGGAAATCAAAGACAACAACCTCTTCAAAATTTCCATAATCAGCCCTATCCACAGGAAAAGAAGTCGAATCTTGAAGAAACGTTGAACAAATTCATAGCATCCACAGAAGCCCGTTTCCGAAAGACTGAGACAACACTTGATGACCAACAAACATCGGTCAAAGTGATAGAGAAACAAGTTGGAGAAATCGCTCAGTCAGTTGGACAACTTACTGAAATGGTTTTCGAAATCCGATCAGTGATTTTCTCTAAAGCCATAGAACAGGTAAGGATAGTTACACTGAGGAGTGGAAAGGAGTTAGTTGAACCAAAGAAAAAAATACTACATGAAGATGACAAAGCAAATGATACGAGAGTTGGGGATGTAACTCCAAAACGCAAAGAAAGTAAACCACCAATCCCATATCCAGTGCAGTTAAAGAAAGAACGATTAGACGCCCAATACGGTAAGTTTCTTGAACTGCTTTAAACAGATACATATTAACTTACCTTTTGTTGAAGCCATTTCACGATGCCGACGTCATAAAATTCTTAAAGGAACTCCTAACGAATAAAAGGAAGCTTGAAGAAGTATCCATGGTGGAGCTTAATGAAGAATGTTCACCATCCTCCAAAATAAGCTACCAACCAAATTAAAAGACCCGGGAAGTTTTACTATTCCTTGTTTAATTGGTAGTTTAAATATTAATAAAGCATTAGGTGATCTAGGTGCGATATTAATTTAATGCCTTATAAAATGTTTAAACGACTAGATCTTGGGAACCAAAACCCACTAGGATGAGTATTCAATTAGATGATAGATCTATTAAATACCCTAGAGGAGTTATCGAGGATGTCTTGGTAAAAATCGATAAATTTATTTTCCCGTTGATTTTGTTGTGCTTGACATGGATGAGGACATTGAGGCTCCCTTAATTCTAGGGCGCCCTTTTTTAGCTACTGCCATGGCTGTTATCGATGTAGGTGATGGTAAATTTGCATTAAGGATAGGCGATGAGGAAATTATTTTTCAAATTTATGATGCCATGAGATATTCTAGAGAACAAGATGATTCCTGTTATTTTATTGATACCACTGATCATATCATTCAAAACTCATTACAGGAAATTCTACATGATGACACGATGGAACTGTGTCACACTCAAGAAGAGGGGGAAGAAGATGAAGTCCACAAGCTAAATTCAAAAATGTCATCATCAAGACAAACGGAAAAAGAAATCATTGAATTCGATGACGATTTAAAACAAAAACCCTCTGTTGATGAACCACCTAAATTAGAATTAAAGCAACTGCCAAAACATTTAGAGTATGCATTCCTTGGGGAAAATTATACGTTACCAGTAATTATCTCTTCAGAGCTAGAACCTCAGGAAAAAGAGGAGTTGATACAGGTACTAAGAGAGCATAAAAAAGCCATAGCTTGGAAAATCTCTGACATTAAGGGAATAAGCCCAACATTTTACACCCACAAAATTTTAATGGAAGACGAGTACAAGCTATGCGTGCAACCACAAAGACAATTAAATCCCAACGTAAAAGAAGTCGTGAAAGCTGAGGTAATTAAACTTCTAGATGCTGGAATAATTTATCCTATTTCTGACAGCAAGTGGGTGAGTCCTGTGTAGGTTGTCCCAAAGAAAGGAGGCATGACCGTGGTAGCTAACGAAAAGAATGAACTAATTCCTACCAGGACAGTCACAGGTTGGAGAGTTTGCATAGATTACGTGAAAGTCAATGACGCCACTAGAAAAGATCACTTCCTCTACCCTTCATTGATCAAATGCTAGAAAGGTTATCGGGACATATGTACTATTGCTTCCTAGACGGACTCTCCTTATTTCCAAATCCCAATAGCACCAAGATCAAGAGAAGACAACGTTCACATGCCCATACTGATGCGCTTGCTTATCGTAGAATGCCTTTTGGATTATGTAATGCTCCTGCTACTTTTCAAAGCATTGCATGCTAGTAATCTTTGATGAACTCGTGGAAGATATTATGGAGGTATTTATGGATGATTTCTTAGTTTACGATAATTCTTTCCATCTTTGCCTTAAAAATTTAAAATGAGTCTTGATGAGATGTGAGGAAACAAACCTTGTTTTAAATTGGGAGAAATGTCACTTTATGGTACAAGAGGGAATTGTATTAGGACATAAAATTTCTAGTAAAGGGATTGAGGTAGATAAAGCAAAGATTGAAACCATAGAAAAATTACCTCCTCTTAGTTCAGTTAAGGCCATTAGAAGTTTTTTAGGACACGCAGGATTTTATAGAAGATTCATTAAGGATTTTTCTAAAATAGCTAAGCCTTTAACAAAATTACTAGAAAAAGATGTTCCTTTCAATTTTGATCAGGAATGTTTAGACGCATTCAATATCCTAAAGGATAAACTAATAAATGCTCCGATTATAATTGCACCTGATTGGAATCTACCCTTTGAACTAATGTGTGATGCAAGTGATTTCGCGATGAGGTGCGATTAGGACAACAAAGAGGCAAGCATTTTCAGCCAATCTATTATGCTAGCGGGACTTTGACACTCATACAGAAAACTACACTACCACGGAGAAAGAACTGCTAGTTGTAGTTTTTGCTTTTGACAAATTTAGACAGTATTTATTATTATCTAAAGTTGTCGTTTTCACTGACCACTCAGCTCTTCGTTATTTATTAACTAAACCTGATGCGAAACCATGACTCATAAGATGGATTTTACTTTTACAAGAATTTGATTTGGAAATACAGGATAAGAAAGGAGCTGAGAACCTTGCAAACATCACCTCTCTAGACTCGAAAACCCCCATATCGAAGAGCTAAATGAAGGAGAGATAAACGATTCATTCCCAGAAGAACAACTCTTTTCGATAACTCATTCTGAGGTACCATGGTTTGCGGATATTGCAAATTATTTAGCTACTAACATCTTGCCAAAAAAATTAACACATCACCAAAAGAAGCGGTTCTTTGCTGATGCAAAAAATTATTTTTGGGAAGATCCCTTTCTTTTCCGATTTATGTGCAGATCAGGTAATTCAAAGATGCGTTACAAGGACAGAAGCAAGTAAGATTATAGAACATTGCCATTCAGGACCTTCAGGAGGACACTACAGTTGCATTAAGACAGCACATAAGATACTTGAATCAGGTTTTTATTGTCCCACTCTATTCAAGGATGCCAACAGGTATGTCGCTTCATGTGATAAATGCCAAAGAACAGGTAATGTCTCTAAGCGTGATGAAATGCCTCAAACATATATGCTATCATGTGAAATATTTGATGTATGGGGTATTGATTTTATGGGTCCATTCCCTAGTTCATTCGGAAATAAATACATCCTAGTGGCAGTTGATTACATGTCAAAATGGGTGGAAGCCGAAGCTCTACCTACTAATGATGCTAGAGTAGTAGTTAAGTTCCTAAAGAAATCGTGTTCTCTCGATTTGGGCACGCCTAGAGCTATCATTAGTGATAGGGGCACTCATTTACAGTAATACTCAATTTGACAAAGTCTTAAAAAAGTATGGAGTACACCACATGATAGCTACCCCTTATCACCCTCAGACCAGTGGGCAAGTTGAAGTAACAAACCGAGAACTTAAGCGCATTCTAGAAAAAATAGTTGAATCAAACAGAAAAGATTGGGCATTAAAAGTAGATGATGCCTTATGGGCCTATAGAACAAAGATTTAAAACCCTCTAGGGACATCCCCATACAAACTTGTATACAGGAAAAGCATCATCTATCTTTCGAGTTAGAACACAAAGCTTTTTGGGCTATAAAGTTTTTAAATTTTGATCTTAGCAACTGCAGAAAGAAAAGAATGATGCGGATGAACAGGCTAGACGAGATGGAGAGTGAGGCCTCTGAAAACTCGAAACTATGCAAAGAGGCAACTAAGCGACGCCATGACGCTTGTCTAAAGAAGTCGAAACAATTCAAGTAGGGGACTTGGTCCTCTTGTACAACTCAAGGCTTAAATTATTTCTGGGAAGTTTGAAATCGAGATGGTCAGGCCCATTCATGATTAAAGTAATTTTTCCATACGGCACAATCGAGGTAACTCACCCCACTAAGGGCACATTCAAGGTAAATGGTCACCGACTAAAAATTTATAATGGTGCATATTTTAGAGATATGAGAGAGGAGCTTCTGCTCCAGGAAACTTCTTTTAGAACCGAAAACAGGGAAAGTCTAGCTTAAGACTATAAACAAGCGCTTCTCGGGAGGCAATCGGAGCACTAACTTCCCTAACATTATACTTTTAACTGTTTAGCATCTAACTTCATACTAATTAATCTAATAAAGTGCAGGTTTTAGACCACACGGCCTAGCACACGGGCGTGCTCGTGGCCGTGCGAAAGCCAAGGGACAAACCATAGGCGTGCCAGCGGCCGTGCACGACAAAGAAGAATCTTTTTCCTCAACACGGGCTGCGATAATATCCCAAGCCAGTGCCGACTACCCGTGTAAGGTTACTGACTTGTTAAGCACGGGATAAAAACGCCTGTGCCACCCAACCATGTGAGGTTACTGACTTATCAAGCACGGGCGTGGCATAAGCAACACGGCCGTGCCAAATCCACCTGAATGCACCTAAAATTTGAAATCGCGAAAAACACGGGCGCATAAAAATCAAACACGGGTGTGGCCCCTGCCCGTGCTCGTATCCCTATTTAAGCAACTTTAACCGTCACCCTTCCCCCAAATCAACCCTAAACCAAATTTTAAGCTTCATCCCTATCAAATCCGGCCACACTCAAACCCTCCATCGTCCCATCAAACCCTCAACCTTCTTTTCTTTCAAGAAAACCACACTAAAACCGTGAACATGCCCACGCCACCACCGTGCTGCAGGAAGAACACGCCCACGCCACAGCCGTGCAAACCCAAAAAATCGCAGCACCACCGTGCCCCGCCCGTGTCCTGTCGATACCCACCATCACGACCCTGGTTCCCTCCACTACTTCATTTTCTTGACTTAAAGCTCGATAAATTTCATATTATGTCATATTATTTTGTTTGGTTTAAAGTTTTAATATTAAATATGATTTATTTTAGAACTCATTTTAGAACTTATTGAATGTTCATAATCTTGATGATTAGTTATGTGTGCTATTTATCGTTATTAGATGGATTTCATATTCTCTGTTGACTAAAATCTCTTACAAACCTTCCTATGTAGATTTAGAATTGGTTGCTCATAGGTGAATAGTTGTGTTTAGCATTTAAATATCTTGGGCCTAGATGACAATTTGGTACAACCGTTACTTGAATATTCTTTATTTTGAGGTACAATGTCGTCATCACGAGGGAAACGAACCACGGCCGCCCCAACTAAGAAAAGAAAGGGGTCCGGATCATCCTCAGCCAGCGCATCTTCCGAATTAAGACACCGCTTCCTCCAATTCTCTCAAGAAGCTTAGGAAAAATGATACAAGGCATTCCGAGAAAGACCTCTAGGAACCGGTAGATGCATTGACTGGAACGCGGTAGAACAGGTCGGATTAGCAATCGATATTCGAGCCCTCATATCGACCGAGCCGTGGGAGCAATTTTTCTCTATCATTGAGCCAACTTATTTGGAACTCACCCTCGAGTTCTGCACTACTTTTACCTTACAGACAGTGATGGCCCAGTACGACGACCGGGGCACAGTGCAATTTCACTTAGGAGGTACGGTACATCGACTAATCGTACCACAATTCGGCACGGCACTCGGACTCTATATGGAGGAATTTATAGAAGAAAATCCACTCTCCGAGTTAGACCGTCAACTCCACTGCACTCCCCTTTACTGCTGGCGCAGCTCAGCACCCACCACAAATATCTACGACTCCAGTCGCTCGAAGGCGACAGCCCTTGGCCCACCCCTACGATATATTCACGCCATTCTCGCTCACACCATCACAGGACGACGTGAGAGCACAGGGGTGGTAAACAAGCACGATGTCTACTACCTATCGTGCATGTCAGAAGGGCACATTTTTGACCTAGCATACTTCATCGCCTGTGCAATTCAACATCAGACAGAGCTGCACAGGAAGGGGATTTTATCGATGGGGCCCTACATCACATGCTTAGCTCGGTATTTCGGGCTCCTAAACACCGATGAATAAACCTCCTCACTCACACTGATAGGGCAGATGGCCCCACAGGGCATCCAGATGATGCTACATATGAGGATGATCCAGCGTCGACGTGGAACTGATCCCCCTCAATACCGATTAGCCCTACCCACTGACGAGGAGGAGCCCGAGGACATTACTGATGATGTCCCACTACCACACGAGCCACCACTCTCGAGCCAGCAGCCCACCCATGCAACAACTTCACTTTCGGACATTTCTGCATGCCTTACTCAGTTCGAGCAATACTGTACTCAGCAATTCACTGACACAGCTCGACATTTTGACGGTATCGAGGCCATCCTCCAGCAGATTTGTCAACATTTCCACATCTCTTCACCAACACAACCGCAGGACCCAGCTGATGATGAGGACCTCTGAGTCCTTTTATTTTCCTTATTCTTAGTTTTCTTTTCTTTATTTTTAGTTCTTTCGTTCTATTTTTTATTTGTCTTAATTTAAACTCTTTTGTCGTATATGTTTCATACCCTTATTTTATTCATATTATCATTGGCTATCTAACCTTAGAGTATTACTAACACTGGCTTAATTTCGACCCCTAGACATCTAACTAATGACTTCGCAGTTTCAATGGTAGACTCAAAAATAACGAACAAATCACTAGGAGTAACTCATTGCTACATAAGTCATCTGCCACCTCCGACTCAAGGAATCCACCCATAATTCAGAAAGTTTCACTTCTCTCCATATCTTATTATTTTAGTATTATTGTGTTATTATCTCACTTTGTACATTGAGGGAAATGTACATCTTAAGTGTGAGGGGGTGAACAACCTAAAAAGGTGCCTAATTTTTTTTCATTATTCTCAAATTTCTGAAATTAGGTACCAAACTTTTTGCATTATTCTCAAATCCCTGAATTTATTCTTGTTTGAAAGTAAATTACTCATATTACTAATTAGGATGAAATTTCTAATGATTTATGATTTTATTGATATGTTTTAGATTAAGTCATTGATAATTGTGCACTGATAAATAAATTTGAATAATACTAGAGAATCAAGCATGATAAGTCTATTTTTCTGAATTAAAAATTTTCTAGGTTGTCGAACTGAGTTTAAATATTACTTTGAAGTTTGAAATTTACAAGGTTGATGTCAAAAGTACCCATAATTTTTGTGAGTTTTTGAGCCTTATAGAGCATAAATTCTTTTTCTTGCTCACTTTATTGATTATGAGTATGTCAACACTGATTTGTTATTCTAGAACTTGCATCGATTATACATGTCGAGACCAAATTTTTTGATTTGATACACAGAGATGATAAAGGCACCTAGGATCTAACCCACTTACTCTATTAAAAGCCTACCTTCAAAAATTAACCCCTAGTGAACCCCTTTTAATCCTAACAACCCTATTTATTGACATAACCGCTAATATTAACCCACAACCCTTTGTTTTTGTTATCACCATTCCTTTTGACTACCCTTATATCGAGATTTGATCTGATTAGTTGCCTAATTATGAATTTTAGTAATTTATCCTTTAGTATGTATTTAGTTTGTTCTGAAAAAAAAATGAAGTATATTTACTATTAGTTATGTGATTAAACGAGCTTATACATTTAAATTGCAAATATCGAAGAAGAAGCTCGTATTATTAGTATTATTAGTTGATGTAAATATTATTATTAGTTCATTAGTTCTTAGTTAGGTAATTTGTCAATTCAAACTCGATTCTAACCTTCTAATTCAGCCTTATTCCACACCTTAACCCTAGCCCCGTCACAACCCTGTTAAAGACCTTTTGATTTGTGTTTCAGCTCATATTTCAGTGGTGGAGATTTGATTTTCATGCAAGCCTATGGGATTAACTCTTCATGTTTGACTTTTGAGTGCCTAAAATCTGAACCTTAAACACTTTGAGTGATTTGAGTGAATCTTTTGTGAGGATGTCAATCCTTGTCGATTTCAAGTTAAAGGTAACTATTTAAATAAGGGGAGACGCCTATGTTTTCGAGCGACAAAATCTATGACTTATACTGTTTGAATTTTTAGGACACTTTGAATTGAATTATCCATGTATAAATTATCTCTGAATTATGATGAAACACTATCAATAACTATTATGAATTATAGAAAGTTTGTTTTAATTATGAGTTGAGAATTTTGCTTGAGGACAAGCAAAAGCTTAAGTGTGGGGGTATTTGATAAACCGAAATAGTAACATATTCTAGGCCTAAATTTAGTATGCTTTTGGATGAATTATCTTTTGATTTATGTAAAAAGGTGCTCTTAATCCTTTCTTTTCATGTCTTATACTCAGGGAAGCACCCAAGGATAAAAAGAACGAGAAACAGACTCAAAACGGACCAAAAAGGGACCAATGAGGAAATCGACACGGCCTGGACTTGGATCTACACGACCGTGCCAAGTCAATCATCTAGAACACGGTCTAACCCCGACTCACACGGTCGTGTCTCATTAAAGAAATCTGAACACGGCCTGGCCACGATTTACACGGGCGTGCGCCATGGCCGTGCCTCTGCCGTGGAAAAGAGCAATTTCATTCGGGAAAGGATACTTAGGGAGAAAGAAACGTATTTCAAAAGCCTATAAATACACCCTAAGTATGACCTAAGAGGTGGAGCCCAAAGCCATCGTCTAGGGGCGTCGTGCTAGGCAGCAGAGAAGGCGATTTGTGGGGATTCACTCGGGGATAGCCAGCTTGATCCATCTCAAGAAGCGAGTTATACTCAAGACGGAGGATCTCCTCTTCAATTCCTTCAAGGGGTTTTAGGGATTCTTATGTTTTGTTTTATCTTTTCTCTTGAGATGTTTTCCTTTATTGTTATGAACTAAACCCTTTGGATACAGAAGAGATGAAACCTATAATGAATCTTGTTATTGTTTTCTGAATTATATGATAAATACTTAGTTTGTTCTTAATTATGTGAACTTAATCCAAATTTAATGTGCTTAGGTGGAGGAGGAATAGACCCTGCCTAAGAGTAGATCCAACATAATTAAGCGGAGTTGATCGCACGCCTAGAGATAGGGTGACGAGATTTTGCCAAATTAGGGTGAAACCTAATATGGGAATCCATAGATCGATTTACTGCTATTCTAGGGGGTTATTATAAGAGAACGAGAGTTCTACTAATTAACCTAGGGTTAGATGTTATTCGCCTCGAGAGAGGGTTTAATATACGTTAGGGAGTCTTACGGATCAAACTAAGTGAATAAATCGTATGGTTCAGTGTTAGATAACAAGTGAAGTCTTGGTGGATTCTTCCTAGGGTATCTCCTAAATCAACTGAGTTTTTCCCAAGTTATTTTCCAGATTCATTCTTCTTTGTCTTAGAGTCTTTAGTTTAGTAGTTAATTAATTTAGATTAATAAACAACTTCACTTATTTTAGGCTAAATAATAAAAAGAAAGTTAGTATTAGTACTTTTAGTTCCTTTGGGTTCGATAATTCGGTCTTGCCTAAACTATACTACTGTTCGATAGGTGCACTTGCCTCAATCATTGTCAGAGTTAGTTTCCAGGTTCGATCATTCTTTTTATAAATTTTAAAGCTCTGATTCACAGCGATCAGGACACAACCATAACATCCAGATACGAAGAAAAGGATTGGTGTCTTCACCTGGACTATGAGGACAAGGCCACATACGTAATCTGTTTTATGTAAAGAAATTTATTTTCTAGAAAAGTTCTTCTAATAGAATTGAATTTAGAATCAACGCATCTCTTTCTTTTTTGCATTTGCATTGCATTTCATGCACTTGCATTACATCATATCACATGCATTAAAATTTTTAGAAAGTTTCTAATTGAATAAAAATTATTTCAGCAACCTAGAAACCGACAAAACCTTACCAGATACGCATCCCTACGGCACAAGAAAGAAAACTCAAGCAATGGATAAAAGACTAGAAAAGTTGGAACAAATGCAGAAAGAAATGCAAGAACAGATGCAGTACGATGCAGATCACGGGAGCAGCTCGCTAAGGTCTAGCAGGATATGATGGACAAAATGATGGAATCTCAGGGAAATATGATGACTCAGATGACGCAGCTGTTGAAGGGGCTTATAGATAAAGGAAACAACCCCATGGTAAATGTTGAGGAGAATACTGAGTATCTTCAATGTCCCCCTGGTTTTACTCCACCACATGTGCAAACACGACCTGAAGTAACTGTACAAAGGCCATCTGTCACGATCAGGCCTCAAGAATTCCAAGCTGGTGCTTCAGTAAACCTCCAAACTGGCTCAGGTTCAGGAGATAATCCAATCATTACTAATTTCCCTGATTTGGATGAAATAGCTGAAGGAGAGAGGACAAAAGCAGAATTGCCAAAGTAGCTAGAAGATAGATGTAAATGGTTGGAGGAAAAGTTTAAAGCGATAGAAAGTGCTGATGGCTGTTATGGAATTGATGCCAAGGATTTAAGCTTGGTCCCAGACTTGGTACTCCCATACAAATTCAAAATGCCTGAATTCGAGAAATATAATGGGACAAGTTGCCCCGAAGCTCATATTACTATGTTTTGTAGAAGAATGACGGGGTACATTAATAATGACCAACTGTTGATCCATTGCTTCCAGGATAGCCTGGTGGGGGCAGCAGCCAAATGGTATAACCAGTTGACTCGTTCCCAAATCGGTTCATGGAAAAACTTGGCTCAAGCTTTCATAAAATAATACAGCCACGTGACAGATATGGCACCCGACAGGATTACACTCTAGAACATGGAGAAAAAGATAAACGAAAGCTTCAGGCAGTATGCCCAGCGATGAAGGGAGGTGGCGATGTAGGTTCAACCACCACTCTTAGATAAAGAGACGACCATGCTCTTTATTAATACACTGAAGGCCCCGTTTATCACTCATATGCTAGGGAGTGCTACAAAGAGCTTCTCGGACGTCGTAATGACTGGAGAAATGATTGAGAATGCCATAAAAAGTGGAAAGATAGATGCGGGAGAAAGTGTTAAAAGATCAACCCCGAGAAATAGGGAAAATGAAGTGAACAGCTTAAGCATGCATTCCAAATCGGTTACTGCAGGTCAACCAAGGGCTGTGACCACTGGTCATCAGGGCTCATCAAAACAAGAATCCAGTGCAAAGCAACTCCAGTTTACACCAATCCCAATGACATAAAGGGAGTTGTATCAAAGCCTATTTGATGCACATGTGGTGGCTCCTCATTACATGGAACCAATACAACCCCCATACCCCAAATGGTATGATTCGAATGCTCAATGCGAGTATTACGCGGGAATAACGGGTCACTCAATCGATAACTGCATTACATTTAAGAAATTGGTCGAAAGGCTTATTAAAATAGGGGTTGTGAAGTTCGATGAGCTGAACGAAGCAGTGAATTGAAGGAGGGGGCAGGAGAGTTGCATTTCCTTGAAGAAGTCATCAGAAGCCTAGAAATCGGGAAATCATAACACCAATGGCGTATCCGAAGAAGGAACCAATGAATAAAAGCTTTTGAAGCATCGGCCTTTATATACTTGAGAGTGTTTTGAACAATGGGATTCTGGAAGAGACATGTATTTTTAAGGCTAATCTAGAGTAATATTCAAAACACGCTTATTGCTTTCAGCCTAGGAGTAATAAGAGTCATTTTGTGAAATAGGCTTGTGTTCAGAATCTTTATTTCAATAAAATGCAAATATTTTTCCATTCTTTCTATTTATAGATTATTTTGCACTTTGGATTTCTATTCAAATATTCTTTCATTCTTTATTCATGATCATACCATACCAATAATCATCCTTAGAATGATTTATTCTTTGGATTTGTTGCCTTCGTACCGAGGTACCCAGATATCAACGACATGAGCGACGTTGTTACTGACTCCCTTTTTGAGTGAGATATGTGTCTAGAGGGATATCAGAACTTTGAAGATGTCAGAGATTTTGGCCTATCCTCTGATTTGTCAAGGATGGTAGAATAAGAGGAAAATGGATCCTACCTTACAAAGGGTCAGTGAACAATATGAGCTTAGGAAAGGGATGAAGATCAAAGCCTAGCTTACCACAGAAACGAAACGAGACATCATATCTTTGCATGATCACATCAAAATACGTCTACACGTGAGGATGCTATAAAATGTTAATGGTTTTACGATAGCCAAGCCAATCAAAAGATCAGACTCTTTGGTCTACCCGAGAAGGGGAATTGCATCAAATGCCAAATTGAGGAAGACAGGACTTATGTGCCTCCTCTATTTTTCCTATATGTGGGGCATAGATGTTATGGGGCCGATCTCGTCAAAAGCATCTAGCCGACACCACATCATCTTCATGGTTGTCATTTACTTCACTAAGAGGGTGAATGTCACTTCATATGCCAAAGTTACAAAGTCAGCAGTCATCAAATCCAAATCCCAATCCAAATCCAAATCCAAATCCAAATCCAAATCCAAATCCAAATCCAAATTCAAATTTAATTTCAAAAGCAAATTCAAATTCAAAAAAAGTGACGATCAAGAATGCCAGAAAGGAAAATGTCTAGCATAATTGCGCAATGTCAAAGATTTACAGTCTATTTAGAGATCAGACACAATATTAGTGCAACAAAGGCAGCCAAAAAACCATTCAAAATTTTTGAAAAAATGACCGAGATTTGTAAAGGTTGGCATAGAGAAGTTACCATTTACCCTCTATGTTTCTTGAACGTTGGCCAGGAACTTCACCGGGGCAACACATTTATCATTGGTTTCGTCCATTGAAGTCAAAATCCTGATGTGATCTAATCCCAATGTGATCAATCGAATTTATGGAGAAAAGTTAATAGCTATCCGCTACAGTCAGATGATGCGAGTTTGCGACAAAGAGGTTCATCCTAGAAAATTCTCAAAGGGGGACCTGATATTGAAGAAGATCCTTCATATACAAAAGGACTTCAGAGAAAAATAGAGGCCAAACAAGAAAAGACTTTATGTAGTGAAAAAAAGTTCTATTCTGGAAACATTGACCAAAACGGATGGCATGGATATGCCCAATCCGATGAATTCAGTCAAGAAGTACTTCATTTAAAGGAGAGGCCAAGGTGAAAACCCACAAAGGGTGCCTTGAGAGAAAAAAAATGAAAATGATGAAATGAAAAATTCAATCAAAAGAAGAAAGAAAATGGAGAGGCCAAGGCGCAAACCCGCAAAGGGCGCTTTGAGACCAAAGGGGATTTGAGTTGAAAACCCGAAAAAGGCAGCTCAAATTTTGATCAAAAGTGGGGCATACAATAGTCTCGCTATGCCTGAATTAATAATGAAGAAGTATGCTATGTCTTGGGGCATCAACAAAGTACTCCGGATCCCCTAAACGCATATCGAGCTTAAAATAGTCCTCAAGAAGTTCGAACAGAGAAGCTCAGGCTACGATATCTGGGGCACCTAGTTTCCATTTTACCCATTTTAAATCTGTTATTTGTGATTATTTTATTCGTTTCAAAATACACTACCAATAAATTTCCCTCAGGATTGCATTTGCTATCTTTGCTTAACTTATTTGTTTCGAGCTATGCTCCTAGTTAATTTCCTTCTTGTCCATGGTTATGATCTTTTTCAGGCATTTTACATTGGAATAACGATTAGTGGACTAATAATACTTTCATAAAAGGAGTTTCGCATATTACTCTGGAAGCTTCTGAATAATACAAGAACTTGAAACGGGACTATTGTTTAAAACTCACCAAGTTTAAGGAAGAGTCTAAAATGAGATTTTCTCTCCGAATTTTTATCAAAGATGGTGGTTGAACAAAGTGACAAGATATTGCGTCAGCGATACGATCTTGACGAAAAATGGGCAATGTTAACCCAAGCGTAAAAGGGGAATCATTCGTAAGAAAAAAATGATATTCAGCATCCATGCAAATATCATGCATACACATTTGGTTAGGTCACCTGGGGAGCGATCAGTTGATTGAACAAGTTACAGTCCTCTACCCCTGAATTGCGGTGGTATGGATGGAAAATGATATAAGTCTGGTACCCCTGAATAGCATTGGGATGGATTGAAGAAGAAAAAAATCCTACATTTTGAGAGTCGCAGTGGGATGGATTCAGATCTTACACCCCTAAGTCACAATGAGATGAACCCTGAAGTTACAGTGGGGCAAATCTGTTGAGCGAGATATAATTGTTTTCTCGGGTTTTCTGTCAAGAATACCAGCCGAACAAGATGGCAGCATAATACATCAGTAATAAAGCCTCAATAAACAATGAGCGATGACAACCCTAAGCTTTTAAAAAGGGATCATTCTCATGAAATTCTACATTTAGTTAGGAGCATTTGATTCATTCCGATCATTGCATCCTAATCATCAAGCATTTAAAAAAGATCATCCTCATGATATTCTGCATTCATGCAAATGTCTGATAAACCGTAAAAGTAACATATTTTAAGCCCACATTTAGTATGCTTGTGGATGAATTATCCCTTATTTTATGTAAAAAGGTGCTCTTAATCCTTTCTTTTCATGTTATATACTCAGGAAAGCACCGGAGGATGAAAAGAACGAGAAACAGGCTTAAAACGGGCCAAATGGGCCAAAGCACAAAATCGACACGGCCTAGACCTAAGACCACACGGCCGTGCCTCCTCAATAATCTCGAACACGGTCTAGCCACGATTTACACGGCCGTGCCTCATCACCAAAGTCTACATGGCCTGGCCACGACTTACACGGGCGTGTGCCAGAGGCCGTGCCCCTGCCGTGGCAAAGAGCAATTTCAATCAGATTTGGATACTTAGGGGCAAATAAACACATTCCAAAAGCCTATAAATACACCCTAAGTATGACCTGAAAGGGGGGCCCAAAGCTATCATTTAGGGGTGTCTTGCTAGGCCAGAGAGGGCAGATTTGTGGGGATTCGCTCAGGGAGAGCCAGTTGATCCATCTCAAGAAGCCGGAATTATACTCAAGACGGAGGATCTCCTCTTCAATTCCTTCAGGGAGTTTTAGGGATTTCTTATGTTTTGTTTTATCTTTTCTTCTGAGATGTTTTCTTTTATTGTTATGAACTAAACCCTCAGATACCTGAGGGGGATGAAACTTAGATGAATCTTGTTATCGTTTGCTAAACTATATGATAAATATTTGATTTGTTCTTAATTATGTGTTCTTAATTCTTGTGTTGATATTTCGCGGATATCGATTCAAGTTTGATATGTTTAGGTAGAGGAGCAAAAGTCCCTGCCTAAGAGTAGATCTAGCATAATTAAGCGGAGTTAATCGTGTGCCTAGAGATAAGGTGACGAGGCGTTACCGGATTAGGGTGAAACCTAATATGGGAGTCCATAGATCGAGTTAATGCAATTCTAGGGGTTTTAATTAGAAAGAGATTTCAATTAATCAACCTAGGGTTAGACGTTATTCGCCTCGAGAGAGGGTTTAATATAAATTAGGGAATCCTACGGATCAAGTCAAGTGAATAAATCGTCTGGTTCAGAATTAGATAACAAGTGAAGTCTAGGTGGATTCTTCCTTGGGTGTCGTCTTAATTAATTGGTTTGTCCCAAAAGTATTCTCCCAATTCATTCTTCTTTGTCTTAGAGTCTTTAAGTTTAGAAGTTAATTAATTTAGATTAAACAACCATTCGCTTAAATTTTAGGCTAGATAATAAAAAGAAAGTTAGTATTAGTACTTTTAGTTCCTTTGGGTTCGACAATCTGGTCTTGCCTAAGCTATACTACAGTTCGATAGGTGCACTTGCCTCAATCGTTGTCAGAGTTAGTTTCCAGGTTCGATCATTCTCGTTATTTAAATTTTTTAAAACTCTGACACACGATCAAGTTTTTGGCGCCGTTGCCGGGGAACTAGAATATTAAGAATGCTCAATTTTTATTACTCTAACAATATTTTATTAAATTTTATTTTTCTTTTGCTAATTTTTTTTTATTTGCTTTTGTCAGGAAAATTTTAGTTTATAGAGGAGATGGCACTGAATAACTACCAGTGGCAAGTTATAAGGACAAAGCCAACAAAAGCAGCCGATATCTACAACCTCGACCCAGTAACCAGGCTATCAACCCAGTTAGAGATGTTACATAAAAAAATTGATGGTTTATACGGTTCCTCGCAGGCATATCCAATTATGCAGTGTGAAACAAGCGGAGGCGTGGCGAATCCTGATTACCCACCCTACGGATATGGCATAGAGAACGAACAAGTCCACTATATGGGTAACTATTCTAGACCTCAAAATAATTTTTATAATGACACTTATAATACAGGTTGGAGGTACCATCCAAATTTCTCGTGGGATGATCAAAGTAGCCAAGGACCGAAACTTCCTCCAAATTTTCAACAACCACCTTACCAACAGGAAGAGGAGTCGAACCTCGAGGAGATGCTGACAAAATTCATGGCAGCCATAGATAGCCGTCTCCAAGACACTGAGACCACCCTTAAGAATCAACAGGCATCAATTAAAGGGATCGAGAGCCAAGTTGGGGAACTTACTAAGACAGTTGGACAAGTTACTAACACAGTTGGACAACTTGCAAAGATAATTTCAGAACAACTTCAAGAAAGCTTGCCAAGCAACACTGAAACTAACCCAAAAGAGCAAATGCAAGCCGTAACAGCTCATGATAGTGAAAGGTTAGTGGAATCTGACCCAAGGCAAGAGCCTGTAGTAAGTGAAGGTAAGGTTGAGGTAAGCCATGATTTACCAAACCCGGTAATTACAGAGTACCAAGCTCATATGCCATACCCCAAGGCGATAAAGAAAGACCACATAGAGGAACAATTCAGTAAATTTCTTAAACCTCCAAAGAAGTTTCTTATTAACTTGTCGTTTCTTGAAGCTCTTTCGCAGATGCCAGATCCTAGACCTCGTGTCAATAAAGAAGAAATTCATGAGGAACGAAAGCTTCGGATCAATGAACTAGACGAGTGGAAGATACACTTCAAAGAAATACACGAAGCAAAAACGAGGCAACTCCACAAGAAACTTAACGATGGGACAACCCAGCTTAAGATAGGAGATCAGGTACTCAAAATCTTCCCAGATGGAACAGTTGAGGTAACTAATCCTAAATTTAGCACTTCTAAGGTAAACACTACTCGACTTAAAATTTATATCCACAACCGAATTGATCGCATGAGAAAGGATTTTCACCTCCTCAAACCACCATGACCATACGAATGAGAGGTAAAGTCTAGCTTAAGACTATAAACGAGCGCTTCTCGGGAGGCAACCCGAGCACTAACTCTACTAATTAGTTTCGTTTTATTTCTTTTCGTATTTAGGCGTAGGTTTCCACACCCACACGGTCTTGCACACGGCCGTGGCCATGGCCGTGTGGACACCACGGGTAGGCACATGGGCGTGGACCGTATCTCTATTTAATTTTATTCATATTTTTATTTTTATTTTTATTTTTATTTTTTACTTCCTTTATTATTTTTCTTTTTCTCAATGGCATTTAGATTTAGCTTAGGATGCAATAAAATCAGACCGACTACTTTGAGGATTCAAGTTCAAACGGTTCGAGGCGCTTCCTCACGTTCACCTCCAATCCTATCCGGTTTCTTTTCATTGACTTCATCCAAAATTCAGGAAGTTTCACCTCTCTCCCTATCGTATGATTTTATTTCGCTATTATCTATCTTTGTACATTGAGGGCAATGTACATCTTAAGTGTGGGGGGGTGAACAACCTAAAAAGGTCCTTAACTTTTTTTTTCATTATTCTTAAATTTCTGAAATTAGGTGCCAAACTTTTTGCATTGTTCTCAAATCCCTGAATTATGCCTTGTCTTAAAGTAAATTTCTCATATTATCATTAGAATGAAATTTCTGATGATTTATGATTTTTATTGATATGTTTTAGATTAAGTCATTGATAATTGTGCATTGATGATTGAATTCTAAGAATACTAGAGAATCAAGCATGATAAGTCTATTTTTCGGAATTAAAAATTTTTCTAGGTTGTTAACCTGGATTTAAATATTACTTTGAAGTTTGAAATTTACGAGGTTGACATCAAAATACCAATAATTTTTGTGAGATTTTGAGCCTTATAAGAGCATATATCCTTTTTCATGCTCACTTTTTTATTATGAGTGTGTCAACATTGATTAGTTATTCTAGAACTTGCATCGATTATACATGTCGAGACCACATCTTTGATTTGATATACAGAAATGATAAAGGCACCTAGGATTTAACCCACTTACTCCATAAAAAGCCTACCTTCATAATTAACCCCTAGTGAACCCCTTTGATCCTAACAACCCTTTTTATTGACTCACCCACTAATATTAACCCAAAACCCTTTGTATTTGTTATCACCATTCTTCTTGACTACCCTTCTTGTCGAGATTTGATTTTGAGCAGTTGCCTAACTATGTTCTATATTTTAGTTGTTAAAGTACTTTCTTATTATTGTAAATATTTGATGATTTGTTCTTAAAAAAAATCAAAGTATATTCAGTATTAGTATGATGAAAAGCGAGCTTGTACAGTTAACGTCTATTTATTGAAGAAGAAGCTCGTATTATTAGTTTCAAAGTTTCAATTCATGTAATTATTTATTTTTCAGTTCGTTGTTTCTAGTTAGGTAATTTTTCAGGTCGATCTCGATTCTAACCCTCTAATTCAGCCTTTATCCACACCTTAACCCAAGCCACGTTACAACCCTGATAAAGTCCTTTTGATTTGTGCATCATTTCATATTACAGTGGTGGAGATCTGATTTTCATGCAAGCCTATGGGATTAACTTTTCAGATTTGATATTTGAGTGCTTAATTCTGAACCTTAAACACTTCGAGTAATTTGAGTGAATCTTTTGTGAGGATGTCAATCCTTGTAAGTTTTGGATCAGAGGTAATTATTTAGATGAGGGGAAACACCTATGTTTTGTGCTACAAATGTATGACTTAGACTGTTTGAATCTTTAGGACTCTTTGAGTTAAATTATTCATGTATAAATTATCCTTGAATTATGATAAAACACTATTGATAAATATTATAAATTATGGAAAGTTCGTTTTAATTCTAAGTTGAGAATTTTGCTTGAGGACAAGCAAAAGCTTAAGTGTGGGGGTATTTGATAAACCATAAAAGTAACATATTTTAAGCCCACATTTAGTATGCTTTTGGATGAATTATCCCTTATTTTATGTAAAAAGGTGCTCTTAATCTTTTCTTTTCATGTTATATACTCAGGAAAGCACCGGAGGATGAAAAGAACGAGAAACGGGCTTAAAACGGGCCAAATGGGCTAAAGCACAAAACCGACACGACCTAGACCTAAGACCACACGGCCGTGCCTCCTCAATAATCTCGAACACGGTCTAGCCACAATTTACACGGCCGTGCCTCATCAACGAAGTCCACACAGCCTAGCCACGACTTACACGGGCGTGTGCCGGAGGCCGTGCCCCTGCCGTGGCAAAGAGTAATTTCAATCGGATTTGGATACTTATGGGAAAAGAAACACATTCCAAAAGCCTATAAATACACCCTAAGTATGACCTGAAAGGGGGGCCCAAAGCTATCGTTTAGGGGCGTCTTGCTAGGCCAGAGAGGGCAGATTTGTGGGGATTCACTCAGGGAGAGCCAGTTGATCCATCTCAAGAAGCCGGAATTATACTCAAGACGGAGGATCTCATCTTCAATTCCTTCAGGGAGTTTTAGGGATTTCTTATGTTTTGTTTTATCTTTTCTTCTGAGATGTTTTCTTTTATTGTTATGAACTAAACCCTCAGATACCTGAGGGGGATGAAACTTAGATGAATCTTGTTATCGTTTGCTAAACTATATGATAAATATTTGATTTGTTCTTAATTATGTGTTCTTAATTCTTGTGTTGATATTTCACGGATATCGATTCAAGTTTGATGTGCTTAGGTGGAGGAGCAAAAGTCCCTGCCTAAGAGTAGATCTAGGATAGTTAAGCGGAGTTGATCGCGCGCCTAGAGATAGGGTGACGAGGCGTTGCCGGATTAGGGTGAAACCTAATATGGGAGTCCATAGATCGAGTTAATGCAATTCTATGGGTTTTAATTAGAAAGAGATTTCAATTAATCAACCTAGGGTTAGACGTTATTCACCTCGAGAGAGGGTTTAATATAAATTAGGGAATCCTACGGATCAAGTCAAGTGAATAAATCGTCTGGTTCAGAGTTAGATAACAAGTGAAGTCTAGGTGGATTCTTCCTTGGGTGTCGTCTTAATTAATTGGTTTTTCCCAAAAGTATTCTCCCAATTCATTCTTCTTTGTCTTAGAGTCTTTAAGTTTAGAAGTTAATTAATTTAGATTAAACAACCATTCGCTTAAATTTTAGGTTAGATAATAAAAAGAAAGTGAGTATTAGTACTTTTAGTTCCTTTGGGTTCGAAAATCCGGTCTTGCCTAAGCTATACTACTGTTCGATAGGTGCACTTGCCTCAATTGTTGTTAGAGTTAGTTTCCAGGTTCGATCATTCTCGTTATTTAAATTTTTTAAAACTCTGACACACAATCAATGTCATCCAGTTAGGAGCATTTGATTCATTCCAATCATTGCATCCTAATCATTGTAAGAAATCATTCTCATGACATTACGCAATCATTCAGATGTCGTCCATAATACATTTAGTTAGGAACATTAGATTCATTCTGATCATTGCATCCTAACCATTTTGCATAGGCATAAGGACATAAAACCGATTTTACAGGATAGGTCCCCCAGAGGACTGTGTCGTAACATCGGTGAGTTCACAGATCTTGCCTTCCTGAGCGAAGCGAATCGAAGATACTAGTCTGGCATCCCTGAGTTTGCAGTGGAGCAGACCGAAGATTGTAGATCTTGTCACCCTAAGAAGTAGTGGACCAAGATCGAACGGCAAATCTCGTCTCCCTAAGCAGTAGTGGAACAGATTTAAGCCAACAGTCCTATCTCCCTGACCAGCAACGGAATAGGTTGAAGATTGTAGATCTTGTCACCCTAAGCAGTAGTGGACCAAGATCGAACGACAAATCTCGTCTCCCTAAGCAGTAGTGGAACAGATTTAAGCAAACAGTCCTATCTCCCTGACTAGCAGTGGAGTAGGTCAAAGATTGTAGATCTTGTCACCCTAAGCAGTAGTGGACCAAGATCGAATGGAAAACCTTGTCTCCCTAAGCAGTAGTGGAACAGATTTAAGCCAACTGTCCTATCTCTCTAACTAGCAGTGGAGTAGGTCGAAGATTGTAGATCTTGTCACCCTAAGCAGTAGTGGACCAAGATCGAATGGCAAACCTTGTCTCCCTAAGCAGTAGTGGAACAGATTTAAGCCACCAGCCCTATCTCTCTGACCAGCAGTGGAATAGGTTGAAGATTGTAGATCTTGTCACCCTAAGCAGTAGTGGACCAAGATCGAACAACAAATCTTGTCTCCCTAAGCAGTAGTGGAACAGATTTAAGCCACCAGTCTAGCATCCCTGAGATTGCAGTGGAGCAGATTGAAGATAGCAGATCTTTCCTTCCTGAGCGAAACGAATCGAAGATACTAGTCTGGCATCCCTAAGTTTGCAGTGGAGCAGACTGAAGATAGTAGATCTGGCATTCCTGAAGTTGCAGGAGCAGATCAAAGACATCAGATCCTATCTCCCTGAAGTTGCAGTAGAGCGGATTAAAACAACAAATCCTATACCTCTGAAGTTGAAGTAGGTCGGATTAGATTTACCATACAAGCCTTATCTCCCTGAAGTTGCAGTGGAGTAGATAGAAGACAGCAAATCTCATCTCTTCGAAGTTGAGGCGGAGCAGATGGAAGCTACAAGTCTAATTTCCTTGAATTGGTCGAAGCGCTAATTCTCATGCCCCTGAAGATGCAGCGGGATGGAACGAAGCTACTAGAAGAAGAAAAGCACTGAAAGAGGGCAAGATTTGGCAAGACCGGGCAAAATTGGCCCTTTTTGAAGTCTTTGCTCATTTCTCGTTACACGACAATGAGCAAAGAGGGGCAGCTGTAAATGGCCCAATTTGCTCGGGCCCATAAAAAAAAGAGCAAACAGAAATTTAAAAAAAAACAATAATAAAAGTCCAAAACAGTCCCTCTGCCATTACAAACCCAAATTAACAAGCCTAGTAATAAACCAATTACAGATGGCCCATTATTAAACTAAACCCTAACCCATTTACAAGCTAGCCCAAAACACCAAGCCTAAACCGGCCCGAACGGCCCAAATAGTTTCAGCAAGACAGAAACCCTAAAGAATTCCAGAGGCTTCCAGCGCCGCGTGCGTGCCTCCACGCGCGTCACCACGCGCACTCCACGCGCGGGCCTTGACAAGCAACAGCAAGCCAACCCACGCCACGTCGCCATCATACGGCCTCCGTACGCAACCCTCATACCTCCACGTCGCCAGTACCTGCGGCAAAGAACAAAGCAACAGCAAATACAGTAAAATAGAAAATAGCATTGTATTTTTATGTTCATTTCGGCTATAAAAACAAAAAAGCCAACGAATGTAAGCTTCTTCACGATTTTCTAATACAGATATCAAAACTGAGGTATTATACAGATTCTTGGTAGCCTATTTTGCTTCAAATATATTATACATATAGAGAATGAATAAAGATAGAAATTTTTTTTTTACCTTTTCGTGACGATCGGAGTCTCGAATCCGAAGGGTTTTTGGGTTGTTCTTCAATTTTAGTGAGGGATTTGGCATTCGTTCTTTTAGATTAGTGTTTAGGGTGTCTATAGGGTTCGAAACAGTATCCTCTTGGGGTATCCGACCACCGTATACGGCGGTGGAGGTGGCGGAGCGCGACGGCCCAATGATCGGAGCTCGGCCGTACTATGGCCGGAGCTCGTAGGGCTAGGGCTTGATTTTCAGAGCGTTTCTTTGTTTTTTTTTTTTTTGAGACAATGTTAAAATATTTTTTTTACACCAAATTTTTCTATTTAAAGCCGACCCATACGATGCCGTTTCGGCGTGGGTCATTTAAACCCAAAACGGCGTCGTTTTAAGGCCAAAACCCGCGTGTTGACCCGGCCCGAGGGAAGGATCCGCGTGTTTTTGACTAAGGGGCTTTTTGCGCCCTTAGTCCTTTCGCATTTTTAGTTTATTTTAATTAAGTTTTCGTTTATTTTAATTTTTCCCAGAAACTTTGCGCCGTTTTTAATTTAATCACTCTTTAAACGCTGCGTTTAAATCTTGGGTAAATTGCGCTTTCAGTCCCTTTTAGTTTACGCGCATTATATTTTAGTCCTTTTCCGATTTCATTTTTAACTTATTTGCAATTTTAGCCCTCTTATTTTTATGTTGATTTCAATATAGTCCTCAGGTTAATTTATTTTATTTGCTCATTAACTTTTGTAATTATTTTCCTTTTGAATTAATATTAAATATTATATATTTTAAATTGTGTTAGGTATGAATTATTTCTCCTTATATGTTATTCATTTTCATAAATTTTTTATATATATTCTTTTTATACACATATAATTTAAAACTGTCTTATTTTAATAATATATATTATTAATTTCATATTATTTTATGTATGTATTTTCTTTTAAATCCATATATGTATATATATTTTATTTTAAATCTATATATAAATATATAATTGTTCTTTTAAAGATCTTATTTTAAATTATTTTTATTTCAAACACTTTCACATGTCATCCTTATTATTATTATTTTTTAGTTTCATTACATGTGTATTATTTAAATTGACACATACTATTTTCTATATATTAGGTGTTTATTTGTTTATTATTGTATGGAGTATATTTCTTAATTTGTAACCATTAATTATTTGTGATTCATCATTGTAATATTTTGTGTACGTATTGCTACTTTGCTTTGTATGTTACTATTCCATTGCGATTTATTTGTTTTAAAAAAGGTAGTAGTAGAGTTTTATGTCGTTTAAGTTTTAAAATCATTTTTACTCAAAGTTTTTTAAACAAAGCAAAGCTCGCGTTTGGACCCTTCGAGAAAATCGTGCCCCAACTTACTGGGTTTCGATTTTTCTCGTTAAATCCTGATAACCGAGTACCCTTTTCTCTTTTAAATCAAAATGCATAAGTTTTAAATAATAAAAAAAACCTTATTCTCGGGAATTTGAGACGTTGCGTCCTAACTCACTGGATGCGACGTTTTATCATCTCGAGGTAAGAATTTCGAAAAACAAAGGCAATATTCCGTATACGGGAAGTTTGAGAAATTGTGCCCTAACTTTCTGGGTTCCAATTTTTCATAAAGCCCAAATAACCGAATATCCTTTTTCAAATTTTATCACACGGATTTTAAAAAGTCAAAGATAAATTTAATTTCGAGAATATAAGATGTTGTACCCTAACTTACTGAGTACGACATTTTATTTCTTCGAAATAAGAAGTTTTGGCATCCAACATAATTTTGTTCAAATATATTTCAAGCAAATGGATCGTAATCTAGAATCTTTTCAAATTTTCGGCATCAAGACATTAAATAAACAATTAGGTACCAATTTTGGGCGTTACGAGGGTGCTAACCCTTCCTCGTACGTAACCGACTCCCGAACCCATTTTCTCGAGTTTTTGGTAGACCAAAATATGTTTTAAATAAATCAAAGTTTTATTAAAGTGATCAATGTCGAGGTGATCCGATCCCACCTTAATATAGGGTCGGTGGCGACTCTATTTTCATTTTTAAAGTCGATCCCCGTTCTTTCAAAACTTTAAAAATGGTTTCGACAATAATGAGGACTTTCCTCGAGGTTTCACCCCACCGCATGTGCAAACACAACCTGAGGAATATCCTCGAAGGCCATCTGTCATGATAAGGCCTCAACAAGGGAAAAATGACGCTGGAGTGCCCATGAATTTCCAAGTTGGCACAGGATCCAACCCGAGAGAGAACCCTGCTAATCCTGTTATCCCTAACTTAGATATAGCAGAAAGGGAGGGGATAAGAACTGAATCTTTAAGGCAGTTAGAAGATCGCTGTAGGTGGTTGGAAGAAAAGTTCAAGGCTTTAGAAAATGCTGACAATTACCACGGAATTGATGCTAAAGAATTGAGCTTGGTTCTAGATTTGGTGCTTCCTCATAAGTTCAAAATGTCAGAATTTGAGAAGTACAATGGGACCAGCTGCCCTGAAGCCCATATCACTATGTTCTGTAGATGGATGACTGGCTACGTTAACAATGATCAGCTTTTGATTCATTGTTTCCAAGACAGTTTGGTGGGGGCGGCGTCCAGGTGGTACAATCAACTCAGACGTGCTAGGATTAGCTCCTGGAGAGATCTGGCCCAAGCCTTCATGAAGCAATACAATCATGTCACAGACATGACGACTGATAGAATTACCTTGCAAAACATGGAGAAGAAGCCAAATGAAAGCTTCAGGCAGTATGCGCAAAGATGGAGGGAGGTTGCTATGCAAGTTCAGCCACCACTCTTAGAAAAGGAAACCACAATGCTTTTTACCAATACCTTGAAGGCTCCGTTCATCACCCACGTGATAGGAAGTACTACTAAGAGCTTTGCGGATATAGTGATGGCAGGAGAAATGATTGAAAATGCCATAAGGGGTGGCAAGATTGAAGCAGGAGAAACCACTAAAAGGTCTACTCCTAGAAAAAAAGGTAACGAGGTAAATAATACGAGTACATACAACAAAGGGTACTCGAAGGTAATCACTGTTAGCCAGCCAAAGATAATTACGGCTGGGCAACAAGGGTCGACAAGACAAGAATCAGCCGCAAGGCAAAATTCAGAAAAGCTCCAATTTACACCAATCCCAATGACGTATAAGGAGCTATATAAAAGTTTATTTGACGCGTACGTAGTGTCCCCATTTTATCTGAAACTGCTACAGCCCCCATATCCTAAATGGTATGATTCAAACGCTCAATGTGACTACCATGCAGGAATATCGGGGCATTCAATAGAAAATTGCACTACCTTCAAAAAGGTAGTAGAGAGGCTCATCAAGATGGGGATTGTGAAGTTCGATGATACACCTAGTGCGGAGAACCCATTACCTAACCATGGGGATAAAGGGATAAACGCGATCGGTGAAAAGGTCGTGAGAAAGATCGAGGAGGATATTGCAGAGATAAAGACCCCATTGAGAATAATCTGGAGAGAAATGGTTAGAAGAGGGTTGATAGAATCGAATTCTATTGAAAGATGCGAAAGAATAAGGGACTACTGCGAGTTTCACAAGGCAGAAGGGCACGAGATCCAGGAATGTACTGAATTCATGGTATTAGTACAAAGCCTTATGGATAATAAGGAATTGGAATTTTACGAAGGAGGCTCAGAGAGAGAGAACATATGCGTGACAGAAGGAGAGTTGACAAATCAAAAAGTCAATTATCCGAGGATCATCATTTCCTGACCAAGAAATACTGAGGGCAGAATACAAGTGGGGCCAAAAGTTGTAATTCAGAAACCTGTTTCCTTTCCTTACAATGATAAAAAAATGGTACCTTGGAATTACGACTGTAACGTGACAATACAGGGAGTGGAAAGCTCAGCCAGCACTTCTAAGGAGGTCCAAAATGAAGGGCCCTACACATGTAGTGGAAGGCGTTACGATTCAGGAAACGTCAAAATAGAACCATTGAAATCAAAGACTGTGGCAGTTGAACAAGAGAAAGGACCTGAGGCCCTTATCAACGAACCAGTGAAAGAAGAGGAGGCTAAAGAATTTCTGAAATTCTTGAAGCATAGTGAATACAGTATGGTAGAACAACTGCACAAACAACCGGCTCGCATATCAGTGCTAGCCTAGCTTTTAAGTTCAGAAGTACATCGTGAGGCATTGATGAAAGTGTTGAATGAGACCTATGTTACTAAAGACATAGCTGTCAACAAACTTGACCGTCTGGTTAGTAATATAAGTGCCGACAACTTTATTTACTTCAGTGATGATGAAATTCTGCCTGGGGGCATGGGATCGACAAAGGCTTTGCACATCACTACTCGTTGCAAAGGATATACTCTACCAAGCGTGTTAATCGATAACGGATCAGCTTTGAATGTCTTACCATTGTCTACGCTGAAAAGATTACCTATAGATAGTTCTCACATGAAGACGTGCCAGAACATAGTGAGAGCATTTGATGGCACTGAGAGAAGAGTCATGGGAAGGATTGACATACCGTTGCTGATTGGGCCAAACACGTATGAAGTGGATTTTTTAGTGATGGATATCAAGCCATCCTACAATTTCTTATTGGGAATGCCCTGGATTCATTCGGCAGGGGCAGTGCCCTCATCGCTGCACCAAAAATTAAAACTGGTAACAGAGGGTCGGCTGGTAACTATAAACGCAGAAGAGGACATCATAGCAACTGTTACCAACGACGTACCATACTTAGAGGTGAATGAAAAGGCAACTGAATGCTCTTTTTGATCTTTAGAATTTATAAATGCAACATTCATTTTGGAAGGGAATGAGATGCCTGTCCCTAGGATATCCAGGACCACGAGAATGGGTTTACAAATGATGGTGGGGAAAGGAGCCTTACCAGGGAAAGGACTGGACAGACATCTTCAAGGAGAGATTCAAGTTCCAGTGCTGAAAGAGAAGAGAGATCGTTTTGGCTTGGGTTTCAGGCCAGATGCTAGACAGAGGAGAAAGGAAATAGAGAAGAAGCAAGAGAGAAGAAGGGCACGTTTGAATGGGGAAGAAGTCAAGTGGGAATCGATGATATTCCCTCACATATCCCAAACCTTTGTATCAGGAGAGACAATTCACCCAGAAAGAGGATTGTTGGAAAATGAAAATCTTCACATCAACGCCATACATGAGGAAGAAACTGGGCAAAGAAATCTGTTGGGCATTCGCCCTTATGAACCTGGAAGCGTTTTGAACAATTGGACTGCAGAGGAACTTCCTGTAGTTTTTAGAGATTATACAGAGTAATATTCAGAATGCACTTGTTGTTTTTAAGCCTAGGAACAATAATATTTCTTTTGTGAAATAGGCTCGTGTTCAGACATCTTTTGTTTCAATAAAATACATCTTTAATGATCAATTTTGGCAAATATTCTTTCATTCTTTTGATCTTCTAATTTCATTCTAAATTTTTTATTCTTATTCATCCATGTAAATAGTTGTTCTCGAATTCATTTGTTCTTTGTACATTCTTTCGTGCCCACCACAGGTCCCTAGATATCAATGACATAAGCAATGATACCACAGATTCAGAGGTCCATTTTGAGTAAGACATGTGTTTAGAAGAATCTCAGGATTTTGAAGGTGACAGAGATTGTGACTTGTCTCCAGACTTGTTAATAATGGTAAAGCAAGAGGAGAAACAAATTTTACCCCATGAAGAGGAGGTAGAGAACATAGCCTTAGAGGAAGGAAAGGTGGTGAAAATTGGAACGCGCATAGCTGAGGAGACGAAACAAGACCTTTTTGAGTTACTACGAAAATTCAAGGACGTCTTTGCATGGCCATACCAGGATATGTCTGGGCTAAGTAATGATATTGTAGTACATCGCCTTCCCATAAGAGAAGAGTGCAAGCCAGTTCAGCAAAAGTTCCGAAGGATGAGGCCTGATGTGATGTTGAAAATAAAGGAGGAAGTTAAGAAACAGTTTGATGCTGGTTTTCTACAAGTGGTCAAATATTCAGAGTGGGTTGCCAATATCGTTCATGTCCCTAAGAAGGATGGAAAGGTTCGGATGTGTGTAGACTATAGGGACTTAAATAAAGCCAGCCCAAAGGATAATTTCCCTTTTCCTCATATTGACACATTGGTGGATAATACGACGGGATACTCATTGTTTTCTTTCATGGATGGTTTTTTGGGATACAATCAGATCAAGATGCACCCTGAGGATATGGAGAAAACTACTTTCATAACATTGTGGGGTACCTTTTGTTATAAGGTAATGCCATTCGGGCTAAAGAATGCTGGAGCAACATATCAAAGGGCCATGGTAACTTTATTCCATGACATGATGCATAAAGAGATTGAAGTATATGTTGATGACATGATCGCAAAATCTCGAACAGAAAAAGAGCACATAGAAGTTTTGAAGAAGTTATTTTTGAGATTGAGAAAATTTCAATTGAAGCTCAACCCGGCAAAGCGTACTTTCAAAGCTCGATCAGGGAAGTTACTGGGTTTCGTAGTCAGTGAGAGAGGAATCGAAGTTGACTCAAATAAGGTCAAAGCTATACAAGAATTGCCTCCACCGCGCACTCAAAAGGAAGTCCGAGGTTTTCTTGGAAGGTTAAATTACATCGCTCAGTTTATTTCACAATTAACTGAGAAATGTGATCCCATATTTCGTCTTCTTAAGAAATAAAACCAAGGTGTATGGGATGATGAATGCCAGAAAGCTTTTGACAAAGTCAAACAATATCTGTCAAATGCCCCAGTACTATCTCCGCCTACTCTAGATAGACCATTGATACTGTACTTGACAGTATTCAATAACTCCATGGGGTGAGTGCTTGGTCAACACGATGAGTCAGGAAGAAAAGAAAAGGCGATATACTATCTCAGTAAAAAGTTCACTAAATGTGAAATGAGATATTCGTCGATTGAGAAATTGTGTTGCGCCTTGATTTGGACAACTCAGAGATTGAGGCAGTACATGCTATATCATACAACCTGGTTAATTTCGAAGCTTGATCCGTTAAAGTATATGATGGAGTCAACTGCTTTGAATGGAAGGATGGCAAGGTGGCAGATTTTGCTGTCTAAAATCGATATAGTCTATGTGAACCAAAAGGCCATAAAAGGGAGCGCAATAGCGGAATTTCTGGCTAGCAGGGCTTTAGAGGATTATGAACCATTGAGCTTTGATTTCCCCAACGAAGAGCTAATGTATGTGGCAACTACAGAAGAACATCCATGGAAGCTAAATTTTGATGGAGCGTCAAATGCTGTGGGAAATGGAATTGGAGCAGTCTTGGTATCCCCAAGTGGAGATCATTATCCATTCACATGCAAATTGGATTTTGATTGCACAAACAACATGGCAGAATATGAAGCATGCATCATGGGAATTCGAGCAGCTGTAGAACGTAAAATTAGAGTGTTAGAAGTATATGGAGATTCTGCCTTAGTATTTTACCAGCTTAAAAAAGAGTGGGAGACAAGAGATCCCAAACTAATTGATTACCAAAAAATAGTTTTGGGATTGATTGAAGAGTTTGATGACATTACTTTTAATTATCTCCCACGTGATGAAAACCAGATGGCGGATGCTTTGGCAACCTTGGCTTCTATGATCAAAGTAAATAGACTAGAGGATATGAGACCTATTCAGATGAGTATTTTCGAAGTTCCAGCTCATTGTTGTAACATGGAAGAGGAGGAAAGAAATGACCACCCTTGGTATCATGATGTATTATGATACGTAAAAAATCGTGAATACCCGAAGCATGCAACTGAGAATGATAAAAGGACATTAAGAAGATTGGCCTCTGACTATGTCTTAGATGGGGATATCTTGTACAAAAAGAGAAAAGATCAAGTACTATTGAGATGCGTTGAAGCTGTTGAAGCTAGGAAAATCCTAGAAGAAGTTCATGAGGGCGTTTGTGGAACACACGCTAATGGATTCACAATGGCCAGGCAGATAATGAGATTTGGATATTATTGGTCCACCATGGAAGGAGATTGTATCAACTATGCCAAGAGATGTCATAAATGCCAGATTTATGGAGACAAAATTCATGTGCCTCCGTCACCTTTGCATGTTATGACTTTCCCATGGCCTTTTTCCATGTGGGGCATGGATGTTATTGGACCAATCTCACCGAAAGCTTCGAATGGGCACCGATTCATCTTCGTGGTTATTGACTACTTCACGAAATGGGTAGAGGCTGCTTCATGCGCTAGCGTTACTAAGTCAGCATTTAGTCGATTCTTGAATAAGGAGATCATTTGTCGATATGAAATGCCCGAGAGGATCATATCGGACAACGCACTGAACTTGAACAACAGCACGATAGCAGAAGTTTGTAGTCAATTCAACATCAAACACCACAACTCGTCTCCGTATCGTCCAAAAATGAATGGGGCAGTGGAAGCGGCCAATAAAAATATCAAGAAGATAGTAGGAAAAATGACTAAGACTTATAACGATTGGCATGAGAAACTACCGTTTGCACTCTATGCTTATCGGACGTCCGTCAGAACTTCTACTGGGGCAACTCCTTTCTCATTGGTCTATGGGATGGAGGCAGTTCTACCTATTGAAGTGGAAATACCTTCTCTTGAGTTTATCGTAAATAAAGTTGGATGAAGTGAATGGATCCAAACTCGATATGATCGGTTGAACTTAATTGAAGAAAAGAGGCTAAGGGCTATTCGTCACGGTCAGATGTACCAAAAACGAATGATGCGAGCCTATGATAAAAAAGTCCGCCCAAGAGAGTTTCACGAGGGGGACCTTGTACTAAAAAAGATCCTTCCTATACAAAAGGATTTCAGAGGAAAATGGATGCCGAATTGGGAAGGACCATATGTGGTGAAGAAAGCTTTCTCTGGAGGTGCACTGATTCTGACCAAAATGGATGGGAAAAGCCTACCCAATCCTGTGAACTCAGATTCAGTCAAAAAGTATTTTGCTTAAAGAGGAGAAGAGGCCAAGGTGAAAACCCGCAAAGGGCGCTTTGAAACTTCTAAAAAAAAAGGGAGAGGCCAAGGCGAAAACCCGCAAAGGGCGCATTGAGACCAAAAAGGTTTTGAGTTGAAAACCCGAAAAAGGGCGGCTCAAATTCTGAATGGACATACAGTGATCTTGCTACACTTGAATCAACAAGAAATGAAGCATGTTGCGTATCGGGGCATCAACAAAGTACTTTGGGTTTTTCTAAACACGTGTTAAGCTCGAAGCAGTTTTCTTGGAGTTTGTATATAGAAGCCCAATCTGCGATATCTAGGGAATTTGATCTTTGTCCTATTCATTTTACTATCTTTGGATTCTTTTTTATTCTCAAAGATGTGTTCCCAGTTAATTTCTTTTGTATCTTTGATAATTCATTTAACTCTCTTTGAAATAAATTTATTTGTTACCCATCATTCATAAACATGTTGCATTGAAATAATGATTGATGAACTAATAATTTCACAAAAGAAGTTCTACATATTACTTTGGAAATTTCTAGATAAAAAAGTGAAACAGGACAATTGTTTAGAATTTCCATGTACATAGATTGGAAATATTTGAAAAAATAAGAGTCTTGATGGAGACTATTTCTCTGAATTCTTTGTCTAATTGGTAATTAGACAGAATAAAGAGTTGTTGTGACGAAAGAAAGCAATGTCAGCTGGTCATTCGGAAAATGACATGACAGACCAAGTTGATGGGGAAAATTCAAAACTCCTAAATGATGGTAGAATGAATTGGAGTTGAAACAAATCTTGTATCCCTAGATTGCAGTAAGGACAAGCAGGAAAAGTTTCGATTCCTAGTGGGACGTTTGAAGGTGATATACGCCCCGTGTCCCTAAGGTTCAAGAGGAATAGGCCCTAAAATTTTCGTGGGGCAAATTATTTGAGCAGGAAAATGATACTTCAAGGGGAACGAAGATGAAACCTTGACGGATAAATGAGTGATAATATCTTGAGTAGGAATCATACTTGTCGAAACCATTTTTTTCGAGTTTGAAAAAAGGGATCGACTTTAAAAGAAATATGGAGTCGCCACCAACCCTTTTGTTTAGGTGGGATTGGATCACCTTGAAAAAATAATTTTGGTCTACAAAATAGAAAAACGGGTTTGGGAGTCGATTACGTACGAGGAAGGATTAGCACCCTCGTACGCCCAAAAACTGGTACCAAATTGATTAACTAATGTCCTTGCGTTGAAAACTTGAAAATGTTTAAGGTATGATTCTTTTTAAAGAATGTTAATTAATTTTGAATTGAATCTCAAGATTCATTCGTTCCAAAGGAATAAAAACATCACATCCAATACGTTAGGACATGACACATTTATTCTTCGATACCGAGATCATCTTTGATTTTCAAAACACGCAATTAAAAGGATATTTGGTTATTTGGGTCAAACAAAAAATTTACACCCAGCACGTTAGGGCGCAATTCTTCGAATCTTCAAACACACAAATAATGCCTTATTTTGAAGAATTATCAGATATGCAATTTTAAAAATTGGCTCGAAGCGCATTTTATTGAATCATTTTTAGATAATGAGAAACAAAAATATAATATGGAATTATAATGCATGAATACGAATTTGCACAAATGAATAACAACGATAACCATAAGCACATACATTTGAAATATACAACATCGATAATTTCACAACACATCATGTTTAAAACGATAATATTTAAAATCTTATGAATAATAAAACAAATCTAAAAGAAATTCAAAGCCTAATAAAACAAATCTTGACTTCTTGGCACTTCTTTTCTTCAAGTAGCCCCATTCCATCCCACTGCGTCTTCGGGGGTATAGGAAATAGTGCTTCTATCCACTCCGATGTAATTTCAGGGAGAAGAGATTTGTAACTTCGATCTACTCCGCTGGAACTTCAAGGAGATAAGAATTGTGGCTCCTGTATAATCTCAGAGAGAAGGGATTTGTAGCTTCGACCTACTCTACTAAAACTTCAAGGAAATGATGATTGGTCATCAATGTAATTTCAAGGAGAAGGGATTTGTAGCTTCGACCTACTCCATTGGAACCTTAAGGAGATAAGAATTCAGAGAGAAGAGATTTGTAGCTTCGATCTTCTCTACTGAAACTTCAAGGAAATAAAAACTGGTAATTTCAATCTGCTCCGCTGTATCTTCAAGGAGACAAGGTTGGTGGCTTAAATCTACTCTGCTGCTTCATGGAGATAAGATTCGCCGTTCGATCTTGTTCCACTACTGCTTAGGGTGACAAGATCTACAATCTTCGACCTATTCCACTGCTGGTCAGGGAGATAGGCATGGTGGCTTAAATCTATTCCACTACTACTTAAGGAGACAAGATTCGCCGTCTTCGATCTGCTCCACTACTGCTTAGGGAGACAAGATCTGCTATCTTCAGTCTGCTCCACCGCAAACTCAGGGAGGCAAGGCTGGGGTCTTCGATCTGCTCCACTACTGCTTAGGGAGACAAGATCTGCTATCTTCAGTCTGCTCCACTGCAAACTCAGGGAGGCAAGGCTGGGGTCTTTGATCTGCTCTACTACTGCTTAGGGAGACAAGATCTGCTATCTTCAGTCTACTCCACTGCAAACTCAGGGAGGCAAGGCTAGGGTCTTCAATCTGCTCCACTACTGCTTAGGGAGACAAGATCTGCTATCTTCAGTCTGCTCCACTACAAACTCAGGGAGGCAAGGCTGGGGTCTTCGATCTGCTCCACTCATCGCTAGGAGACAAGATCTGCTATCTTTAGTCTGCTCCACTGCAAACTCAGGGAGGCAAGGCTGGGGTCTTCAATCTGCTCCACTACTGCTTAGGGAGACAAGATCTGCGATTTCACCGATATTGCTACACCGTCCTCTGGGGGACATGTCCTGTAGACTCAATTTCATATGCTTCTATTTATGCCAAATGATTAGGATGCTATGATCAGAATGAATCAAATGCTCCTAACTAAATGATATGACATTTGCATGAATGCAAAATGTCATGAGAATTATTTTTTTAAATGTATAATGATTAGGATGCAATGATCGGAATGAATCAAATGCTCCTAACTAAATGTGTTTTGCATGAATGCATAATTTCATGAGAATGATCCTTTTTTTAAATTCTTAGTGTTGCCATCGCTCATTGTTTATCAAGGCTTTATCACTGGCGTATTATGATGCCATCTTGTTCAGCTAGTATTCTTGACAGAAAACCCGATAAAACAATTATATATTGCTCAACAGATTTGCCCCACTGTAACTTTAGGGTTCATCTCATTGTGACTTAGGGGTATAGGGTCTGAATCTTTTCCCATCCATCCCACTGCGACTTCAAAATGTAGGATTTGTTTCTTCTTCAATCCATCCCATTGCTATTCAAAGGTATAGGATCTGTATCAACTTTAATCCACCCCCTTGTAATTCAAGAATATAGGGTTTGTTTCATCTTCAATCTATCCCACTGCAACTCAAGGGTATAGGATTCGTATCAGCTTCCATCTATCTCACTGTAACTCAGGGGTATAGGATCTGTAACTTGTTCCATCAACTGATCACTCCCCGGGTGACCCAACCAGATGTGTATGCATGATATTTGCATGGATGCAAAATATCATGTTTTTCTTGCGAATGATTCCCCTTTTACACTTGGGTTAACATTGCCCATTTTTCGTCAAGATTGTATCACTGACGCAATATCTTGTCGTTTGTTCAACCACTATTTTTGACAAAAATTCGAAGAGATAACCTTAATATAGACTCAAATATTTCCGACCCTTAAGCTTGGTGAATTCTGAACAATAATCATGTTTCAGGTTCTTGTATTATTTAGAAATTCCTAGAGTAATATGCGAAACTTCTTTTGTGAAAGTGTTATTAGTCCACTAATCATTATTTCAATGCAAAATGCCTGAAACAGATCATAACCATGGACAAGAAGGAAATTAATTAGAAGCATAGCTCGAAACAAATAAATTAGGCAAAGATAGCAATTGCAATCAAGAAGGAAATTTATTGTGAACATATTTTGAAAAGAATAATATAATCACAAATAACAAATTTAAAATGGGTAAAATGGAAACTAGGTGCCCCAGATATCGCAGCCTGAGCTTCTCTGTTCAAACTTCTTGAGGACCATTTTAAGCTCAATATGTGTTTAGGGGATCCGGAGTACTTTGTCGATGCCCCAAGACATAGCATACTTCTTTATTGTTAATTCAGGCATAGCAAGACTGTTGTATGCCCTAGTTTTGATCAAAATTTGAGCCGCCCTTTTCAGGTTTTCAACTCAAATCCCCTTTGGTCTCAAAGCGCCCTTTGCGGGTTTTCGCCTTGGCCTCTCCTTCTTCTTTCTTTTTCTTTCTTTTCCTATTTTTTTGTGTTTTTTTTTTGTGTTTTTCTCTTTGGAAAACTTTTTATTGAATCTGAATTCACCGCAGGTCCTTGCCATCTATCTCAGACAATATCCATACTTCCCCAGAACAGGCCTTCTTTGCTGCATAAGGTCCTTCCTAGTTTGGCATCCGCTTTCTTCTAAAGTCCCTTTTGCATGGGAAAAATCTTCTTCAAAGCCCTATCATGAAATTTTCTAGGGTGAATCATTTTTGTTGTGAGCTCGCATCATCTGACCGTGACAGATAGTTTTTAACATTTTCTCTTCAAATTTAACTAATCATATTGAGATTGGATCCATTCTGCCTCATCCGATTTTAGCTCTGAAGGAATTTCGACTCCAATGGGCAAAACCAATGAGAAATGTGTTGCCTCGGACAGTCTTGGCCAACGTTTGATAAGCATAGAGGGTAAATAGTAACTTCTGTATGCCAATCTTTACAAGTCTCGATCTTTTTATGATCTTTTGTTTTTCTTTTTGGTTGCTTTTGCTGCACTGATATGTGGCACCTAATCTTTGAGCAGACCGCAGACTTTTAACATTGTGCGGTTGAATGTGATCTTTTTGACATTTTTTTTATTCTTTCTTTCTTTTTTCTTTTTTTCACTTCTTTCTTTTTTTTGGTCTAATGATTATCGACTTTGTAATATTGGCATATGAAGCGACCTTCACCCTCTTAGAGAAGAAATTGACACCCACGAAGGTGAATTGGTGTCGGCTAAATGCTCTTGACGAGATCGGCCTCATAACGTCTGTGTCCCACATGTAGACAAAATGGAGGAGGCACATTTGTCCTGTCTTCCTTGATTTGGCATTTGATGCAATTTCCCTTTCTGGGTAGACCGGTAGCCTAAACCTTATGATTAGCCTGACTATCGTAGAACCATTAGCATGGGTTCTTTAAACACCAATCTTAATAGCATACCCACGGTTCAGTAGCCTAGCGTGCGAAAACATCTTGAATAGCTCAATGATGTCTCGCCTTGTGGTGAATTAGGCTTCGATATTTGTCCTTTCCTAAGCCCGCAACGTCCACTGACCTTTTGCAATGTAGAGTCTATTTTCATCTTGTTCTACTATCCTTAACAAATCAGAAGATAGGCTACACTCTCTGTCATCTTCAAAGTCCTTAGATCCCTTAGACCCATATCTCATTCAAAAAGGGAGTCAGTAACAACATCACTCATGTCGTTGATATCTGGGTACCTAGGTACGAAAGCAGAAAATCCAAGGAATAAATGATTCTACAGATGATTATTTGGATGATATAGTCATGAATAAAGAATGAAAGAAAAACAAAAGAATGTATAATATGAAAAGAATGAAAACATATTTGCTTAAAAGATGCATTTTATTGAAATAAGAATTCTGGACACAAGTCTATTTCACAAAAGAAGTCTTATTGCTTCTAGGCTTAAAGCAACAAGTGCGTTTTGTACATTACTCCGAATAAGCTCTAAATACTACAGGAATTTCTTCCGCAGTCCAATTGTCCAAAACGCTCCCAGGCTCATATTTCTGCATTTGACGCGTCATCTAACTTCACAACACCCATGTTGATGAATTTTTCCACCAATTTCTTGAAAGCAAGGTAATTTTCTATCGAATGCCCTGTGACCCCCGCGTGGTACTCACATTGGGCATTTGGGTCATACCATTTTGGGTATGAAGATTGCATCGATTTCGGGTAGTGGGGGACACAACGTGCACATCAAATAAATTTTGATATAACTCCTTATACGTCATTGGGATCGGCGTAAATTGTAGTTTTTCAGTGTTTGGTCTTGGATCGGGTTCTTGCCTTAGGGAGACTTGACAGCTGGTAATCACAGTCTTTGGCTGGACCACTGTGATCAGATCCTGGTGACCCTTGTTACACCTTCTCATATTATTCGCTTTATTTTCTTTTTTCTTCGGGGCTTTTAAAGTCCACTCACCTTTTTCTTTTGTTTCTGTCAGCACAACCAGTTTGGCTCGATCATCCTCCGGGTTAAAACCTGAACCCATCGGGAAGTTCAACAGGGCCGAAGTATCAGTCTGACATTAGGGTCCAATAATGACGGGTACCCCATGCGAACGCGTGTCTGGTTGAGTCGGGATACTTATCGGGAAATAAACGATGTCTTCATCATCATTCATACTGCTGACCACTGGGCCACTCCTTTTTTCAAGCCCTCCGACTAGCAATTGGGTTAACTGGCGCATCATATTCATTTGATCTCGCATATCCCGTTGAATTTTGGCCAACTGCTCTTGCATCAGTATTTGCCTTTCCTCTAACCTCTCTAACCTTTGTTCCATGTCTTCTAGGTTAACTGAAAATATTTCACCTAATCAGGGTCATTTTGTAAAAAACTAATTCAAATGATGCAATGTAATCAAAATAGCGTAATGCAAATGATGTAATGCACATGCATGAAATGCAATGCAAATACATGAAATGAATGCAAAAAAGAAAGAGAGACGTTGATTATGAATTCAATTCCATTAGAAGAACTTTTCTAGAAAACAGATTTCTTTACATAAAACGGATTACATATGCGGCTTTGTCCTCATAGTCCAGGTAAAGGCATCAATCCTTTTCTTCGTATCTGGATGTCATGGTCGTGTCCCGTGAACTTCCTCAATAGATGCCTCTTCTAGCTTCTTGTTGTTTGATCCAGGCTGCGACTCTTCACTCACTTATCCTCCGCGATGCTCGTTAGCTCCTTTAAGAAAGTCGAGACGTGACGGCTCTTAAATAGTTTTTGTTGGTTTGAATCCTCGAGCAAAGTCTTGTATTCTTCTGCGGACTATCAGCCTTCTCTCGTTTTTTACCTAGACTATATTCGAACGACCGTATTATAACCCACTTTATCAAGTAATCCATTTCCTTATGACAAACTCTTCTATTTAGCAATCGAATGTTAATCAACACCTCCTTTCTATAATGATGCAATGCAATGCAATCAAAACAAAAGAAAACACATTAGTGCAAGAGAAATAAACAACATAAAACACCTGACCGGGTGACTACTAGGGTTTGGCGTGGCTCTATCTAGGGTAGGCTCCTATGGCTGCTATATGCGGCTTGGTTCTAAAGAATAGGTACCTGAACCAGCAGATTCCTCAATCCTCACCCATTATAGGCTCATATGGATTGAGTTCGGTTCAGGGGAATACATTTCCCTATGGCCATGCGGAGATGAAAATCTCACGAAGCACATAGGTACCGATGTATCCCGGAAGCAGTCCACTAGCCCATGCGGAGGTGAAAACCTCACGAAGGCATAGTTTCTCACTCCCACTTAAAGGTGTGACCACAACGGTCATGCAATGTAATGCCAAAGCATTTTATGAGACTCGACATTACTGCAAATGCATTAAAAGAAACATGATTTTTCAAAAACATCGAAAGAAACACGATTTTTTTTAAAACGATTTTCCAAATTTTCAATCACAAGGACAAAAATTAATCAATATATGGCCTGACTCTCAACCACGTCCCCAGCGGAGTCGCCAAGCTGTCGAAACCATTTTTTTCGATTTTGAAAAATGGGATTGACTTTAAAAGAAATATGGAGTCGCCACCAACCCTTTTGTTTAGGTGGGATTGGATCACCTTGAAAAAATAATTTTGGTCTACAAAATAGAAAAAGCGGGTTCGAGTCGATTGCGTGCATTTGAGGAAGGATTAGCACCCTCGTGCGCCCAAAAACTGCATACCAAATTGATTAACTAATGTCCTTGCGCGTTGAAAACTTGAAAATGTTTAAGGTATGATTCTTTTTAAAGAATGTTAATTAATTTTGAATTGAATCTCAAGATTCATTCGTTCCAAAGGAATAAAAAAATCACATCCAATACGTTAGGACATGACACATTTATTCTTCGATACCGAGATCATCTTTGATTTTCAAAACACGCAATTAAAAGGATATTTGGTTATTTGGGTCAAACAAAAAATTTACACCCAGCACGTTAGGGCGCAATTCTTCGAATATCCAAACACACAAATATTGCCTTATTTTGAAGAATTTTCAGATATGCAATTTTAAAAATTGGCTCGAAGCGCATTTTATTGAATCACTTTTTGATAATGAGAAACAAAAATATAATATGGAATTATAATGCATGAATACGAATTTGCACAAACGAATAACAAAGATAACCATAAGCACATACATTTGAAATATACAACATCAATAATTTTACAACACATCATGTTTAAAACGATAATATTTAAAATCTTATGAATAATAAAACAAATCTAAAAGAAATTCAAAGCCTAATTTAAATACGTGACATACAAAATGATTTACAAGCGATACATAATATAAATAACATATGCACATAAAAATAATAATGTAAGGAGGTGTTGGAAATAAAACATAATTTAAAATAAGATCTTTAAAATAACAATTATATAGATTTATATAGATTTAAAATGAAATATATATATATATATATATATAGATTTTAAAGGAAATACATACATAAAATTATATGAAATTAAGACACTACATAAAGTAAGATAGTTTTAGTACGAATTATATATATATATATGCATGTATATAAATTAATAATATATAAGAGTATTTAAATTTAAAAAAAATGCACAATTTATTAAAACAAAAGGGACATATAAAAGAATATTTTGAAATCAAATATTTATACAATAAATAAAAATATATATACAAATGAAAGTTTAAAACAAATTAAAACATCGTAAAATCAATACAATAATTCAAAATAATTAATTAAAACAGCTTCTAAAAATGAATAATGAATAAATTTTATAGACTAAAAAAGGGATACTTAATTGAAATAAGAACAAAATTAACAAGCTATTTTATAAAAAAAATTAAACAGAATTAAGGACTAAATTAAAACACGCTTAAATGAACAAGAATTAAAAATGAAATATTCCCACTTCGCGAAAATGATGTGTACAGATTGGATCAAATAGAAATACGCGTACACTATCAGGGACTAAATCAGTAAATATTTTCGTGATTAAAAACGCAGCGCATGGACTAGATTGAATCGGAATGACTCGTAAATTACAGGGACCAATTAAGGAATAAAAGAAATGTATAACAAGTCCAATCAAAAGACAGCACAACACAGAGGGACTAATTGCATAAATATCCCATCACCGCAAAAAATGCGCGGATCCTGGGGATACTGGATTGGATCGGGTCGGGTTATACAATACGACACCGTTTTAGAGCCACGGAAACAGGCCCTAAATGGTGTCGTTTCAAGCATCCTAATAAAGCCTAAAAATAAGACCTAATCTAATCCCTAAATTATCCCCTAATCTACTCTTCAATCGGCCGCCTCAAAAACCAAACCATTCGACTGCCATGCTTCAGAGATCAGCGATGGCAATGGTCAATGGTCGAATATAGCCCCTCCGAGCATATACACGAAAGTGTTTTCACATTCTTACCCAGATTCCCCTTCTAACTTCGATTTCGACGAAGTGAAGAGGAAATCGACAACGGCCATAAAAACAGGTAAGCGCTCTTTCCTTTATGGTTTTCGTATACAATAGATTAGAAAAGAAAATGAAAAGAAAACGAACTGCCAGTCGAAAAATAAAATAGGAAATTTGAAAATGAACTCAAGTCGGAATGTCACCTTCGAAAATTCTTTTTTTTTTGTATTCTCTATTTTGTATTCGAAAAATCATGAAGAAGCCTTACAAATTTTTTTGCTTCGATTTTTATAACCGAAAAGAAAAATAAAAGAAAAAATAAAAATACAATATTTTTTCTTTGCTTTGCTGTTGTTTTATTCTCTTGCGCAGGTACGAGAGACGTGGAGGCACGAGGGTGGCGTACGGAGGCCGTACGGTGGCGACGTGGCGCGGGGTGGCTTGCGGCGCTAGTTGGCTAGCTGTTGAGGCATGCGGCAAATTTGGGTAGTGGTTTAGTTTAGTTTATTTAGGTTTGTATTTGGGCCACTAATTGGGTCTGCTGTAATTAGCATTTGGGCTTGTAAAAAACTGGACTGTTATTGGACTTTGTTTATTTATATATTTTTTGGGTTTTTAATTCTATTTGTCTTTTTTGTTTTTTTTGGTCTTATTCTGGTTGACTAATAGGCCCGGGCAAATTTGGGCTCCTACAATACTCATATCATTTTTGCATTCACATATCATAGTGAATAGGAGCATTTGACTCATTTCGATAACGGCATCCTAATCATTCGGCATAAGCATATACCCATTCTACAGGTCATAAGACGATGTAGTAGGGTAAATGGTCACTTTCAGTCTTGTCTTCCTGAAGTTGCAGTGGGGCAGACTGAAGACAACAGATCTTACCTTCCTGAAGTTGCAGGAAGAAGATCGAAGACGTTAGCTTTAGTTCTCTGAGTTTGCAGTAGAGCAAGCTAAAAGACAGCAGATTTGGCATTCCTGAAGTTGCAGGAAGCAGATCGAAGACATCAGATCTTGTCTCCCTGAAGTTGCAGTGGGGCAGACTGAAGACAACAGATCTTACCTTCCTGAAGTTGCATGAAGAAGATCGAAAACGTTAGCTTTAGTTCTCTAAGTTTGCAGTAGAGCAAGCTAAAAGACAGCAGATTTGGCATTCCTGAAGTTGCAGGAAGTAGATCGAAGACATCAGATCTTGTCTCCCTGAGTTTGCAGTGGAGCAGATCAAAGACAGCAGATTTGGCATTCCTGAAGTTGCAGTGGAGCTGATTGAAGATAGCAGATCTTGTCTTCCTGAGGTTGCAGTGAAGCAGATCGAAGACATCAGTCTAGCATCCCTGAGTTTGCAGTGGAGCAGATTGAAGATAGAAGATCTTGTCTCCCTGAGTTTGCGATGGAGCGGTCGAAGACAGCGAATCCGGCATTCCCGAAGTTGCGAGGAAGCGGTCGAAGTCATCGATCCGCATCCACGAGTTTGCGGTGAAGCGATTAAAGATAGTAGATCTTACCTTCCTGAAGTTGCAGGAAGAAGATCAAAGACATCAGCTTGACCTCCACGGTTGTTGCGGAGGAAAATCGAAAAGCGATCCGGCATTCCCCGGTTGCGATGAAGCGGATCAAAGATACTAGTTTGGCATTCTTGAGTTTGCGATGGAGCGGACTAAAAATAGTAAATCTCGTCTTCCTTCCCGGTTGCGATGAAGCCAGATTGAAGATACTAGCCTATCTCCCTGAAGATACAGCCATTTGACAAGACCGGGCAAAATGGGTCCTTTTATCGTCTTTGCTCTATTCTCGTTACACGACAATGAGCAAAGAGGGGCAGCTGTAGTAGCCCATTATTTCCCGGGCCCATATCATAAATAAATAATAATAATAAAACAACAAAATACCAAATGTCCATTTTAAAGTCCATTTTACAACCTGTTATACCCAAGCCCAAATACCAGAACCTGTTACACCTAGGCCTAATCGGTCTAAAACAGCCTACCCAGACCCAATTACACCCAAAATAGAGACGGCCCAAAAGGGCCCAACACTAAACAGTTTCAGAAGCCTAGGGTTTCTGAAACCCTAGGCGCCGCAAGCGCCCAGCACAAACCCTCGCGCCGCAGCCACCAGCCTCTCCTCGCGCCGCAATCCGCGCCCGAATTACGCCCCATCGCCGGGATCTCGTCACTCACCTGTGAAATAAGGAAAGAACACCACAGCAAAAGGAAAGAAATGGTAGAAAAACTAGCAAAACAGATTTTGTTTCTATTTTTTCGATTTATTTCAAGGCTATATAAACCCCAAAGCAACCTGTAACAGATACACACAGAAAGAATACAAAAAAAGATACGAAATAAAAGCAAAAGAAAATCTTCAGAAAAACAGAGGTGATTCTCGACGATATTTTCATTATTATTTTTTTTTTTGTCTCGTGCTATTTAAATAAGCATAAAGAAGAAAGGTTTACCTTTCGATTCACGTTTAAAAGCGAAGCTGCTGGCCTCCGGCTGCCATATATGGTGGCGCGTGCGGAGGCGCGTGCGGCGACAGGCACGTGTAGATCGGACCGAAGACCTGGCCGATGGCCGAAGGATAGAGAGAATTTTTTTGAAACTCAGTTGTTTTTTTAAAAAAAAACAGGGTGCAAATGATTTTTTTTCTGAAAAAACTGACTTATATAGTAGTATAAAAACGACGTCGTTTTTGCTTAAGCCAATAAGCATTAAAACGACGTCGTTTAAAAGGCCATGATCCGCGTGTTGACCCGACCCGGGGAGGATCTGCATGTTTTTGTTAAAAGGTCTAATTTCTCAATAGGCCCTTCCGCATTATTTTAATCTTATAATTACGTCCGGTTACATTTTTTTATTTACAATTGGGCCCAAAATTATTGCTTATGTTTCAATTTGGTCCCTCGGGCTATTTAAAGACTGATATCAAAACGGCGCCGTTTAAGAGATAGGGCGTAATTGCCCAATAGGTCCTTATATTTTAGCGCGTGTTTCAATATCATCTTTTTTTTATAATTTTACTCCTGATTTTCATTTATTTTCTGATTTGATCCTTGTTTATTTAATTTTTTTTTATTTTATTCTTATTTTTAATTATTTCAATTATTATATGTATAAAATTATTATCTATTATTTTATTTTATTAAGTTTAATATTATTTATATATTATATATTATTTTAAAAATGTGTACATTAATTATTATATTATACATTATAAAATTATATATTATTATATTATATTATATGTATAATTTAAATTATTTTATCCTTTATATTATATAAATTTTGTATATCATATAACATATATTGTTTATATTATTTATATTAAATATGTAGTTTTTTTTATGATTATCGTATTATAAATATATTTTTATTTTAAGTTATATTCTATTTGCTTATAATTGTTTTTATCATATATTATTATTTATATTTTTATGTACTAAATTATTAAATTATAAGTATCCTTATATTTTTCATATACTTTGAAAGTTTTATATTATTCATTTAAATATATTGTTTATATCATTCATCTTTCTAATAGATTTCACATGTAAAGTGTTTTATTTATTTAGTAGTTTGTTTATTTTTTCGTTATTTATTGCTTATATCTTTTGTCTGTCCATGTTCTTTTATTTATTTATTATTTTATGATTGCTTTAGTATAGTTATTTTATTATTATTCGTTATCTTATATTTTTTTATTGTCTATATTAGTATTGATTGTTAATATAACTTGTAATTATGGTGAATGACTACATAGAATTTATATTTTGTAATGCATTGATACAATATCTTCTTCAAATCATTTTTTATAAGAAATACATTTTATAAAAATTGTCGCATTTTTATTCAAAGTCTTTCTAAAAACATGGTGATACATAATATTTGGGGTTTCGAGAAGAATCGTGCCCTAACTCACTGGGTTTTAATTTTTCTCGTTAAACTTAAAATATTAAGTATCCCTTTTCTTTCAAAATTGAAACCGATAAACTTCAAATCAACACTTATTCTCGGGAATTCAAAACGTTGTATCCTAACTTATTGGATATGATATTTTGTGTCTCAAGGTAAGAATTTTCTACAAATAAAGGCGAGCCTAGTTTCGAAGACATGAGATGTTACATCCTAACTTATTGGGTATAGCATTTTATTTCTTTGAGGTAAGTAAGTCTTGGTTTTCTTTCAAATAAAAGGATCATATTTTGAATTTTTCAAAATTTCGATATTAGGACATAAAATTATCAATTAGGTACCAAATTTTGGGTGTTACGAGGGTGCTAACCCTTCCTCATACGTAATCGACTCACGAACCCGTTTTCTTGTATTTCGTGGACCAAAATCAATGTTTTGAAATAAAACATTTTATAAGGTGATCCAATCACACCTAAGTAAAAAGGATTGGTGGCGACTCCCGTTTTTTTTCATTTTTTAAAGTCGATCCCCGTTTTTTCATAAAACCTTAAAAATGGTTTCGACAAAGCCACACAGTCTATACACTCCATTGCCGATTCCGGAAGCACCATGGGTGGATATCTCCATGGATTTCGTTCTAGGCCTTCCTAGAACAAAGAATCGCAAATATTCTATATTTGTTGTAGTAGATAGGTTTTCTAAAATGGCTCATTTTATTGCATGTAACAAGACTGATGACGCCTTAAACATTGCTAATTTATTTTTTAGGGAGATCGTGCGGTTGCATGGAGTCCCGAGGACCATTGTTTCCGATCGTGATGCTAAGTTCCTTAGCCACTTTTAGATAACTCTGTGGGGTAAGCTTGGCACCAAGCTTTTGTTCTCAACAACGTGCCATCCCCAAACGGACGGCCAAACGGATGTCGTTAATCGGGTCTTGTCAACCTTGCTGCGGGCCATAATTAGAAAGAATTTGAAGTCTTGGGAGGAGTGTCTACCACACATTGAATTCGCTTACAACCGTTCGGTGCATTCATCTACCAAGCATTCACCTTTTGAAGTGGTATATGGCTTCAATCCCTTAACTCTTTTAGATTTATTGCCTTTTCCTTCTAATCAATTGATGAATGTAGATGGAAAGAAAAAGGCAGAATTTGTGAAACAATTGCATCAAAGAGTTAGGGAAAACATTGAAAATAGTACCGAGCAATATGCTCATAAGATGAACAAAGGACGTAAGCGGATGCTATTTGAACCCGGTGACTGGGTTTGGATCCATATGCGCAAAGAAAGGTTCCCCACTCAAAAGTGGTCCAAACTTTTGCCAAGAGGCGACGGTCCTTTTCAAGTCTTGGAAAGGACCAACGAAAACGCTTACAAGTTGGACTTACCAGGTGAGTACGGTATAAGTGATACATTTAACGTTGCTGATCTATCCCCTTTTGATGTAGGTGACGATTTGGGGACAAATCGCCTGAAAGAGGGAGGATGATACGATCCTAGCTAGGGAAGCTGCTGTCGATCCCATAGAGTTTCCTGATAAACCGTAATAGTAACATATTTTATCTCTACATTTAGCATGCTTTTGGATGATTTATCCCTTGAATTATGGAATTTGGTGCTCTTAATCCTTTGATTTCATGTTTTATACTCAGGAGAGCATAGGAGGATGAAAAGAACGGAAAACGGGCTTAAAACGGGCCAAATGGGCCAAAGTGAGAAATCGACACGGCCTGGGGTTTCACCACACGGCCGTGCCCCTTTAGCAGGCTCGAACACGGTCTGAATTTGATTTACACGGGCGTGCCACACGGGCGTGTCCCTGCCGTGACAAAGAGGAATTTCACTCGGATTAGGATACTTAGAGGCAAAGAAACACATTCCGAAGCCTATATAAACACCCTAAGTATGACCTAAAAAGAGGAGTCGACAGAAGCCTTCTTTCGGGGGTGTCCAGCTAGGCCAATGAGCCGAGCCAGAGAGGTCAGAATCATGGGATTTACTCGAAGAAAGCCAGTTGATTCATCTCAAGAAGCCGAAATCATACTCAAGATGGAGGATCTCTCTTTCAATTCCTTCAGAGGGTTTTAGGGTTTTCTTATGTTTTGTTTTATCTTTTCTTCTGAGATGTATTCTTTTATTATTATAAACTAAACCCCTCAGATACCTGAGGAGGATGAAACCTAAGACGAATCTTGTTATTGTTTTCTGAACTATATGATAAATACTTGATTTGTTCTTAATTATGTGTTCTTAATTCTTGTTTTGATATTTCAGGATATTGATTCAAGTAGTGATGTGCTTAGGCAGTGGAGCAAAAGTCCCTGTTTAAGAGTAGATCTAGCATAATTAAGTAGAGTTGACCGCAACCCTAGAGATAGGATGACGAAAATCTGCCGGAGTAGGGTCAAACCTAATATGGGAGTCCTTAGATCGAGTTAATGCAATTCTAGGGGTTTTAATTAGAAAGAGATTTCAATTAATCAACCTAGGGTTAGACGTTAGTAGCCTCGACGGAGGTATTAATATACATTAGGGAATCCTACGGATCAAGTCAAGTGAATAAATCGTCTGGTTCAGAGTTAGATAACAAGTGAAATCTAGGTGGATTCTTCCTTAGGTATCGTCTTAATCAATTGGTTTTTCCCACAAGTATTTCCCCAATTCATCCTCTTTGTCTTAGCGTCTTTAGCTTAGTAGTTAGTTAATTTTAGATTAAACAATAATTCACTTCAATTCTTAGGCTAAATAATAGAAAGAAAGTTAGTATTAGTACTTTTGGTTCCTTTGGGTTCGACATTCCGGTCTTGCCACTAAACTATACTACTATTCGATAGGTGTGCTTGCCTCAATCGTTGTCACAGTTAGTTTCTAAGCTAGATCATTCATTATATAAATTTTTAAGACTCTGACATAACGATCAAGTTTTTGGCACCGTTGCCGGGGAACCAAAATATTAAGAACGCTTAATTTTTATTACTTTAGTCATTTTATTTATTTACAATTTATTTTTATTTTTTTATTTTAACTTTGCTAATTTTTCTCTTTCTTTGCTTCTGGCAGGTATTTCTAGTTTATGACTAGAAGAAACCAGTCAGGACCCTTGATTTTTGACAGTGAAATAAAACATACCACTCGCAGAAACCGAAGAGATGTCACTGAATAATTATCAATGGCAAAACATGAGGACAATGCCTAATAAAGCGGTCGGTGTTTTCAACCTTGACGCGGTCACCATGTTATCTAACCAGATAGAGCTTTTAAATAAAAAATTTGATGGTTGGTACGGTTCTACGCAGTACATCCTGTCTGAATACAAAGATGCGATACAAATAGAGGAAGGGTGAACAACACAAAATATCTATCCTACAACCCTAGCACAGAGAACGAACAAGTCAACTATATGGGTAACTATTCTAGACCTCAAAATAATCTTTATAGTAACACATATAATGCAGGTTGGAGATACCATCCCAATTTCTCGTGGGGTGGTCAAGGACCGCAATTTCTTCCAGGTTTTCAACAACCACCTTACCAGCAGGAAAAGAAGCTGAACCTTGAGGAGATGCTAACGAAATTTATCTCGGTGTCAGAAACACGCTTTCAAAACACTGAAACAGCACTTAAAAACCAGCAAGCGTCAATTCAAGAGATCGAGAATCAAATAGGTCAGCTTGCTAAGCTGATCTCAGAAAGACCACAAGGTATCTTGTCTAGCAACACTGAAACTAACCCAAGAGAGCAACCTAAAAAAATAACATCTCACGACAGTGAAGGGTTAGATAAACCAAAATTAAAACAAGAGAATGTGGTAGAGGAAGGTAAGGTTGAGGTAAGCCATGATAAACCAAACCCGGTAATTACAGAGTACCAACCTCGTGTGCCATACCCCAATGCGATGAAGAAAGACCACACAGAGGAACAATTCGGTAAATTTCTTAAACTTCCAAAGAAATTACATATTAACTTGTCGTTTCTTGAAGCTCTTTCGCAGATGCCAGATTCAAGGAAATTTTCAAAAGTGTTTTTGACAAATAAACGGAAGTTAGACGATGATAAACCAGAATAGTAACATATTTTAGGCCCACATTTAGTATGCTTTTGGATGATTTATCCCTTATTTTATGTAAAAAGGTGCTCTTAATCCTTTCTTTTCATGTCTTATACTCAGGAAAGCACCCAAGGATAAAAAGAACGAGAAACGGGCTCAAAATGGACCAAAACGGACCAAAGAGGAAATCGACACGGCCTGGACTTGGACCCACACGGCCGTGCCAAGTCAATCATCTAGAACACGGTCTAACCCCAACTCACACGGTCGTGTCTCATTAAAGAAATCCGAACACGGCCTGGCCACGATTCACACGGGTGTGCGCCATGGCCGTGCCTCTGCCGTGGAGAAGAGCAATTTCATTCGGGAAAGGATACTTAGGGAGAAAGAAACGTATTTCAAAAGCCTATAAATACACCCTAAGTATGACCTAAGAAGGGGAGCCCAAAGCCATCGTCTAGGGGCGCCGTGCTAGGCCGAGAAAGGCGATTTGTGGGGATTCACTCGGGGATAGCCAGTTGATCCATCTCAAGCTGCGAATTATACTCAAGACGGAGGATCTCTCCTTCAATTCCTTGAGGGGTTTTAGGGATTTCTTATGTTTTGTTTTATCTTTTCTCTTGAGATGTTTTCCTTTATTGTTATGAACTAAACCCTTCGGATACAGAAGAGATGAAACCTATGATGAATCTTGTTATTGTTTTCTGAATTATATGATAAATACTTAGTTTGTTATTAATTATGTGAGCTTAATCCAAATTTAATGTGCTTAGGTGGAGGAGGAATAGACCCTGCCTAAGAGTAGATCCAACATAATTAAGCGGAGTTGATCGCACGCCTAGAGATAGGGTGACGAGATTTTGCCGGATTAGGGTGAAACCTAATATGGGAATCCATAGATCGATTTATCTTTATTCTAGGGGTTATTATAAGAGAACGAGAGTTCTACTAATTAACCTAGGGTTAGACGTTATTCGCCTGGAGAGAGGGTTTAATATACGTTAAGGAGTTTTACGGATCAAACTAAATGAATAAATCGTATGGTTCAGTGTTAGATAACAAGTGAAGTCTAGGTGGATTCTTCCTAGGGTATCATCTAAATCAACTGATTTTTTCCCAAGTTATTTTCCAAATTCATTCTTCTTTGTCTTAGAGTCTTTTAGTTTAGTAGTTAATTAATTTAGATTAGATAAACAACTTCACTTATTTTAGGCTAAATAATAGAAAGAAAGTTAGTATTAGTACTTTTAGTTCCTTTGGGTTTGATAATTCGGTCTTGCCTAAGCTATACTACTGTTCGATAGGTGCACTTGCCTCAATCATTGTCAGAGTTAGTTTTCAGGTTCGATCATTCTTTTTATAAATTTTAAAACTCTGATTCACACGGTGATCAAGTTTTTGGCGCCATGTTTAGGAACTAAAATATTAAGAAAGCTCTATTTTTATTACTTTAGCCATTATTTTTATTTTTCGCAATTTATTTTTAGTTTTAGTTTTAATTTTAAATTTGCTAAATTTTCTTTCTTTCTTTTCCTAGAAGGTACCTCTAGTTTATGACTAGAAGGAATCCGAGAGGACCTTTAGTATACGACAGTGATATTGAAGCTACCGCTCGGAGAAATCGCAGAGAAATTAGGCGAGCCCTAATTTACCAAGAAGGAGAGCGAGAAGACAGATCCAATCCTATCAAGGGATGGATTTAAAATAATCTTCCACCACAAGATGTGGCGTAAAATAATGATCCTCGTACTATGTTTGATTATGCTAAACCTCATTTAACAGGAGCCGAATCAAGTATTGTTAGGCCTGCTATAGCTGCTAATAATTTTGAATTAAAGCCTAACACTATACAAATGATTCAACAGTTTGTTCAATTTGATGGTTTGCAGGACGAAGATCTAAACACTCATATAGCTAACTTTATAGAGTTTTGTGATACCTTCAAAATAAATGGCGTTTCTGATGATGCCATACGTCTTCGGTTATTTCCCTTTTCATTAAGGAATAAAGCTAAACAGTGGTTAAACACGCTACCACGAGGGTCAATCACTACATGGGAACAAATGACCGAAAAAATTTTATTAAAATATTTCCTACCGACCAAAATAGCCAAATTACGTAATGATATCTCTTCTTTTGTGCAGATGGATTTAGAGACATTATACGATGCATGGGAGAGATATAAGGATTTCTTAAGAAGGTGTCCACACCATGGTTTACCTTTGTGGCTCCAAGTCCAGACTTTCTATAACGGTGTAAACCCCTCAACGAGACAACTAATAGACTCAGCCGCCGGTGGAACTCTGAATAATAAAACTCCTGAAGCAGCCTACGAGTTTATTGAAGAGATGTCACTGAATAACTATCAGTGGCAAGTTACAAGAACAAGGCCAACAAAAACAGCCGGAGTTTACAACCTCAACACAGTAACCATGCTATCAAATCAGGTAGAGTTGATGAATAAAAAGCTTGATAGTTTGTGTTCTTCGCAGGTACATCCAATGAATGCAAAGTCGACGTAAGTGGAACTGTGTGGCGAATCCCGAGTACCCACCCTACCAACCGGCACAGAGAGCGAATAGATGAACTATATAGGTAACAATTTCAGATCTAATAATAACCCATATAGTAATAATTATAATCCAGGTTGAAGGAACCACCCAAATTTTTCGTGGGGAGGACAAGGAAATCAAAGACAACAACCTCCTCAAAATTTCCAAAATCAGCCCTATCCACAGGAAAAGAAGCCGAATCTTGAAGAGACGTTGAACAAATTCATAGAATCCAAAAAATCCCGTCTCCAAAAAACTGAGGTAACACTCGACACCCAACAAACATCAATCAAAACGATCGAGAACCAAGTTGGAGGACTTACAAAGGCAATCGAGGAAATTACCCAGTCAGTCGGACAAATTACGAAGCTATTATCCGAACGACCGTAACTGCGTCTACCGAGTAATACTGAAATTAATCCAAATGAGCAAATCCAAGTCATAACAGCTCAAGAAAGCGAAGAAGTAGACGAACCCAGTCCAACACAAGGAAACGAGGTAGAAAAAGGTAAAGTTGAGGTAACTGATCGCTGTGAATCAGAGCTTTCAAATTTATAAAAAGAATGATCGAACCTGGAAACTAACTCTGACAACGATTGAGGCAAGTGCACCTATCGAACAGTAGTATAGCTTAGGCAAGACCGGATTATCGAACCCAAAGGAACTAAAAGTACTAATACTAACTTTCTTTTTATTATTTAGCCTAAAATAAGTGAAGTTGTTTATTAATCTAAATTAATTAACTACTAAACTAAAGACTCTAAGACAAAGAAGAATGAATTTGGAAAATAACTTGGGAAAAACTCAGTTGATTTAGGAGATACCCTAGGAAGAATCCACCTAGACTTCACTTGTTATCTAACACTGAACCATACGATTTATTCACTTAATTTGATCCGTAAGACTCCCTAACGTATATTAAACCCTCTCTCGAGGCGAATAACGTCTAACCCTAGGTTAATTAGTGGAACTCTCATTCTCTTATAATAACCCCCTAGAATAGCAGTAAATCGATATATGGATTCCCATATTAGGTTTCACCCTAATCCGGCAAAATCTCGTCACCCTATCTCTAGGCCTACGATCAACTCCACTTAATTATGTTGGATCTACTCTTAGGCAGGGTCTATTCCTCCTCCACCTAAGCACATTAAATTTGGATTAAGCTCACATAATTAAGAACAAACTAAGTATTTATCATATAATTTAGAAAACAATAACAAGATTCATCATAGGTTTCATCCCCTTCGGGTATCCGAAGGGTTTAGTTCATAACAATAAAGGAAAACATCTCAAGAGAAAAGATAAAACAAAACATAAGAAATCCCTAAAACCCCCTGAAAGAATTGAAGGAGAGATCCTCCGTCTTGAGTATAATTCTGGCTTCTTGAGATGGATCAACTGGCTATCCCTGAGTGAATCCCCACAAATCTGCCTTCTCTGGCCTAGCACGACGCCCCTAGATGATGGCTTTGGGCTCCCCTTTTCAGGTCATACCTAGGGTGTATTTATAGGCTTTTGAAATACATTTCTTTCTCTCTAAGTATCCTTTCCCGAATGAAATTGCTCTTCTCCACGGTAGAGGCACGGCCATGGCGCACGCCCGTGTAAATAGTGGCCAGGTCGTGTTCGGATTTCTTTAATGAAACACGACCGTGTGAGTCGGGGTTAGACCGTGTTCTAGATGATTGACTTGGCACGGTGGTGTGGATCCAAGTCCAGGCCGTATTGATTTCCTCATTGGTCCGTTTTGGTTCGTTTTGAGCCCGTTTCCCGTTCTTTTTATTCTTGGGTGCTTTCCTGAGTATAAGACATGAAAAGAAAGGATTAAGAGCACCTTTTTACATAAATCAAAGGATAATTCATCCAAAAGCATACTAAATGTTGGCTTAGAATATGTTACTATTTCGGTTTATCAAATACCCCCACACTTAAGCTTTTGCTTGTCCTCAAGCAAAATTCTCAACTTACAATTAAAACAAACTTCCTGTAATTCATAATAGTCATTGATAGTGTTTCATCATAATTCAGAGATAATTTATACATGTGATAAACCGTAAAAGTAACATATTTTAAGCCCACATTTAATATGTTTTTGGATGATTTAAGCCCCAATTTATTGAAAAAGGTGCTCTTATTCCTTTCTTTTCATGTCTTATACTCGTGAAAGCACCCGATGACGAAAAGAAACGAGAAACGGGCTTAAAATGCACTCAAATTGGGCCAAGCCACGAAAATCGGCCGCGGCTGGACTTCAAGCCACACGGTCGTGCCACCATTCCTACTAGAACACGGCCTTACCATGACTTACATGGCCGTGCCTCATTCAACGATGTCAAACACGGCTGAAAGATTTATTCACACGCAAGCGTGTGCCATGGCCGTGTCCCACGACGCGAAAAGAGGAATTTTACTCGGATTTGGATGCTTGGAGGCAAAGAAACACATTCCTAAGTCTACTTAAACTCCCAAATAGGAATTTCACTCAAATTAGGATACTTGAAGGCCAAGTAAAGCATCTAAAAGCCTATATAAACACCTCAGGTAGCAACTTAGAGGGGAGTTCGACGAAAAACCCTCTGTCGAGAAGGGAGCCCAGAGCCATCGTCTAGGGCGTCGTGCTAGGCCGCAGAAGAAGGCGATTTGAGGGATTCGCTCAGGGATAGCCGTTGATCCATCTCAAGAAGCCGTGAGTTATACTCAAGACGGAGGATCTCATCTTCAATTCCTTCAGGGGTTTTAGGGATTTCTTATGTTTTGTTTTATCTTTTCTCTTGAGATGTTTTCCTTTATTGTTATGAACTAAACCCTTCGGATACCCGGCGATGAAACCTATGATGAATCTTGTTATTTGATTATTTGAATTATATGATAAATACTTAGTTTGTTCTTAATTATGTGAGCTTAATCCAAATTTAATGTGCTTAGGTGGAGGAGGAATAGATAGACCACGCTAAGAGTAGATCCAACATAATTAAGCGGAGTTGATCGTACGCCTAGAGATAGGGTGACAAGATTTTGCCGGATTAGGGTGAAACCTAATATGGGAATCCATATATCGATTTACTGTTATTCTAGGGGGTTATTATAAGAGAACGAGAGTTCCACTAATTAACCTAGGGTTAGATATTATTCGCCTCGAGAGAGGGTTTAATATACGTTAAGGAGTCTTACGGATCAAACTAAGTAAATAAAATCATATGGTTCAGTGATAGATAACAAGTGAAGTCTAGGTGGATTCTTCCTAGGGTATCGTCTAAATCAACTGAGTTTTTCCCAAGTTATTTTCCAAATTCATTCTTCTTTGTCTTAGAGTCTTTAGTTTAGTAGTTAATTAATTTAGATTAATAAACAAACTTCACTTATTTTACGCTAGATAATAAAAAGAAAGTTAGTATTAGTACTTTTAGTTCCTTTGGGTTCGATAATCCGGTCTTGCCTAAACTATACTACTGTTCGATAGGTGCACTTACCTTTAATCGTTGTCAGAGTTAGTTTCCAGGTTCGATCATTCTTTTATAAATTTTAAAACTCTTATTTATAGCGATCAACATGGATAATTCAATTCAAAGAGTCCTAAAAATTCAAACAGTATAAGTCATAGATTTTGTAGCTCGAAAACATAGGCATCTCCCCTTATCTAAATAATTACCTTTAATTTGAAATCGACAAGGATTGACATCCTCACAAAAGATTCACTCAAATCACTCAAAGTGTTTAAGGTTCAGAATTTAGGCACTCAAAAGTCAAACATGAAGAGTTAATCCCATAGGCTTGCATGAAAATCAAATCTCCACCACTGAAATATGATATGAAACACAAATCAAAAGGTCTTTAACAGGGTTGTAATGGGGCTAGGGTTAAGGTGTGGAATAATGCTGAATTAGAGGGTTAGAATCGAGTTTGAATTGACAAATTACCTAACTAAGAACTAATGAACTAATAATAATATTTACATCAACTAATAATACTAATAACACGAGCTTCTTCTTCGATATTTGCAATTTAAATGTATAAGCTCGTTTAATCACATAACTAATAATGAATATACTTCTTTTTTTTTAAGAACAAACTAAGTAAATACATAACTGATATTAAAAAACATAGTTAGGCTATTAATCAAATCAAATCTCAATATGAGGGTAGTTAAAAGGAATGGTGATAACAAAAACAAAGGGTTGTGGGTTAATATTAGCGGTTATGTCAATAAAAAGGGTTGTTAGGATTAAAAGGGGTTCACTAGGGGTTAATTGTGAAGGTAGGCTTTTTAATGGAGTAAGTGGGTTAAAACCTAGGTGCCTTTATCATCTCTGTATATCAAATCAAAAAGTGTGGTCTCGACATGTATAATCGATGCAAGTTCTAGAATAACAAATCAGTGTTGACATACTCATAATCAATAAAGTGAGCAAGAAAAAGAATTTATGCTCTATAAAGCTCAAAAACTCACAAAAATTATGGGTATTTTGATGTCAACCTCGTAAAATTCAAACTTCAAAGTAATATTTAAACTCAGTTCGACAACCTAGAAAATTTTTAATTTCTGAAAAATAGACTTATCATGCTTGATTCTCTAGTATTCTTAGAATTTAATTATCAATGCACAATTATCAATGACTTAATCTAAAACATATCAATAAAGATCATAAATCATCAGAAATTTCATCCTAATTAGTAATATGAGGAAATTACTTTCAAACAAGACTACATTCAGGGATTTAAGAATAATGCAAAAAGTTTGGCACCTAATTTCAGAAATTTGAGAATAATGAAAAAAAGTTAGGTGCCTTTTTAGGTTGTTCACCCCCCCACACTTAAGATGTACATTGCCCTCAATGTACAAAGTTAGATAATATAGATGTAATGTTCAGATCAGAAGATATGGGGATAAGTGAAACTCCCTGAATTATGGATGAATTCCTTGAGCTGGATGAACGATATGTTGGAGGGGCCAGTCTGGGTGACGAACCTGCGCTAGATGAAGAAATTGGGTAGCTCATGCAGGATTAGCCAGGATATAATAATAATAATTAAAACTATACTAATTAAATAATTAAAGAAAAGCAAGCTAAAGTGAAGAAAAATAAAGATGAAACTAAAATTAAAAGAAAAGATGGATGGACCGTAGAGTCCTTATTGTTGGGTGTGATTTCTAAGGCTGGGGATATGGTGGTGGTCATTGCGTGATTCCCTAGTAGCCTTTAGGACCTAAAAACAAGAAACTAAGATAAAATAAACTAAATTAAGCATAAGATTGTTAAAGGGAAGGAAATTGAAGCAAAAGATAAAAATAAAATAAAAACTAGATAGCCTCAAATATCCTTGGCTTGTTGTTTGGATGAAGCTGCCGGCATGAACTCATGTGAATCGGTCTCCTTTGAGGATATTGGCCTTTTAGGCTTCTTTGCCATGGATATGATTTTGTTGTAGCTAAAGAGTTATAGAGGCTTTGTTTCTAAGGAAAGGGGAGAGATTTTTGAAAGAAAAAAAAGATGGAAGAAGGTGGGGTGAAGGGGGAGGGTTGTGGGGTTTAAATAAAATTTTGCATCTGAGGCTCTCCCACGCCCGTGGACAGAGGGTGTGTCGATTCACACGGCCACTTCGCACAGCCGTGTTCCTAGGCGTGTTGGTTCCCCACACTCGTGTCTAGCCTGTGTTCGACAAGTCAGTATGTTGGCACGGTTTTAAGGCACGAGCTTGTTCTGCCCGTGGTTGCAAAGTCAGTAGCTTCACACGGTTATGGGGCACGATCGTGCCCCTTTGTTGGTGCCCGTGGTGTTGCGGTTGGATCCGTGACGTCGAAAAGTGGTTAGAATTGATTCGCACGGCCTCTGCTATGTTAGTACGGGGATTCTTATGGTCCACACGGCCACGGCCACGGCCGTGTGCAAGGCCGTGTGTCCTGGAATTCTGCACCCCTTGTTAGTTTATAACTAGGTGTAAAGAAAAGAAGAAAAAGAAAAATAAATTTAAAGCAAAATGTAAAAATAAATTGTGTTAGTGCTCGGGTTGCCTCCCGAGAAGCGCTCGTTTATAGTCTTAAGCTAGACTCTCCTCTCGTTTGCTTTGTCAGGGTGGTTTGAGGATTTGAAAGTCCTTCCTCATGCTCTCATTTGTGTCTTTGTGAAAAAATTTAAGTCGAGATGTGTTTATAGTAAAAGTACCAAAAACAGGATTACTTACCTCGACTGTTCTGTGTGGGAAAACACTGGTTACCCTAAAAGATATTTCTTTGTTTGTGCTAGGGTCCGAAGGTGATATTCAAGGATCTGCATGATCTAACAGTACATGGTCCCCTATTTTGAAGTGGTTTGTTGTTCTTATTAGCTCTTTTGGGGGCTCCTTCGGTTTTATCTTGTGTGGTTCCTGTTCTTTGTCGTGTATCCCTAATTTCTCCTTGAAGTGTGTCTTCCACTGCCTAGATCATCAATCCGAATCCTCGATCTTCGTGAGTTATTTCTTTGTTGGCTTGAGGTTTAGGATCGAGGTTGATTGTATTCTTTGGTGGTGCTTCCTAAAAATAAGGGTTAACCGAATGGTTATCGTGAGAATTTACGTTCTCACCTTGATTACTCGATGTTCTAGCCGAGTCGAGAGCCTTGATGGTGACTGTCTCATTACCTACACAAAGTATGAGTTCTCCCGCATCAACATCAATTTTAGTCTGGCAGGTTGCTAAAAAGGGTCTTCCTAAAATTAGGGGATCGAATTATCCTCATCCATGTCTAAGACAACAAAATCTCTTTGGGAAAACGAATACATCAATTTTACAAGAACATCTTCGATAATACCCTAGGAATTCTAACAGATTTTATCACTAATTGAATGCTCATCCTAGTTTGTTTGGGTTTCCCTAGACCTAATTGTTTAAACAATTTATAAGGCATGACATTTATGCTTGCCCCTAAATCAGCTAACGCATTATCAACAGTTAGTCTACCAATCAAACATGGAATTGTAAAACTCCATGGATCTTTTAGCTTTTTGTGGTAGTCTATTTTGGAGAATTTCTGAGCACTTTGCGTTAAGTTCCACATGTGAAGACTCGTCTAACTTCCGTTTGTTTTTCAGAAGCTCTTTTAAAAATCTCCTAGAATCTGGCATCTGCGAAAGAGCTTCAAGTAATGGTAAGTTAATATGTAATTTCTTTAAAAGTTTAAGAAACTTACCGAACTGTTCTTCTGTGTCGTCTCTTCTTAATGCCTCAGGGTAAGGTACGCGAGGTTGGTACTCCTTGATTACCGATTTTGGCTTGTCTTGTGTTACCTTAACTTTACCTTTTTCTACCTCGTTTCCTTGTGTTGGACTGGGTTCGTCTACTTCTTCGCTTTCTTGAGCTGTTATGGCTTGGATTTTCTCTTTTGGATTAATTTTAGTATTACTCGGTAGACGCCCTTGCGGTCGTTCGGATAATAGCTTTGTAATTTCTCCGACTGACTGGGTAATTTCTGCGATTGCCTTTCTAAGTCCTCCAACTTGGTTCTCGATCGTTTTGATTGATGTTTGTTGAGTGTCGAGTGTTACCTCAGTTTTTTGGAGACGGGCTTCTGTGGATGCTATGAATTTGTTCAACGTCTCTTTGAGATTTGGCTTCTTTTCATGTGGATAGGGCTGATTTTGGAGATTTTGAGGAGGTTGTTGTCTTTGATTTCCTTGATTTCCTTGACCTCTCCACGAAAAATTTGGGTGGTTCCTCCAACCTGGATTATAATTATTACTATATGGGTTATTAGTAGATCTGAAATTGTTACCTATATAGTTCATCTGCTCGCTTTACTGTGCTCTGGTTGGTAGGGTGGGTACTCGAGATTCGCCACAGTTCCACTTGTGTCGCCTGTATGATATTTGGATGTACTGCGAAGAACACAAACTATCAAGCTTTTTATTCATCAACTCTACCTGATTTGATAGCATGGTTACTTGGTCGAGGTTGTAAACTCCGGCTGTTTTTGTTGGCCTTGTTCTTGTAACTTGCCACTGATAGTTATTCAGCGACATCTCTTCTATAAACTCGTAGACTGCCTCAGGAGTTTTATTATTCAAGATTCCACCGACAGCTGAATCAATTAGTTGTCTCGTTCAGGGGTTTACACCGTTATAGAAAGTTTGGACTCGGAGCCACAAAGGTAAACCATGGTGCGGACACCTTCTTAAGAGATCCTTATATCTCTCCCATGCATCGTATAATGTCTCTAAATCCATCTGCACAAAAAAAGATATATCATTACGTAATTTGGCCGTTTTGGTCGGTGGGAAATATTTTAATAAAAAAATTTTGGTCATTTGTTCCCATGTAGTGATTGACCCTCGTGGTAACGAGTTTAACCACTGTTTAGCTTTATTCTTTAATGAAAAGGGAAATAACTGAAGTCGTATGGCATCAACAGAAATGCCATTTATTTTGAAGGTATCATAGAACTCTAAAAAATTAGCTATATGAGCGTTTGGATCTTCGTCCTGTAAACCATCAAATTGAACAAACTGTTGAATCATTTGTATAGTGTTAGGCTTTAATTCAAAATTATTAGCAGCTATAGCAGGCCTAACAATACTTGATTCGGCTCCTGTTAAATGAGGTTTAGCATAATCAAACATAGTACGATGAGCATTATTTTCTGCCACATCTTGTGGTGGAAGATTATTTTCGTCCGTCCCTTCAGTAGGATTGGATCTGTCTTCTCGCTCTCCTTGGTAATTTAGGGCTCGCCTAATTTCTCTACGATTTCTTCGAGCGGTAGCTTTAATATCACTGTCGTATTCTAAAGGTCCTCTCGGGTTCCTTCTAGTCATAAACTAGAGGTACCTGCTAGGAAAAGAAAGAAAGAAAATTTAGCAAATTTTAAAAATTAAAACTAAAAAAAAATTGCAAAAAAAATAAAAATAATGGCTAAAGTAATAAAAATAGAGCTTTCTTAATATTTTAGTTCCCCGGCAATGGCGCCAAAAACTTGATCACTGTGAATCAGAGCTTTAAAATTTATAAAAGAATGATCGAACACGAAACTAACTCGACAACGATTGAGGCAAGTGCACCTATCGAACAGTAGTATAGCTTAGGCAAGACCGGATTATCGAACCCAAAGGAACTAAAAGTACTAATACTAACTTTCTTTTTATTATCGAACCCAAAGGAACTAAAAGTACTAATACTAACGTTCTTTTTATCCTTGGGTGCTTTCCTGAGTATAGGACATGAAAAGAAAGGATTAAGAGCACCTTTTTACATAAATCAAAGGATAATTCATCCAAAAGCATACTAAATGTGGGCCTAGAATATGTTACTATTTCGGTTTATCAGTAACACAAGACAAGCCAAAACCGGTAATCAAGGAATACCAACCTCGCATACCATATCCCGAAGAATTAACAAGAGACGATACAGAGGAACAGTTTGGTAAGTTTCTTAAACTTTTAAAAAAATTACATATTAACTTACCGCTACTTGAAGCTCTTTCACAGATGCCAGATTCAAGGAAATTTTTAAAACATCTCTTGACGAATAAGCACAAGTTGGATGAGGATCCACATGTGGAATTAAACGCAGTGTGCTCAGCAATGTTACAGAATAGACTACCACAAAAGCTAAAAGATCCAGGGAGTTTTACAATTCCATGTTTAATTGGTAGAATAACTATTAATAATGCGTTAGCTGATTTAGGGGCAAGCATAAATGTCATGCCTTACAAATTGTTTAAACAATTAGGTCTAGGGAAACCCAAACAAACTAGGATGAGCATTCAATTAGCTGATAATAAAGCAAGTTAGAATTCCTAGGGGTATTATCGAAGATGTTCTTGTAAAATTGATTCATTTTCCCGATAGATTTTTTTGTCTTAGACATGGAAGAGGATAATTCGATTCCCCTAATTTTAGGAAGACCCTTTTTAGCAACTGTCAGGACTAAAATTGATGTTGATGCAGGAGAACTCATACTTTGCGTAGGTAATGAGACAGTCACCATCAAGGCTCTCGACTCGGCTAGAACATCGAATAATCAAGCCAACAAGAAAGTAGTTCATGAAGATCGAGGGATTCAGTTCGATGATCTAGACGAGTGGAAGACACACTCAAGGAGAAATTAGGGATACACGACGAAGAACCGGAACCACACATGATAAAACCGAAGGAGCCCCCAAAAGAGCTAATAGGAACAACAATCCACTTCAAAATAGGGGACCAGGTACTGTTAGATCAGGCAGATCCTTGAATATCTCCTCCGAACCCTAACACAAATAAAGAAATACCTTTTAGGGTAACCAGTGTTTTCCCACACGGAACAGTCGAGGTGAGTAATCCTATTTTTGGTACTTTTACTATAAACACATCTCGACTTAAATTTTTCACGAAGACACAAATGATAGCATGAGGAAGGACTTCCAACTCCTCAAACCACCCTGATGAAGTAAACAAGATGAGAGTCTAGCTTAAGACTATAAACGAGCGCTTCTCGGGAGGCAACCCGAGCACTAACACAATTTATTTTTACATTTTGCTTAAAATTTATTTTTCTTTTTCTTCTTTTCTTTACACCTAGTTATAAACTAACAAGGGGTGCAGAATTCCTGGACACACGGCCTTGCACACGGCTGTGGCCGTGGCCGTGTGGACCATAAGAATCCTCGTACTGACATAGCAGAGGCCGTGCGAATCAGTTCTAACCACTTTTCGACGTCACGGATCCAACCACTCCCCTACGGGCACCGACAAAGGGGCACGGCCGTGCCCCATGACCGTGTGAAGCTACTGACTTTCCAACCACGGGTAGAACATGCCCGTGCCTTAAAACCGTGTCAACATACTGACTTATGGAACACAGGCTAGACACGAGCGTGGGGTAACTAACACACCTAGGAACACGACCGTGCGAGGCAGCCATGTGAATCGACACACCCTCCATCCACGGGCATGGGAGAGCCTCAGATACAAAATTTTATTTAAACCCCACAGCCCTCCCCCTTCACCCCACCTTCTTCCATCTTCTTTTCTTTCAAAAATCTCTCCTTTCCTTAGAAACAAAGCCTCTATCACTCTTGAGCTACAACAAAATCATATCCATGGCAAAGAAGCGTAAAAGGCCAATCTTTTCAAGGGAGACCGATTCACATGATTTCATGCTGGCAGCTTCATCCAAACGACAAGCCAAGGATATTTGAGGCTATCTAGTTTTTATTTCATTTTTCTCTTTTGCTTCAATTTCCTTCCCTTTAACAATCTTATGCTTAATATAGTTTATTTTATCTTAGTTTCTTAGTTTTAGGTTCTAAAAGCTGCTTGGGAATCACACCACCTCAACCACCGCCAGCACCACCACAGCCGTAGAAATCACACCCACCTCGTGAACCATCTACCAATAAGGATTCTCAAGCCCCTTTTATCTTTTAGCATTAGTTTAATCCAATTTCTATTTTTTTCTCTTTACCTTTCTTGTCTTTAATTATATATTTAGTTTACTTTAAATCTGTCTTAATAAATCCTGGCTAATCCCCCACGAGTCTCCCAATTTCTTCATCTAGCGCAGAACTCGTGGGCAACCACCACATCCAGACCGGCCCTCTAACTTATCTTTCACCACGACCACTGCCATCCTCCAAGGAGCTCATCCATAATTCAGGGAGTTTTACTTATCCCCATATCTTCTGATCTGAACATTACATTTATGTTATATATCTTTGTACATTGAGGGCAATGTACATCTTAAGAGTGGGGGTGAACAACTTAAAAAGGTGGCCTAACTTTTTTCATTATTCTCAAATTTCTAAAATTAGGTACCAAACTTTTTGCATTATTCTAAAATCCCTAAATTTAGTCTTGTTTTTAAGTAATTTCCTCATATTACTAATTAGGATGAAATTTCGATGATTTATGATTTTTATTGATATGTTTTAGATTAAGTCATTGATAAATGTGCATTGATAATTAAATTTGAAGAATACTAGAGAATCAAGCATGACAAGTCTATTTTTCAAAAATTTTCTAGGTTGTCAAACTAAGTTTAAATACTACTTTGAAGTTTGAAATTTACGAGGTTGACATCAAAATACCCATAATTTTTGTGAGATTTTGAGCCTTATAGAGCATAAATTCTTTTTCTTGCTCACTTTATTGATTATGAGTGTGTCAACACTGATTTGTTATTCTAGAACTTGCATCGATTATACATGTCGAGACCACACTTTTGATTTGATATACAGAGATGATAAAGGCACCTAGGTTTTAACCCACTTACTCCATAAAAAGCCTACATTCACAAATTAACCCCTAGTCAACCCCTTTTAATCCTAACAACCCTATTTATTGACTCACCCACTAATATTAACCCAAAACCCTTTGTAATTGTTATCACCATTCTTTCTAACTACCCCTATATCGAGATTTGATCTGATTAGTTGCATAATTATGAATTTTAGTAATTTATCCTTTATTATGTATTTAGTTTGTTCTAAAAAAATGAAGTATATTCATTATTAGTTATGTGATTAAACGAGCTTATACATTTAAATTGCAAATATCGAAGAAGAAGCTCGTATTATTAGTATTATTAGTTTTCAATTGATGTAATTATTATTAGTTCATGAGTTCTTAGTTAGGTAATTTGTCAATTCAATCTCGATTCTAACCTCTAATTCAGCCTTATTCCACACCTTAACCTAGCCCAAGCACAACCCTAACAAAAACCTTTTGATTTGTGTTTCATCTCATATTTCAGTGGTGGAGATTTGATTTTCATGCAAGCCTATGGGATTAACTCTTCATGTTTGACTTTTGAGTGCCTAAATTTTGAACCTTAAACACTTTGAGTGATTTGAGTGAATCTTTAGTGAGGATGTCAATCCTTGAAAATTTCGAATCAGAGGTAATTATTTAGATGAAGGGAAACACCTATGTTTTGCGCTACAAAATATAAGGCTTATATTGTTTGAATCTTTAGGACTCTTTGAGTTGAATTATCCATGTATAAATTATCTCTGAATTATGATGAAACACTATCAATGACTATTATGGATTGAAGGAAGTTCGTTTTAATTATGAGTTGAGAATTTTACTTGAGACAAGCAAAAGCTTAAGTGTGGGGGTATTTGATAAACTGGAATAGTAACATATTTTAGGCCCACATTTAGTATGCTTTTGGATGATTTATCCCTTATTTTATGTAAAAAGGTGCTCTTAATCCTTTCTTTTCATGTCTTATACTCAGGAAAGCACCCAAGGATAAAAAGAATGTGAAACAGGCTCAAAACGGACCAAAACGGACCAAAGAGGAAATCGACACGGCCTGGACTTGGACCCACACGGCCGTGCCAAGTCAATCATCTAGAACACGGTCTAACCCCGACTCACACGGCCGTGTCTCATTAAAGAAATCCGAACACGGCCTGGCCACGATCCACACGGGCGTGCGCCATGGCCGTGCCTCTGCCATGGAGAAGAGCAATTTCATTCGGGAAAGGATACTTAGGGAGAAAGAAACGCATTTCAAAAGCCTATAAATACACCACAGTATGACCTAAGAAGGGGCCCAAAGCCATCGTCAAGGGGCGCCGTGCTAGGCCGCAGAAGAAGCGATTTGTGGGGATTCACTCGTGGATAGACAGTTGATCCATCTCAAGAAGCGAAATTATACTCAAGATGGAGGATCTCTCCTTCAATTCCTTCGTGGGGTTTTAGGGATTTCTTATGTTTTGTTTTATCTTTTCTCTTGAGATGTTTTCCTTTATTGTTATGAACTAAACCCTTCTGATACCCGAAGGGATTAAACCTATGATGAATCTTGTTATTGTTTTCTCAATTATATGATAAATACTTAGTTTGTTCTTAATTATGTGAGCTTAATCCAAATTTAATGTGCTTAGGTGGAGGAGGAATAGACCACGCCAAGAGTAGATCCAACATAATTAAGCGGAGTTGATCGCACGCCTAGAGATAGGGTGACGAGATTTTGTCGGATTAGAGTGAAACCTAATATGGGAATCCATAGATCGATTTACTGCTATTCTAGGGGGTTATTATAAGAGAACGAGATTTCCACTAATTAACCTAGGGTTAGACGTTATTCGCCTCGAGAGAGGGTTTAATATAAGTTAGGGAGTCTTACGGATCAAACTAAGTGAATAAATTGTATGGTTCAGTGTTAGATAACAAGTGAAGTCTAGGTGGATTCTTCCTAGGGTATCATCTAAATCAACTGAGTTTTTCCCAAGTTATTTTCAAAATTCATTCTTCTTTGTCTTAGAGTCTTTTAGTTTAGTAGTTAATTAATTTAGATTAGATAAACAACTTCACTTATTTTAGGCTAAATAATAGAAAGAAAGTTAGTATTAGTACTTTTAATTCATTTGGGTTCGATAATCCGGTCTTGCCTAAGCTATACTACTGTTCGATAGGTGCACTTGCCTCAATCGTTGTCAGAGTTAGTTTTCAGGTTCGATCATTCTTTTTATAAATTTTAAAACTCTGATTCACAGCGATCAGACGATACGTCGCATTTAGAGCTAAACGCAGTTTGCCCAGCAATTCTACGAAATAAACTACCACGTGAGCTCACATTTCGTGTAAGTGACGAAATGATCACTCTTCAGGTTCTTGACACGGCTAGGACATTGAGTATTAAAGGTGGAACCAATCACTTCAAAGTTGGGGACCAGGTACTGTCAGATACAACCGACCCTCGAATAGTCGCTTCAGAACTTAATACAAAAATAGTGCGACTCCTTTTACGGTACTTAAGGTCTTTCCATACGGAACGGTCGAGGTAACACATTCTAATTTCGGCACTTTTGAGGTAAATATTACCCGACTCAAACCATATATTGATAGAATTGATAGTAAGAAAAAGGAGTTTCGAATCTGTAAACCACCATGGCCATACGAATAACAGGTAAGTCTAGCTCAAGACTTTAAACGAGCGCTTCTCGGGAGGCAACCCGAGCACTAACCCCACTAACGTCCATATTTTTGAATTTTAGCATCTAACTAAAAACTAACAAAATTTTTAGGCGTAGGTTTCCATGCCACACGGCCTTGCACACGGGCGTGGTCGTGGCTGTGTGGACACCACGAGTATGCATATCGGCGTGGCGGATATCATGCAGAAACAGGACGAAAACTTTCCCCAAGACACGGACTCCGACTAAATGCCACGGTCGTGCAACGCGGCCGTGGTCGAAACTACCTAAAGAACACGGGCTGAGATAAATCCACACGGCTGTGCGAGGCGGCCGTGGTCGATATTATTAGCTTTTTCACATATCACCGCCACCACCACCTCGAGATCACTCCGATAATGAGGACCTTTGAGTCCTTTTTTATTTTCTTTATTCTTATTTTTATTTTATTTTTTTATTTTTTATTTTTGTTCATTTTCCTTTATTATTAAACTCTTTAAATTTTTAAGTATAATTTGATTTCTTTTATCTCTGGCTGTTTAACTCCCGAGTAACTTTAACAAACGTCCATTAAATAAGAACTCCCTAAAACCTTTACTGATGACTTTGCGCTTTAAAAGGTTCAATGTGCCACTCAAGGAACGAACACACCACCGCAGTATTCTCCACCACCTTCACCTATGCCTAGTCATCATGTTCATCATTGATCATCCTCCAAGGATTTCATCCATAATTCGAGAAAGTTTCACTTCTCCCTCTTTTGATTTTTTAAAATATTGTTCATATATATCTTTGTACATTGAGGACAATGTACATCTTAAGTGTGGGGTGAATCTTAAAAGTGCCTAACTTTTTGCATTATTCTCAAATCCTCGAATTAGGCCTTGTTCTTAAATAATTTTCTCATATTACGATTAAAATGAAACTTCCTTTGATTTATGATTTTTATTGATATGTTTTGGATTAAGTCATTGATAATTATGCAGTGATGATTTAAACTTTAGGAGACTAGAGAATCAAGCATGATAAGTCTATTTTCGTAGTACAAATTTTGTTAGGTTGTCTACCTGAATCTAATTATTACCTTGAAGTTTGAAATTTACAAGGTTGATATCAAAAAGCCCATAATTTTTGTGAGATTTTGAGCCTTTTAGAGCATATTCTTTTTCTTGCTCACTTTATTGATTATGAGTGTGTCAACATTGATTTGTTATTCTAGAACTTGCTTCAATTATACATGTCGAGACCACACCTTTGATTTGATATACTAAGATGATGAAGGCACCTAGGTCTTAACCCACTTACTCCACTAAAAGCCTACCCTCACAATTAACCCCTAGTGAACCCCTTTGATCCTAACAACCCTTTTATTGACTCACCCTCAACATTAACCAAAAACCATTATTATTGAAATCCCATTAATTAATTTGACCCGCATTAAGTCGAGGTCTGATTTGAACAGATTACTTAGCCAAACTATGCTTTCCATTTTAGTTGTTAATTTCTTTATTATTGTATGATTTGTTCTTAAAAAAACGAAGTATATTCATTATTAGTTCTATGTTATTTGAGCTCAAACTGTTAATTTCATTATCTTTAGAAAAAGCTCATGTTATTAGTATTAAGTTTTCGTGATGTAATTATTAAGTACAACTTTTTAGTTAGGTAATTTGTCAATTCAGTCTCGATTCTAACCCTCTAATTCAGCCTTTATCCACACCTTTAACCCAAGCCCCGTTACAACCCATAAAAGACCTTTTGATTTGTGTATCATATCATTTTACAGTGGTGGAGATTTGATTTTCATGCAAGCCTATGGGATTAACTTTTCATGTTCGACTTCTAAGTGCTTAATTTTGAACCTTAAACACTTTGAGTGATTTGAGTGAACCTTTAGTGAGGATGTCATTTTTTGTCGATTTTGAATTAAAGGTAATTATTTAGGTAAGGGAAAACACCTATTTTTCGTACTATAAAAACTATGACTTTGATTGTTTGAATCTTTAGGAACCTTCCGGTTAAATTATCAATGTATGAATTACCTATGAATTATGATGAAACACTGTTGATGAAAGTTATGAATTGAGGAAATTCGTTTTTATTGCAAGTTAAGAATTTTGCTTGAGGACAAGCAAAAGCTTAAGTGTGGGGGTATTTGATAAACCGTAATAGTAACATATTTTATCTCCACATTTAGCATGCTTTTGGATGATTTATCACTTGAATTATGGAATTTGGTGCTCTTAATCCTTTGATTTCATGTTTTATACTCAAGAAAGCATAGAAGGATGAAAAGAACGGAAAACGAGCTTAAAACGGGCCAAATGGGCCAAAGTGAGAAATCGACACGGCCTGGGGTTTCACCACACGGTCGTGCCCCTTTAGCAGGCTCGAACACGGCCTGAATTCGATTTACACGGGCGTGCCACACGGGCGTGTCCCTGCCATGACAAAGAGGAATTTCACTCGAATTAGGATACTTAGAGGCAAAGAAACACATTCCGAAGCCTATATAAACACCCTAAGTATGACCTATAAAAGGGAGTCGACAAAAGCCTTCTGTCGGGGGCGTCCAGCTAGGCCAAGGAGCCGAGCCAGAGAGGTCAGAATCGTGGGATTTACTCGAAGAAAGCCAATTAATTCATCTCAAGAAGTCAAAATCATACTCAAGACGGAGGATCTCTTCTTCAATTCCTTTAGGGGGTTTTAGGGTTTTCTTATGTTTTGTTTTATCTTTTCTTCTGAGATGTATTCTTTTATTATTATGAACTAAACCCCTCAGATACCTGAGGGGGATGAAACCTAAGACGGATCTTGTTATTGTTTTCTGAACTATATGATAAATACTTGATTTGTTCTTAATTATGTGTTCTTAATTCTTACTTTGATATTTCAGGATATTGATTCAAGTAGTGATGTGCTTAGGCAGTGGAGCAAAAGTCCCTATTTAAGAGTAGATCTAGCATAATTAAGCAGAGTTGATCGCAAACCTAGAGATAGGATGACGAAAATCTGCCGGATTAGGGTCAAACCTAATATGGGAGTCCTTAGATCGAGTTAATACAATTCTAGGGGTTTTAATTAGAAAGAGATTTCAATTAATCAACCTAGGGTTAGACGTTAGTAGCCTCGACGGAGGTATTAATATACATTAGGGAATCCTACGGATCAAGTCAAGTGAATAAATCGTCTGGTTCAGAGTTAGATAACAAGTGAAGTCTAGGTGGATTCTTCCTTGGGTATCGTCTTAATCAATTGGTTTTTCCCACAAGTATTTCCCCAATTCATCCTCTTTGTCTTAGCGTCTTTAGCTTAGTAGTTAGTTAATTTTAGATTAAATAATAATTCACTTCAATTCTTAGGCTAAATAATAGAAAGAAAGTTAGTATTAGTACTTTTGGTTCCTTTGGGTTCGACATTCCGGTCTTGCCACTAAACTATACTACTGTTCTATAGGTGCGCTTGCCTCAATCGTTGTCACAGTTAGTTTCTAGGCTAGATCATTCATTATATAAATTTTTAAGACTCTGACATAACGATCACTGCCTCAAGGTCCTATTACTCGGTCACGTTCTAAGAAGTTCCAAGAAGCCCTTGCAAGTTATATTGATCGAGCATGGGGAGAGGAAGTGGTCGGACTCATTGATCACTCTTGGACCAGCTCACCAAGTGTAGTTTGCAACCTCTTGCAAGCTGACCTAGCTCAACCCAGCTCAATGGAGCTCAATTCGACTTGATTCTAGCTCATTGAGCTTGATTTTATTTCATTTTATTTTATGCGTTTTAAGCTGCTGGAATAAACTTAGCTATTTAATTAAGTTAGTTAATATAGTTAAGTTCAGCTCAAATAATTAGTTGCGTTTTAATGTGTCAAAATTCTGGAATTTTAATTCAGTTTAAATGTATCTTAGTTAATACATAATTATTAGCTATTTTTAATGTGTTAAGTCTAGGAAAAATTTATTTCATGTTTCTATTTAATATGTCCAGCCGAATTTAATTAATTAAATTTGTCCTAGTTGCAGCCGACTTTATGATGTCTTAAGCTGATTTAATTTGCTTAATTAAAATTGTTTTTAGGTACATGTATGTGACGGCATGAACATGGACAGCTGATGATTGATATGGCCAGCACCTCTTCGTGGACACCAATGGCCAAAAGAGCTGATGCTTGCTTTCTTCCAAGCTGACCGTCCAGCTCTCCAAAGCAGCTTGAAAGCTTTCACATTGCTGGAAATCCTTTTCACATGGAATGGCCATTCGGTTATGTGCATTCACACCTAAGGGTCTGCTCATATTCGGCCTTTCACACCTATTGGCCATTGAAGTACTCAAGAAGCTATTAAACTACTCAGGGCTGTTCAGCTAATCAAAGCAGCATAATTAAGCTTGTTCTTCCCTCTTGGCCGGACCTAAAGTGACTAATCAGCTCAACATTTGATTCCACCAGCTTGGGAGCTTCAAAGGACGTCCTAGGAAACTTCAAGGAAATTTCAGTTTCCTTAAGCTGTTATTTGCTGTCCATTCAGCTCACTAAAATGCCTATTCGGCTAGCTCATGTAATGGCTATAAATATTTAGCTCATTTCATTTTGTAAGGACTTTTTGATCATTTGATAAACTATTTTGTTCTTGTGAGAATTCAATTCTCTTTGTTCTCTTTAGGACTGGATTGACTTATCAAGCTTAGCCTTGTGGCGTCAATTCCTTCCTTGTTTCCGAACTTATCACTTCCGAGTGTGGCATTCGAATATACCTTTAGTTCCTATCTTGCTAGATAGCGGGTCAAGGTTCCCTTATCAATTTCCCAAAATCGAATCACCTAAGAGCTATATAAGACACGGGTCAACAATTCTCTTATTGTTGGTTCTATCTTAGCCCTTAGCCGAAACCCATCCGTCTTTTCCATTAAACTATCTTTGAACCCTTTTGTTGAACCTATTTTCCATCTTCTTCCAGCCTTCTTTAAAACGAGACGAGACTTACTCAAATTCTCGATCGGACAACTATTACGACTCGAACAGCAACAACCGAGATCGTATCAAATACAATTTTTTTCATTTAAATAAAATTATTTTCATTATTTATACACATCCTATTTTTACTCTTGTATATTCTAATGTTATTTGAACCGGGTTAGGGGATTGGTTTGAAAAGTGGTTTTGAACCAGTTAAATTGGGAACCAGTACGAACCGGTTGAATCGACTAAAAATTCGATTGAATTGACAGTTAAACTGGTTGAACCGATTAAAAATCAGTTGAACCACGATTTTTGAATTTTTAATAATTTTTTAATTAAATTGATTGGACCGACAAACTGATAACTTGATCAATTTAACCACCTATCCAATTATATTATGTTATTTCACTGTTTTCATTTTAAATATATAGATTTTTATATATTTTTTTTAATTATGGAGTGAGTGTACATAAAATTATTTGAAAGAAAAGATAAAAATGGAGAAAAATATATAATAGTTGTCCAACTGTATTAAACAATGTCAATTATATATGCCATATCACATATTTTAAAAAATAAGTCAAAACAAATTATTTGATTAAAATATTAAAATAATTTACTTTGAGATTGAAAATATATATTTATAAGAGTAAAGTCACTAAAATTATAAATTGAGAAAAAAAAAACGTAAGACACTTACATTTGAAAAAAAAAATATTTAAAAAATTTATATGTAAATAATTGGTTTTCATAATAATTATATAAAAACTTAAGTACTAAAAAAGCTTTTGAAAATTAATTTAAAAATAATTTGAATCTTTTGTTGAAAAGTGCAATCATTTGAGTTGATGGGTGTTGAATCAACCAAAAATAAATGCCTATGACTAAATTAGAAATAAATTAAATTTGTAGTATAGAAAGTAGGGTCGATCCCACAAAGACTGGAATGATTAATTTTACGATTTCTGATGACCAATATTAGACAAATCTGCAAAATTAAAGAAGAGGAAATTAAATCTAAATCTTAAATAAATAATAGAAATTAAATGAAAATGAAATAAAAATAAAAATAAGTAAAACAAAACTAAATCTAAATAAAACAAATAAATGAAAACTCTTGGCTCAGGCGTAATTCTAACACCACCTCCAAACTGATCCTAAACAATGAATATTCTCCTCCAATTGATAAGTCGGTTATAGAGATCGAGGAACAGCCTTAAACCTCCTAATTCTTCCGTAGTAGTAAATTAACTGCGGGAATAGTCCGACAACTAACTCTTATAAAGCGAATAACTTGAAAGCATTTTCCACGATTTAATTCCTCGAAAGCCTTACGAACTAGAACCCGGCTCAAATCAACGGCCTCAACAATTATGGATCGTACCAATTCACCAATGGTATGTCGTCCAACACTAACCGAGGGGTGCCCTTTCTCGATTTGATGCTAAAACGACGTAGTGAGACTACTAAGTTTATCTCCTAAATCGGAGAATTAACGAATACCGATGTAAAAAAATTAAGTGCGAATTCGAAGTCCTATGATTCAAATATCAAACCAATTATTGACCTAAAACTAAATTAAAGCTAACAACTAATAAATTGAATAACAAGAAAATCAAAATGATTAAAAGAAAATTTATTAAATAAATAAAAGAAAAGAAGGAACAATGTTTGGTGGTTGGGCGACGCCTTTTATTCTTCTAAACACTATATATAATTTAAAAAAAACCTAAAACTATAAGGGCAATCTGGGAAATCTGAGCAAAAATAGTCATTTGTGAGGAAGAAAGGGACAACTAAAGTTCATGGGAAAGGGATTGTGATTGGAGGTAAGCCTAGAGCAGGTCCAAATTTATTACGACCCACTATTACCAATATTGGGTCAACTGTTAATAATGGGGGAAATGGATTTGATGATGATTCTGGAATGGGCCCGCTTGTCCCAAATATTAAGGATAAAGGTTTCATTTTTTTGCTTGTAAATTTCCAGTCGAAATTGGACAGAAACAAACATGGGGCAGTTTGGGTGGTTGAAAGTGGAGAATATGATGTGTCAAAAGGGAAAGAAAACAGTGTGTTTAAATTTGGTGAGTCAAGTACTGGGTGCTCAAACCCAAATGTGCAAAATTATGAGGACAGTAACGTGCAACGAAACGAACCGCCTGATTGTGAACTAGGAGGTTCCGTGAATCCCATGGTGGAGTTATCGGCGGTAATGGAGGATATTGTACGTGGCATTGAATGGGGACCCGATGTTGATCTTCGGACAGATGTATTGTTTTCAGCTGTAGAAGTTTTGGATGATGATGATGATACTGGAAATAATGAGATTAGCAAATGTGTTGGCTTGTTGGTGATTTTTATTGTTAGTTGGTTGATGGATTTAAATTTTTTTTTTATGGAATTGTTAAGGAACAAGGCATCCCCGTTTCCATAATTTCGTGGTTGAGTATAGGAGAGAAATTTGCCCAGATGTAATGTGCTTTTTTGAGACACAGGTTAGTGGTATTCGGGCGGATGGAATCATTGCAAAACTTGGGTTCGCAAATTCATTCGGAATTAAAATGAAGGGGTTTTCTGGGGGGGATTTGGATTCTCTGGAGTGATAATTTCTTTGTTGATATTCTGGATTTGCATCCGCAGGTGATTTTTATAAGGGTGAGAAACAGACAATGACCCTCTAAGTTTTGTGTTCAGCAGTGTATGGTAGCCCACAACCAGCAGCGCAATAAAGTTATGAGAGTATTTGGATTCTCTTGCTAAAACTATTGGGGAACCATGGGTACTAGCAGGAGATTTTAATTCTATTCTGGAGCCCTCGAAACGGGCAGGTGGGCAGCAAGTGTGGGAAGTGGATGTAATGGTTTTTAGAATTTCATGTTTGATAATGGTCTTTGTGACTTAGGTTTCTGCGGGCCTCGATTCACCTGGAGTAGAGGTAATCTTTCACAGCGCTTAAATAGGGCTATATGTAATTTGGGTTGGGATACTTTTGCGCCAAATTACTCAATAAGGAATTTGCATCATCTAAAATTAGAACATCGATCAATTTTGGTTTCCCTCAATTCATTACAAAGTAGAGGTACTAGACCTTTTCGTTGTTTGGCTAATTGGTTGTTTCATGTGGAGTTTAAGAAACTTGTTAGTAGTAGTTGGAAGAATGATTTGGATGTGTTTACGAACTTGGAGCATTTCTAGAAAGAGGTCCAAGAATGGAATAAGCGTGTTTTCGAAACTTGAGCGTATACAAGGAATTTTGGAATTTAGAGACTGAAAAAGACTTCGTGATCGTGAGTTGGAATTACGACAATAAATGGATGATGTTTTAAGGCATAAAGAGTTTTTATGGTTTCAAAAATCAAGAGAGGAATAGCTTATGAGTGATGATAGAAATACAATGTAATTTCATAGTCGTACCATAGCTAGGCGAAAGAAAAAAGGTTGAAGGTCTTAAAGTGAATGATGATTAATGGTGCTTCAATGCGGAAGTCCTTCAACAAATTGTGGTGCATTTTTTTAAGTATCTTTATCCTACGGATTACTCAATCAATGGATTATGTCCTTTTCGAGGAAGGTTTCCTTTGATTTCGTCAACCGAGAAAGATAGTCTTTTAGTGGGAATTGGTGATGAGGAAATCTGCAAAGCAGTTTTTGCAATGACCCCATGAAAAGCACCAGGAGTCGATGATTTTCATGCCAGATTTTATCAGTCACAATGGGACATACTTGGCGTTTCGGCTTGTTGTATGGTGAGGAAAATTTTAGAAGGGCATTAGTTGAACTCGTAGATTAACAGAACTTTATTGGTGCTTCTGCCAAAAGTTCCAAGTCCGGAAAGAATTACGCAATTTCGATCAATAAGCTTGTGTACGGTGTTATATAAGGTTATTACTAAGGTAATTGTTAAACAGATTAAGGCCAATGATTGGAAAGCTTGTTAAGTAGAATCAACCAAGTTTTGTTCTCGGTAGAAGTATATCAGATAACATTGTAATAGCACAAGAGGTTGTTCATTCTATGCAGAGTTTCAAAGGTAGAAAGATGGGAATGGCTTTGAAGATTGATCTAGAAAAAGCTTATGATAGAATTAGATGGGATTTTTTGGAAGACACATTGGTTAAAGTTGGGCTACCATGTTTGTTGATCACGATGATTTTAAATTGTGTGTCAACATCATCCCTTCAGGTTCTCTGGAATGGCGCGGTTACAAAACCTTTTTGGCCATCCCGTGGCATAAGACAAGGGGATCCGCTTTCACCTTATCTTTTTGTGCTCTGCATGGAGCGTTTGGAATAACTTATCGAGGAAGCTATCAAATAGAAAAGTTGGAAACCATTGTTTTTGTCAAGAAGGGGGCCAGCCATATCTCATCTTTTCTTCATTGATGACCTATTTCTCTTTTGTAAGGCGGACAGAGAGCAAGCAATGATGGTAAATAGTATTTTGAGTTCATTTTGTCACTTTTCAAGACAAAAGGTGAATCAGAATAAGTTACAAGTGTTCTTTCGCCTAATACTTCGGATGATTTAGTTAGAGAAATTTGTAGTGATGTGGGTTTCGTACGTGTGGAGGATCTTGATTTGTATCTTGGCATGCCTTTTTTCCACAAAAGGGTGACACTGAACATGTTCAAATTTGTGGTTCCTAAAGTACGAAACAAACTTAATGGATGGGATACCAAGAAGTTATCAATGCTTGGAGAATAATGTAGGTAAAATCTGTACTCTTAGCTATTCCTAACTATTTCATGTGCACGGTGCGTATACTGACTGATTGCGCGTGTGCGCATTAAAACAATGAATTTATAAAATAATTTTTAAAGTCCGATTTTACTGCAAGCGTACAAGTCAGTTGTACTATTTTTAGTGTTACAATGAAACACCGAAGTATTCCAAAGATCGAACCCAAAGAAAGAGGTGATTGAGCAATAACTAGCATACACAATAGAGGCTAAATGGCTACTAATACGATTTTATATTACGATAATTCATAAAAGATGAGTTTGTAAGAAAATTAAATATTCTACTATAAGGACTAAATTGCAAGAAATGTAAACTAGAGAGGCTCTTCAGCAAATGACTAATGGGGGTTGGTTGACTTCGATGTGGTTCACCAAATCTCGGATTAGGGACATAAATCGCGTAAATTACCAAGTGGCTCCGTTTTATCTTTCGATCTCAATTTTACCGACTTAGACGAATTAGGTCCGGTTTATCTTTTGATCGTGTCAGCTAATCCGAGACTAACGAACGGGTGGGCGACAAGATTACTTTTTGGTCTCACTTTATCTTGATATTCCCTTAGGGGCGTCACTACCTAAGTTCTTAATTCTATTCAAAATAGTCTAATGTGTTACGATTTAGTATTTTATCCAAAGATTTTAGTTTATCCACATCTTCATCAACCAACCTCTTTAAGGGTTTAGCTACACATACTCAAAGTCAAGAAAATAAACATAACAATGGAAAACAAAGCAATCATGAAAGCAAAGCTTGAGAAAAATGTGACAGTTGAGATTTTTATGCAAGATAACTTAAATAGCATGAAACCAAAAGCATCTAACAGCAAAATCTAAAGCAAGGAACATAAAAGGAACAAGCTTTAACAGATTTAAAGTAAAATAAACTGAAATACATTAAACTAAAGCTTAAAGAGTCTTGAAAGCAAGGTACAGGGACTGGAAGTGTAAATAAACCTTAGCTACAATGTTAACTAACTTAACTAACATAAATAATAAGAAGTAAATGTAAAAATAAATAAATAAATAAACTCTAATCTAAGGTAGAAGAAGAGAAAAAAAAACTCTAGAAAACTGCAAAGAAAAACTAAAGAAAACCTAGAGAAAACTAAACCTAAAACTAAGCTAATGTGTATCTCTCCTTCTCAGCAATTTTGGTTGTTTTGAAGGGTGTTCTAATGACTTTTCGATGCCAAAATTGCCCCTACACGGGCCTTGTGTGATTGGTGTGTCAGGTAGACAAAGGTTGCGCTTTTTTTCCAAGTTTGTCCCCTTGACAAAGGCAATATTGCGATACCCAAAAGAGGATATTCCGATATCTTGGGCAGTATTGAACTTGAGGGTCTTCCTTGAGAGATGGATATTGCAATACCCAATGAGATGTCTCGATATCATTAAAGGGTCTCTCATTGGTCTTCTATACTATCGAAGGTATCACGATTTTAGGGGCTAGATATCGAGATCCCTTGCCCTAGATGTCGTTCTTGCTCATTTTCGACCTTTGATAGTCCCTACATCACTCAAACATACGTTAGACCTCCCAATGGTATTATTGGCCAATTTAGGTAAAAAAATAGACAAAAATGAGAGATTTTCATTTATTACCCGAAAAATATAAAGATACGAAAAAAATGAAGGTAAAAACTCTATTTTGCTCGAGAAAAAGCTCCTTAAGTGTGTTGAAAGAGCCTAATTTGTCACATCGATTTGTGGCAGATCATATACCTATATGTGTGTAAGGAAGTTGAAAAAATAGCTCACAATTTTATTTGGGGTTCTACTTCGAAGTCGAGAAAACCGACTTTATTGTCTTGGGAGGTTTGTTGTCGACCAAACTGATAATGGATAACTTAGGCTGAGGAACCTAGCTGACCAAAATAAAATCTTCTTGCTAAAACTGGGTTTCTAGTTTCTCACTAATATGGTGGCATTGTGGGTTCAAGTTTTGAGGAATAAGTATAATATTCAGGGAGTGATGTCGATCTCCATTAAAAGAGGTAACTATTTTTTTTTATTTGGAGGTCCTTGATGTAGGTTTGGCAGGAGGTAATTAATAATGTCTTCTGTGAGTTAGGTGATGGATAATTGGTGAATTTTTGGAATGATGTATGGCTTCGTCAAGTCGGCCCTCTTAGAGCCTTTTATAAGGGTATGGTACAACATGATGATACTTTACGTGTATGTGATGTAGCATATGATAATGGTGCTTGGGACTTGACAAGATTAAGGACTTTAGTGTCGGATAATATTGTTACACAGATAATAACTATGTTGCCACCATTCGCAGATGCAGGACTGGATCGCCTAGCTTGGAGATGGATGTCCACCAATTGATTTTCCACTACTGAAATGTATATGCTATGTGGCTTGGGTACACACCCGTTTCCCTGGCCGTATGGTTTTTGTACCACAGACAGTGAGTTACACGGCCTGGACACACGCCCGTGTCCCTTGCCTGTGTGAACCCTGTACCAATATGGCCACACACGGCCTAGACACACGTCCGTGTGCCTTGCTCGTGTGGCCCCAAGTCGATGAACAGTGAGTTACACGGTCACCCACACGGCCTGCCACCAGGCCATGTGTCTCACACGGGCTGGACACATGCCCATGTGCTCGGCCGTGTGGCGTCGACAGCCACTATTTTCAGCGACTGAAACTTGCAAAATTAATGTTTCCGATACAAACCTGATTTCGCTTTGACAGAGAAACAATGCGGAGACTACCCGGAACCTAATTAATCATTCAATAATCAATTACACCATCAATTTCAATATTTTAGCAAAATCAACCTACCGCCAAGATCATGTCGAAAGTTTCGACACAATCCCAACTCAATTCGCATACTCACCTCGCACAAAACAGGAGAAATCAGACTAACACGACGGAATAACGTCTCTTGCAATATCCTCACCTAAAAAGGTAACCAATCGAATGATTAAACAAAACGTTCACACAACCGAGCAAAATCTCGTTTCGAGAAAATATCGTTAACTCAACGGAACTTGCAAAACGAGAGGAAAGTAACGACAAAACTTACTCAATAATCGCACAGTCGACCTTATAGGCAACGAAGAACTCCCAATTAACGCAGAATTGAATACCATAAAAGGAAAAATAAAATAAAAGAAGGAGAACCGGAAAAGAAAATAAACTTAAAGAAAAAAACAAAGAAGAAGGTACGATAGAAATTCTTCAGACTATTTTAAGTTAAGCACATTTTTCCGGCATTTGCAAAAAATATTTCCTAACGCATACGATCGGATTTGAACTTGGAACTAGACAGAATACAGAAAGATGCTTAACCAGTGAACCAGCAGGCTCATTCTTGACACTGATTTACCCAGAATTGGACTTAACTACGAAACACATGGATGAAGGTTGTTTTAAAAACAATCACAAAATTTTAACGATGCAACTCGAACTTCAGACCTTAAACACAAAAGCAAAGCACAGAACCAGAGATATAGAAATCTAATTACTGCATATTCTCACAATTAAATTCCTAAAATTTTGGGGCGTTACAAGGTTAAGGCTTCCTAAAGAGTTTAACTGTTCCTTTGGTTGTTATGGAATGATAGATTGTTGACAAATAGAGAATGGGCTAGGCAACATATGGCTAATAAGAGTCATTGTCCAAGGTGCGATCATGCTGTGGAATTTGGGATTCATGCAATTCAGAATTGTCCTTTCTCAAAGTCGGTGTGGGTATTTATGGTGCCGAGGTTAGCTCATAATGTTTTTTTTACTATGCAGACTAGTGACTGGTTTCTGTGGAATATGCAGAATAAAGGGCATTATGGAAGCAATGATGTTGAATGGCAAACTCTTTTTCTCATACTATGTTGGTTGCTCTAGAAAAGTCAGAATAAATTTGTTTTCTCTAGTAGCTATAATTCTATACAGGAGGTTGTGGATACAGGTGTTGTGTGGGCGAGGAGTTACATGGGATCAAACACCAATATATTGCTTTCTATTCCAATGGTAACGGGCAGGTGTTGGTCTCTACCTGATAGAGGTTGGGTTAAGCTTAATACAAATGGGGCAAGTTCGTTGAATGTTTCTAATGCTTCTATTAGAGGAGTGTTTAAGGACTCGGATGCAAACTAGTTATGTGGCTTTTTTATGAGGATTGGTAAGGATTTCATTTTTAAAGTTGAAGCAAGAGTATTTTTAGAAGGGTTGCGTATAGCTTGGGGGAGGAATTTTAGACAAATAGATGTGGAGTGTGATAATGCACTTTTAGTGGAAACTATTTTATCTAGTGGCGCCGCTATTAGTAATTTGATGGAATTGCGCTTAATTCATCAATTGTTAACCCAGAATTGAAAAGTCCAATTTATTCATATTCCAAGATCTCTAAATGAAGTTGTCGACCAAATGGCAAAATATGCTCCTAATGGTGTCTCAGGATTACTCTACTTTGAAGAGCCTCCAAGTTTGATGTGTGATTTATTGTTGAGGGATAGAAATAATTCATCAATACTTTAGTCTATGTTTAATATTGTAATAGTGTAATGTTGTTATTTCTACCAAAAAAGAAACAAAACCTAAAACTATATGGAATGGTGTTGACTGTGCGCCACTTTGCTTTTCTCTTTGCTACTTGCGCGCGCGCACATATATATTAATAATTTAAATTACTAAAGCTCTAAAATAAAAAAAGATAAGTTTTAAATACAAAAGGTTTTAATAGAAATAATATTAAAATTTTCGTCTTATGCGTTAATTTGAGCTCTCGTGTCAAATTTTCCATATTATCTGCATATTGACTCATTTTCCACTAAATTGGATAATTATCATACCTACATAGAAAATAATTAATTAAGTGCCAAATTAAGTAGAATTTATATTTAAAATTAATTAAAATAAATAATAAAAATATGTCGATTAAGCGCATTATCATGAGCATTTAATTGAAAATTGGCAATTAATTGAGCTATTGAATATGGCTTTTTATTGAAGCCCCTAATAGATTGTTAAATGCTGACGTGATAGATGACATGACGGTTGACGTAGCATATGACATGAAAATATTGATGACGTGTTACATGGAGGGCTTAATTATTTTTTATTATTTAAGCTTAAAAATTATTAAAATATTATAAACTTTTTGAAAATTAAAAAAATATAGAAAATCTATAAAGTTTATTAAATATCATAAATTTTAAAAATTAAAAAATATATATTAAATTTATAAAATATTATACATATGTTATGAAATATATGAAAATATCATATAAATATTATAAAAGTTTAGAAATTATATAAAAATAACTAAAATGATAAAAAAAATCTATAAAAACTAATAAAAAAGTTATAAAATTTTATTAAAAGTATAAAAAAAGTTTTAAAATTTAATATATATATAGGAAAATTAAAGAAATCTTTTTGTTATTTTAAAGGTATGGATTAAATTTTTATAGGGAGCTTGAAGTGCGATGATAATCAAATTGGTATGGAGGGTCAAGTAAAGGGTTTGAGATAGGCTTAGTTAACTATTGATGTTGAAAATCACTTTTCAATCAAAAAAAATTGGTAAACAAATAGCTTTCAAATCAATCCTTGATTTTAAATTGGGATTTTAATTTTTATCCCAAACCAAAAAGCCAAAAAAAATAGCTTTTGGTCTTTGGAAAGTGCTTTTTAATGAAGCTACCTTTTTTATCTACTCATTAAATCTTCTACTTTACAATACCATGTTTAAAAATTGACATTTTACATTTTTAAAAACATTTTTGACAGTAATAATAAGCACTATCAAACTTTTCAAAACCACTTTTTGAAACTTCTTTTTCACAACACTTTTAAACCTAAATGGTAAATTTTAGTCCATGATGATTCGTGTTTGGTGGCTTAAAAAGGGTGATGCCATGAGTTAATATATGATGAAGGGCAACATGTGTGAGAAAAAAAAAGAGTAGTAATGTTTATTAAAAAGTTTTAAAAATTATTAAAAATTACTAAATTATTATAAAAACTATAGACAAATATAAAAATATATACAAGTTATTAAAATTTATTAAATATAAAAATTAAAATTACTACTCCTTTTATAAAATTTTATTATTTTTATATTTTTAAGAATTTTTATATAATCTCTAGAAACCACTTAAGTCCTCCTAAAATAAATAAATGAGCAATTACCTTATAAAATGATTTTTAAAAAAATTAATTAAATCCTTCACGTAAGCTTTTCTTTACTTATAAAATTTTCCATGTCAAATATTACATCACCTATCACGTCAATACTTAACGGTTCGTCAAAGACTTCAAAAGAAAACCATAGTCGAGGAACTCAATTGATTACTAAATTTCGATTAAAATCTAAATTCCAAGAGTAAGTCAATTGAGTATTGAATTTGTATCTTACAGATATTTTAATATTTAAGCCTAATATAAACATATTAATCCAAATATATATAATATATATTAAAAATTATATTTTAATAACACATGAGGTGTGTTGGAAACAGTGTAGTATTCTGTAAAATTTGCTCACCAAGGATGATTCTAAAATGAAGGGTGCGTTTGTGTTGGTGTTTACACACTAAATTTACTGTTATTTTCTAAAAAAAAAATATTGAAGAGAGGAGAAGAAAGCTCTAGATTAGAATGAAGCTTGAAGACTTGAATACAATTTATTATTGAATACTCCAACACTTATATACTAGTATCCATAACTAAAAATAGAGATTTAGATCTAAAAATAAGCAAAAAAAAAATCTGACAACTATCTCCTAAAATCAAGGAGAATTATTCAAACAAAACAGAAAAATAGATGAGTGGCTGGCAGCAGCTTAAACATGTGGCTTAACACTCCTCCTTGTTTAGATGCTGCAAACTCCAAGTTTCTTCCTGAAGCTTTCAAACTTGCTAAGTGGCAATGGTTTGGTGAGGATATCTGCAACTTGATTTTCAAATTTACAGTAACAAAGAAATACATCACCACTTTTCTGCACTTCTCGTACAAAGAACAAACGCTTTGATGTTAAAGTGTTTAGTCTTGCCATGAAACACTGGATTGTTAGAGATTGCAATAGCGGCTTGGTTATCAACAAAGATCTCTGTGTGCTTTGCTTCGCTTCTAGATTCAAATCGCTTAGGATCTTCCTTAACCAGAGCTTGATTTACTGTGGTCGTCGCAGAAGAACAAATTCTCGCTTCAAAGAAGCGGATTGAGCTACAATTTCTTGCTTCTTCGAGCTCCAAGAAAACATCCCGATCCAAGACAAAAACAATAACTGTAAGTACTCTTCATGTCATCACTTGAACCACCCCAATCACCGCCGAGAAACCAATTAACTTGAACTCTCTATGCTTCAAGAACTTAACTCCATAGTTCCAAGTTCCCTTGATGTATCTCGATGACTCTCTTTGCACCTTCATGTGAGTCTCATTCGGACAATGCATGAATCGGGTAGAATGCTTATTGCATTTAGAATGTCGTGTCCGTAGTCACAAATACATTAGACATCCTATCAAGCTTCTGAATTCCGCTTCATCAACTTTGGCAGCTCCATCGTCTTTGACCAGCTTCTCCTTTTGATTCATAGGAGTACTCATTGCCTTGCAATCTTCCATATGAAACTTCTTAAGTATTTCTTTTGCATACTTCTTTTGACAAATGAACACTTCATCTTGACTTTGCTTAATTTCCATTCCAAGAAAGTAAGTCATTAAGCCAAGGTCTGTCATCTCAAAGACCTTCTTCATCTCCAACTTGAACTGATCAATCTGATCAAGATTACTCCCAGTAACTAACAAATCATCTATATAAAGAGAGATGACTAAAATGTTTGTACCTTCATGTTTGACATATAGAGTGAGCTCAGACTGACTCTTTTTAAACCCGAGACCAACCAAATGATCATCAATTCTACTGTACCAAGCTCGTGGAGCTTGTTTTAGGCCATACAATGCCTTCTTCAGCAAGTACACTTTGTCTTCATTTCCTTTGTCCGCAAAGCCTTCAGGTTGTTCAACAAAAATTTATTCTTGTAAAAAACCATTGAGGAATGCTGATTTGACGTCCAACTGAAACACTTTCCAGTTTTTTTTAGCAGCAAGAGCGAGAAGCAATCTGATTGTGTCAAGCCTAGCAACCGGTGCAAACGTGTCTGAATAATCAACTCCAAACACTTGAGCATATCCCTTGACTACTAGCCTTGCTTTGAACTTGTTGGACCGAGCCATCGATTTAGCTTAGTCCTCGAATACCCATCTCACTCCAATTATTTTTCTCACAAGAGGTCTATCAACCACTCCCAAGTTCTATTTTTCTCAATCATTGAGAGCTCCTCCTTCATTGCACCATCCAATGTCGATCGCTTTTTGCATCATGGTACCTGCAGCTCACAAATAGCTACATTACATCTCCGATATATATCGAGAGAGCGACCTTGTACCTCTAACAGTGTATCATCATCGTTAGCGCATCCTGCCATTCCTCATCTTCAAGTTCCTCTAGCATGCTGACAGTGGTCAAGTGTTTTGGCACACTTGAAGTCTGATTTGCCTTTTTTAAGTCTTCCCAACTCCACTGCTTATCTTCCACAAAGTGAACATCTCTGCTCACAATAATGCATCCAGTTTATGGTTGAAACACTCTATAAGCCTTGGAGACAGTACTATAGCCAATAAAAATGCCAGATGCTACCTTCTTGTCAAGCTTGTCACGCTTGATCTGTGGAATGTAAGTGAAACACAGGCAGCCGAACACTTTAAGAAATTTTAGAGATGGTTTATATCCATACCAAGCTTCAAATGGCGTCTGATCTTTCACAGCCTTTGTTGGAATTCGGTTTTACAAAAACACAGCAGTGTTTGCTGCTTCTGTCCAAAAACTCTTTGGAAGATTGTTCTCGTGAAGCATGCAACGAGTCATCTCCATTATGAATCTATTTCTCCTCTCACTGACTCCATTTTGTTGTGAAGTGTACGGTGTTGTTAATTGATGCTCGATCCCAGCCTCTTCGCAAAACTGATTGAAAGTTTTTGAAGTATACTCCTTGCCATTATCAGATCTTAAAATCTGAATTATGCAACCACTTTTATTTTCTACCCTGGCCTTAAATTTCCAAAATACACCAGCAACTTCTGATTTTTTATTCAAAAAGAAAATCCAACACATTCTTGTTAGATCATCAATAAAGGCTATATAATAGAGGTTACCATTTAACGATGGCGTTCTTTGAGGCCCGCAAAGATCAGTATGAACAAGCTGTAACTTCTTCGAAGCTCTCCTGGCTTGCTTAGGAAATGTTTGCCTATGCTGTTTCCCAAATTTGCATGCTCAACAGTAGGACAGATCACCTTCAAGATCAGTAAGCCCTTCCACCAGCTTCTTTGACTGCATTTGAAGCAGCCCTCGATGATGAAAATGCCCGAGTCTTTTGTGCCAAATTTCAGTGACACTTACTTTGGATTTAAAGGCCATTTGCGCCTCCTCTATTGGATTGAGAGCAAAACTTTTTCCCTTCATTTTGACTTTGAACAAATCTCTGCCATCAGCATCCCTGATTAAGCACCGTTTATTTTCAAATAGCACTTTATAGCCTTTTTCCAACAATTGACCAACACTCAAAAGATTTTGATCAATCTCTGGCACAAAAAGAACATCTGTAATGGTTTTTGTACCTTCATAGCTTGTGATAGCTACAGTGCATTTTCCTTTCACTGCCAAGTGTTTACCATTGCCAATCCTCACCCTTTTAATCTCGGTAGTTCTCAATTCCTCGAAGAGTTCCTTGTCATATGTCATGTGGTTAGTGCAACCACTGTCAATCAACCAACTCTCACTTGATTCTCTACTTGAGAAACAAGTGACCACGAACAATCGATCTTCCTCTTCTTGGTCAGGAACTTGAGCATCTGCCTCTTGCACCTGATTTTTGTTTTTGCATATCACTGCTTCATGTCCAAGTTGGTAGCATTTGGAACATTTGGCGTCATGTCTTCTCCAATATTTGAATGGTGAATGGCCTTTATTTCCACAGTGTTGGCAGGGTGGATAAGTTTTCTTTGAGTATCTTCCTTTGCCCTTTTGGTAATTGTTGAATGAATTCTCTCCACTTCCTGGCTGGTTCTTCAAGTTCTTCTTCTTTTTATACCTGCTGTTGTCTTGATGCTTGGCAGGTAAGGCACCTTCTACCACTCCCTCTTGTCTCATGGCCCTTCTTTGCTCTTGTGCTTGCAAAACATTTAAGAGCTCTGCAAGAGAGATCTTCGACAGGTTATTTGTGTTTTCCAGAGTGGTTATAGTGGCTTCAAACTTCTCTAGAACAGTTACAAGTAGCTTTTCCACTATTCTCGAGTCACTCAACTCGGATCCAAGCAACCTCACCTTGTTGGCAATACTAAGAAGTCCATCGAGTACTTTTTTTACCGATTCTCGACTCTTCATTTTCTCAGTAATTCAAAGTCTCTGATTAGATTCAGCACTTGCATTCCATGAATCCTCTCATCTCCTGCATACTCTGCCTTGAGGTAATCCCAGATTGCTTTTGCTGACTTCAGGGACATTATTCGTGTAAATATCATATGAGACACAGCTGCAAACAGGCAAGCTTTTACTTTTGACTTCCTCGTCTTCTTTTCCTTTTGCGTTTTAATCTGTGCCACCGTAGGATTTGCTGGAAGTGGTAGAATATCGTAGTCCTCTTCTACAGCTTCCCAAAGATCTAAAGCTTCCAGGTAAGTCTCCATGCGCATTGCCCACATCTGGTAATTGTCTCCATTGAAGACTGGTGGTGCCATGGCTGAAAAACTGGACTCTCCTTCTATTAAATCACTCAAATAACCTCACAGATCCCTCAAGAAAGAAGCTCCGATACCAATTTGTTGGTGTTTACACACTAAATTTACTGTTATTTTCTAAAAAAAATATTGAAAATGGGAGAAGAAAGCTCTAGATTAGAATGAAGCTTGAAGACTTGAATACAATTTATTATTGAATACTCCAACACTTATATACTAGTATCCATAACTAAAAATAGAGATTTAGATATAAAAATAAGCAAAAAAAAATCTGACAACTATCTCCTAAAATCAAGGAGAATTATTCAAACAAAACAGAAAAATAGATGAGTGGCTGGCAGCAGCTTAAACATGTGGCTTAACAGTTTGTTTGCAGGAAAATATTTTCTGAAAAATGTTTTCCCAGTTTTCCAGTGTTTGTTTGACTGAAAACATTTTCCACTTGGAAAATGTTTTCCATTACACGGGTAAAATGGCTTACATTTTAGGGAAAATGTCTTACAGATTTCATTTCTGTAAGACGTTTTCCCGTTTCTCCTTCATCTAGGTAAGTCTTTCTCTTTCTTCCGTTCTTCATTCCTTTTCCTTCCTTCATTCTTTCTCAGGCAAATCTCTTTCTCTCTTTCTCAGACATTTTCCAGTTCCTCTTTGGTTTCGCTAGGTCTTGGCTAATCTCTTGGAAAAATTCATCTCTGTCCTATACAGGAGAACACAATACAAAGCTTCTACAACAAAAATGGCGTCAACTAATGCCCAAAGTAGACCCAAGACTATCGATTCACATTTGCACATATGGGCATCCCCTCAAGAGGTAAAATCCTCTCTTCCTTGAACCAATGTTTCTTTGCAAAACCAAGTTTATGGGATTGGACAAACAGTAACACAAATCACGCCTTTTCCTTTTCCTTTTTGTGTTTGGTTGTACAGGCTACTGATAAATATCCTTACTTTCCTGGCCAAGAACCTACTTTGCTCGACACTTGGATTTCTTGCTCCAGTAAGATGTAGCCTCGAGAGAGAGATAGAGAGAGCTATGCTTTTGCTTATTTATTCTCGATAAACTATTCTTGATTTTTTTCTCCCCGCAGTGTATGGAAGAAGCAAGTGTAGAAGGTGCACTCATTGTCCAAATTTCCATCAATCACAAGTTTGATCATTCATTGGTGACTAGGTCTGCTTCGAGTTTGAGGATAAATTACTAACATTTGCCAATTTCTTATCATTTATTTAACTATCATTTTGTGAATTAAGCTATAAAGCCATATGAAAGTATTGGTGTGAAATGGATAAATCATTTAGGGAGTTGACTGGTATTATGGTTAAGAAGTTACCATTTTGGTTATATATACATAAAATTATAAATTCTCTCAGATAGAGGGTTGAAGTCGATGATTGAGAAATTTTAGCATTTAATTACACTTTTTAGTTGAGTTCCTTCTAAGAACTGGCCCTCATATCATGGTAGAAGTGAATGGATGATCCAATTGCTATCGAAGGTTCATGTACTTACAATGTTTCTGTACTACCTAATTTCTTGAAAAATCGTGAAAGCATTGCATGCTTGAATACTAATATTTTGAATGATTGATAGTGTCCTAAAGAAACACCCCACCAAATTTGTTGGTTGTCGTCTTGCAAATCCTCGCAGAAATGGAACCGGAGTTAAGCAAATTGAAGATCTCATTTTGAAGGTTTTTGATTTATTTTCTTTTATTAGATAACTCTATTTTTGTTCTATTTTATTGTGAGAACCATGCTTACGATCCGATTTTTCATGCTAGGATGGTTATCGAGCTATTCGCTTTAATCCTTATCTATGGCCTTCTAGCCAACAAGTATCAATCTCAAAATCTTTTTCACTATTAGGCCACAAGATGTCTCTTCTATTTGAATTATTAAAATCTAAGTCGTGTTCATTAAAAATTCAATCCATATATGTGGTTTAAATTGGAGTAACTGTTTCATTCAGTAAAATAAAGCCAGTAAACAACTCGATTGAAGAAACAGAGCTTTCACCGAATTAGTGAGAAAATTCTTTACATCAAACCCCTTCTTAAAGTATTAATTGAAAATGTTAGGAAAGGTTTGACAAGATATGTAAATAGAATAATATAGTTGATTATTAGGGATTTGATTTTATTTACTTTCCTTAGAGAGTAGACTCATACTTGTATATATATATATATATGTATTGTTTGATGATGAATGATAAATAGAATTTCATTCTCTCTTTCTTCTATTGCCTCGTTAATTATTCTTTCAAGATTCGTTCATAAATGGTAGCGACACTTCAAGGGGAAATCGCAACCACCGAAAGACTGAAGTTCGTGACGATGCAAGATACAAAAGCTTTGAATTGCCATTAATGGAGGGTTCAAAGGAGAGGTGAAGCTCAGATTTCCCAAATAAAACAAACTTCACTTTGTGGTTTGTAGTTAGTAATCTCCCAATTCATGTATTACTGTGGTGTATGTATTTATTCTAATGTTATTGTGTCATGTTTTGTATCGTGTTCGAAATAATCAAGTCCAAGTTTCTACTTAGCTTTACTTGGACGAATAAGGTTTTACCTGTTGTTTGATAAGTATACATTTCTATTGTTCTTATACTGTTCTCTCATAATGATATAATCTCATTTGTATGGGTGAATTCTGTATTAAGTTGAACTGAAGGCACAAATATTTACTCAGGTAATAAAAAATAAATTTGGCTTCTGTTTTTAACTTTAATTTGATTTATTTATTTATAAATAAATTATTGCAATATATGTAAAAATAATTTAAAATATAAATTTATTAATATATATATTTATTAATATATGTAAAAACAGCTTTTCCGGAAAATATTTTCAGAAAATCTATCAAATAACAAAAATTATTTTACACAGATTCATCCAAACACCAAAAAAATAAATTATTTTTTAAAAATTATTTTTGGAAAAATATTTTCCTGGAGCCGAAGCGAAACAATTCCAAGATTGGATAAGTATTGAAGAAAATCCAAATACCGTAGGAGACTGACGTGGCGGTTACTTGGTTAGCAACCTAGCCCAGTTGGAGGAGAAATGCCCCCAAACTAAAACAAATCTTAAATAAACACCTATTTTTATCATCTTCTCATTCATATTAATCTTCAAGACAACAACACCTCATCCATCGGTTAGTTGATTTCTTCATCATCTCATCTCTTTGTTTCAATTCAATCCTTACAGCCTTTTCTATATCTGCTGAGGTAAAAAAAGAAATCTTGAATTCTTGTTCTTTTGGTTTCTCAATATCAAATATGGTTTGGGTTTCTTCTTCTTCTTCTTTACTGTCTTGAATTTATGATGATCGGATTCTTATTTCTTCTTTCTTTTTTATTTAATTTGGAATTAAAGGATATCTTAACTTGAATTTGAATTGTTGTCCTACTTTAAATTTTGTGGTTTTTGTCTACGGTAAGGTCTAAAAATAGGGTATTAGTTGACTTTACATCCTGATGGTTCTGCAGTGATATATCAGCAGATATGACCAAAAGCAGCTTCAAGATTGAGCATGATTTTGGTATGTTACTGCTGATCATGTATTAGCTATTCTTTGGTTGCTTTTCATTAATTTATGGATTCTTAATATCCAGAGAAAAGGTGTGCTGAGGCTGCCAGAATCAGGGGAAAATACCCTGATAGAATTCCAGTAAGAATTCATCCTTACCCTTGTCTTTTTCCAACCTTTTGACTTCTTCTTTTTTCCTCTCTTCTTTGCTGATGTTAAAGAATAATTATGATTGTTCCACCACTTGTCTATTCTTTGTGCATTCTGTTGCTTCTTAATTTTTTTCTAGGTATCCATTTTAATATATATAATTGATTTCTGCACAAACGAAGGATCAAATGATTCAATTGGCTAATTTACTGAAAAGTCTTGTTTTTGTTGTGTTGTAAGTTCTTTTCTCGTCTATGAGCTTTAGAGTTTTGAGCCTAAATCAGGGCTTTGCACGCCTTCACCTGTAATGCTTGTCTAACTTTTGCTTTAAGTATATATGTTAATGGATGACTTTTTTTCTTAAGACTTGCCGTGGTGTCTTTGCGGCATTTTGATATCTATTGTGTTAACATCGATTATACACTTTGTTGAGTTTGACTTGATGATTATGAGCAATAGAGATGAGTTCTATTTCTGTCATGATATCTAGAAAGCAATTTCAGTCCTGCCAATACCAATGTTCATCTATTGGTGGATGTGACTTGATGAATAAGAGCAATATCTAATAGTAGAACAGCTAATGGTCTGGAATGGTATGTGTGATCAATACATTTTCTATTTTAAAGCTTAATGAAGATAAACCTGAGCCTGAAATCCCCTGCCCCTCCCTGTCAAGTCTAGAAAAGAAAAAAACTTCTTAAGGAGGAGGAAGGGTTGTAACTCAAGAACTTGAAAGTGTAGAATAGACGATGTCTTTATCCCAGATTGAGTTATCAATAGAAAAAGACTTCATAATTTAGCTGTGCAATTGTTTAAATGGAGCCTGCTTAAAACAGTTTATTCACGTTTGGCTTTTCATCCCTGCATAAGGCAAAAGTGAAATTTATAACATTGTAATACCCCAATCTTGCTTCTATTGATGTTTGCGCATGTGCTTTTTAGGTGATTGTGGAGAAGGCAGAAAGAAGTGATATTCCTAACATTGATAAGAAGAAGTAAGCAACATTTTCATGCCAAGTTTACCTTATTCCTTGTTATCATTCATTATTATTTATTAGCAACTGCTAGCAACCATGTGTATGGTTGCATTTTAAGTCCATTGATCAATTTCCTTTGGTACAACTGAAATATAGGTAATGGATATCTTTTCGATGATTTGATTTAAATAATTTTCAGATACTTGGTCCCTGCCGACCTCACAGTTGGTCAGTTCATCTATGTAATCCGGAAGAGAATTAAACTGAGCGCTGAAAAGGCCATCTTCATATTTGTGGACGGTGTCCTCCCACCGACCGGTATTAAAATTTGCTAATTTCTTCTCTTTGAATAATGTTATACGTTAATATATTCACCTTTTCAATTTCTATATGCTAAGTAGCCATTATCGTTATGCAGGAGCAATTCTGTCAACTATCTATGATGAAAAAAAGGATGAAGACGGATTTCTGTACGTTACATACAGTGGAGAAAATACATTTGGCTAGCAGATCATGCAGGGACCTTATTTCCATGCTATAGTTTACATTTAATTGAATAAATTAATAATTGTGGCATTCTGCCTAATATATGATATGATTCCTCGGAATGCCTATACGTGTATAGTTTCTCCGTACATAATTCCATGTCAATCTAAAATGTCGGAACTATTGCTCAAATTCATTGAAGAATGTTATAACCCTTTATTTAACTTTGTCCGTAAAAGTTGACAATTCAACCCATTTATTAGTTTCACTGATGGCTGATGTTTGACAAGTTCCCCTGGTTCAGAGTATTTGAATCATACTATAGTTAACATGGAGAACAGTGGTACATCGTATAAATATAAAATTGGTGCCGTGGAGACAAGGGAGGCTGAGACAACCGAAAATGCTTGACTTTTACCAAACATATCGATTGGATCCGATTTGTCAACGCCCCCTGCCCGAATCCCCATCCCTCTGGGAACTCGAGCCTGTCTCGCCGGCGCTCCCTTCTAAACCCAACAAAAATAAACATCCCCCACGAGACCACCAACATTCAAACTCCAAATGCATGATACAAACAAAACATGAAGGCACAATGCATGCTTTCACCATGAGAATGTTTATCTGCAGGTCATGCCAAAGCATTTTATGTTAACGAGAGATAAAGATGGTTTAACTTCATATATATCAAATTTGAATATTAAAAGAAGTTGGAATTTTTAACGAGAATTAATGAAATATGTGAAGATTTAATCTGTGTATCATCCCCACCCAGCGTTGGGTTTCTCTCAGCGTGCATATTTCGGGATGACCTGCTTTTTGGCTTTGATATGCTGTTGGTTTAAAAGGTTAAGAATGGCGTTGCCAGGAGTCGGACCACTAGTGGAAGGAATGGATTTCGGCGGCCATGGTGGGGGGTTGAATCCACGTGGCAATTGAATAACTCAGATTGTATGGCCGGTGTTGACGGTTAAGGGGGGGAACCCTTGTGTTTCGCGCAACATATGAAGGAAGAGGTGGTGGTGGTGGTCCATGTAACCTTGTCTCCTTGGTTGCATGGTCCTACCTCTCCCGCACATTTCCGCTTTGTAGGACCGAAGTACGTGTATTTTCACATTCACTGTTCAATCTTTTTGGAGCCTTGCAAATGGCTGTGAGTGCATGTGGCGTTGGCAAACCACACATAATATTGCTTCATGCTTATGGATTTCGCTACTTCACAATGAGTTCCAACATCGATCTTCTTAAAACTGTTCTAAAAAGAAGCTAACAACATATATTTCTTATTATTTTCGTTTTCTTTAAGGGTTATATAGGGACATTTCAGTCACTAATTGCAGCATTCTCCAAGATCTATCGACTAAGATCTAAAAAGGGTTCCCACTTTTTTAGTTTTAGCATTAGAATATTCATCGGTTTTAAGTTTTCCAAGAATGAAATGGTGGGTAAAGGCAATTAACTAGAAGTAAAAACGACATGAGATTTAACTAGTGTCCCTCGGTACACACAATCAGCTAGCTAAGCACGCATTAGCTTTCTTTAATTTATTTATCTTACTTCTCATTTTCTTACCTTTTATACTTTTTCCTTTCGATATATAATCACCAAAGCAAGCTCTTATGTTGCTTCTCTAATTTCCCTGGTGAGGGGTATATGTTGCTTCTCTTCATACATCTGCATGTTCTAATTGAAGGATATAGCTGCGTTTGATGATCTTACCAGTACCACATCTTGCTTTGCCTTAACATGTCAACCCCATCTTGTTTTCTTCTTCTCCTTCTATGCCTTTCTCTGCAAGCGTGCAGTGCTCGTCGTCTTGTTGCAGTTGACAGTAAGCATCATAAGATCGATAATATACTTCACTTCTCCATCAAGGTTGGTCCAATATACAATGACAATCATCATCTAATGTTTTGCTATTTTGTTGTACATAGTGCGCATGCATTATTTAACTTCGTTTGGGTTTGGGGCCCTTTTGTTTTGCAGAATGATATGAAGAACGATCGAAAGAATAACTCAGTTGCAGTATTACAGGCGAAATTGTCTTCTTCCAAGGAACTCCGATCCATGAAAGAAGAAAGCATCGAGGAATCTCATGGATATAATGTCACTCAAAAGCTGGAAGATGCTGAGGTGAAGTACCATAAGACAATAGTAGAAAATGAGAAGAAAAAGAATCCAAGTGTTGCAGTTTCTTGGCGTGTGCCTCACAAGAAACATGGCGAAAAAAATCCAGGTTTTAACTTGGATTACTCACCACCAAAGACACATCCTCCTCATCACAACTGATATAAAAAAAAAAAAAAAAAAAGTTTTATTTTCTTTGCTAGTCCAGAGAGTCGAGGAAAGAAAGCTAAGCTACCAGCTCCCGCAAGAACTGCAAAACATAGAGTTAAAAGAGCCTTTTAAAATATTAGGGCTCAAGTCAAATGTTGATCTTTCCAGCATAGGCATAACAAGTTATATATATGACTATATATATAACATAGGGTGATGGATTATAATGATTTAGAAGCCCTTTTTTCCCCTCTATAAATTTAGTGTATATTCATCATGGATCATATATATATGTTCCTCGGAGAGAAATATTTATGTTTCATTAATCTTTTCAAACTACGTGTAACTTCTACTATTGATTATATGTGTGTGTGTGTATCCTGCTCCATTCTTTTCTCTTTATATTTCGTTTAGGTGTGAAAGATGAAGCAAATATAACAGTTGGGAATAGTAGTGGGTAGATGCAAGTCAAAATACTACGGCAGTCATTAAATTAGTTTTGGCCAAGTTACGCTTGAATTGGCAATTTCTGTGAAGGAAAAACAGCGTTGATGATCAAACTTTGAGCTAACCAAAAATGGCGTTTAGGTAAGTGAGAACAACGGAAATAAGTTCCGAAAATTGAAAATGTAGGTCTCGAATGGTTCATGATTTCGTTTTCAAGAAATGCCATTTAACATGCATGCAATTCCTGTGATATATATATATATATATATATATATTACTTTTTATATCTTATCGGAGGTTATCCAATTTAATTTGTTGATACTCAAATAGGCCTAACGATTTAAGATAAAAAAAAAATTCATTTTTATTGAGAGAAAAGAAAAATAAAAGGTTTGGACCATTGTTCATACGCATAAAAGGAAGATTATAACATTTTAAATTGAGTAAGAAGGATAAAAGGAGAGAGATCCCTCGAAGAGTATTTATAGGTTAGGTTAGTCCTCTCTTGATAAGTGTAGGGCGCAAATTGTACCATGATCAATCCCTTGAAAGCTCCAATAACTTTCTAAGTAAATAGCAATGGGATAAAGATAAATAAGAATGTGTAAATAATCTATGCTTAATAATTCCTCTTTCAACATCTTCATCCATCTATATAACACAACAAATATATATATAATGATAAATAATATATTTAATATAACTTAGTTGAAATATCCATAGAAAGAAAACTTTAATTTGGTTTGATGTACAATTTCATACATAAACTTTGATTTGGTGTAATTATACACATGAAACTTTCAAACTTTAATTTTGATTCAGTTATACACATTTGAATAAATAAATATATCAATTTATTTTTATACTAGATAAATATGATTTTTTGTGTATGCAATAATATATAAATATAAAATGATGCTATATCAATAATTGTATTAATAACTTGTGTGAATTGGATCAAATCAAAATTTCATATATAAAATTATACAAAATCAAAATTCATGTCTAAAATTGCACATTAGACCAAAATTTATGTATAGTTTTAAGATTTATCCCTAAAATAGTTACAAATGTTGAGATTTGGACTCATGCCACCAGAGCATCAGTAAAGTCTATTTTGTTACCACTTCAACCAAAACATTATTTTGATTATTTCACTCACATTGTTTGTATATCTAACATACTTACTTACATTTAAACACTTTACTATGTTGGTGCCACTCTTAATTGAATCACCAACTCAGTTATGAAATTATAAAAATATCTTTTTAAAAAAATTATAATTAATATTATTATGATGACACTTTTTACTTTTTCTTACTTTTATATCATCCTTAAATAAAATAGTTAAAAACTATAAATCCAAGGGTCGAACATGTGTTAGGTAGCGTTAAAATACAAGTTTATTATCGTTTCACTTATATTCATTATTGAATAAATTTTAAAAGATAATAATTTTATCAAAAAATATTTTCTTTCACCCGCATCATGGGTGTGACAAAATTTAGTATTGATAATGTTGTTGATTGAATTGATGCCACAAGTCAACTTGATACCAACTAAAGAAAAATTACAATACTATTATCAACAATTAAAGTGTATTTAAAATTCTTAATATAATGTATTTACCTATTTAAATTTCTTTTTACTCACAATTTAAACTAAATTTTATTTTAATTTTGTACATATTGCAACATTTTATTATTTATTTTGTTATTCTTAAATATACCATTTATTTTTAAATATAAATGTAATAAAATTTAATATAAGTTTTTTTGTTAAACCAAGGTGTTTACAAATTTTTATTCTAGAAATAAGATACGTGTATTTTTATTTCTCAAATTGAGAATCATCGTTTAAATAAATTTACAAATTAACCTATTTTTATTTCTCCACTGTTATATATGGTTTGAAAGTGATATGAAAAAGCCTATTTTAATTGCTTTTATAGATATTGGACTGGAAATATTAAACTTGGAATTTTATATTATTTATCAAAATAAATATTTCTGAAAAAGTAAAACAAAGTTGGAACAACATCATTTATAAAAAGACAATGAATAAAACCAACACACGGTTGGGATTCATCAATATCCTTGTACAATAAATGGTTTTATTCAATAATCTTTCGGATCACTTTATTCTACTCTTGCAACAATAGTAATTGAAACAACCTCACTTACAACAAGGTTTACTTTCCAACAATATCAAGCAGCAAAAATCACTCCTTCAACCACACAAAAATGGGCGGAAATGCAGTTTATTTATAGGTGGATACAAGAGCTCTTCAATAACTTTTTGAAAACTTAAAACTCTTAGTTAAAAGCTAAATTTATCATTAAAAATAATCATCCCATAACTTCTTTCATATCCAAACAAATTCAAATAAGCTTAGCCTCCGGATAAGAATAATGTTTGCATTTAATCAACCACTCCTTGTATTTGAAATAAAATTCGTCAGCCAAGTAAAAATAATTTCCTGTTTTAATCAAATAATCATTTGTTGATTGAAAGCTAACCAAGATGAACTAAGCCAAAAATGCCAGCAAACTTATGTTGTCCTAAATAAGTGTCCTAATAGTGAGTGTAGCTTCAATGTTTTGGACAGTTAAGGCGTCCGAGTTAAGTTTAGAATAAGATTTTGATTAAACAAAGAAGATAGAATTTTAACTAACAAATTTGACTATAAACATAAAACTATTTATTTTATTTTCTTTCTTAATATATATAACAAAACTTTAATTATAAATTCTCTCCTGATATTTCTAAGAGTTCTTTTTTATCACTGACATAGTAATATTTTGGTTCAATGTTAATTTTTGAAGCTACATATTTGTAGATCTTGGGTTATGCTCGAATCTTACATTCTGAAACTTCTTCCATAAAGCTTGAGCAAGAGTTTTGTTAATCCCGATAACATTTGTCGTATGCAAACCCAAGATCAATGCTTCATATTTGGATTAATCTAATTTAAAGGTCAGAAAAATAGGTTCTCTACTTAAATATGAAAGGAGCACTCTTAATTCTTTTGCTTGTCCTTCTAAGGAGATGTCTTTTCTACTCAAATGAAAGGAGATTAACTCAAAACTCTCAATACATGAATTGACTTCTCTACTTGTGGGATTAAAACTATTTTTGCACCTCCTCTTGAAGTTGTTGAAGAATGAAGAACCATCAAAATATAGCTTCCATTCCCCTTCCTTTACATTCATTCAACATACTTCTTCATGGAATGCGTTCGGCATAGAATAATTCAACATTTCTCCATTTTGAGATGATAAGTAAGCTTGAAAGTGTTTAAGACTATATATAAACATAAATAATAGGTTTTGATTGAGCAACAGAAATGTCCAACTCATCCAACAAAGCAAAAGGAGCCATTTTGCTATTCTTCTTTATAGAGATAGTCTAGAGAGCAAGAAATTTATAGGATCGGACTTGGTTACTATAATGAATTTACTAGCTAGGACGTATCAGAGTTTCTAAGTAGCAAAAACCAAGAAAAGACAGTAGTGCGTCTCTATTGGTGAATAATTCAACTCACTTTCATGTAAACATCTACTCAAGTAATACATTGGTCGCTCTGGCAGCACTTCTTGAATGTGGAATAGATGTCAAATACAACATTATTGGCTTATTCTTCACAAGCATTTTCATAGTTGTTGGAAAAGTTAAAATTTCCTCCATATTTTTAAATGTCTTTTGCTTCTGTTCACCCCCTTCAAGTATAACTCTTTTTCTTTACAACAAAGCTTGAAAAGTTAACAATAACTTTTCTCAAGGATAGAATAAAACCTAAAAATGTAAGAGGCTTTCTCCATCAAATTTTTAATGTTAGTTCAAAACAAGTGGTGAATTGGTGTTTAAAAAACTCTTAAAATAAAGTTTGCAAAGCTCAAATTAAATCAACACAAAAATTTATAGTGTTCCACTCTCGATTGTCTGCTTCCAATATCTTAACCCTTTTTGCTAAGGATTTTTCCAATTTTCTCTTTTAAAATTGTTACCTTTCAATGATAAAGTATAACATTTACAACTCCCTATCTTTTACTAAGGCTAAGATAAAAATCTCTCTAGTTTTTATGACTCAACTATGGTATAAACAATAAAGACCACTCTAAGGTGGGTGTTTACAAATTTAAGCTCTTTCAAATACAAATAAACACTTGAATAAAGAATGAAATTAAACTCGACAAGTGTTTATGTACAAAGTATTAGTATGAGAAGAATGAAAGTAAGAATATATAAATCTAAGCACTAAATCTTTGATAATTGTTCTCTTGCCTTTTTCTGAGTGTTTGGAGACCTTATTTATAGTTTCTCTTTGATTTTTAGCCTTTTGGAGTTGTTGAAGGGAAAACTAGTCATTTGGAGCTGTTAGAACATTTTCAAATATTTATAGTGTTCCAATAACTATAATTGAATGGGTGTAATTAATCAAAAGATTATATTTTTTAATTTTTTTGAAAAAGAATTATAACTATTTAAATAATATTATTTGAATAGTTATAATTAAATGAATAATTATGTTTTTATTTTAAAAACATTATTATTCAAAAAGACACCTATTGATGAAAGATGTCTCTATGAAGAGATATGAAAATTCCTATAAATAGGAATCAGATTTCATTTGGAGACATACCAACAAATTCTAATATTCTTTCATTCCTTCCTTCATTTTCTAATATTATTAGATTATTCTATAAAGTATTACCGCAGAAATCCTTTATAGAATTTGAGTTTCTTGTCATACATTGCTCGAAGTGTGTAGTGGGCTATTCTCACAAGCAGTGCAAAACGCAAATAGTCATTGGCTTCATTGTATCCTCGAGGTTAATTTGCTTGGAACTCGTTTGCACACCAAAGATAGGTGGGGGCGAATATAACCTTAAAGATAGTGGTTTGATACACGCCTTGGAGCCTTGTCCTATTTCTTCTTCTGTTCGAGTTTCGTTCGTGTGTTCGAGATTTTCCTCACCGGAGATTTGTACTAACAATTTTAAGGTTATATTTCATGATGACTACAACAACTCATGAAAGTGGAACACTAAGGGAGTTGGCTTCCAATTTTGTCAAACTTGATCGGTTTGATGGTGGCAATTTTCGACGATGGCAGAAAAATATGCACTTCTTATTATCAACTTTGAAGATTGCTTATGTTTTAGATACTCCAAGACCAGAGGAGACTGAAAACGAATCTGTTGCTGCAACCCGAGAAAGACAAAAATGGGACAATGCTGATTACATGTGCATGGGCCACATATTGAATGGCTTATCTGATGGTTTGTTCAACACCTACCAAAACGAGGTCACCGCTAAAGAATTATGGGACAAATTGGAGACAAGATACATGACCGAAGATGTTACAAGTAAGAAATTTCTTGTCAGTCGTTTCAATAATTATCAAATGATTGATGGTCGTTATGTTATGGAACAATTCCATGATATTGAAAAAATGCTGAATCAATTCAAGCAATATGATATGAAAATGGATGAAATGATTGTTGTATCCTCCATAATAGACAAACTTCCTCCATCTTGGAAAGACTTTAAAAGAAGTCTAAAACATAAGAAAGAGGAAATATCTCTTGAGGCTTTGGCAAATCATCTTCGTATTGAAGAAGAATATCGAAAGCAAGATCGTAATCTAAATTCAAAAATGCCAAAGTGCATGTTACGGAGGAAGTACAGACTACTAAACCATTCAAGAGAAAGTTCAAACAGATCGATAGAGCACCTAAGTTTAAAAAGAAACAAAAGGGCTCATACTATCATTGTGGTAAGTTTCTGACATTTCAAGAATGAATGTCGATTTTTAAAGAAGAAATCATCTTCTAAGGCTGATAATAACGAAAAGTTCGTTGCAATGATATCTGAAATTAATATGGCACAAGATGATAATACATGGTGGATTGATACTGGAGCAACCAAACATGTGTGCAAAGACAAAAGCATGTTCACAAAGTTCACACAATATGAAAATGACAATGTCTTGTACATGGGAAATTCTTCCACCGCAGCAATCAAAGGCAAAGGGTCTGTTGAACTACAATTCACTTCTGGAAAGGTTTTAGCCTTAAATGATGTATATTATGTACCAAAAGTTAGAAAGAATTTAGTGTCTGGAAGTCTGTTAAATAAGTTTGGTTTCAAACTTATTTTTGAGGCAGATAAGTTTATTTTGTCTAATGGATGGATTTTTGTAGGGAAAGGGTATATGTATGAAAGTATGTTCAAACTGAATATTATTAATAAGAATAAAAATACTATTTCTGCTTATATGGTTGAATCTTTTTGTTTATGGCACTATAGATTAGGTCATTTGAATTATAGAAAATTGAATGACATGTATAAGTTAGATTTAATTCCTGTTTTTAATAATAATATTGGAAAATGCAATACATGTATGTTGACTAAAATTACAAGAAACCCTTTCCCTAAGGTTAAAAGAAAAACAAAATTGCTTGATTTGATATATAGTGATTTATGTGACATGCATAATACTCCTACATTATGTGGAAAGAAATATTTTGTTACTTTTATTGATGATTGTTCTAGATATTGTTATGTATATTTATTGCATTTAAAAGATGAAGCGCTTGATAAATTTAAAGTTTATAAATCTGAAGTTGAACTTCAGTGTGAATCATTTATCAAGTGCTTAAGATCGGATAGAGGTGGAGAATACTATAATCCAAGTTATTTTGAATCCACTGGGATTGTCCATCAAGTTTCAGCCCCTTACACACCATAACAAAATGGTGTAGCTGAAAGGAAAAATAGAGTATTGACTGAAATGGTAAATTCAATGTTATCATATTCAGGTCTTGGACAAGGTTTTTGGGGAGAAGCTGTTCTAACAGCTTGTCATATATTGAATAGAGTTCCTAATAAGGAAACTAAAATAACCCCTTATGAACAATGGAAGAAAAGGAAACCAAACCTTAATTATTTGAAGGTTTGGGGTTGTAGAGCTATTGTCAAAGTTCCAACACCTAAACGTAAAAAGTTAGGTGAAAGAGGAATTGAATGCATATTTATAGGATATGCACATAATAGCAAGGCCTATAGGTTCATGGTAATTGAACCAAATGATTCAATTTCAATTAATATCATTATTGAATCAAGAGATGCTATTTTTGATGAAAATAGATTTAATTCTATATTAAGACAATTACAAACCACAACAATTGATTCATTCTTCAAATGAGAATGAGATTCCATTGGAACAAATTGATAATAATGATGAATCTTGTCAAGAATTAAGAAGAAGTAAGAGGATTAAAAAGGTCAAAGATTTTGGACCAGATTTCATTATGTTTCTTATAAAAGGAAAATGTGAAAGTATATGCTATAAGATACCTTATTGTTATAATACGGAATCTGATCCTATTACATTTGAAGAGGCAATGAAATCTCAAGACTCTGCTTTTTGGAAAGAAGCAATAAATGATGAGATGGATTCAATAATGGGAAATCAAACTTGGATCTTAGTTGATCTTCCACCGGGTTCCAAACCAATAGGTTGTAAATGGATCTTCAAAAAGAAAATGAAGGTCGATGGAACCATTGATAAGTTTAAAGCAAGGTTGGTAGCCAAAGGTTTTACACAAAAACAAGGTATTGATTACTTTGATACCTATGCTCCAGTAGCAAGAATTGCTACAATTAGACTCTTAATATCACTTACCTCTATATATAATTTGGTTGTTCACCAAATGGATGTTAAAACTGCATTTTTAAATGGTGAATTGGAAGAGGAAGTGTACATGGAACAACCGGAAGGATTTGTTGTTCCAGGACAAGAGCATAAGGTATGTAAGCTTGTTAAATCTTTATATGGACTTAAACAAGCACCAAAACAATGGCACCAAAAGTTTAACAATGTTGTTTTAACTAATGGCTATAAAATAAATGAATCCGATAAGTGCATATATAGCAAATTTGAAAATGGAAAAGGTGTCATAATTTGCTTATATGTAGATGACATGCTTATTTTTGGCACGGATTTGGAACAAATAGAAAACACAAAGAAATTCTTGTCAAACAACTTTGCTATAAAGGATATGGGTGTAGCAGATGTTATTCTTGGGATTAAAATAACCCGAGATGAAAGCACTATAGCTTTATCACAATCACATTACATTGAAAATGTGCTTAAAAGTTTGATCTTTTCAATCAGTATACCAAAGATCTACACCCATGGATCCTCAAATAAAATTAGTATCTAATGCTGGTAGGAAAATTGGTCAATTGAAATATGCAAGTCTAATTGGTTGTCTTATGTACATAATGACTTGTACAAGACCAGATATTGCATATGCTGTTGGGAAATTGAGTAGGTACATAAGTAATCCAAGTAGTTTGCATTGGCAAGCTTTGAATAGAGTACTTAGGTACTTAAAGAAAACTATTAACTATGGATTGTGTTATAATGGATATCCTCCAATTTTAGAAGGGTATTCGGATGCTAGTTGGATTACAAGTTTGGAATATCATGCATCTACTAGTGGATGGATCTTCATTCTTGGTGGAGGAGCCATTTCTTGGGGTTCCAAGAAATAAACATGTATTACTGATTCCGCCATGGCAGCAGAATTTATTGCATTAGTCGCTGCATCTAAAGAAGCAGAATGGTTAAGAAATTTGCTTTATGATGTGCCTTTATGGCCTAAGCCAATTTCACCTATTTCTATCCGTTGTGATAGTGAGGCTACTCTAGCAAAGGCATATAGCCAAGTATATAATGGAAAGTCTAGACACATTGGATTAAGACATAGTTATGTCCTACAATTAATCTCTGATGGAGTGATCACTATTAATTATGTGAGGTCAAGTGAAAATTTGGCGGATCATTTGACAAAAAGTCTTGCTAGAGATGCAATAAAAAAGACCTCAAAATGGATGGGACTCAAGCCCATTAATTAGAGTCATCCATGATGGAAACTCGACTCAACGCTTGGTATAACGTCAAGTCTTGAGTTCAATGAGACAAAGTACATCATTAGTATGTGACTGTTAGCACTATAAATAAATACATCCTAAGATTAAAGTGCTAGGTACCCGTAATGATAAGGGAAGGATGAGTAATGTACTCTTAATAGACCCATAACATAAATATGTTAGAGTGTTATAATTACGGGAACACTCTTGATGGGATCTACCTATGTGAGTGGAAGTGTGGCGCTTCTAGGAGCTCAAGGGCTTGGCTCTGACAAAGACTCATGAAAAGAGGACACGCACACATGGCCATAATAGTGTCCCTAGATACTATGCATTGACCGATGTTGAAATCATTGTGTGAGATGTGTTCGGTTAATCAAATGAAATAGTTGGTTCAAAGCTTAGTCTACCATGCAATTTCGATTAACTTTAACATGTTTTCACTAAGTGAAGGTTCAATCGTAAGATACCTTCATTTATGCAAATTGATTTCCAAGAATATCAAAATCTAAAATATTTTGAAAATGGGGGGAGATTGTTGGAACATTTTCAAATATTTATAGTGTTCCAATAACTATAAATGAATGGATGTAATTAATAAAAAGATTATATTTTTTTAATCTTTTGAAAAAGAATTATAACTATTTAAATGATATTATTTGAATAGTTATAATTAAATGAATAATTATGTTTTTATTTTAAAAACATTATTATTCAAAAAGACACCTATTGATGAAAGATGTCTCTATGAAGAGATATGAAAATTCCTATAAATAGGAATCAGATTTCATTTGGAGACATACCAACAAATTTTAATATTCTTTCTTTCCTTCCTTCATTTTCTAATATTATTAGATTATTCTATAAAGTATTACTGCAGAAATCCTTTATAGAATTTGAGTTTCTTGCCATACATTGCTCTGTGTGTAGTGGGCTATTCTCGTCAGTGCAAAACGCAAATAGTCATTGGCTTCATTGTATCCTCGAGGTTAATTTGCTTGGAACTCGTTTGCACACCAAAGATAGGTAGGGGCGAATATAACCTTAAAGATAGTGGTTTGATACACGCCTTGGAGCCTTGTCCTATTTCTTCTTCTATTCAAGTTTTGTTCGTGTGTTCGAGATTTTCCTCACCGGAGATTTGTACTAACAGGAGCAATTTATTTTTGCCTTAAAAGTCTTTTTGCAACTTGGGGCATCAATGCCTCCCCTACATAACCATTTAACACTTTTAAGCATTATTTTCTTCCTAAAATCAAAATAGCATTAAAAATAGTAGATTAAACACACACAAATACACAACAAGACCTAAATTCGACACGTAAACTATTAAACACCTAAGAAGACCTAGTTTTAGTCGAAAACACACTAAAGTAAGTATGAAAGAATCATCTATACATATATCAAATTTTCACTCATCAATACCCATAAAGGAGGTGTTGATACTCAGTGGCGTATCTAGGGGGCTGGCAGGGACCCCGCCCCCTTAAAATGGAAAATTATCCATTTAGACTCTTTAGAAATTTTAAAATTTTAAATTAGTAAAGGTAAAATTGCACTTTGCCTCCCTAAAAATAATAAAAAATTGATTTAATCCTTTAAAAATTATAAAGATATAGGCTATTAAAAATTAAAATTAAATTTCGCCCCTCTTTAAAAAAAATTTTGGCTTCACCCCTGTTGATACTCCAAGCAAATAATCATTAGAAACAATATGGTATAGACACCAAGCTATGGTATTGATACTTTGGGGCAAGGTATCAATACCACAAGAACAAGTTTTGATAATTTGCCCATCTAGAAAGTAATGTGACTTCTAACTTGCCAAGGTATCGTTACCTTATCAATGTACCAAAAGTCTAGGTATCAACACTTTATCCCTCTAAAAATTGTTTTAGAGATTGTTTGAGAAAAATATTGATACCATAAGCTAATATATCGATACTTCATCTAAAAATTTGCTTGAAAATCATTTTGAAACACTTCTAAAGGGTTATAGGTTTATTCAAAAATATTTGAAATAATTCAAAGTATTTTGAAAACTTATTTTCGAGTATTCGTAACACTTAAAAATATTTTAAAGATATTCAATTTGATTCTAACTTAATGGATTAAGGGTTTTAAATGATATACAAATAGCATCATGGCAATAATGACCACGAGCATCGATAGTGTAGGTAACATCTAAGTATGAAAATATCATTAAATTGTTGGCAAATATTGCACCAAGTTGATGAATCAAGAATACGAGTTGAATAGTTTAAGGTATGTTAGACACTATCATTAATGATATTTCATCGTATAGCGTAACATGCAAGGTTCAACAAACTTTTCAATTATAAAAAGGGAGCAGGAATCAACAATAAACCACACAAAAAATTATTCAACAATCTCAAAATGATGGAAAGGACGAACGAGAGAAGAATAATAGAGTTTTTAAGGTGTATTTGGAGTGAAAATGAACTATGGTATTTATAGGAATTTATTGTTTAAAAAAAATTTTATTCGCCAAATTGTCTAGGCCTAATAAAAAAAAATCCAGAAACAAAAGGGCTAAACATTGTGATTTATTGCACACAACATTATATTAATCTTGTAATCCTAGTTTAGGCAACCACCCTCTCAAATCATTTTATATTAGTTCAATGAAATATGATGAATTATAAACAAGAGTCTCAAGATTTTCATAAAGAATGTTGGATTTATTTTCTTTTGGAATATTTAAATTTTTCCGAGACTTATCACCTCGGTGGCATTAGTGAGACTCGAAATGCACATTACCGTTTCATCATTCTTCTGAAACCTCACTGAACTGCCTTTGGTTAATGAATGTTGAATTGCATCTTGTATTTCTAGTGTCCCGGACTAGCATATGAAACTGGATGAATAGAAGCTATCTAGAACCCACTGTTAATAGCAGTAGAATTTATAAAGACTATATAGCTACGAATATGGTTCAAATTTGAACGTATTCAGAACTCTGTACATCAAACTTTAAGATATTTTCACCTGTGATATAGCGTGAGGATGTTGCTTTTGTTCAGGGTTAGGATGCAATATCATCTTCTTTGTATCAGCTAAATCTACCTGAAGCCATCCGGGACCCACAATTGATATGCAAAGCAGATAAAGAGGGTAACATTTTTCTTGGGATTCTTTTTTTTTTTTTTTTTGAAGGAAGGGGGGGGGGGGGGTTAGTTTTTAAGTGGTTTAATAAATTTCTTGACAAATTGAGGTAGCAGCAGGGAGGGATGTGTGTGTCATCTAGAAATGCAATGGGAAGCTCAAGGCAAAAGATGGGTTTCAGTTCCATAATAGGGATCATTAAAACACATCAGTTTGCACCGCAGCAATTGCATGCATTGTTTTAGTCTAACCTAGCTCCCAATATTCTCCATAATTTTTTTCTGATACATATGGTATTTCTCCCCACTGGTGCTCTCTATTCTATGTATATCATTGTCATGGTTGTCTGACTCTTTGTATGGGTAGCAGGTCATTTCAAGTTGTCAGGATGTGGCAAGCAGTTTCTTCCAATCGGTACTTGTCCAAAAATTGTACATATATAATATGTGCCCTTTAACTCAAATTTTTAAACGCTTGTAGTGGCCAACAAACAATGGATGAGATTTTAAAGCAACACCAAATTTGACCGTTGTTGGGGGTACTAAATACTAATAACTTTGCAGCATATTGAGGGGATGTTCAGTTGCCATGCAGGAAGTGCCATCCCATAATAAGGGTAACGAGTGAACCATGGGGATCAAGCCCAAGGTTTCAAGATCCATCAACAACTGATAAACAAGTATGAACACAGATTTGGTTTGTGAGTGTGCAGGTTAGCCACTTGAGGCAAGCAGAGGGAGACACAGTGGGTGGGAGCTGACCAGGCCTTATACAATTAGGTTATACAATAACAGTGATTTTTATTTTTGCAAAACAAAAGGTAAAGGAAAAGGGTGTGTTGAGAGAAATTGTGAAATAATAATCCATTTTATCCTACTTTGGTCCATAGTGAATACACGGCAGCCGATGCGAAGGCAACCTTACTGTAACTTCTGGACCCATTTTTAGATTGTGTGAAGGAAAAGAAAATCGATTCCCTCTCTTCATTCCTTTTCCTGTCAGAGATTTTGAACAATCAACAACGCCAAGCAATGGCATTTAAAATACAAGGCAGAGAAGAAGCAGCACATAAATTTTGCTACAAACATGAGATTGATGGTGATTAACTGTATCACTTGTGCAAGCAAAAGCTAGAGCAAGCAAGAATGGTAGCCATTTTGGGGACCATTTTATTTATGGTATACAAAAGCCAAGGAATTGAAACACTCTATGATTTTTATTTGCTTCTTTAAATACAAAGGTCGGCAATGCATGCTTCAAAATTCAAAGCTTGTTCTGATGAAAGCTATACAACTTGTGTATTCATTTGCAGGGTGCAGATAATGACAAAGAGCCAATACACATCCTCATACGTGGCGGAAACCCACAGTTGGGGAGGATCAATAAATGCCAAACACTTGTCCTTGCTTCAGGTGACCAAATAAAGCCCTCCTATCTACACTATACACCCTTCATTTCTCAACGACATATTTCCCAACATCCTCATGGACCTTCAAAATTTTTCTTTTTTTGTCCTAGTCATTATTGTGTAAAGAAATGGATTAAGGTGTAACATTTTGAGGAAAGAGAACCAAATAATGGCCATTACTGTCTCTTCTGTTCATTCTTTTCTATATTGAAAATAGCTAAAATTAGAGAAGTATGGATAACTTGCAACATTATTGAAGGGTCCATTGGAATTTGTAGAAAACATTGCAGGAGGAACATGCTTGACACCTACCTCACCATTCTTATTACCTGTCCAAGTACTTGTCTCATTATATGTTCTTTTTGGTCTACAAAAGTCCCGATTAAATCTAAAGTCTGAACCAATGATGTCGCATTTCATATTTTTGCTAAGCTTATTTGCATGGCTCAACATTGCGGCTATGTGGATGAGAAATTTGTCAACAATCTAGCCGTAGATCTTGAATGGAAGAGCCAGACACAAAAACCTGTTTTTTTAGCTACCTTTTTAGAAAAGAGGGATAGGGAAAAGGAAAAGTTTGACACAATGGAAATGACTATTGAACTAAAAAGCGACTAAGCTGGGTAATACACTATTGCACCGTAAAAAGCTTAAGTTTTTCCTGGAAAATTTGATGAAAAGCTATCCTTTTATCTGTAACCCCAATAATTAAAAAGGAAAAGAATCAAGTAAAAACAGTATATCTCTTCTCTTTTTAAGCAGAAGAAACTGTAGAGGGAGTGGTCTACACATATCTCAAAGTAGCAAGCCTAATAATTCTATAAATATATATAGATGAAAAGAAGATACCCTAAATAAAGTATATATTATTAATCACTAAATTAATGTATATCAAGTTCCAAGCAAAATTAGTATATTAGACTAGTCAAGTCAAGACATTGGGGATGGGAAACAGTAAAGAATAGAAAATGACCCTATTCTGTCCAAGGAAACCAAAAAGATAAAGCCATGAAAAAGAACCAGAAAGTTCTGGATTTGTAATTTACACACATCACTAATTAATCTTCCTTAATTATCTCCACCTAAAATAAAACGTAGAGCAGAAAAAGGGTAATAACGGAATAAAACAAGTATTACTCATAATAATATAATATAACTATGTAAAAGGGAGAAAAAATAATAAATTGCAATAGGAGAGGAGAGTTTTACATGAACAAAATGGGATTTGGGGCAATCATTTTCTTATGTAACTTGACTTTTTAAATGAAATTATAAAATACCAACAATGTCCCAATCTCCCTTACCTCTCTCTCTATCTTTCTATGCTTTCATTTCCTTAGGCCATCAAATTCAATAGAGTGGAGCTCGTTGGGGAGTTTTCTTTCTCCGGTTCATCAAACTTCCCGAAACTTCGGATACTGTCGGAGGGCATGTCGGTCGACATGCTTTTAAGCTACTCCTCTTCTTTCTCACAATTTCCGTCGTAGCAGTGGATGTGGGTGACACTTCCCCGTACCCACCAGACCCGGTCGAACCAGATGGTTCAAGGACTGAGTCCGGTGTCACCAAACCATAATCCTCCGAACCCGCTTCTGGTAAAGGTAAGAAATTGCACTCGAACAGGAACTTTGAAACCCCATCTTCTGTTCTTAACAGATCATTAACCTGCTTGGAAAAAAAAGAGGGTTTTTTTTTTTTTATGGTGTTGAGAGATGGTGTTTATGGAATTATACGATTAAAAAAGAAGAAAAAAAAAATGGAACCTTGCAGGAGAGAGAGCAAAAGAGATAAGGGTCTTGCAGGCTTCTGTCGCAGGTATTGCAGAAGTTGCCGGAGCCTCTGAACTGTCTTGTTTGTGGCCTTTGGTTTATAAATATCACTTTTGCGCTATTTGTTATGTATGACTAAATATAAAAATGGAGAAGCAGTGAGTATCATTGAACAATAACGAAATATTCTTTCATAATTCAGACACTTTTTTTTTCTTCTTCTGGAAATTTCACTGTTATTTTATCAGTTGGTTAAGTATACAGTAAGATGGTTGATAATCAATGCTCAAATGAAATGATTACATGACTCGAATTTTCTAGCAAAGGCTTCGTTTTTTCATTAGGAATAAATCAACAGTTTCATGAATATCTAAGCATGCATAGAAAAAAAAAGTGAAGGGGTAATTCAATTAACCAAAAAAAAAAAAAGAAAGAAAAAGGGTTTTCAAAAGAACATGCTTTTTGAATGTCTGAATTATGACTTACTTGGACAAAAGCACAGTCCATTAATCTTGTTGCATCATCCAGCCTTATAACATCATGATAGACATACCTTCTTATCTGCAAAAAAACATGAAATCATGCTTTCATGAAGAATTGGAAGGAAGAAGAAGAAGAAAATTGAAAGATGTTGGAACCTGTAAGAGGCGGTGAGAGCTGTGAGGGGATAAGCAGTTAGGGCAAATACTGATACAACAGTCCAAGCAATATATATTCTTCTCGTTTTTCTTGGCATCTTCATGAATTATGCAAGCGTTGAAGAATTTCTCAGTAAGAAGAACTTGAAGCCAACGAGGTAGATGTGAAGAAAACAGCTGCAAAAACAAAAGCAAAAAATAAAAAAAAAAACCCTAATTGAATTAGCTTAAGTGAGATGAACCCAAGAATTGAAAAATTAAAAATGGAAAGGAAAGGAAACAGTTACCATGGTTTTCTTGGGTTTGAATTTTGAAGAAGAGAGGGGCTTATGAAGAAAATGGTAGACTCACCATTATTGCAGAAAAAGAGAGAGAGAGAGAGAGAGGGTGCAAGAAAAGAGAAACGGCGTCTGGCAAACTGCTGCTGCTACTGGGGGCTGGGTTGGCCTCATTTAAAGAGGTGCACTGTCTTTTTTATATATATATATATTTTTGGTACGTCAATGTAGTCTACTATAGTGTAAAACAAAGATTACAAAAGAAATGAATATTTTAATTACAGGCGGGGCTTGGAAAATGGGACGCCAGGACTGGAATGAATGAAAGGCTGGACATTGAAACCATAAGTAATAGAATAGTGATAATACTTAAAACTCATACATCAAACTTCTTCTTCTTCTTTTTTTTGTCAAATATTGCTATTAGTGCTTATACTTTACTCGAGTTGCGAATTTAACCTTCATACTTTAATTTAATTATTTAAATTTTAGTCTTAATTTAAATAATGATTTTTTTTCAAAATTTTATACGATAAATATATTATTACATGCGTAATATTATGTGAAGTTGTTAGTTCCATATAATACTCACACGATAGTTACATGATATATTAATTAATAGATTTAATGACTATCATTTGAGTTTGTATTTAATATTTTAAAATTCGAAAAATATAGATATTAAAAAACAACTATTAAATCTACAACTTATGTACAATGCAAAACTAATAACAAAATTTAACCTAATAAATTTAACAATTACTATTTGAATCATAACTAAAGTTTCAAAATTGAAAAGATATAAGGACTAAAATTTGCATCTTACATATAATTCATGGACCCATATTAGAGTTTGACCACTTTTTCTTTCTTATTCTAATTGCTGATTACTAAAAACCCATGTCCCCAAAACCCTAAAAACCTAACCATTTGGTTCTTTGTGAATGGTTGAGTTCCTTCCTGCCACACACACACTCTCTCTCTCTCTCTCTTTCCTGTGCTAAGTGCAAAATGACAAGACCAGAAACACCCAACTTTTTCTCAGTTCTCGGTGGAAAACGGTGAAAGAAAAGTTGCAAGTGGTATTGGGGTTTAGAAAGTGACCCCCCTCCCCCTCAAAAAATAATTTGTTTTTATGGAATTTAGATACATGCATGAACCCCTTGTTCATGCAGTCATAGGCAGCTGATACATATATATATATATTCACCTTTACAACAGAATAAAAGACTTTGATGGGGTCTCTGCAAATTTCACTGTTCTCAACAGTGTTTTCACAAATCTAAATATGCATTTCCTTCAACCACTGGGATTAGCTCAACTAAATAGTGATTTTGCCATCATTGATGATAAAAAAGAAAAGAATTTTTGTCTGCCTACTATGGCCATTAAGCACTGAAATTCATTCTCAAAATGGACCAAACCACAATCTGAATAAAAACATAATAAACAAGCCCATTACTTGCAATAAACAAGGTTGCTGAGGTATTATTATTAATTTATTATAGATCATTGGAAGGCGTTTTAGGTCACTTCAGAGAAAAAAAAAAAAAAAAAGACAAAGAGAGGGTTACGGGACTTTGGGAGAGAGATGGCATCAAAAAAAAAATGGTACGAAATAGCAGCCAGCCCCAACTGCAGCGGCCAGCACTGAGCAATGCAGCGTTAAACCCTCCCCCTTATCATCATCATCAGGTCCTTTTGTTTCTATTATTTACTATTTGTACTAGCCTTTTCAGCTAATGTTTTTCAACACCATTTTCATATTTATCTTCTCTATCTCTTCTTCATATACCTAGACAAAAAATGATTCATCAAATTCTCACCAAACCTTTACCATTTTTCTTCCCATTGCAAAAGACCTGATATAAATAATCTCCCCAATTAACTGCACATGATCTTCCCTTACTTATTGGGGGCCTTATACATTAGCTAATATGTGTAAGTAAATTTCTTATCCTTTTTATTACATATGGAAGCAATAATCTTTCTTTCTGAGAGATGCTTTTATTGAAATCATTGAATACTTCAACTAATAAATGTTAAAGCCTTTCTATTTATGAGCTCTAAAGCTTTGCTTTTTTCTAGTTGTACGTGTAAAAGCATTTTTAGCTAACAAGCTGCTGGATCACAGACATTATCAAAAGAAAATTGAGTGCACTAATATTAAGTTTATAATACATGGAAATAAAGTTCCGTACATAAAAAATTATTATTGGAAATCATCACCATAAGTATTGAATGGTTAAAAATCTTGAATGCTTTAGGTGTGGCATTTGCCATTTGACACGAAATACGAAACCAGTACTTCCAACTTTCAAATCTAATCCAAGGGTGCTATGCTAAATCTTCATTTGGAAATCATCACCATAAGTATTGAGTGGTTAAAAATCTTGAATGCTTTAGGTGTGGCATTTGCCATTTGACACGAAATAAGAAACCAGTACTCCAACTTTCAAATCTAATCCAAGGGTGCTATTCTAAATCTTCATTTACCATAAGTATTGAGTGGTTAAAAATCTTGAATGCTTTAAGTGTGGCATTTGCCATTTGGCACGAAATACGAAACCAGTACTCCAACTTTCAAATCTAATCCCAGGGTGCTATTTTAAATCTTCATTGCCCATCTTTCACACATATATCAAGATTTGCCAATCTTTTCATCTGATTTTTAAAAAATTAATAACAAACTTTTTGATTAATTATGTCACTGTTGCAAATGATTTTACGCATTCAATATATGTTGCAAATGATTTTAAGCATTTAATATTTAATTATTTTTTTAAAATACTGTAATTTTAATTACACCAGTTAGAATAAATTAATATTTTGTATTTAAATTATTTAATATAATTAATTTATTACTTCAGTTATTATAACAAAAAATTTTCAAATAATAATTAAAACGTATTCAATATACAATTTAGTTTTATTTTATGTAATTAATACAAAGTAACATTATTCACAATAATAATTATTTAACTATAATATCATTTAAGTGATAGTTAATATGCTCATAATTTTATTCAAATAATAACTCTATTTTGCATCAATAAAATTAACCAACTTTTAAAAAAATAATAAAATTAGCACAAATTTTGTTTAGATCATAATTTTTAACTAATAATGGTAAGTTATAATTATAATTATAATTATCACAACTTTTTTTCACTATATTTTATGCTTAGAGTTCTATTAAGTAATAACTCTATTCTAAAAATAGCTCAACTTTTTTAATTAATAATTGTAATTTAAATCATAATTATTTTAAATGTGCAATTACCACAACTATTAAATTTTTAAATGTATAGTTATCACTTCTATTTTATTTCAATTTTTAACTAATAATTCTAAATTAAATATTATAACTGTTTTTAAATGTGAATTTAATAATATAATGAAAAATAAAGGGTATTTTCGTCAGTTCAATTTTTTTCCAAACTCGTAATTTGATATATGCACTAGTTCTAATATCGCGTGCATTGTACATGGTTTTATGTGCTTTTATATTTTTATAATTAAAAAGCATATTTACTAATTAAATTAGAGGTAATTTAATTTATAATAAAAATATATTGATTTTTAAAATAATTGAGAGGATAAAATAACATTTTAAAAGTAATGAAAAAAAAAGTAAAAATAATTTTCAAATATTTACTTAGAATATTTAATTAAAAACTTGGATTTTTGTTATTTTTAATTTATTTAATTATAGTCAATGATTTTATAGATTTACAATGTTATTAATTAATAATATATCATATTGGAACATTTTCAAATATTTATAGTGTTCCGATAATTATAAATGAAAGGGTATAATGTCTTTTAGTTATTGATCAAGAGTTATATCACTTGATTTTTGACAAAGAATTATAACTATTCAAGTATTACTGGAATAGTTATGAGATATTAGTTGAATAATTATGTCTCTTTTAAAGATGTGGTTATTCAAAAAAGACACTTATTTGAAGTTATGCCTCTATGAAGAGACATGAGAGTTCCTATAAATAGGAGTCGAATTTCATTTGGAATATATACCAAAAAATTCTCAAAAGGTTCTTCATATTCTTTCTCCATCTTCTATAATTATTAAATTGTTCTATAAAGAATTACTGCAGAAATTCTTTATAGAAATTGATTTTCTTATTATACTCTGCATAGTGCTTAGTGGACTATTTTCGTTAGTGCGAAACCCAAATAGTCACCGGGCTTCATTGTATCCTCGATGTTCATTTACTTGAAACTCATTTGCACACCAAGTATAGGTGGGGGCAAATAGAACCTTAAAGATAGTGGCTTGATACACACATTAGAGCCTTGTCCTATTGCTTCATTTTTTTGTTCGAGTTGTTGTTCGTGTTCCGTTCGTGTGCTCGAAATTTTCTTCATCGAAGTTCCGCACTAACAATTTTAAGATTCTATTCATTTCCATGATAGCTACTACAACACATTAAAGTGGAACACTAAGGGAGTTGGCTTCCAACTTTTTCAAGCCTGACCAGTTTGATGGTGGCAATTTCCGGCGATGGCAGAAAAAGATGCACTTCTTACTATCAACTTTGAAAATTGCTTATGTTTTGGATACTCCAAGATCGGAAGAGAATGAAAACAAATTTGTTGATGCAACCCAAGAAAGACAAAAACGAGGTCACCACTAAAGAACTATGGTTTATCCAATGGTTTGTTCGACATCTACCAAAACGAGGTCACTGCTAAGAAACTATGAGACAAATTGGAGACAAGATACATGATAAAAATGCTACAAGTAAGAAATTTCTTGTTAGTTATTTCAATAATTATCAAATGATTGATGGTCATTCTGTTATGGAGCAATTTCGTGATATTGAAAAAATGTTGAATCAGTTTAAGCAATATGATATGAAAATGCATGAAATGATTGTTTTATGATCCATTATAGACAAACTTCATCCATCTCGGAAAGACTTTAAAAAATGTCTCAAACATAAGAAAGAGGAAATATCTCTTAAGGCTTCGGCAAATCATCTTTGTGTAGAAGAAGAATATCGAAAGAATTAATTAAAGGTTAGGTAAGTTAATCATGGTTTGTTAATTATTAATCTAGCTATAAATAATAAAATAAAATGAAAACAAATCATGTTTCTATCCATCTTCTTCTTCCCCGAATTTGAAAAGAAAATTAGTGTTTCAAAAACTTCAATCTTTCGACCTAAAATTGGTATGTTCAATTAAGTCATTTTTCTTGTATTTTTTTATATTTTTAAGGTCGTGAGAGCTTGATTTAGCTAGCCCATGTATCCATTTACAAAAATGTTAAAGTTTTCAAAAGTTTCTGTCGTAACCATTTTTTTGAAAACGGGAATCGACTAGGGTTTTGAAAACGAAAATAAAACAGGGAGTCGCCACCAATCTTTTTTGATGATTTTTTCAATCATTTTAATAAAATTTAAATTTACTAAAATGACGATTTTTGGTCTACGAAGTTTTGAGAAATCAGATTCGGGGGTCGGTTACGTGCGAGGAAGGGTTAGCACCCTCGTCACGCCCAAACTTGGTACCCAATTGATTATTAATGACCTAATGTCGAAAATTGGAAAAGATTTTAAAATAAAAATCCTTTAGAAAATGTTTGGGTAATTCGAATTGGATACCGAAATTCCCTTGTTCCGAAAAGATGAAATACCACATCCAGCACGTTAGGACACGATGTTTCAACCCTCGATACCAAGATCATTTCATGATTTCCAAAATTCATACATTGTAATTTCAAAAGGGTATTCCACTATTTGGCCAAACTAAAAACCGAAACCCAGCACGATTAGGTACGATTCCTCGCATTTCCAAACATGAAATATTGCCTTATTTGGGAAAACACGGTCGAAATCTCTACAGGATATTTAATCATTCGGACGAACGGAAAATCGAAACCCAGCACGATTGGGCACGATGCCTCAAACTTCCAAATACGAAACATTGCCTTGTTTTGAGAAGTTTTTATTAAGCGATTATAGAATGGACTCAAAAATATATTTGTTTATCTTGTTAAAAGATAATCAGTATCGGGCGAAAGTGAGAATTTGAATCATGATGCAATAACAAAACGTAGTTATAAGTATGAATAGTGATACATGACAATAGCACTATACGAATGAATAACTATGATACAAAAAAAATACGAAGCAAACGAAATAAAATACACACAATGGCAATAATCTCACAATATTTATCATTCAAATATCAACATCAATAATCAAAGACAAATAAATTTAACGACATATATAACAATTTACAAAAAAGTATAAAGCAAGTTAAAATAAATCAAGTATAAAAACATACAATTTGAAATGATAATGAATTAATTTAAAATAAATAATGTAAAAAGAAGATTTTAAAATTGATGATATACAAAACAAAAATTTCTAAGATGATATGTAAAGACTTTAAACCGATAATATATATACATCTATATAAAAGTATGAAATGATAATAAGGCACTTTAAAGTAATAAATATAGAACAATTTAAAAATAATTAATATACAAAATAGCTTAAAAAGAAATAAAGGATGCTTAAAATAAATAACATATAACAATTTAAGACAACAAAAAAAGTCGAAAATAAATAATATGTAAAAAGAAATTTAAAATGTATAATGTACAAAATAATCCAAAATCAAATATACTTATCGAAAATGAAAACCTAATAGATAATGTATATGTAGAAATAATATAGAAAAATGTTTGATATGAGTAAAATATAATTTAAAATAAGATCTTTTAAAAGAACAATTAGGTATATTTATATATATAGATTAACAATAAAATATATACATAGATAAATTTAAAAGAAAATACATACATAAAATAATATGATATTAATAATAAATACAATTGTAGTAATAATAATATCAAAAATAATAGTGAAAACAATAGTAATAATATTAAAATTAATAGTAATAGTAATGAGAAATAATAGTAATAAAAATAGAAGTAATAATATTAGTAATATTAAAAGTAACAACAACAACAACAACAATAATAATAATAATAATAATAATAATAATAATTAATGAAGGTAAACAACATGTAAAGAGAAGTTTAAAATAAATAGTATCTACAACAATTTAAATAAATAATATCTAATATCAATTAAAAAAGGAAAATAATTAGACAAATTAATAAGCAAATAATTAAATAAATTAACTAGAGGACTGTATTGAAATTAGAACAAAATTCGGAGATAAAATTGCAAATAAATAAAAAGGGTTACTAAGGATCGAGATAGAACACGCTTAAAGTAAGAGGGACTGATTGGGAAAATATTCCCAGTCCTTATGCGTGTCTATGGGTCGAGGATCCAATTTAAAACCCAAAAAATTAATGGTGAAATCAGTAAAAAGAAAAATAACAAAATGGGCCCGATTGGATGGCGCCGCAATGGGGAGGATCTGTCACGCAAATATCCCTTTTAAGGGATATGCGCAGATTCCTGACTCAAACGGTGCCGTTTCATTGAGGGCATATAAAGCCCACGTTTTCTCGAAAAGAAACATTTTTAAACCCTAAAAATTAGAAGCGTGACCTTTTCTTCCTTCAAAAAATCCAAAATTCTCTTCCCCTTTTTTTCTTTCCCGACGATCGGGTTCCTTTAGCCTCCTCCTGCACCACCATGCCACCACCGTATCGGTGGCGGTGATGCCCGAAATCGGGCCTTTGGCCTCTTCCTCGGAACCCTTTTCAAGCCCCGAAATCCCCAAGAAAGAAACCCCTTTTCCTTGCCTTCATCCGGCCGACGACGGAGACGAGGCTCGACGACGCGCCCGACGGCTCGGTATGGTCTCTCGCTCTTCCTTTTTTTTTTTATTTTATTTGTAAAAGTTTCAAACAATAAAAATAAAAATAATTAAAAATAATAAGAAGGTAAGCAAAGCAATAACAAAATAGAAACGGGATCAACCTTTTTGATGTTTTTATTTACGATAGTTTGTATTTTCTCTTTCGAATTCGGAAAAATCCCCTGATACATTCGTTTTTGATGGCTTTATAGCCAAAAAAAATATATATAAAATACAATCGCTTTATTTTTCTTTTTCTTCTCCTTTGTTTGTTTCTCAGTATTTGCAGTGTCAGCGGCCAAAGGGTCATGGCGTGGGCGACGATACCGGTCGAGGAAAAGTGACGCGCGCACGACCCTTCACGTGGAGTCTGTGCAGCGCAAGAGGGTTGCTAGGGTTAGGTCTTGGCTTTAGGTTATGGGCCATTTTGTTGGGCTTCGGGTTTTGTTATATTTTATTTTATTTTTGTTTGCCTGATTTGAATGTATTGGGCCCGGGCAATAATTGGGCCTTACAGTTTCCATTGATGAATGCTTAATGAAATTGGTACTAAATTGTTAGATTTTAAGCTTAAAAGTGAAAAAACTACTTTGTAAAGTTTAATTGCTAGTTTTTTTAACATAGGGACTAAACTGCATTTTGAAATTGGTATAATATTTTTGTAATTTTTATAATAGAGGGTTATAGAAGGATGAAATTGAGAACAATCTCGAAATCGAAGCTCAAATTTGAAAGTAATAGCAATTTCAGTTTTAGGAACTAAATTGAATAAAATAAAAAACTTTAAGAGCATTCAAAAAATTGAAAATTGGACTAATTCATGCATTTAGTAGGATGTTATAAACTATTTGGAATTGATAAATTGAAATGAATTATCGTATCGATCAGGAATTGAACAAAACTGAGTATAATCGAGGAAAAGACAAAATTATCAATTAATCCTTGCAATTCAACTTATTTTCTGATTTAATTAGGTAAGTCCATATGGTATGATTGTATTTAATTTTTTATTTATTTGAAATATGAATTTGTAAATGATTGATTGTAATTTGAATTGTTTGCGATTTAGTACAAAAGGTGAGTTGTAGACTAAATTGTAAAAAATGATTATATGAACTTTATATGGCCGAGTGAAAATAATAAATGATAGGATACAAATGACATGCCAATAGATTTAATTGCGCACTGGTACGAGATATATGTGATGATACGAAGTATGTGATTATACGGAGTTTATTACTGATTATATCAGAATTCAACATTTGTTGCGAATTACTGAGTTTTATATCTCTACAAAGACCCTGGTGTAATAGAGGGGTTTAATTGCGTGCTAGTACGAGATATATGTGATGATACGAAGTATGTGATTGTATGTAGTTTATTATTGATTATAATTGTGTGGAGTTTATTACTGATTATATCGGAATCCAGCATTTGTTGCGAATTACCGAGTTTTATATGTCTCTACAGAGACCCTGGAGTAGTGGAGGGATGTATTGTTGTACGATTATATATGTTTGCCTATGGGCTTTACACTTTGATGCCCTAGTGTGGTGGAGTTACTGCTCTGACGAGCAACGTGGTGTGGTGTAGTTACTCGTCTATCCAAATCTGTTCATTAGAGTTTATCGGGCTAAATGGCTAATGAAAACTGACAATGAAATGATATGAGTTTGGTTTACAAATGGTTAAATGTAGATTGAATTATGCAAATGATATTGAACTTTGGTTCCATGTGAATGGTATTGAATCGAATTGAAATGTTAAATGTTTAATTTACTATATGATTGGTTATATGATGAACTCACTTTGTTGATATGTGGTTGCCATGTTTAGGCAAAATTTTCAAGTTGAATAGCTAGTTGTATTAAATTGTAAAAATGAGATAAGTTGTATTTTAATGCCTATGGATTTACTAAGCATTCAATATGTTTACCTCGTTGTTTTTCCCTTTCCCTATAGATTTCCTGTAACACCCCTAACCCATATCCGTTGATGGAACAGGGTTACGGAGCATTATCGGGGTTTACAAATCAAGTACAAACATTTCATGTCATTTCTCATTCATATCATAAATCAATCATATTGTCTCTTATATGAGCCCTCGAAACCCAAAACATACATTAGAAAAAAGTAGGGACTAAACCAGAAACTTAGAAAATTTTTCGCGAAACTTCAAAAATTTTCCTAGGTGCAGGGGACACACACTCGTGTGGTCAGGCCGTGTAGACATTCAAAATAGGACACACGGCCGTGTCTTAGCCCATGTCTGTGCCCGTGTAACTCTCTGACTTAGGTCACACGGCCAAGTCACACACCCGTGTGTTAGGCCGTGTGAACATAATATTTTGCATTAAATATGTGCAAGGGTCACACGGCCAAACCACACGCCCGTGTGCCAGGCCGTGTGATCAATTTTGAGTATTCTGTTTTGAATTTTTTAAGATGCAGGGGACACACGGCCAAAACACATGCCCATGTGCTAGGCTGTGTGTCACACACAGCTGAGACACACACCTATGTCTCTACCCGTGTGGACGAAATAGGGCTATTTCCAAGCCATACTTCTCACCCAATTTTGTCGTCGCCTACATAAACACTTAAACATGTTCTCAAGCCAATACAAGACATTCAAATTCCTTCAAAATCAAGTCTTATACATGATATAATAACTCTTATAACCAAGTATACAAACTTAGCTAACTTACCAAATTCACATATATGCATATTTGATCAAATATACTAACTTAATTTAATCATTAATATATCAAATGATTCTATCAATCAACCATTTCAAACACATATCAAACATGATATAGCCTTTTATATTCACATTAAAACATGTCCATCACAAGCCATTCCAATGGCTAGTTACAACCACAACATTTACATGCCAACATTGGCTATTTAACCTATACATGCCATTATAACCAAAATTAGTTTTATATTTGTACCGAAATGAGCCGATGGATAGTGTGATGTGTCTCCGACCAGCTTCCAACCTTAACGAGCTTCCGAGTACTATAAAATAGGAGAAAATAAATAGAGTAAGCATATTATGCTTAGTAAGTTTGTATAACGGGAAATTAACTTTCCATTCATTTACATTTAAAGTAAACATGCAAAATTTATCCAAAGAAATTTGGCAATTTGCCTAAACACATATAACCTCAAGAAACATGTTAGTCGTGTACTTCATGTGAAAATCAAGAAACAAGGATGAGCTCATCATGTAACAATTTTCATATACATATGTTTTCCACATCATATATTCATATAACATATACATTTCCATAATAATTCATCTCAAGTTCTGATTATTCCATGTCGGAACTTTGCCCGTTGAATTTATTTAAAATATCGATGGATACACAAGTAGTACACTCGAAGTGTATAAAACTGTAATCCGTCAATTCATATTTAGGAATGCTCATACGAGCACATAAACGGGAAGCCCTCTCTCGAGTATATAACGAGAAGCTCATGTGAGCTGTATAACAGGAAGCTTATCCGGGCTGTATAACGAGAAGCTCATAAGAGCCATATTCAGGAAGCTCATGCGAGCCAATAACGGGTAGCTCCGAAGAGCCACTAATCAGAAAGCGTCGGATAGCCATATATCGGGAAGTTCAAGCGAGCCAATATCGGGAAGCTCCGGAGAGCCATTAATCAGGAAACTCACAAAGAGCCTTTAATTGGGAAGCTCAAGAAAAGCCATATAACAGGACGCTCATAAGAGCTGTGGTGTGTCTACAACACATGCAGAATCACAACCAATCGGGAAACTCCGAAGAGCTATTAACGGGAAGCTCGCAAGAACCATATAACGGGAAGCTCGAGAAGGCCATATATTGGGATGCTCATGAGAGCTAATAACGGGATGCTCTTTTGAGCTGTGATGTGTCCGCAACATATGCAGGACCACAACCAATTCGGGAACCTTGTTTCCATCGAATTTCATTTATTCAAACGGGACTTAATACTTATCAGGCTTTGTTGGATATGTAATCAATTTCATATAAATAGCAATTACACAATTCAAATATACAACATTCAATTCAAACATATAAATATACACAATTTAGTTACACGAACTTACCTCGATAATTGTTCGTGTATGCAAAATCTACTAATTCGACACTTTTTCTTTTCCTCGATCTAACTCTGTATTTGATCTATCCAGATATATATGAATGAATTTAACATCAATTTAATACAATTCATACTCAATTCAATCCAATTCACATCTTAGGCAAAATTACCATTTTGCCCCTATACTTTTAATTAATTTTAATTTCGTCCCTAGGCTCGGAAAATGAAATTCATGCAATTTAATCCTTATTCCAAGCCTAGCTAATTTTTACATATAACATTAGCAGCCCATGTATTTCACAAAATTCAGAATTTTTCTATGAATTTTACAACTTTTCAATTTAGTCCCTAAATCATAATTTCATCAAAATTCTCTTTACAAAAGTTGTTTATCTATCAACAACCTTTCATTTTCTACCATAAAATTTCATAATTCAACTATATTCATCCATGACAAAATCCTAACACTTTGATAACTTTACAAATTAATCCCCGAGATAGCTAGATTAAGCTATTACAATCTCAGAAATATGAAAATTATTAAAAACGGGACAAGAAAACATACCTAATAAAGCCAAAATAGCTTGCTTGAGTTCAACACCCATAACTAGGGTTTCCATGTCTTTAATTTGGGAAAGATGATATAAAATGATGATATTTCTTATTTAATTAAAATATCATATTTTATTATTTCATCTTTCTAATTTAGTCATTTTCTTTATTTAATTTTCCATGGATGAATCATCATACTTATCTACTAAATCCTCTTAATGGTCTATTTTCCATATAAGGAACTTAAATTTTGAATTCCATAGCTATTTGATACTTATAGCTACTAGAACTCAACTTTTGCATTTCATGCAATTTGGTCATTTTATAAATTAAACATGTAATTGGTAAAATTTTCTTAACGAAATTTTTATACGATATTCCTATCATACGATAGACCATAAAATAATTTTAAAATAATTTTTCTTATAGACTCAGATTTGTGGTCCCGAAACCACTGTTCTGATTTCACTGAAAACGGGCTGTTACATTTCCAACTTGCGAAACATGTTGATCGAATTATCTAGAAGCTCACACTATCCTCCTATTGATTCAGTAACCTTTTAATCATTTTAAGCTCGATTTTGTGTCATGTATATAGGCGTTAATATATGTGTTAGCTTTAGTTTGATAGTTTGGTTTGAATTTGGCTAATGTTTGAAATATGAAATGTTAATGTTCATATATGTATTTATACATGATTTGGTTGTGTTGAGACCATATGAGTAGTATTCAAATGGCAAGTTTGAGTGTGAAATGGTATAGTTTAATGATGGTATGGAATGGTTAAGTGTATGTTCGAATAGGTTGAGTTGTATAAGTTGAATTGGTATAAAATGGTGCCAAATTGAGGCATATTGGATTGGTTGATTTTGGAAATGGTTAAATGAATGTTTCGGTATGTGTTTTGTTTGGTTTTGTGCAAATACAAGTGTGCAAATATGCACCAAATTTGTAAATGGTTTAGTTTATTTGAAATAGATACCAAAAGGCCTAATTTGTGCCAAAAACGGAGTCCACATCGCAATATCAAGCGATGGTTGTCACAACAAGATCTAGATTTCAAGCCACAACGTGACGAGGAATCCCGTTGTCACAACGAGCCAAGTTAGTATGTCATGTAACACCTCTTACCCGTGTCCGACGCCGGGACAGGATACGAGGCATTACCGAATTTAAACAAAAATATTTATACAAAACCAGGCTATAAAATTTCATTCAATTTAAAATTTCTCATTCACATGCAAATCACCCCTTATATGGGCCCACGAGGCCCAAAACATATATTGGGAACTGTTCGGGACTAAACTGAGAACTTAGGAAACTTTAAGAAGACTTAGAAAATTTTTCATCAAAACATGGGTCACACACCCGTGTGGCTTGGGACACGCCCATGTGGGAAGGTCGTGTGGTCACACACGCCCATGTCCTTAACCCATGTAACTCTCTATTTATGATGTCATCAACAAAATAGGGTCACACGGCCAAGTCATGTAACAGCCCGATTTTGGGCCTAGTCGAAAAAGTGGTTTTGGGACCACAAATCCGATGAGAAAAATCTTATTTTTATTATATTTTTATGTTATAATTTCACGAAATGATTTCGTGAAAAATTTCGTTCGAAAATTTCGACGTTTGGGCACTCAATTTAGTCAAAAGGACTAAATTGTAAAAAGTGCACAAGTTGAGTTCCACATGTTAGAAGTGTCCAATTTTTATGAAATTTTAAATTTGAGGTCCTTAAATGGTAATTAGACCATTGGTTAAATTTTTGAACAAAAATGGACATGAGATAAGTGAAATAGGATATTTTTAAGTTAGGTGCATTTTGGTAATTTGGCAATTAAATGGACTAAAAGACAAAATAAAAGCCAAAAACCCTTTTCCATCTTCTTGCTTGGCCGAATTTAGCATGGGGAAGCCATGGCTAGGGTTTTCAAGCTTTCAAGCTCAATAGTAAGTGCATCCAAGCCCCGTTTTTAATGTTCTTTACATTTTTTAGATCCCCTAACTCGGTTTAGCTATTTCTACCATTATTTTGAGCTAGGGTTTGTGTTTAAAAATTTACCCATGGATGACATGCATGTGCTTTGATGTCTAATGGTAGAATATGAATGCTCGGTGCGTAGTAAATGACTTTTACTAAGTGATTTTCGGTGAAAATGCCTAAAAGGACTAGTTTGTAAAAGTTGAAAAATGTATGAAAATGTGTGAATGAATGCAAATTGTGGACTTATATAGTTATGAAAATGGTTAGTCTAGGCCTAAAATACAAGGAAATTGAATAAAAATCATTTTACGAGCCTAGGGGCAAAAGTGTAAATATGATAAAGTTTAGGGGAAAAAATGTAATTTTACCATAGTATGATTTTTGGGTCACAATGAATAATGTGACAAGTAAGTAAGCTAAATGTGATGTTATAGATCAAAAAAAATGAGGTTCGGACTTAGAACGGGGGAAAAACGAGTAACTGACGGTTAGGTCCCTTTTTGCCATTTTGGTATCAAGGTAAGTTCGTGTGTAAATAATACAATATTATATTATGTATTTAATATTTTTATATTGCATGAATTGTATATATATGTTTCTACGGATTCGATTGATGATGATTTGGTGAAGAATAGAAGAATGAGAATCCCGGTTGAACCTTAGGAATAGAAAGGATACCTTGTCACGACATAAGATTAATAAGGTCCCGTATAAGACCATATATGGGATATGGCCTCGGCACCGAATTGAGATCCCGTGTAAGACCATATCGGGGATATGGAATCAGCATCGAATAGTGATTCCGTGTATGTAACACCCCTAACCCGTATCCGTCGCCGGACTAAGGTTAAGAGGCATTACCGGACAATCAGAAACTTTTACAAACATTTCGTATCATAAAGTATATCATCTCGTACACATTCATCACAATTAAATTTCATAGGTACATAATTAAACCAATTCAAATACATTTATTTGTATATAGACTTACCTCGTACGGATATAGACGGAGGGATTCGACTATTCAATCACTTTCGACTTTCCTCGGTCTAAGTTCGTTTTCTTCGGTTCTTGATCTATGCATATTCAAATTTAACCCATTTATTCACCAAATCATTCAATTCAATCCAAAAACACACATTTAGGGCACTTTACAAATTAGCCCTTATATTTTCACATTTTGACATTTAAGTCCCTATTTCACAAAATCACAAAATACACAAAATTTCATATCACCCATGCTTGGATGAATATTCATGTGTTTCATACAAGTCCATACATTTCATTTATTTCATATTTTAGTCCCTCAAAATATTATTTTCTCAATTTAATCCTAATGACTCAAATTCACCAAAAATTCAAAGACAAACTATGTTAATCTATCATATATCTTTCATATTTCATCCTCAAACATCACAAAACTCATGAATTCATCAATGGCACATTTCAAAATCATCATCAATTTACAAAATTAAGACATGGGTTTTGAAGTACTCGAAGCAACGATTACAAAAACGTAGAAATTATTAAAAACCGAACAAAACTCATACCTTAATTAAGCAAAACCTTAGCCGAACCCTATCAAGCTTTTCTTCTTTCTTTTTCTTTCAATATTCGGTCATAAGAAGATGATATTGACCTATTTCTTTTGTTTGTTTTATTTAATTAGACATTATTTATTCTTTTACTAAATTAACCTTTTTAATTAACATATAATATTTCATAATGGTTGGTCATAAATGTCCATTAACCATACTAATGGTTTAATTACCTCATAAGGCCACCATATTCAAAAGCCAACTCAATTAAGCGCATTAACATATAGAACGTCACTTTTACATTTTATGCGATTTAGTCCTTTTCTCAAATTAAGCACACAGACAACAAAATTAATTCACGAAACTTTTACACATGCTTAATCACATATTGTAGACACGGAAAATAATATTAAAATATTTTTTACTCGGATTTGTGGTCCTGAAACCACTATTCCGACTAAGGTCTAAATCGGACTGTTACAGTGTAAGACCACGTCTAGGACTTGGCTTCGGTATGAAATCGTGTAAGACCATGTCTGGGACATGGCATCGACATGCAATCTCGTGTAAGACCATATCTGGGATATGGCGTCGACATCGATATGAGATCCCGTATAGGACCATATCTGGGATATGGCATCGGCATCGACATGCGATCTCGTGTAAGACCATATATGGGATATGGCGTCGACATCGATATGAGATCCCTATAAGACCATATCTGGGATATGGCATCGGCATCGACATGCGATCTTGTATAAGACCATATCTGGGAAATGGCGTCGACATCGATATGAGATCCCGTATGAGACCATATCTGGGATATGGCATCGGCATTGGCATGTGATTCCATGTAAGACCATACCTGGGATATGGCATTGGCATCCTACTACGTGTCCGACAATTTCCGAGTATCCTTCGATATTCCAAGTGGTTCAACGGGATAAAGAATTAAAGTTTATGTTAAAGACGGGAAAATGACTAAAGTGTCAATAAATATGAATATGTGACGATTAAGTGCAGGAATATGTATGTATACACTCATGAGCAATGTGCTCGGGATGTGATCGAATTTTGGTAAGAAGGTAAACGAGTAAGTTATACCTATGAGAATGACCTTGTGATTATAAGTCCATGCTTATGATGTAAGAATATGTGGGAAATGTGGATGATGATCATGTGTGAGGCTTTTAAGCCAAATTAAATTGAGAGATGAAATGTTCAAGTCTTTGTTGTTGATGTATAAGTTAAATTGGCCAATGAATGGCTTGTAAATATTTGATGATGACTAGCTATTGGCATGGCTAACTATGGATATACTTTAGTCTTATATGTGTGTAAATGAGAATTAATACAAAGAAAACATGATAGAGTAAAATTAGCAATAAAACAGTTTGGACAGCAGCAGTTTAATCACTTTGAAAATTCACCAAAAATGGTGGAAATTGAATTAGAAGTTGAATAAGATATGAAATTAAATCCTATTGAGTATTTTTTCGCATAAAAGAAACATAATAAGCAAAATAATTTCATATGATGAGATATTTTGATTTTAGTGAGACAGGGTTAGAATGATTTCGGAATCCCCTATTATGACTTGGAAAATTCATTAAAAATTGTACAAAAATAATCAAGGGATAAAATTTATATGCTTGAATCTCTTAACGAGTATATTTTTAAGAGAAACAAACGGGAACATCTTTCGAGTTCTGTACAATGAGAAAATATTTTTTTAGTGAAGAGGGGTCAGAACTGTCAGACAGCGAAATAGGGGAGACTTTAAAGAATAAACTATACTTATTGGCTAAACCAAAAATTCTGGAAATCTTATGGTAAGAAGATATGTGAGTCTAGTTTCAAGGAAAATTAGCGGATCTTAATTTGGAGTTTCGTAGCTCCAGATAAAAATAATTTAGTGACTGTAACTCGAGTAGACAGCTCAAGATGAACATAAATGAATTGTGAAATTTTATGCAATAATGATGGTATTATCTTGAGAGCTTATAATAAGGATTGTTAAAAGCATGGTAATCAATTGTTTATTATTTACATACGTACTTACTAAGCTTTGTAGCTTACCCCCTTTCCTTTCTCATATCTTATAGGGTTTTATGCTAGCTCGAGTTGGAGATCGCCGGAGATGCTATCACACTATCAAGCTATCATGTTGGGTATAAGTGAATGCAAAACCCTTTGAGTTTATGGCATGTATAGGGACTTAGTCAATTGTGTATGTGTCTTTGATTTGGCCAAATGTGTTGGTCCATAATGATAACATGATTCATTTTGTATATGGCCATGAGATGTGGCTCATATTGGTTAATGAGTTGTAATGCCTATTTATATGTGTGTGCTTATACTAAAGGTTTCATGTGATGTGGTTATGTGTGTTTGGTATGGATGGATTGAAGTTGTGTTTAAGTATGTGCAAATGAGGGTGCTAAATAGTTTGGTAAATAGCCATTTTCTTGGCCACACGGGCAGAGACACGACCGTGTGTCTTAGCCATGTGGAGGACGCGGCCCCGGGACATGGGCGTGTGCCCAGGGCGTGTGAAGTCTGCATCTATTTTTCGGAATTTAATTCGCCACATGACCTAAGCACACGGGCGTGTGACTTGTCACATCGCAACGAGACTCTCCTTCACGTCGCGATGTCGACCTGAATTTTGAAAATGTTGCAATTTGATCCTTTTTCAATCTCGGGCTTACTTTAGAGCATACGTAGGCTTGTATAAGACCCAAAAAATGGTTGTTTATGATATTTAATGTTTGTAATATTTTTGTTTACATGATTAATGTTTTAAAATGATTATTTTACTATGAATTTGACGATAGTTGTTCCAACAACGATTGTAGCATCCTGTAACTTAGATCCGGCGATCTAATCGAGCAAGGGGTGTTACATAGGGCACCGGATCTAACACAATATCGGAAGCTACTGATAGAATCGAATAATATTACTGCTATGAACTTGTTGAACTCTAGTGCAGAAAAAATTCATTATCTTCCTGTTGTTAAAAGTATGAAGCAAATGTGTCAAAACGATTGGACTGTCATCATCAGCTATGTTAACAGAGAGGCCAATAAAGTAGCAAATTTCTTGGCCAATTTCAGGAAGGAGTCGAGCTACGATTTTCCTTTTTGGATGTAGCATCAACTGACTTAGAGAGTATCTTGCTGCAAGATGGTTGTGTACCTTGCACTAGTCATTGAGTTATGCTTATTGTCTTAGGCTTTTACCTCTTTCATATAAAAAAAAAAGTAAAGCATTTAATCTCTCTTCTTCTACTCTCTCTACATGGCCAAGCTTGGGGGGAAGCCTTGGATCCTTTTGCCGGCCTCCTCCCCTTCTTCCTAGCTCCTCCCTTTTAACACTTTGTTTTCTCTCTATTCTCTATGTTGTTGAATTGTTAAAATACGAATAAAAAATTTGCAAAACTACTTTATAAATAGACTAGACTTACATTGATATAAAGTGCATCTCTCTCCTATAAAATATTATAAGAAATTATTTATTTCTATTTCATTAATTGTTTTTTTTTGTTGGACTTAAATCCAAACACATATTTCATTATTGATATCAATTTCACTATTATAATATCTAATCTCATTGTTATAATAATTAATATCACTTTTACTACTATTTTTAACTAGAAATTTTATCACATACGTATGCATGTAGAAACCATGTAATTAGAATACATGAGCGTGTTTAAAAATAACATATAATAAATAATAAAATGTATGTTTTGGAACAAATTAATAATAACACATGAAATATATACAATATTAAAATTAAAAAAATAGATTAAATTGTGAGTAAAACGAAATTTAAACACATAAATACATTAGATTAAGAATATTAAATTAATAAAGTTGTTTATATCATGATGTTGTCATCAATCCTAAGTTGATGTTGAGTTAATTTGTGACACCAACTCAATCAACAATATTATTAATATATACAATTGATAGAGGTAATAAAGTGTACAAAATAAAATTAATAAGGATATGGTTCAGATCTCATCATATCTATAATATTTTATTATTTTTATTAAAAAATTAAAATATTCTTGAATAATATAATTTATTTTAAATACGAAAAAATATTTTAATAATTTTTCAAACAATTAATTCTGGACATTAACTCTATAGATATTATCAGAATTCAAACGGACCCTAAGCTATAATTTATTAGGTTGTTTAAGTTGGGCTGAAAATTGTTTACAAATAAAAAGTTAAAAAGGTTAGTTTCAATAAGGCCCAACAATCTATGACCAGTTGAGACCACAAATAATCTGAAGTCCAACTCTAAGCTTTATAATTTTTTTTTTAAATTATAAAATTGGATAAAATTTGAACAACAAACGTAACTAATGTAACTCAAACTTAGATCATATTTGAGACAATAAATACCCTTGACAATTAGGCCATCACATGGGTTCTAAAATTTTCATTTTCATCCTTAATTATATCAATAAAAAAATCCAATCTTTTTGACCTACTATGCTCCAAATTTTCATGATATTATCCCACTCTTTTTTTTTTTTTTTTAAATATAAACTCTACTTGCTCCCATTCGAAAAAAAAAAAATATCTATACTTGCCGCCGACTCTCTGTAGGGAAAATAAATATATATTATAAGTAAAATTTTATTATTAGTTTTTGTTCTATGTGATAGATTTAATTTTTATATTTTAATTATTTTTAGTTTATTTACTTTTTGAATTATGAAATTTTAGTCCTAATTTAAATAACATCAGTTGAATTTATTAAATTAATTTTTACTATTTTTAAAATATTATGCAGTAAATATAATATCATATTAGTTTGTTATTTCCATATAATGCTAAAAAAAATTTAAGTTATTTTATTTAATAGACCTAAAGGTTATCATTTGAGTCAAAAATACAATTTAAAAATTTTAAAAATACATGAACTAAAAATAATAAAATTAAAGAACACGACTAAATTCATAATTTATACATTGCATAAGATTTACCAGTCAAACCTATTGGATTAGGATTAAAAAATTAAAATTGAAAGTACAAAGACTAAAAATAGCCGAATTAAGTCGATTGAATTTTAACTCGGTTGACATTAACATTGTTATCAGTATAAGAGGACGTGCGTTCAAGCGGACCTATTTATAAGTTAAAAAGAGTTATGGATAACTCTAGACATTATATTAAAAAAACAACCTAATTAAATCACATAAGTTAGGATTTGAGATATAGTATAATTAAATAGAGCAGGTGATGGATTATGATGAATCATAATATTTTATTGTCTTATACTACATTATCTCTTACAAACTTAAAATTAGCTATGAACTTGTTTCAACACTTGGAAGCAAGGAAACTATCCCAACATCACAGCTGCTGCCACTTGATCACTTCCAATACATTTGTATGTATGTATGTGTAGCAACGACCAGTAAAACATTGGTTGGTAAATGAAAGGGGGGGGGGGGACTAAAGGTGCATGCCAGTGCTTATGTCATTACCATCAATCCAATCATGAAAACTAGTTCCATGGTCCCCTCGTTTACATGGTTATGACCAGGCTTTAGCCTTTGTCTTTTTAACTGTAACACTTACCATGTCTAGTGGATACAGCTGAATCAGACAGCACTAAACTCATGTCTCAAATCTAAAAAACATCCCCATGTTTACTGGGAACAAACCAGCTGATCTTAATGAAAAACCCTCTTTTTTTTTAAGAAAAAAATATTAAGCTCTCGAACCATTTAAATTGTTATATTACTCTCTTGTCATTAATTAATGTAACAAACCCTAAACCTACTTCGAAAATTTCACCAAACAGATGTTCCTTTGTATGTAAAAACGATTTTGCTTTGAGTTAACACTAAGTCCCAACTCTCTTCCTCTATGTTTTCACTAATGGAAAGAAAGAGTTTTGGAAATTGCTTTATATTTTATTACTCTTTCAATTTTCAAAGACGTGAATTTTTAATAAATTTTTTTTTTATGGTCAATGTATTTAAAGTGTGGTTTGAACTATAAAAGATGCATAAAAAGTAAACATGAAAAAGCTTATTCCATAGGTTTTAAGAAGCTGTAAAGTTACTTTTTCTTTTTTGGTACATTACAATTAAATAGGGAGGGAGGATCTGATTGTCAACAAACCTTAAATCTCAAATGCCAACACAAAACACTCGCTCCTTTAGGTTGCTGCCACATTTAAAGCTACTATGAAGCAATATCATTATGGCATTTTTTTAACCAACGAAATTTGGAAGAAAAAACTCGTAAAAGAATTAAATAAATGGATCTTTTAAAAAATTTTAAATAATTTAATCTCTGTCAATTTTAAAAATAAACAATTAAAAATAATTAATCATAACATTAATATTTTGTCAGTTATACATAATTTTAATTATTATAATAATAATAAATTTAGCCATTAAAATTTACACAAAATTATTATACTAATAAAATGATATCATCTAATTCATTTATATTTATACAATATTATTTATATATAGATGACCAATTATTTATTATATGTATTAGTAAGCACAAAATTGATTTTCTCATAAATGTATAAGTTAATGTATTAATTAATGTGATAATAAATGCGTTGGTGAAAGTTAGTTAAGCCTTCAAAACTTGGAAGAGTATCGGTGCTTCTTTTTCCATGACATGTTGATGTAATGAGTATCTCTCTAAAGTAGAGATCATCATGTGCCAACTGGTGTCGAGTATGAATAAAATTTTAGGCCTATTTTTTAAGTTTGGATTTGACTCAATCTAAAAAATTAATCTAAAATTTTATTCAAGTCCGGCTTAGATAAAAATGTTAAAATTCAAACTTAGTTCAGTCCACTTGTATTAATTTTTTTATTTTTTTATTTTTATATAAAAATAAATTTAAAAAAATATAATACATCAAATCTACTAAAAATATTAAAATAAATGTTTCCCAACAAATTGAAAATAAATTTAAAAAATTATTTATATTTAAATAATACCTCTAAAATAGTAGCAAAATTAACAATAAAATAAGAGTTATACAACATCCAAATAATAACAACAAAATAGTAGCAATATAATAGCGAAACAACACCAAAATAGTGACAAAATAGCAACAAAAAGTAGCAAGTATTTTTTTTTTTTGCAAATTTAGCCTGGGTCAAGCCCGGGCAAAAAAAGCTTTCCTGAGGCTCGACTCATTTTCTCTTTATATTTTTATCTAAATCCTCTCATATTTTGGACTGGCTTTCGGGCTAGGTCAAGAGACTCGACCCATGATTAGATCTAGTCTAAATATTTTTACCCAAATCCTCTCATATTTTGGACGGGCTTTCGAGCCTGGTCAAGAGACTCGACCCATGATCAGATCTAGTCTAAACTGAGGCCCTTTACCGTATTTTCATTTTTTATGATTATAGTATATTTTATATTTGTTTAATTATATATAAAGAATAATTTTTTGGGTTCCTGTTGCTTCTCTCATTAATGTTATATGATATAAATTCTGTTTTTAAACATATAATATGTAGGGCCCAATTTTAGCCCGGGCCCAATACCAAAACCAGAAAAATAAAAAGTCTATTAAAACAGTCCAAAATACAGTAGCCCAATTATAATGGGCCCACAAAGCCCAAACGAAGAGCAGAAACCCTAGCCCTTATCTTATGCTCAGCGCCGCAAGCCTCCAGCAGCCTACTCCACATCGTGCGCGCCCCCAACGCCGAGTCACACCCACGTCGTCATACCTACCAAAAAAGGGGAAAAGAAAGCATCACAACAAGTCTAACAAACTAGGAGATTTAGTTTTTACTCCTTCTAAAAGGCTATAAAAGCCTTCAAAAATAAGTGTACATGGGGGGATGGTTTTTGGAAAATACACGGTTGTAACAGAAAAGAACCAAAAAAATCGAAAGAAGGTTTCTTTTTTTTTTACTTTTTTTCATTTTCGAATCTGTTTGTTTTTCTTTATTTTCTTCTTTTATTTTAATTTTTCAACATACGAAGGTTTTAAATATTATAAAAAAATAAAAAACTCACCTTTTTCAATTTTCGGCCACCGTAGTGGAAACACGGCGGTGGTCAGTCGGAGGCTTCGCCGGACCAATGGCCGGATGGATGGGGCAGAGAGAACTTTCAAGAGTTTTTTTTGTGTTTTGAAGAAATAAAGGGAAATGGGAAATTTTTTGGAAAAAAGAAACTTATATACAGCCCTAAAACGGTGCCGTTTGGTGCCAGGCTTATAATCACCAAAACGGCGCCGTTTAAGCCATAGCCCGTGTGCGCGACCCGACCCGCCAGGAGGGTCCGCGCATTTTCATCAAATGAGCTATTTGCTGTCTTAGTCCCTCCGTTTTTTAAACTGTTTCAATTTAAGACATTTGTTACCTTTTTATTGTTTTAAATTCGGCCACAGAAATTTGTTGAGCATTCTAATTGGGTCCCTGATGCGCTGATCCACTGAGGAAAGGACGCGTGTCCCAAAAAGGGGTTTATTGCCCATTTGGCCCCCGTATCTTCCCCTTTTATTTTAAATTTGCCCAAAGCTTCTGTTTTTTGTTCAAATTTAATCCCCTTTTGATTATTTTTGCTATTTTGTCACTAAATCAATTATTTTTGAATATTTTTTGTTACCACTATTTTTATATGTATATTATTATTATTATAACTATATTCTTTCTAGTATCTTTACTATTATTATTTATATTATTTTGTTTACTTTTTTATTTATATATTATTATTATATCTATTATTTTTTATTATCAAAATATTTTTTTTTTACTATTGTATTATTATTCATATTATTATCACTAATTTAGAATTGTTGTTATTTTACTAGCATAATTATTATTTTACTGTCACTGCTGCCATTGTCTTTTTATATTTTATTCATAACTAACCTTATCATTTTTATTGTACTTATTCGTTGTTGGTATTATTTTATTATCATCATCTTCTTTTATATATATTATGCATATTAAATGGTTTTTATTCCATATATATATATTAATTTCATGTTATTTTGTGTATTTTTTTTTTTGTGCAGCATTAATATCATGTATGTTCATTTTATGCTTAATATTATACTTGTGCGGTTCTTATTTATACACTACGGTTTAAACTTTAACGTTTTTGGCCGAAATTGGTTCTGTCACTTTTATCTTCAATAAGTCAAATAAATGCATTCCCGGTCAATTTCATAATTGCTTATTTAATAGTTTTTGAAAACAAGGCAATGTTTGGTACTTGGAAGTTCAGGAAATCGTGCCCTAACGTGCTGGGTTTCGATATTTTATTCGTCCGAAAAACCAAATATCCTTTAAGATTTTGACCGTGTTTTCTTAATTTCAAAATAAGGCAATATTTCATGTTTGGAAATTCGAGGAATCGTGCCCTAACGTGCTGGGTTTCGGTTTTTTTGTTTGGCCAAATAATGGAATACCCTTTTTTAAAACGACAATGTATGAATTTTGGAAATCATGAAATGATCTTGGTGTCAAAGGTTTGAAACATCGTATCCTAACGTGCTGGATGTGATATTTCCTCCTTTCGGGACAAGAGAATTTCGATATCCAATTCAAATTACCTGAACATTTCTAAAGGATTCGTATTTTAAAATCTATTCCAGTTTTCGATATTAGGACATTAATCAATCAATAAGGTACCAATTTTGGGCGTTGCGAGGGTGCTAATCCTTCCTTGTGCGTAACCGACTCCCGGACCCATTTTCTTAAAATTCGTAGACCAAAACATTTTCAAAAGTGGCCCAATCGCACTTCAAAAAAAGATTGGTGGCGACTCCATTTTTCTTTTTAAAGTCTGCCCGTTTTTCCAAACAAAAAAATAGTTTCGACAGCTTGGCGACTCCACTAGGGACCAATAAGAGAGTCAAGCCGTAGAATTGATTGATTGATGTCCTTTTATCGAAAATTAAAATTTGATTTTGATTCTTCCATCGCATGAGCTTGTGTCGCGTCATATGATTGTTGTGGTTTGAGTCTCATAGGATATTCCTGCATCATATTGCATGACCGTTGTGGTCACACCCTTAAATGAGAGTGAGAAGCTACTCCTTCGTGAGGTTTTCACCTCCGTGCAGGATAGTGAATCGCTTTCGGTATACATCCGTACCTATGTCTTCGTGAGATTTTCATCTCCGTGCAGCCATAGGGAAATGTATTCCCCTGAACTGAACTCGGTCCGTATGAGCCTATAACGGGTGAGGATCGAGGAATCTGTTGGTTCAGGTACTCTTTTTCCCTTAGAACCAAACCACATATAGTAAACCCTAGGAGCCCACTTTAGGTAGAACTATGTTGAACCCTAGCAGTCACCTGGATGGGTGTTTGATTTTTACCATCTGTATATGACACTAATGTGCTTTCTTTTGTTTATAACTACATTGAATTTCATCATCATAGAAAGGAGGTGTTGATTCATATTCGATTGCTAAATAGAAGAGTTTGTCATAAGGAACTGGATTACTTGATAAAGTGGGTTATAATACGGTCGTTCGAATATGGTCCAGGTAAACAACGAGAGAAGGCTGATAGTCCGCAGAAGAATACAAGACTTTGCCCGAGGATTCAAGCCGACAAAGACTATTCAAGAGCCGTCACGTCTTGACTTTCTTAAAGAAGCTAATGAGCGTCGCGGAGGATAAGTGAGTGAAGAGTCACGGCCTGGATCAAGTAACAAGGAGCTAGAAGAGGCATCTATTGAGAAGGTTCATGGGACACGACCATAATGTCTGGATACGAAGTAAATGATTGGTGTCTTCACCTGGACTATAAGGACGAAGCCGCATATGTAATCTGTTTTATGTAAAGAAATTTATTTTCTAGAAAAGTTCTTCTAATGGAATTGAATTCAGAATCAATGCCTCTATTTCTTTTTACATTCATTCCATGCATTTGCATTGCATTACATCGCATCATATGCATTGAATATCATAAAAGAACCCTATTAACTAGAGATCGTATTATAGCTACCTTGGAACATCACTACTACACTCGAAGAAAAATGAAAGTCATGGATCAAAGGTTAGAGAGGTTAGAGCAGATGCAGAAAGAGATGCAGGGCCAATTACAAACGCAGATGCAAGAACAGTTGGCTAAGATCCAACAAGATATGAGGGATCAAATGCTGGAATCCCAGAGAAGTATGATGAGCCAGTTAACACAACTGTTGATTGGAGGGCCTGGTAAAAGAAAGAGCCCTATGGTCGATACCGGAGATGATAATGAAGATTCTGCTTATCCTCCAGGCTTGGCCCCGGTAAATTCCCAAGTACAACCGCCAAGAGTGTCCGTCAACATCAAACCCCAATACCAATACGGTACCTCAGCATCGGGAAACTTCTCGATAGGCTCAAGCTCCAACCTCGGGGATAATTTGGCAAAAATCATGGTCCCTGACTTTGATGATGCAACAGAAGGAGAAAAAGCAAAGGCAGAACTCCCAAAGGAGTTTGAGGATCGATGCAAATGGCTGGAGGAGAAGTTCAGAGCATTGGAAAGTGCTGATTACCAATGCGAGGTAGATGCTAAAAAGTTGAGTTTGGTCCCTGATCTGGTACTCCCACCAAAGTTTAAGATGCCAGAATTCAAAAAATATAATGGGACCAGCTGCCCTGAGGCCCACATTACAATGTTGTCGGAAAATGACGGGATATGTCAGCAATGACCAGTTATTGATCCACTGCTTCCAGAATAGTCTGACTGGAGCCGCAGCTAAATGGTACAATCAGTTGAGTCGTACTCAAATCAAATCGTGGAAGGATTTAGCACAGGCCTTCATGAAGCATTATGGCCATGTAACTGATATAGCGCCTGACAGGATCATATTACAAAATATGGAGAAAAAGTCGGGTGAAAGTTTCAGGAAATATGCCCAGAGGTGGAGGGAAGTCGTTACACAAGTCCAACCGCCACTACTAGAAAAAGAAACAACCATGCTCTTCATTAATACCCTGAAAGCACCTTTTATTAATCATATGTTGGGGAGCACTACCAAGAGCTTCGCAGGCATAGTGATGTCGGGCGAAATGATAGAAAATGCCATAAGGTGTGGAAAGATAGAGGCTGAGGAAAGCACAAGAAGATCAGCTCCGAAGAAACGGGAAAATGAAGTAAGTAATGTGAGCTCGGGTTATTCGAAGCTTGTTAATGTCAGTTAACCAAGAGCGGTAGCCGCGGGACAGCAAGCCTCACCAAGGCAAGAGCCCAACACGAGGTAGAATACCGAGAAATTCCAATTTACTTCCATACTAATGACGTATAGGGAGTTGTACAAAAATCTATTTGACGCACACGTTGTAGCCCCTGTCTACTCAAAACCGTTGCAACCCCTATATCCTAAATGGTACGACGCAAGCACTCAATGTAAATTTCATGCGGGGATAGTGGGGCACCCGATAGAGAATTGCTTCCCTTTCAAAAAGCTAGTTAAAAGGCTCATCAAAATGGGCATTGTGAAGTTCGATGATGCGCCTGTCGTAGGAAATCCGTTGCCCAGTCATACTGATAAAGGGGTAAACGCGATAGTCGAGAATATGGGGAGAAGAATCAAGCAGAAGGTTGCTGAAGTAAGAACCCCATTAAGGGAGGTTTGGAAAGAAATGTAAAAAAGAAGGTTAGTTCTGCAAGAGTTGGGGAGCAAATCCCGAGATGCGAGGAACTACTGCGAGTTCCATAATAAGGAAGGCCATGAGATCCAACGATGCAGCAAATTCAGGGCCCTAGTACAAGGGTTAATGGATAACAAAGAGCTAGAGTTCTTTGACTCTTCTGAAGGAGAAAACGTGCGTACCATAGGAAGAGAGTCGGTAGAGAATGACGCCGAGGTCAAATGGGGATCAATAACTTTTCCCTATATATCTAATGCATCCGTATCGGAATGAGTTGTCTATCCGGGACCAGAGAACATGAATAAAGAAATGGCTGAAGATATGATGAGAGCTTTGAGCATAGACGCCGTGTTTGAAGAAGGTCCGAAGGAAGGAAATTTAGCGGGCATACGCCCCTATGAGCCTGGAAGTGTTCTGAACAACTGGACTGCGGAGGAAATTCCTGTAGTTTTTAGAGCTAACACAGAGTAATGTTCAAAACACACTTGTTGTTTTAAGCCTAGAAACAATAAGAATCTTTCGTGAAATAGGCTCATGTTCAAACATCTTTACTTTCAATAAAAAATGCATTTTTGTGTTTCATATCGGGCAAATACATTTTTTTATTTCTCTCATTTCATTCATAATCATGCCATACAAATAAGCCACTCTTAGATTCATTCTTTGGATATTCTTTCATGCCTACAATAGGTCTCTAGATATCAACGACATGAGTAACGCTGTTACTGACTCCCTTTTGAGTGAGATATGGGTCTAAAGGGATCTGAGAATTTTAAAGATGTCAGAGATTGTAACTTATCTTTTGATTTGTTAAGGATGGTAGAACAAGATGGAAATAGACTCTACCGTTCAAAAGGTTAGTGGACATTACGAGTCTAGGAGTGAAGATCGAAGCCTTGCCTACCACAAAAACAAAGCGAGACGTCATTGAGTTATTCCAAGAATTCAAAGATGTCTACGCATGGTCGCATCAAGATATGCCTAGGTACGAGGAGGCTATGGAATGTTCGAAAAGGCACATGCTAAGAGTTTTTCGATAGCTAGGTCGATTATAAGGTTCGGGTACTGCTGGTCTACCATGAAAGGGAGATTGCATTAGAATGCCAAATTGAGAAGACATGACTATATGCTTCCTCTATTTTTTCCTATACGTGGGGCATAGACGTTACAAGGACGATCTCGGCAAAAGGATCACGCCTATTCATCTTCGTGATTGTCAATTATTTTATTAAGAGGGTGAAGGTCGGTTCATATGGCAAAGTTACAAAGTCAACCATCATCAAGTTCAATTTCAACTTCGAATTCAAGTTTGAATTCAAGTTCGAATTCAAAAAAAAAGGGGGGGGAAAGAAAGAAAAGAAAGAAATCATCCAAAAAGATTTTGAAAGATGATTGAAACTTGTAAAGATTGGTATAGACTAGTTACCATTTACCCTCTATGCTCCTCGAATGTTGGCCAGGACCTCCACCAGGGCAACATCTTTCTTATTGGTTTATGGGATGGAGGTAGTCTTGCTCATTGAGGTTGAATTCCTTCTCTCCAGATTTTGTCAGAGCTGAAGTTGGATGAAGTGGAATGGGTTCAATCTCGGTATGATCAACTGAATCTGATCGAGGAAAAAGTTAAGAGCTATCCGTCATGGTCAAATGTACCAGAAGCGAGTGATGGGGGCTTACAACAAAAAGTCCACCCCAGAGTGTGCCATAAAGGAGACTTGGTATTGAAAAGATCCTCCCTATGCAAAAAAGACTTCAGAGGAAAGTGGATGCCTAATTCGGAAGGACCTTATGTTGAAAAGAAGGCATTTTTCTGGAGGGGCATTGATACGAGCCGAGATGGACGACAAGAGTCAGCCAAACCTAATTAATGCGAACTCAGTCAAGAAACACTTCGCTTAAGAAGGAAATAAGCCAAGGTGAAAACCCGCAAAGGGCGCTTTGAGGCTTTTCGTAAAAAAAAAAGGAGAGGCCAAGGTGAAAACCCGCAAGTGGCACTTTGAGACCAAAGGGGCTTTGAGTCGAAAACCCGAAAAGGGCGACTCAAATTGTGATCAAATCATGATGGGGCATACAGTAGTCTTGCTACGCTTGAATTAAGGAAGTATGTTTCGTCTTGGGGCATCGACAAAGTACTCCGGATCCCCTAAACACATATTGAGCTTAAAATAGGTCCTCAAGAAGTTTGAACAGAGAAGCTCATGCTGCGATATCTGGGGCACCTAGTTTCCATCTTACCTTGCCATTTTATTTTACACTACTAATAAATTTCCTTCCGGGTTGCATTTGCTATCTTTGCTTAACTTGTTTGTTTCGAGCAATGCTCCTAAGTAATTTCCTTCTTATCCATTGTAATGATCTCTTTTTCAAGCATTGTATATTGAAATAATGATCAATGAACTAATAATGTTTTCATGAAAGAAGTTCTGGATATTACTCTGCAAATCTCTAAATAATACAAGAATCCAAAATAGGACAATTATTTAGAACTCACCTGGCTTAAAGGGCTCGGAACCCTTGAAATAAGAGTTTAAGCAGTGACGACTTCTTCAGATTCTCTGTTAGAAGTTCAACTGAACAGGAAGACATACGTCAGGGGTATCACCCTAACAAGCAGCGAGCAATGATAACCTAAAAAATTAAAAAATTGGATTATGCTCATGACATTTGGCATTCATCCATTCATTCGCAATGCATTGGTTAGAAGTATGACATCCCAATCATATTGGCATAATCATAGATCCCATGAAATCAATTCTACAGGTAGGTTCCCCAAAGGACGATGTAGTAAAGTTGATGGGAATTACAGAAGACAGTAAGCCTTAACACCCTAAGCAGTAGGGTAACAGACTGAAGATGATGAGCCTTAATCCCCTAAGCAGTAGGGTAACAGGCCAAAAATTACAGATCTTAATTCCCTAAGCAGTAGGGTAACAGATCGAAGACGATGAGCCTTAACCCCCCAAGCAGTAGGGTAACAGGCCGAAAATTACAGATCTTAATTTTCTAAGCAGTAGGGTAACAGATTGAAGACGATGAGCCTTAACCCCCTAAGTAGTAGGGTAACAGGCCGAAAATTACAGATCTTAATTCCCTAAGCAGTAGGGTAAAAGATCGAAGACGATGAGCCTTAACCCCCTAAGCAGTAGGGTAACAGGCCGAAAATTACAGATCTTAATTCCCTAAGCAGTAGGGTAACAGATCGAAGACGATGAGCCTTAACCCCCTAAGTAGTAGGGTAACAGGCTAAAAATTACAGATCTTAATTCCCTAAGCAGTAGGGTAACAGATCGAAGACGATGAGCCTTAACCCCCTAAGCAGTAGGGTAACAGGCCAAAAATTACAGATCTTAATTCCCTAAGCAGTAGGGTAACAGATCGAAGACGATGAGCCTTAACCCCCTAAGCAGTAGGGTAATAGGTCGAAAATTACAGATCTTAATTCCTAAGCGGTAGGGTAACAGATCGAAGACGATGAGCCTTAACCCCTAAGCGTAGGGTAACAGGGCCGAAAATTACATATCTTAATTCCCTAAGCGGTAGGGTAACAGATCGAAGACGATGAGCCTTAACCCCCTAAGTAGTAGGGTAATAGGCCGAAAATTACAGATCTTAATTCCCTAAGCAGTAGGGTAATAGATCGAAGACGATGAGCCTTAACCTCCTAAGTAGTAGGGTAACAGGCTGAAAATTACAGATCTTAATTCCTAGCGTAGGGTAATAGATCGAAGACGATGAGCCTTAACCCCTAGCGGTAGGGTAACAGTCGAAAATTACAGATCTTAATTCCCTAAGCAGTAGGGTAACAGATCGAAGACGATGAGCCTTAACCCCCTAAGCAGTAGGGTAACAGGCCAAAAATTACAGATCTTATCCCACTGAGCAGGAGTGGAACAGATCGAAGACAATGAGCCTTAATTCCCTAAGCAGTAGGGTAACAGGCTGAAGATTACAGATCTTATCCCACTGAGTAGGAGTGGAGCAGATCGAAGACGAGGAGCCTTAATCCCCTAAGCAGTAGGGTAACAGGCTGAAGATTACAGATCTTATCCCACTAAGCAGAAGTGGAACAGATTTAAGCCACGACCCTTAATCCGCTAAGCAGTAGGGTAGCAGGCTGAAGATAGCAGATCGAAGACAGTAAGTCTTATCTCCATGCATCGGCAATGGAGCAGACTGAAGATAGCAGATCTTATCTCCACTGAGCAAGAGTGGTGCAGATCGAGGACAACAAGTCTTATCTCTATCGGCAATGGAGCAGACTAAAGATTACACATCATAAGCAGTAGCGGAGTAGATTGAAATAAAACTCCTGTGCCCCTGAAGATGCAGTGGGTTAAAGCGAGGCTATCTGAAGAAAAGATGCATCAAGAAATCAGTTTTAGCAAGACCGGGCAAAATTGTCCCTCTTAAAGTCTTTGCTCCATTCTCGTTACACGACAACGAGCAAAGAGGGGCAGCTGTAGGGCCCAATTTTAGCCCGGGCCCAATACCAAAACCAGAAAAATAAAAAGTCTGTTAAAACAGTTCAAAATACAGTAGCCCAATTATAATGGGCCCACAAAGCCCAAACGAAGAGCAGAAACCCTAGACCTTGTCTTATGCTCGCGCCGCAAGAAGCCTCCAGACCTACTCCACATCGTGCGCGCCCCAACACCGAGTCACGCCCGCGTCGTCATACTGCGAAAAAGGGGAAAAGAAAGCATATAACAAGTCTAACAAACTAGGAGATTTAGTTTTACTCCTTCTAAAAGGCTATAAAGCCTTCAAAAACAAGTGTACATGGGGGGATGGTTTTTGGAAAATACACGGTTGTAACAGAAAAGAACCAAAAAAATCGAAAGAAGGTTTTTTTTTTACTTTTTTTTTTCATTTTCGATTCTGTTTGTTTTTCTTTATTTTCTTCTTTTATTTTAATTTTTCAACATACGAAGGTTTTAAATATTATAAAAACGAAAAAACTCACCTTTTTCAATTTCACCACCGTACTGCGGTGGCCGCGGACGGAAACACTGCAAGGGTCGGTCGGAGGCTTTTCTTAGGACCAAAGGCCGGACGGATGGGGCGAGAGAACTTTCAAGAGTTTTTTTGTGTTTTGAAGAAATGAAGGGAAATGGGAAATTTTTGGAAAAAGAAACTTATATACACCCTAAACGGCGCCGTTTGGTGCCAGGCTTATAATCACCAAAACGGCGCCGTTTAAGCCATAGCTCGTGTCGCGACCCGACCCGCCGGGAGAATCCGCGTTTTCATCAAAGGGGCTATTTACGTCTTAGTCCCTCCGTTTTTAAACTGTTTCAATTTAAGACATTTGTTACCTTTTATTGTTTTAAATTCGGCCCACGAGAAATTTGTTGAGCATTCTAATTGGGTCCCCGATGCGCTGATCCACGAGAGGAAAGGACGCGTGTCCCAAAAAGGGTTTATTGCCCATTTGGCCCCAGTATCTTCCCTTTTATTTTAAATTTGCCCAAAGCTTCTGTTTTTGTTCAATTTAATCCCCTTTTGATTATTTTTGCTATTTTGTCACTAAGGGCTAGTTTGGATGGGCGGTGTGTTTACCTCCGGTGAGGTTAAAAATAGCGGTGGCGGTGAGATTAGTTCTTGTAAGCGGTGAGATTGGACAACATGGCGGTGAGATTAAAAACAATGGTGGAGTGTGTGTTTGGATTCAAACGCAATTTGTAATGGTGAGGTGAGAATAAAAATGACCATTAAGGACATCATATTAGAATTGATATATAATAGTTGTTTTTAAATTATTTTACTTATGTAAAATTATTAAAGTATGTGAATTTATGAAATCATTTAATAAAATATTAAAATATATCTTCCAATATTTTATTATAAATATTTTAATAAATTATATAATCAATTTAAATTATTTATTAGATAAAATAAAAATTATTTTTAATTTTTATAGTTAAATATATTTTTATAACAATGATAAATATTATTTTCGTAAATAGTAACATTATACTTGGATCAAATTTTGAAGTATCTAACCGAATGATTTTTAATAAAAAAAATATAGTAACATAAGACATAACAAGTTTCATTATTGATAGAAATTAAGTTATGATACAAAATTATTTTTACAAATATTGATTCATTAAACTATTTGCAATGGTTTCCCTTAACATTGTAATTTCAAGGTCACTTTCATTGTTAGAAGAACTTGATTCACCTCTGTCTTTCAACCTATGTCTTTCAACAGATTCTAATTACTTCATCAGCATGTAATATATACTGTCAGCCATGATTATAGCTATCACTACCAAGAAACGCTTACGCCTTAAACAAGATAAAAAAACCATGCAACATGTGCTTAAATAGTCACCGAGGTTTACGAGAAAAACGAGAAATTGTTACAAGAACTCTATTTATGAATATCGGTGAAACTCCAAAACCATTTCATCCTCAACATATAAACATCCTTGTTTTTTTAAATACCAAGCTGTTAAAAGAGAAAAAGAAGTTCTAAAAGTTGGTACATTAGTTTGAGACCCTTGAACTGCAGCGATTCCTTTTCTTTGTGCACTATCTGACATAGTATGCATCCCAAGTCCATTATCTATTGTCGCAGACTTCCCTACTTCCTGAGCTCCTAGCATAGACTTTTTCATAACCCCTAATGCCTTCTGCAGAATCTCCTGGGATTGATGAAAATTACAATGAGAAAAACCAATTGATTGCTTAGAGAAACAAAGAAACAATAACAAAACAGAAAATCTTCCGATAACCATCCCCATCAATTTGTTAAGAAAACTAAAAGAAAAGGAGAAGGTCGCATGCCTTCAAATTTCGATCATGGCCTTGTTAACATCCATGATTCTAAACCAGTTCTATGATCAACCACAACTTTTTCTAGATAATTTTAGGTCACTGAGCTATTTCAAAGTTAAAATTCAGAAGGTATATAGAAGAAGATGAAACAACAAAAACTGCTTACTTTCTCATACAATGCTTTAATCTTTGCATGCTGTTTCTTCATGTCTTGATTATTAGGCTCTAACCTCAGGCCAAACTCAGCATCTGCAATCAACTACGTCCACCATATAAGATCTATCAAATTTAAATAGAAGCAGTAGAAATGAATCAGCTTAGGAGTTAATCCAAGAGAGAACTTGCACTCAACATACCTTCAATGGATTCTTTAAGTTTCCCAAGTTCTTTTCTAACTGTTGCTCGATGGGAGTATGCTTTTATGTAGCGATCATCAAGATTTAAGGCCTCTGTACAATCATCCTCAGCCTCTTGAAATCTAAAGAGAGAATAAAAATAACATTCATGTTATTTCCTCATCAAATATATTACTCATGCAGCAAGCCAATCACAAACATTTCGCCATTAAAAGAAAACAATAGAACTACAGGAGGCTACCAATATAAGTGAACATCATGTAAAGAGTGTCAGGCATACTTTCTGATCTTAAGATAGGCCATAGCCCTATTGTGTTGCTAGCTTCTCAGATGGCCTATCGTGTTGCTACGTGTCTCAAGTTGGTAGAGGGATTCCAAAAATCACAGAAGCAAAATAATCTCAAAAGAAAAATAATTAAAGAATATATATGGGCTTTCTCAAAATGCACTATTCCACTACCAATTAATAAAACCACATTAAGGATTAGAAGGGTTGCATTAAGATAGCCTGCCACAGCAACTGCATTGCAGATCTACAAAATTTCCAAAACCACATACATAAAAATTAAATTAATAAAACCATAAAATGCAGACAAGCTTTATAAAGAGAGGTAAAGCACAAATATTTAATACAGAGACTAAAGAGGAATTGAACCAACCGACGTCCTCTGTTGATTTAAGCCTCCATTTGCCTCAACATATATGTAACCATTTGATTCAGGTAAACCTATAGTAGTTAAAAGAAACACCCAAATTTTAAATTAATGAAGATAGTCAACAACCATAACCATACTCGTGAATATAAACATGAAGCATTCATGAGTGCATGTGCATTAAGAACACAAGCACTTCAAATGTGCAAAGCACCGAAAATGGAATATAAAACTCTTAAATGTAAGACATTTACACTAGCAGTTAATGAAGCTCCCGAGGTCCTCATACATACTAGGATTCTTGAAAAATTTTAAGGAGTTACTCTTCACATAACCGACTTCCATATTTCCTCTCCCTTGTCTCTTTCTTTTCCTTGAAATAGCAATCTCACACTCCATTACTCGGACTGACAGCTTTTAGGCAAAAGAAATCACATCAACCAAACATGATATAAGTTTTTGGTATGAAACATAGCATTCACACACCTTTAACAGAACGAAAGTCATCTTCTAATGCTATAATTTTCTCCTTAGCGTAATCAAAATATTATCACAAAACTTTGTCAAATCACAGATGCAACAATAAAAGACAATACTATTTAGATAGTTATTAACAAAGGAACTTAACTGGCAACACTGAGCACTACAAGACCATTGAATTACCAGCCTTAAAACCTAGCCAATAAATATGCATAGTGGTCTGACCTTTTCAAGCGAATGATGTCTACATCTAATATAGAATCATGGATAGCTTGGAATATTATAATCTGTAATTGGGACAGGGCAGGAAGCTGGACGAAGTATTTTAGCTTCCATCAGATATAACTCTAAATGAATCAAGTCTCAGATTCTGATACCTTTGTGGCATGTAACAATATTGTCTTATGTGCAAAAACCATTTTCTTAGGAATGATTACTCCTCCCATTTTTGTTAGTCAAATATTGATGCTTGCGAAAGTTACTATCAACAAGAAATATACAAGAGAAAAAAAGAAGAGAGAATTACCTTCACCAAAATAATAGAAACAATGAGATTCAGAAATAGAGGCATTATTTATATTACTTGTCAGAAAACTAAAAGAACCTAATTGATGTGAACAAAGCAACAGAAAACTTTCATGAACTACTTACAATAGAATAAAGGGAATATGAATTCATACCTTCATAAGACTTGTTTACACAAGGTCTCCACTGCCCCCTTTATAGGAATTTTTCCATACAGATTGAAATCTACAACAAATTCAATAAATAGGCGAGATATAATCACAAATCGAAGATCTCGATGTAAATCTCCAAAATCAATTTAAAATGCAAGCAAGTCTAAACATGCAGATATTTCAGAAAATAATAACAATACACGTTGAATGGATAAAAACTTTCACATGATATAATTAGAGAGTATCATTGTATTACAATTCATATTGCTCTTAAGAACACCAATGAGAGAAGCTGGAAAACAAAAAGTGAAATTTCGGATACAATACAAGGCATCCGATCATCTAATCGAATTATAAGATGATATCATGGCAATCTGTTTTAATGTTTTTCGGACCCATATTAGATCCAAAAGATTGTTATCTTTGAAATGAGCATGCACAACAAGACACAAGGGTCTCTCACCTGAGAAAACAATGGTGAAAAATAAAAAGAGAAAGAACAATGACAAAAATTGTTTCTTTGATTAAAGCATTCTGCTTTGTTGAATTTGGCATTAAAAATATATATCCAACCTCCTAAACTTTTAATAATTTTTAGAATGATAGAAAATAACACAACAAAAACCAACGAAAAAAATAAAAACTAACTACATTGTCCTAGTTCCCAAAATTCAATCAAAATCAAACCCGGAAGGAAAAATAGATCGATAACAAAAAAACGCAAATTTTGAAACGAGCAACAAACAAAACCAACCTGAATGAAAAACCATATAAAAAGCCGAACCATAGCGCAAAATCCAAAAATTCACCAAATAGATGAAATTTATGGCATTGAAATGGCTAAATTGCTAAGGCACTATAAAAAAATATTAAACAAATGAACTAGTAACAAATAAACCGAGAAACTTGCCAAGTAGGAGGAAGCGCTATTTTCCTTGCTTTGAAACAAGGCCAGTAACACAGGAAAAATTTTAGAGAGTGTCTGTTTAGTGGTTTTGGGTAGAGAGGGAAGCACCAAAGAGAAAATGAAAATCGAATGAAAGAGGGGTAAGAGACTACGGGGTTATAGAAATTACCGGTGACTAGATGATGGAGTGAAACTGGAATCTCCACTCAAGCATCGCCCCCGAGTTTTCTTGCAGCGCTCTTCGCCTGCGACAAGAGAGGCAGCTGAACAAAAAGGAACGTCGGGATGACTGCGTTTTAGGAGATGTTTGAAAATGGGTATTTTTGTCTGATAAAAATACCCACTTCCCCAATTGCCTCTAATCGCTGCTCTCATCTCCAAATCCGCGTTTAAGCCAAAGAAGATGAGATTGAAACCAATTTTCACTGCACTGAAATGCTGAACCAAACAGCAGTACGGTGAGATTGATAACCCAATTGCATCTCACTGATGCTAAACGGTGAACCAAAGGAAGCCTTAAATCAATTATTTTTGAATATTTTTTGTTACCACTATTTTTATATGTATATTATTATTATAACTATATTCTTTCTAGTATCTTTACTATTATTATTTATATTATTTTGTTTACTTTTTTATTTATATATTATTATTATATCTATTATTTTTTATTATCAATATACTTTTTTTTACTATTGTATTATTATTCATATTATTATCACTAATTTAGAATTGTTGTTATTTTACTAGCATAATTATTATTTTACTATCACTGCTGCCATTAGGGGTGAGTATTCGATCGAGTCGAGTCGAATCGAGTCAAAAAATTTCGAGTTAGTCGAGTTGACGAATCCTATTTTAGCAACCGAACTCAATTTGAATTTTTTTCGAATCGGATCGAATCGAGTCAAAAAATTTCGAGTCAAGTCGAGTCGAGTTAACGAATCCTATTATTTATACTTAATGTTGCATTTACATGAACCAATTATTTAACTAGTAAACAAAGTATAAAATTATTTAACTACATAAACAATATAATGGTTTTGCCTTTTAACTTAATGAATAAACATTTATCAAAACAACGTAGTTTTGACTTTTAACTTTAGAAAAGGTAAACCTTTATCAAAATGGCGTAGTTTTGCCTTTTCTTATTCGGATTTTCGGATAACTCGAATTGTGTAATTCACATTCGAGTTAAACCGAAAAACTTAATTTTTTATTCGAGTTGATCCAAAAAACTTGATTAACTCAAATAACTCGAACTCTTTAATTCAAATTTGAAAATTTTATCGAGTTTTTCGAATCAAATCGGATTTTGCTCACCCCTAGCTGCCATTGTCTTTTTATATTTTATTCATAACTAACCTTATCATTTTTATTGTACTTATTCGTTGTTGGTATTATTTTATTATCATCATCTTCTTTTATATATATTATGCATATTAAATGGTTTTTATTCCATATATATTATTAATTTCATGTTATTTTGTGTATTTTTTTTGTGCAGCATTAATATCATGTATGTTCATTTTATGCTCAATATTATACTTGTGCGGTTCTTATTTATACACTACGGTTTAAACTTTAACGTTTTTGGCCGAAATTGGTTCTGTCACTTTTATCTTCAATAAGTCAAATAAATGCATTCCCGGTCAATTTCATAATTACTTATTTAATAGTTTTTGAAAACAAGGCAATGTTTGGTATTTGGAAGTTCAGAAATCGTGCCCTAACGTCTTTGGTTTCGATATTCTATTAAATCCAAAAACTAAATATCCTTTAAGATTTTGACCGTGTTTTCTTAATTTCAAAATAAGGCAATATTTCATGTTTGGAAATTCGCGGAATCGTGCCCTAACGTGCTGGGTTTTAGTGTTTTTTGTTTGGCCAAATAATGGAATACCCTTTTTTAAAACGACAATGCATGAATTTTGGAAATCATGAAATGATCTTGGTGTCAAAGGTTTGAAACATCGTATCCTAACGTGCTAGATGTGATATTTCCCCCTTTCAGAACAAGAGAATTTCGATATCCAATTCAAATTACCTGAACATTTCTAAAGGATTCGTATTTTAAAATCTATTCCAATTTTCGATATTAGGACATTAATCAATCAATAAGGTGCCAATTTTGGGCGTTGCGAGGGTGTTAATCCTTCCTCGTGCGTAACCGACTCCCGAACCCGTTTTCTTAAAATTCGTAGACCAAAACATTTTCAAAAGTGGCCCAATCGCACTTCAAAAAAAGATTGGTAGCGACTCCGTTTTTCTTTTTAAAGTCAGCCCATTTTTCTAAACAAAAAAATAGTTTCGACATAATATATTGTCCGCAAAGTTTTTTTCTTTATGAATTGATTAGTTTCTTATATTCCTTTGGTCCCCCAACTCATTTCTTCCGGCTTATGGTATCTTAGTTTCTTCCACCAAACTGAGATTCTGGCCCTTCTCTGGTATAGTTGTACCTGCTTTGACTGTGTGACTCAGGTTTTATTGCAACCTCCCTTTAGATGACGATAATTATTTTCGTTTGTCGTTTGTCGTGGCAATGACTTGGTTTTTTCTTACTTTAATTCATTGATGGTTTAGTTCTAATCATATGTCAGAAAGCTATCTGTAAGTTTAGATTTGACACTGGTTTCTTTTTTGACTAATTAAGGTGGATAACCTAGTTTTGGGATTTCTTAATGTCCTTTTCTTGTCTGCCCTATGTGCTTTTTGTTTGGATGTGTATGTTTGTTATGCTCTAGGGTTGAAGCTTAATGACTGCAACCTGGCTGCCATTGTCAAGCATTACACACGAATGCGCCACATTTAATTTCTGAAATTGATAATTTTTTTTTGAATTTGAATTTTTTTTTATCTTGTGATGTGTGTCACGTTATTGCTTAAATTTTTTTATTAAAAATTATAATGTTTTGAGTGTTCCAGGATCAAAATTGAGAAAATTAGTCAAGTTTCAAGATTGATGTGGACAAAAAAAAATTTGAATGATTAAGTTGGAAAATTTTGCCAAATTCAGGGATAAAATAGTAGTTTATCCCTTTGAATTACCCTCTCCCAATCCCCATTGTGTTCAGATCTGGGTCTTTTTTGGCCCCTGCCACAGAGAAGCATGTTTTATTTTCGGGACAACGTGAAGAAGATTTATATGAATATTCAGGTAGTCCAAAAACCTCACAGGAAATGAAATGGTCATTTTAGCTAACTAAACAGTAGCCCAAGGTAACTCTTTTTTCACCAATAGTAAAACTCTAAGGGGTTAACTTTGCCCATCATTTAGATTTTCTTTCATTTGCAAAACCTATCATTTAGATTAATCTGATAAATTTATCACATCTTAGGGGTTAGTATATAATTTGTCTTTAAACTTAAACACTTATATTTAGTATTTAATTTTTTTTAGACCTAGCTTAGAATTCGTCACACTTTGGTACCTGTGACCTATGCTATAACGTTATTAGAATGTGATAGTGTGACACTAGCAACCAATAATACGACAACATGTGATGATCTTATATTATAACATGTGGCTAATAGCAAGCATTAATAAAAATTTTTAAAATATATAAACTTGTAAAAAAATATTTCACGTCTAGAATGAATCTAAATAAATAGATTTTCGGATTCAAATAAACCTAGATGTTATGCTTTTTTTTAGTAATTATATATTTTTAATTTTAAAATAATAATATAAAAAAGATAATTTTAGAAACAAATTAAGGTATTTTTAGAAATTTTTTTTATATTGTTAGAAATTTAATAAAAACTCTCAGGTGTTTATAGGGTTTTTTAAAATAGAATTTTTGTATTTTTTAAATATTTTTATCATATTCAAAAAAAAAATACGTTATTTATATGTTTTCTTCTTCGTAAGCATATAAAATCTTCCTTTACCTTTTGTAGAAGAAACGATTCTGAGATGAGCACAAATGAAGAAAAGCCAAAAGCTTTGAAACCAACCATGGAGATTCGAAGAACCTTTTCCATCTTTGAAGCAAATCTAGAAAGAAACTTGGTGACTCTGGGTCCAATCCATCCGATCCCTTTCCACCATTATCTTGACTGATTCTGGAACCCCATCAACCCAGATGCCAGAGATTTGTCTTCTTCTTCCTTCCAAAGCCAAAGTATGAGCCGCTCCATTAACCAGTCAGGGAACAAATAGGTAAGATACATTTTCAAAAGAATTTTCCAATATACAAGTATGTTGTATGATTGGTCTAAGAATCGATCTGTCTTCCCCCTTTGTCTTGAACTTTTTGATGACCGACAGTGAATCCCCTTCCACGAGCAGACGCCGAAGCCCATTTCAACCGCAAAGAGAATAGCCCTTTCACACGCCCTCGCTTCAGCCACAAAAGCGTCGACAACATCCTCAAAAAGATAAGTTTTTGCCCCTACAACTTCTCCTTCAGGATTCCTAGCTAGTACTACTGTTGTAGAAATTCTAGAGTTGTTTTGAAAAGTTGTGTCAAAGTTGAGTTTAATAAAACCAAAGTCTGGGGGGTTCCATAGTTCTTTCGACAGATATCTATAAAAAACTCCCAGATTCTCTTGGCTTAAGCGCATTTCTTGACCATAACCTCGAATAAATCCAAGCAGATCCTGCAAAGAAAATTTAACTCCTTCACGAATCAACTTATTTCTTCTATACCATAGGGCTCATAGAGAAATTGCAATAAGTTGTCTATTTTGATCATCTGCTGTAGAGAAAGTATTAACAAAACGAGTTAATCATAGTGATCCCGAGACCACTGTTCCGACTAGCCCCTAAATCAGGCTGTTACAACGAAGCTGGCGTTGAACAGCTACTTTATGAAAATAATTGGTATTTCTGTCTCCATTTTTCAGCCAATTGACGAGGGCTCGTTGCTCCCAAAAAATTTCTTCTTGATCAGCCTCCAAGTTAAGGCCTAATTGAACATCAACAATTTCGGCTAGGATTTCATCAGTTAGTTCCCGATTATAAAGACAGTTTAGCCGTTCTTTTAAATCCACACGATTCTATTTTTGCTCTCTACTTCTGATTCTACTCCACTTCTGGATCTGCTGGCCCATTCTCTCAAGCCTATCCGGAACATTTCCTGAAAAATCAGCCCAAATTCTCTTTATCTCCTTTTCAAAAGAATTCTCTAAGCACCATTTGGCCTCAAAACGAAAAATTTTGTCTTTATTACACAAATCACTCATCCGCCTTCCCATGGTATCCAATAGAATAAGACAATGATCTGAGAGAGAGTGACTCAAATGTTCTAATTGGTAGCTTGGACAAAGATTCACCCAATTCAAATATGCAACTCCCCGATCCAATCTCTCCCTTATGTTTATTGACAAAAACCTTCCTCGCTCCCACGTAAACCACCTTCCAATATAACCTAAATCATTGAGCCCACAATCTTCCAGCGTCGTTCGAAAATCATTCATTTGACGTTCAGCTCTTAGACGACCACCTTTTTTTTAAAATAGTTTGTGATTTCATTAAAATCCCCCAACACAACCCAATGTGTCGTTTGGTCATGCCCCCAACGTCTAAGTAATTCCTAAGATTCGCTTCTACTTCTTTCATCTGGATTCCCATAGAATCCCATTAGTCTCCAAATTGCATCACATTCATTGTCGTGAACCTCAACATCAATATGAAAAGAAGAGAAACTCTTAAGTCGAATCAAAGAATTTCCTTTCCAACCCAAAGATAAACCTCCCTTTGAACCCAACGCCCCAATATCAATCCCATTTTCAAACCCGCATTTCATTCTAACCGTTTCCATCCTTTTAGGACTTAATTTTGTTTCCATAAAAAATAAAATCCGGGGATTAATAGCTCTCAATTTATTCTTGAGCCTCTTAACAGTTCGTGATCTCCCCAAACCACGAACGTTCCAGCTTAGGATTTTCATTGCATTCGGCTGCTCTGTTCACCAGAGCTAGCCGTTAAATCAAACGAACCTACTTCCGCATTATTTCCCATGAGAGTTAATGAACCATCCATTAACCTTTGTCGTTTTTACCTTCCAAGGTAATTAATGGACCATTCTCCTCCTCCAACATCAGATCCGTGGGCCCATTTGTAAAGCCACTATCTTTCAAAACCCCACTGCCCAGATTACGCCAACTGTCAGGCCCTTTAGATAAGTTCTGTTGACTGGAATTCAAAGGAATTAAATTGGATTTGAAAAATGTTTCCACGAATCCCTCCTTAAATTACACCCAATATTATTCTCTCAATTATTGCCCTGATTAATGCTTTCCATATCATTATTCCATTGTGATCCATCGGCGTCACAGAGCCACCTACTCACCACCGTGTTACGTCGCCGCGCCACTGCCCGCAATGAAATATCCTAGCCAAAAACAAATTTGGATGGCTCAATTCGGAGGCGAAAAGGGCAATAACTTTCACCATGCCCTAACTTGCCACAAATGAAACAAAATAAACTCAATTTTTCATATTGAAAATGAGCATAAACAGTCATAGTTTTTCCAATCTGGATCTTTTTCTTTCGTTTCAACGGATTAGTTACGTCCAATCGAACACGAATGCGCATGAATTTTTTAAGGCCCAGAGTCGGAATAGAAGTATCATATTCTAAAAATTTTCCAAAAAATTCACCAAATTGCATAGCCATTGCTTCAGTCATCAACCCTGGAGGCAAGTCGTGTATTTGGACCCAAAATTCAGTAAAATTTAATAATAAGGCTGACGGATCTTCTCCTCTTTAGACTTTTTGCAGAATAAGCAAATGGTTATTGAAAAACCAAGTGGTACCGGAAAGCACCCTTTACATATCAATATCATGGAAAAATTGAAAAAAGATACCGTTTTTCTCTTAGGTCTGAGATACATATCCCTCCTATGGGATGCCACAGATCAGCCATAATTCTTTAAAAAATTATAAAGATATAGATTATTAAAATGACGAAATTGTACTTTTACTATCATAAAAAAATATAATTTAAGTTTGCTCCAAAAAAATTCTGACTTTGCCCCTATACACTAGAGGTGCTCATGAATCGGGCCGGGTTCAGGCCGGGCCCAACTAAAAATATAGGCACGTTTGCTAGGCTTAGGCCCAGCCTGAAAAATGGGCCTAAAATTTTGTCCAAGCCCGACTCAGATAAAAATGCTAAAACCTGGGCCTGGCCAACCCATATTAATTTTTTATATATTTTTAAAATATATATAATACATCAAAAATACTAAAAATATCAAAATAAATATTTCCTAACAAATTGAAAATAAATTTAAAAAAATATGTATACTTAAATAACACTAAGAAAGATACAACTTAACAAGCGAATGCCTCTAAAATAATAGCAAAATTAACGAATGCCTCTAAAATAATAACAAAATTAACAAAAAAACAAGTTTTATAAACCTAATAGTAAAATGGTAGCAAAATAGAGAGAAAATAACATTAAAAAAACAAAAAACAAAAAGTAAAATTTTTTGTCCTTTAGTGATTTCGGGCCAAGCCAAGCCAAGCCAAACAAAACAAAAATGCCTTACTCAAAACCTGGCCTATTTTTTAAACGAGTCTTATTTTTTGTCCAAGTCCAATTTTCGGGCCTATATTTTTGTTTAAACCCTCTCATATTTCGGACGGACTTTTGATCGGGATCGAGTGACTCATCCCATGAACAAATCTTCTATATACATGATAAAATTTAAATTTAAAAAAACTTAAAACTTAAAATCTTAAAACTATTAGGGAGACGTGATCAACAACCCAACAAATCTTCTTTATACAAACGCTTAAAATCTTAAAACTATTAGGTGGACGTGATCAACAACCCAACAAATAAAAAGGTTGATATATGAAAGCAGCGAAGAGTTTGACGTAATCAAAGTTTGTGTATATCGTACAATACGTATAATGTCCCTCGGAAGCAGCCAAGAGGTAGATGCAGAAGGTGCAGGTACAGGCCTCCGTACGTAAAAGGAAATATAAGAAAATCTTTTCTGTTTTTCAGACAAGACGAGAGCAAACATCCCCCACTTCATGCATTAAAAAACTCCCGGCAGTAACTGGTGAATGAGAGGTTTGGGTTGGGTTTTATGTGGAAGTTGCAATTTAGTTTAAAATTCAAATGGCGACACTCACAATTATAGTATTAAACAAATGTGTTGTGTGAAATGGGTTAGGACGAAAAGTAAACATCACTTCATTTCAAAGCATTCCCACGGCTTATCCTCTTCATTGTTTTAAAACTAATATTTTATTCTAATTTTAAAAAGAATAATTGTTGTTTTCAAGGTCGGTAAGTATTTTCAAAAGAATAATTTTATATAACCAACTATATGAATAAATATATAAATTAAAAACATAGAAATTCATTTTAAAAGATAAAAGATTTTTCATGGATTATTATTTTATGATTAAACCTCTCTTTCTTACTCTTGTTCATCCTTTCAATTTCTCCCACTTTCATTTTTTTCAACCTCTTTGAGCTTTCTTTGCTTTGTGTATTTATTTATAGTCGGGTCTTTCATTATCTCCCCTTACTCTATCCCTATTATCTCTGGTCTTGACTTTAGTTCTACAGAGAAATAAAAGATAAAACAATACAAGGCTAGGAATTTTGTGTCAGGTTCCGAATGAAATACTCGGTTGGTGAGAGGCGTAACGATGTCAAATATACCTACTTCTCTCTCTGAAGTCTGCCTTACACTCTTTCGCCTTGCTATGTCCATAGCTAATCCTTGGCCCTTTTCCTAATACAACAAAACCCCTTTTCCGTCCTTTTTCTTCTACGCTCCAAAAAAAAAAAAACAAAGCCAAAAGCCTCTTTATTGACGTTGTCCCGATTACTACCTGATACAACTGATGAGAAAGATAAGAGGTTTTAAGATCGGAAAACGGTTGGTCCGGATCTCGAGGTGGTTCATTCGCAAAGCTCGGAACCCACGTGGGTACTGTCGCCTGACACAATCAGAATCAGAATCGTTTTGTAAGTCCAAGTCTTTCTCGAAGCTCATTAGTTGGGGTCAACGCTTGACAAAAGGGGCTAAATCTATATGCTCCTCAAAGCCCGGGTCGGGTTACGTTCCTATTGGTCAAGACCCAATCAACGAGAAGCTTACGGAAGTTCCGAAAGGACACTTGGCCGTCTACATCGGCCAAAAAGACGGCGATTACCATAGAGTTTTGGTGCCGGTTATTTATTTTAACCACCCTTTGTTCGGCGAGCTATTAAGGGAAGCCGAAGAGGAGTATGGGTTTAGCCACCAAGGAGGTATCACCATTCCCTGTCGGTTCTCGGAGTTCGAGAGGGTCCAGACTCGTATCGCAGCTGGAACCGGTGGAAGGAAAATGGTATGGAAGCGCCACCACTATTGAAAAAGGCTGAGCCTTGGCTGGTGCTGGTGGTTAAAAAAAGAAATAGAAGTTGATGACGACGATAATTTATTATTTTTAGTGATTGTGGTAATGATGTTTTGCAGGGATTTTTGGTTTAAGTAGAATTTTGGTAAATTATATAAAATTACCAAATCATTCGTGACGTGAAATAATTTTTTATAAATTTATATATTTTAATTTTTTTTTAACTTTTTATTAATGCTTATTACGTGTCATTGAATAATTTGTTATTAGTATCACGTCACAATCTAACGATATTATAACACATGTATCAGAATATGTGATAGATTTCAAATTTAAGTATCAGTTAAGTCCAGAAAAAAAGGTCAGTAGCAACTAAGTACAAATGATCAAACTCAAAGGGCAAAGTATATATTAACAATATGAATTATTGTGTTTAATATATATTAACACTTGAAAGTTTTTTTAGATCTATCAAATAGTTAGATTTTTTTTTATTTACTGTTATGTTAATAAAATGAGAAAATCGACAATGAAATTATTAAATTGTACATAAAGTTAATTTGAAATATATTTTAGATTTTTTAAATATATTTCAAGGGGCACAATATCATACTTGTTTAATTTTTACTTTTCAATACTTCTTTGCTAGATCATGCAGTTTAATATAATAATGAAAATTTTGAAGGAGTTTACAAATATTATTGCAATTACAAGTACAATACAAACCATATATAATACATGATTGATCTATACAATAACGAATTTGAATAGAGTCTACACATATGGGGTGGATCTAGGAGCTGGACCTTCTTAATATGAATATTTTTTTATTTAGACTCTTTATAATTTATAAAATTTTAAATTAATAATAATAAAATTGTATTTTAGCCCTCTCAAAAATGATAAAATTTTAATTTAATCTTTTAAAAATTATAAAGATATAGACTATTAAAATGATGAGATTATATTTTTACTGTTATAAAAACATATAATTTAATTTGAATAGGGTCTGCACATGCGAGGTGGTGAATCTAGACCCCTCTTAATATGAGTTTACTCCTATACATATGATAAAATTACAATCAAAAGTAATAGGGAGACATGATCAAACAACCCAACAAACAGAAAGGTTGATATATGAAAGTCAAGGCTTTTGACGTAATCAAAGTTTTTGTATATCGTACAATACGTATATAGGTATATAATGTCCAATGGAAGCAGCCAAAAGGTACAGGCCTCCGTACGTAAAAGGAAATATATGAATATCTTTTACACTTTATTGAGACAAGAGAAGAGCAAACAACCCCCACTTGATGCATGGTTTAGAATAGAGTAATAAAGAAATGTGTTGTGTGAAATGGGTTAGGACGAAAAGTAAACATTAATTTTCATTTCTTGGTTTATTTTAATATTTTATTCTGTGGTTTTAAAATTATCACACGCAACTTGCTATTTTCATATCATTTTAAAAAGACTAATTGTTGTTTTCAAGGTGGGTATGTCTTTTTCAACCATTCCTTTATTTTCTCATCCAACAATGTCTTTAACTTATGGATTCAAGACAGCGTTTTAGATGACTGAAACCGGTTCTAAAATTATTATTGTTTTTTTTTTAATTCATTAAATTGAAAATAGTATATTTATTTGATTTTTATGAAATTTATTAAAAGTATGTCATTATGATTTTATTAATTAAATAATATTATTATTTATTTTAATAATTATTTACATATATTGATAGTTAACATATAAAATAAAATTTCCATTCTCGCCATTTTCTTTTCTTTTAATCAACGTGTTTTACCTACTTACTGATTAAAATAAATTTATAATAATTTCATTTACTTTATTATAACTACCTCTCTCTTTCTGTATTTGCAAAATGAACCTAAAGGAGATATTATTGACATTCTAGGGAAAAAGTATCAATACCCTAGATAAAGGTATCGGTACTTATCAACTTTTCTGAATTTTGTTGAAAACGGCATTGATACTAAAATTAGATATTGATCATTGTAAAAGAAGTATCGGCACCAAGTTTTCATACTAGTGATTTTTTATAAGTTTTGCAAAATAATAGAATGCCAAACCAATATCGATATTTCCTAACAGGGGTATCGGTACCTTATTCAAAATATCGATACTTGTGTATTTTATCTAAATTCATGAAACTTCGAAACTGAAAATGGTATCAGTACCTGTGGTGAGTATTGATACCGGTTCTCAAACTTTGAAAACTTTTTGAATTGGTCATTCTTCATGCTCATGTCAACTTAAGAACTTGTGTAAGCTCGATTGAGACTTGGTTTTGATTATATATTATTTTATGCATTAAATTATTACATGAATCGTGATGGAATGAAATAATTGTTAATGTTTGTATGTGGTTTGCTTTGTAAATTGTGGTAGCATCCTGTAGTTCAGGTCTGACGATCGGGCCGGGCTCAGTTCATATATATAACATATTTCATTTTAATCGATATTTCTTACGCTCCATTCCCAATTTCCTATTTCGTATATATATTTAATAATTTAATATATATTAGATAATTCCAAAATTTTCTTATATATCATTTTTAGTTTCATGTCTTTAATGGTTGTTTTCAATTCTCATCTCATTGCTACCGTCTAAACATGCATTCTGCCATTGATTTTAATTTTAATCTCACCGCCCATCCAAAGAGATGGGATATATCAATTCTAATCCTTTCCATTTGTTAAGCATTAAATTTTGTAACATAAATTTTATTATCGGTGCTTTCAAAATTTTATAATGTTATTTTGTGCAGAATTAAATGTTAAAATTTAAATTTAAGAAACTATATGATATTTATGTCAGATTGTGATTTTGAAATACTAATATTGTGTCATCTCATAGATATTATAAATTCACATCAAACTTTGTAAAAAGAAACTATCCCAAAGTTTGGATATCACATAATTAGTAGCATTGGTAAATTAATGGAAAATATTTTTTTAAAAAAAAGAAGAGGCTATCTAATCATGACACAGATGTTTTCCTAACCCTAATCATTTTTGACATTTCAATTTCAATCCGCCCAATAAAAGAGAGTGGGAGAAGAAGAATAAAGAAATGTCTAGATGGATGATTTTTAAAAACAGTGCCAACTTGTTTGAATCGTGTGGGACGTAATTCAATTTTGTTAATCAATGAAATAAATGTATTTATTGCTTTCCCTTAATTATTGCCAACCATCTCCCTAAAATAACCTTATTTATTGTTTTTAATATGGATGAATTTGGATTTAGGTCCGCATTTGACCGCGCGGCAGGATATTAAACCAGCGGGACCCTTTTTTTTCATCACCAGTAGTTGATAAGTACTACTTTCTGTACGGCATCTTCAACCTGCCGCCCTCTTTTTTTAGGTGGCCTTCTTAGGCTATTTTACCAAAATAATCTAAGAAAAATTAATATTTACAAAAATAACTTAAATTTAAAAATAATCACCAAAATAACCTGAAATAAACAGTAGATAGGGGTTTTGGCCTGTCAATGATCGGCACCACCTGGTATTTTGCACCCATAATTGTCTGATTATTGTGTCAGACTTTAAAAAATTAATTTTTTTGGTTATGGCCTGTCAATGACCGGCACCAGGGTATTTTTTTTAAAATCGTATCATACTAGTATACAAAAATTTTTAAAAATAAAAAAATTTTGGGTCTTGGCTCACAATGGCCGCACCACTGTATAAAAAGAAAAAATGGGTCTTTGTTCACAATGGCCGCACCATCGCATCGTAAAAAAAAAATTTTTTGGGTCTTTGGCTCACAATGGTCGCACCAGTGTACTAGAAAAAAAAATTTGGGTGCAGGCCTGTTAATGGCCGGCACCACTGTACCAGAAAAAAAAAATTTTTGGGTGCTGGCCTGTCAATGGTCGGCACCATTGTACCAGAAAAAAAAATATTTTTTTTGAGTGTTGGCCTGTTAATGGCCGGCACCACTGTACCAGAAAAAAAATTTTGGTACTGGCCTGTCAATGGCCGGTAGCAATGTACCAAAAAAAAAATTTGGTGCTGGCCTGTCAATGGGACAGGGCGGCACCAGTGTACCAGAAAAAAAAAATTTTGGGTGCTGGCCTGACAATGGCCGGCACCAGTGTACCCGAATTTTTTTTTTTTGGGTGCTGGCCTGTCAATGGCCGGCACCACCAGTACCAGAAAAAAAAAAATTTTTGAGTGCTGGCATGCACCGGTATACGAAAAAAAATTTTGGGTTCTGGCCTGTCAATAGCTGGCACCACCAATACCCAAAAAAAAATTTTTTTTGGGTGCTAGCCTTCTAATGGTCGGCATCAAACCTTATATATAGTGGGTGATTTGGGTGCTGATAGTGTAAATGGAATGAAAAAAAAAATTTTAGAGAGCCATCAAAATGAGAGTGTTTTGTAGTATTTAATCAAATGAGTTTTTTTGGAGTGGATTGTATATGGAGTTTTTTGTAGTGTACAACCGAATTTCGGGGTTGAATTATATACTGTCATATTTTAACCGAGTTGAATTATATACTGTCATGTCCACCCTAAAGGTTATGCCATTAAGAGTTGGATGATTATTTGCGCCATAGATGGCTAATCGAGATGTCCAACGCAGATGGACATTATCTATGGTGCAATAGTGTTTATTCCCGCAACTAGGTTGTGGTTGGAACCGGTTGGTAGAGTCTCCATGCAAAGATATCTAATGGGACAATATAAGAAGAAAAGGTTTGTAGCAGAAGACGATTAATTGTGAAGAAATTAGTACCGATGCAACGTAGACCTGATTCAAGCAGAAGACGATTAATTGTGAATAAAGTAGTATTGAAAATAATTGTATTATTTCTTAAGAATGTTTGTATTTTTTTATATCTGTAAATTAAATATAGTTGTTTAGGATTTAAGGTTTCATTTTTATATTTTCGTGTAATAATTTCTTAGAATGTTTGTATTTTTTATACGTAAATTTAATTTAATCTGTAATATATAAAGTTTGAAAATTAAATTCGCGTGTATTAATTTTACCCATCTGTTTGTAGTTCATTGTGTGTTTAAATTTAATATAGTGCATATTTTTTTTGTTTGAAATTTATATTTTTTGTATTAATATTGTAGTGTAGTATTACTTATTTGAATTATTATTTTTTAAATATTACGAAGTCATTTATTCAAACAAATAATTATTTTAGAACAATAAATTGATATTAAAAAACAGAAAAATTTAAAAATAAGAGAAATATTTACAGAATAAATTTAAAATAAAGTAAAAAGTAACAGAAAAAAATTAAAATTGTCGCGATCCCGGGGACGTTCCTGGCGCTGGCGTGTAACGATCCGGATGCCTCCGTCGGCGATGCCGTGCACCTTGCTCAAGCGTTTGATAATTACTCGGTCCGGCGTCCGGTGTCTCGTCCGGTGTACTTAGAAAGGTAGAATAATCATATACATTATAATCGGGAGTTAAATGGTATTGCGTGACCGGAGGTGCCGAAGGGAAAATATCCTCAGTGGTGGGTGTACGTGCTTCGGGATAAAACTTCGGGTGGTATGAGGATGATCCGGATCGTGTCGTGTGTTGAGGCTCGAGGTTGTCACCAAAAATATCTTCGAAGGATGGAGGAAATTCATGCAGCGGAGTTGGATCCATGTTCTGTGCTGACGAGCCGGATTCTTCATATTGGGCCTCGAGATCGGGGTTCGAGACAGAATCGGACCTGATGTTCCCGAATGGAAGAACTCGGTTGATGCGTGGTTGTGCGTTCCTTGGTTGCCATCGAGAAGATTCAGGTTGCGCGTCTCTTTGGATCAGCATGTACTGACCTTGGATTATAAAGGGTTTCCCGTGTGCCATATACCATGCTGCATACTCGGGCGTAGGAGAGAACCCTCCCTCTAAGACATACAAGGGAGGACGCCTCGAATGTCGCTGATTCCACAGAAAGATATACGGTTCATGTTTTTGCGCCCAATTTAAAGCGTCCCGACCCGAACCCTTTTTGTCCATTACGTGGACTTCTTTGATGTTGACGGGAGGGTTCGGGATAGGTTGTGCGCAATCGAACTGCCTCAAAACCCGACCTCCATCGTGCCACTGAACCATATAGAAGTGAATTAACGGCACATTTGACACGAATAGCTGTTGCTGCTCGATAACCCACGATGGTATGAGCGTCGCGATATTTTCCTCATTATTTGGCATCCATATAAACTGCAAAATAAAGACAACACGTTTTTTTTTTCTTTTGCAATTATTGTATTTAAAAAAGAAATATTCGGAATCATATTTTACGCCATCCCCAGAATGAGTCTCTATCATCACACGGTACATCGGTACGGTGAACGATCGCCCGATTCTCGGTACAGTTGCCCATCTAAAAAAAGAAAAATTATCAAATTATTTTTCCCATGCAAAAAATAAGTATATTATAGTATACAATAAAAAAAAGATGGAAAAATTGAACTATATATTTACCTATTAACGAGTGGCCAGACATACGGTTGGTGGCTCACTGATGCAAGAAACGACATTCGGTATAATGCCCAAGATTGCAGTAGAAGGCAGCAATCGCCCATTGTTTTCGTAGACGGCTTTGTCACTCGACAAAGCTCGCGGTATAAGCATGCCAACACTGCAGAGCCCCAACTAAATCTTCCGGCAAGTTCGAGATCCTCTAATAAGGGGAGATACATTATTGAGACTCTATTTTGATTAACGTCCGGTAAAAGTATCCCACCTATCAGTTGAAGAATGAACGCTCTTGCAGCGTAGATAATGTCCATCTGCATTGGACTGCTCGGAAGATGCTGGAAGTTTTCTTTTAACCAATTAAATTTAATATAGGTTAAGCATCCTTCCTCGTTGTTCGGGGGCACTCTTCCAAGTGACCGCTCGTAAGTGGCCCACGAATCGGACACTCTTCCAAGCTCGGTCACTGCTTCACCGTCTATAGACAGCCCGAGTTGTACTGCTACGTCTTGCAATGTAATATTTACCTCCCCACACGGGAGGTGGAACGTATGTGTCTCCGGTCGCCATCTTTCAACTAATGCCGATATTAAATCAGCCCGTAGCTCAGATATCTGAATGTACGCGACAACCCCAAAACCTGCGACATTCAAATACGGTATAACTCTTCGATTGGGAAAATAACCGGGATCATGCAACTGGGGTCGCACAATTCTGTATAAATCCTTTGTTTATAGTAAATATATAATGTTATATTTCTCGTTTTAAAAATAATTTAAAAGAATATTTAAAATTAAATAATACATTTTATTTCTCGTTTATCTTATGCACATTACTTGCAATGTGGTCGTTGTCATTTAAAAGAACATTCGGATTACGATCCATGGAGTGATCGGCAAAGACTCGGCAAAGAGTTGAGGGTGAAAAGCGCGATCGCCGACGGTGGTTGAGGTTAACAATGCCGCGGTCGTCGGAGTTGCCTATGTAAAGTGGGGGACCATTTTGCCTATTTATAGTTGGAGATGCCTATTGAAAAAAAAATTGCCCATTTTGATGGGTCATTTCAAGGTTTTTGATGGATTGTAAGGCTGGCACCCCATTTTGATAGGTCATTTCAAGTTGTTTTTTTATTATTCAAAAGTTATTTTAATGTCAGTACCTTTTATTTAAGTTTCATTTAAATTTTCTTAATATCAGAGTAATTTAATTTTTTTCATTTATTTTTTAAATGTTTTTATATTTTATTTTTTTCAATTTAAATTTAAATTTTTTGTAAAAAAAATTTAATTTTTGTGGCTTTTTTAGGCCTGAGACCCCATTTAGAGAAATTAAATTTGTTAAAATAAAGCTAATTTCAATTTTTGTATTTAATATTTTATTTAAATATTTTCATTTATTTATTATTTTGGTCAATTAAAATTTTAATTTTTTTTTAAAAAAATATCTGATTTCATTTTTTTGGGTTTTTTTTGGCCACACCAAAATTATTTGGCCTGATAACAGTTATTTCAATTTTGAATGTGAAAAAAAAAAATACCCCAAAAAAAGAGGTGTAAGGCCAGCCATTGGAAGGCCAAATTGGCCAGTGACACAGGCCTGATGCAGATGGGTCATTTCAACTCTTTTTTTTTTCATTTCATTTCATTTTATTTTTATTTAATTTTCATTTAATTTTCATTTCATTTTATTTTTATTCCATTTCAATTTCATTTCATTCTAATTTCATTTCGATTCCCATTTCCCTTTCATTTCATTTAAAATATATATTTTTTTCAATTTCAATTTATTTTTTCTCAATTCATATATATTATTTTTAACTAAAATTTAACATTTTCCGCATTTCATATAAATTTTATATTTTCAATGCAAATTTTTTTTCTCATTCATTTTATATTTAAATTTTAAATTTTCAATGCAAATATTTTTCTCCTTATTTCATTTAAATTTAATTTACTTTCAACATTTTTCTCATTACATTTAAATTATCTAATTTTTTAAATATTTACAATATTTTTACAAGAACATGCGCTGAATAATATATCACTCATCATCTTGGAGTCCAGCATTACGAGACAATTGACCGGAAACGTAGACACGATGTGGGCATGTTGATCGGTTGTGTCCGGATGTTCGACACACAGTGCACAGTTTGGGTTCACCCGTCTCCCTAACATCCATGTCATTTCGAATTCTCGTCGATTGTGGTTGACCTTTAGGATGTCTACGGAGACTACGGTCAGGCACCATCTCGATAGCAGGCGGTGGAACTTCCCAGTTTGAGACATCGGGCATTACAGGAAATTTGTTCCCCCATATACGTAATGTGCGTTGCAATGTGTAGATATCGTCTATGAATTGTTCAACATTTAAGTTTGCTCTCGCACACGCTATATGAACATGCGCACACGGATATCGAAGAGTCTGATATAACCCGCACTCGCATCGCCTGTTTCACAGATCAACTGCATATGATCTAGGAGGAAGACCCGAACGACGGCCGATGTACTCTTGAACTCGGAAAGTCTCCAAGTCGCGCGAATACAATTCTGCGTTCATTGTTTGTGCCCTTCGACTATTTACCGCCATGGCCTTTCGGACGGCCTCTACGTACACGTGCCCAGCCTCGATCTGCTTAGCTTGTCTCAACCCCATCTTAGGCATCAATGTCGCCAACCTATAGAATGTTGCCGAGAAAATAGCAGAAATCGGGAGATGGCGTGTGCGCCTCAATACAGAGTTGACCGCCTCTACGAGGTTAGTCGTCATCTGTCCATATCGAAACCCCTCATCGTAACTTTGAGTCCATTGCCAGTTCTCCATGCTGCCCAACCATGTCCGGAGATTTTTTGGTAAAGACGACATCTGAGATTCAAGCCTTACGAACCTCTGCCTGAATCTTCTCGGTTCTAACTCATGGGCTGCATATTTAATTTGAAATCACCAATTTAAAAACAACAAAAAATTTGCGAAGTAATTTTTGAAATAAATACAAACAAAATTTTTTTACCCATGTTCACGAGTTCTTTTTTCCAATCTTTATTCTTATAATCTCTATGAAAGTTTGCCGCGATGTGCCGAATACAATAAACAGACCTCCACGGAACCCCCGATCGCCTTATCGCAGCAAGTAATCCTTTCGATCTATCTGATATAAGGCAAATGTTGTCTTCTCTGACGACGTGCCTCCGGATATTTGTGAGGAAAAATTCCCAAGACTCGAAGCACTCACGCTCCACGATGGCGAAAGCGATCGAAAGTACATTTCGATTGCCGTCTTGTGCAACAGCAATCAGGAGGATTTGCATGTATTTGTCATACAACCATGTCCCGTCTACCTGCACCATTGGCTTGCACTGAGGGAAGGCCCTAACACACGGCTCGAATGTCCAAAACAATCTGTGAAAAACTTATTTCCCCGATTGTATCTCCCCGTCAGGGCCTTTATACGGCAGTGTTTGCAAATCAGTCACTTTCCGGGGCACATACTCCTGCATCCCGGCTATCCACCCTTGAAGCTCGTTGTATGACGTATCCCAGTCACCATACAACTCTCGCATCGCCATTTGCTTTGCCCACCATGCCTTCCTTAAGCATTTACACTTTGTACTTGAATCGAGCTTGCATATCCGCAATAAGGACCGACACTTGAATGGTGGGCGACTCTTTCACCAAAGGGATGATGCAGTTGCATATAGTTTTTGCATCTAACTTTCCATAGTCTTGCGACATACGAGCGGACGTGCATGTGTGTGGTTCTAGTTTCCTTATCATCCACATCTGTGTCCGCTGCATTAATGCGGCTCGGACACGCCATTTACAACCACTTGATGCTTTCCAACATTCTCCTACGTACAAAGACTGTGTCGACTTCGTTACTTTATAATCCACACCTAACTTCAAGCTAAGTTGTTTTATAACATGTAAACAGTCTTTTTTGTTATCAAATTGTTGTCCTACAATCAACTCATATTCGTCGAATTCATTGTCAACTAGGTGAGCCGGCACAATATTTGTATATTCTGGGAACTCGCGTGCAAGAGCCGCATCAGGATCCACGTCGGTCATGAAGGACCCTGGATTATTTCTTATAACTATACCAGGCTCGTGTTTTTGACCGAATAGGGGTTCGCATTTTCACCATCCACTGGCCCTTCCTCGTCTATGTCTTCAGGGATGTCATCTAAATCGGGGTCACTAAAATCATCGTTGGGATCACGGTGGGATTGATCATCGTTATCGGACCCTTCATCACTATCTTCGATGGTGGCCAACACCTCTGGATGGATCTCTAGACGAGGACACGAGTTTGGGATGTTATACGAACAACCACCGGTGTTTGGATTTTCGAGAGTTGACGTTGACCGTCCAAAACCCGACTGATCTTCCCATGAGACGTTAATATCAAAATCAATTCCAGAGCACTTGCTTCCTGGAATTACCACTTGAATGGGATCCGGTTCAGCTATCTCCGCGAACAACTCAACCGGGCTGGGATTTTCTATCTCAGCGGGGCAATAAATTGCCATCATTGTCCCTAAATCATCATCATCTTCAAGCTCCATTTCTGAGAACTTTAGCGGATCAGTTGAAACCGAAAATTTGTAAAACAGTCTCAACATTTGCTTTCCGCAACGGGTTGCTATCTTTGAACTGATTTTTCGTTTTAAATCCGACAGCGAAATCCGCTTGTTGAATCTCATTCCTATTTTTTTCCGACTTTAAAATACACAGCCTTCTTCAGTTGTATTTATCATTTCTCCATCGAAATGAACATAAACAAACAACATTTGGGAACTCATTTTAATTTTTTTTTGCTTTCTTCTGAACAAAGGAAAAAAAATTAAACCAAATAAATTGTAAGATAAAATACCTATATATATAAGATAAATTTGGTACCGACCATTGACAGGCTAGCACCCAAATTTTTTTTTCTTTTTTCTGGTACAGTGGTGCCGGCCATTGACAGGGCAGCACCCAAAATTTTTTTTTCTGGTACTGGTGGTGCCGGCCATTGACAGGCCAGCACCCAATTTTTTTTTTCTGGTACACTGGTGCCGGCCATTGATAGGCTAGCACCAATTTTTTTTTCTGGTACAGTGGTGCCGGCCATTGACAGGCCAGCACCCAAAAAAAATATTTTTTTCTGGTACAGTGGTGCCGGCCATTGGCAGAACCCAAAAAATTTTTATTTTTTTTCTGAATGCGATGGTGCCGACCATTGACAAAAGCGAAGACCCAATTTTTTTTTTTTTTTTTTTTTTAAAATTTTTGTATACCAGTATGATACGATTTAAAAAAAATACCTTGGTGCCGGCCATTGACAGGCCAGAACCAAAAAAATTAATTTTTTAAAGTCAGATACAATAATCAGGCAATCATGGGTCCAAAATACCAGGTGGTGCCGGCCATTGACAGGCCAAAACCCCTATCTACTGTTCATTTCAGGTCATTTTGGTGATTGTTTTTAAACTTGAGTCATTTTTGTAAATATTAAATTTTTTTAGGTCATTTTGGTAAAATAGCCGCCTTCTTATGGACACCTATACCTTATTTAAAATAACTTTATAATAAATAATATTTTTCTATGACTACATTTAAATAATAATATTTTCAATTTGATTCAAGGCTAACTTAACTAGAATTAAGCTTAAGCCCATGAAATATTTGGAAATATTTACCCCAAATCTTACTACTTAGACTTGTTTATGGACCGGGCCGAGCTTGCACGAAAAGTGAGAGAATTTTGGTAACAATATAGGCCCAAAAATAGAAAAAAAAGGCTCGTTTAGAAAATGGATCGCGCCTCAGGTAAGGCTTTCTTGGCTCGAACCCGGCCCGACTTGTTTCCTTTTTACTGTTTTTTACTTTTTTTTATTATTTTCTTTTTATTTCTCACTATTTTGCTACCATTTCAAAATTATGTTACTACTATTTTATTGTTATTATTTAGATATTGTATAACTCTTATTTTATTGTTAATTTTGTTACTACTTTTCACAATTGCTTGTTAAGTTACATTTATCCTAGTGTTATTTAAGTATACATATTTTTTAAATTTGTTGGGAAATATTTATTTTAATGTTTTTAGTATTTTTGATGTATTATATATATTTTTAAAAAATTATATAAAAATAATAATATAAAAAATTAATATTGCTGGGCCGGGCTCGGGTTTTAGTATTTTATCTAAGCCAGGTTTGGGCAAAATTTTAGGCCCATTTTTTGGGCCAAGCCTAGCAAACGAGCATAATTTTTTTGTTGGGCTCGGCTTGAACCCGACCCGGCCTATGGACACATCTACTACTACTACTCAATTATCCTTTGCATAAATTAAGAAAATTATTAAATAATTTGATATGTTTGCGTTAATATCACTAAATTATGAACCCCATGTGATGGCCTGATGGTCAAGGGTGTTCACCACCCCAGATATGGCCTGGGTTCAAGTTGCATTAGTTGTGTTTATTGTTCGAGTTTTGTCCTGTTATTGTAATTCACCAAAAAAATATCACTAAATTATGATCCTCATTTTAAATTAATATTTTAATTATTTTAATTACATCCCTAAACTATTGAAGTTATATCAATTAAGTCATTCTGTTATTAAAATTATTAATCAATCTGTTAAATGACACATTAGATCTTAAATGACATAATTTAAAATGGAAACTTTAAGAAAAAAATGAATATTGTAAAAAAATGATTTTTTTTAAAAATATTAGTTTTAAGGTTTTCAAACCATTTACAGAAGCTTTATCATTTACTTTTATTTCTTTCTAGTTTTATTTTACTTTCAGTTTTACTTTTAAAACAATTATGCGACAACATTCTATTTTTCTATAATTTTTTTATTTTAAATTTAGCTACATAAGATTTAACTTGTCATTTAACGGTTAAATTAATGGTTTTAACAAAGAAAAGACTTGATAAGTTTGGATGTAATTAGAATATTTTAAATTTTGAGGACTAATTTAACGGTTAAATTAATGGTTTTCTTATGCAATTAACTTGATATGTTTTATAGAATAATATTAATAAACTTTCATATATCCCCAACTAAGGAAAAGAATAACATATGAAGTGAATATACATTTGTTTACTTCAATATAATAAAATATTTTATTATTTTAAATTTATTTCTTGAAATGCATTTTTACAAAGATATCTTGACATGAAGTTCCCTTGTAAGTGTTGAATGGTAGGTACAAAATTTATTGTCCAGTAATTTGTTGCTGATGAAAAACATTACTCCTAACCTTGACCCACATGGGCGTTGAGGTCTCTTTGACAACTTGTAACATCCCTAACCCTTCTCCGTCACGGATTAGGGTTACGAGCATTAATGAACAATCAAAACATTTATAATTAATTCCGTTCAACATCATAAACAGAACTTAAACCATACATACATATACATATCGTCCCTAAATAGAGCCCTCGAGGCCCTAAAAATGCTTTAGAAACAAATCGGGACTAATTTGAAATCATTTGAAAAATCCAGGAAAAATTCACAAAAATTTGAACACATGGGTCACACAACTGAGACACACGGCCGTGTCTCAGGCCATGTAACAATCGAAATAGGGACACACAGCCGTGTCCCAGCCTATGTCTCTGCCCGTGTAACTCACTGAGTAGGGTCACACGGCCGTGTCATACGCCCGTGTGTTAGGCCGTGTAACTCTCGAAATAGCCCCACACGCTCGTGTACCAGGCCGTGTACTACCTGACTTGCACCCTAAGCACTCAACAGACGACACACAGCCATGTCGCCAAGCCGTGTGTCTCACACAGCCAAGGCACACGCCCGTGTGTCTAGCCGTGTGGACCCAAAATGTACCTTAAACAACAAGTTTACCATTTCCTACTTGCTTGGGCATTAAACAACTCAAAAACCAATGATTTAACCTATTCAAAATACAATCAAACATACTCAAAACATGCCAAAACAATCATCTTAGGTGCCTAACCAATGTACCCTCATTGGTACCTCACCTTATATCATCAAAACATATCAACAATGCCTTATTCAAATCAAGATTTTAAGCAAGCCAAAATAACTCAATTTAGCCTAACATATAGCTACCTAAGACATCAGGTTTAAAGTTCGCACACATACCAAGCCTTGGATCAAAACAACATACCAACTTTTGGCTTCAAACACAAACATATACTCAAACCAACATTATACTTATAACTCAATTTACATCCCATTCTCAAAATGACTAACAACAGAGACATCCTAGGTACATGCCATTACAAAATTAAACATCACTGAACTTGAGATCAGGATCATTGTTGGATGCTGAGTCGACGATCAAAAGAGAAGTACCTAACCTATGCACGGGAAACAAAACCGCACGTTGAGGAAAACTGTAACAGCCCGATTTAGAGGCTAGTCGGAATAGTGATCTCGGGATCACTAATTCGAGATTTGAAAAATTTATTTTTCACGTTATATTATGAGTCAGAGCATGATAGTATATGTGCATGATATTTTTGGTGCTTTAATTTTAGCGATTTCATGTTTAATCGCGAAAAGGGACTAAATCGCATAAAGTATGAAAGTTCCATTCTATAAGCTAAAAGTACCAAATAGCCATAGATTGTAAATTTGAGGTTTTTAAAAGGCAATTTAGCCCTTTTTAAAGGCTTGGCCGGCCATAGACATCATAGGGGACAAAAATTGACCAAGTTGGTCAAAGTTGGTGATGTTTGGTGGACAAAATTGTTAGTTTAATATTATAATAAAGAAAAGATGATAAACCGTAATATATACATATTTTAATTCCACATTTAGCATACTTTTGGATGATTTAATCCCTTGAATTGTGGATTTTGATGCTCCTAATCCTTTAATTTCATGTTTTATACTTAGGAGAGCATCGGAGGATGAAAAGAACGAGAAACGGGCCAAAAATGGAGAAAATGGGCCAAAGGAAGAAATCCACATGGCCTGGAGGTAACCACACGGCTGTGCCACCTTAGCAGGCCTGAACACGACCTGGACTCGATTCACACGGGCGTGCTCCACGGGCGTGTCTCTGCCGTGACTCGTTGTAATTCTACTCGGAAAAGGATACTTAAGGGCGAAGAAAGACATTCCGAAGTCTATATAAATACCCTAAGTATGACCTAAAAGGGGAGTGATAAACCATAATTTATACATATTTTAATCCCACATTTAGCATGCTTTTTGGATGAGTTATCCTTTGAATTGTGGAATTCGATGCTCCTAATCCTTTAATTTCATGTTTTATACTTAGGGAAGCATAGGAGGATGAAAAGAACGAGAAACGGGCTAAAAACGGACCAAATGGGCCAAAGTAGGAAATCAACACGGCCTAGAGGTAGCCACACAGCCTTGCCCCTTTAGCAGGCTCGACCACGGCCTGAATTCGATTCATACGGGTGTGTTGCATGGGCGTGTCCCTGCCATGACAAAGAGGAATTTCACTCGGAATAGGGTACTTAGAGGTAAAGAAAGACATTCCAAAAGCCTATATAAACACCCTAAAGGCCAACCTTGAAGGGGGCGTCCAGCTAGGCCAAGGAGCCAAGCCAGAGAGGTCAGGATTGTGGGATTTACTCGAAGAAAGCCAGTTGATTCATCTCAAGAAGCCAAAGTCATACTCAAGACGGAGGATCTCTCCTTCAATTCCTTTAGGGGGTTTTAGGGTTTTCTTATGTTTTGTTTTATCTTTTCTTTTGAGATGTATTCTTTTATTATTATGAACTAAACCCCTCAGATACCTGAGGGGGATGAAACCTAAGACGAATTTTGTTATTGTTTTTTGAACTATATGATAAATACTTGATTTGTTCTTAACTATGTGTTCTTAATTCTTGTTTTAGTATTTCAGGATATTGATTCAAGTATTGATGTGCTTAGGCAGTGGAGGAATATTCCCTGTTTAAGAGTAGATCTAGCATAGTTAAGCGGAGTTGATCGCAACCCTAGAGATAGGATGACGAAAATCTGTCGGATTAGGGTCAAACCTAATATGGGAGTCCATAGATCGAGTTAATGCAATCCTAGGGGTTTTAATTAGAAATAGATTTCAATGAATCAACCTAGGGTTAGACATTAGTAGCCTCGAGAGAGGTATTGATATAAATTAGGGAATCCTACGGATCAAGTCAAGTGAATAAATCGTCTGGTTCAGAGTTAAATAACAAGTGAAGTCTAGGTGGATTCTTCCTTGGGTATCGTCTTAATCAATTAGTTTTTCCCACAAGTATTTTCCCCAATTCACTCTCTGTGTCTTAGCATCTTAGCTTAGTAGTTAGTTAATTTTAGAATAAACAAGAAATCCCTTAATCTTTAGGCTAAATAATAAAAAGAAAGTCAGTATTAGTACTTTTGGTTCCTTTGGGTTCGACAATCCGATCTTGCCACTAAGCTATACTACTGTTTGATAGGTGCACTTGCCTCAATCGTGGTGATAGTTAGTTTCTAGGCTAGATTATTCATTATATAAATATTAAGACTATCCACACTCACGATCAAGTTTTTGGTGCCGTTGCCGGGGAACTAAAATATTAAGAACGCTTAATTTTTATTACTTTAGCCATTTTTATTTTTGCGATTTACTTTTATTTTGTTTTTAACTTTGCTAATTTTTCTTCTTTTATTTTGTTGCTAGCAGGTACCCCTAGTTTATGACTAGAAGGAACCCAACAGGACCCTTAATTTACGACAGTGATATTGAAGGTACCGTTCGTAGAAATCGTAGAGAAATAAGGCGAAGCTTAAATTACATAGCAGAAGAGCAAGAAGACAAAACCAATACCACCGAAGAGATGACTGAAAATAATCCGCTACCTCCAGAGGTGGCCGAAAATCATGCTCCTCGAACTATGTATGATTATGCTAAACCTAATTTAACAGGAACTGAGTCAAGTGTTGTTAGACCTGCTATTGCTGCAAATAATTTTGAATTGAAACCTAACACTATACAGATGATACAACAGTTTGTTCAGTTTGATGGTTTGCAGGATGAGGATCCTAACACACACTTAGCAAATTTTCTAGAATTCTGTGATACCTTCAAAATAAATGGCGTGTCTGATGATGCCATCTGTCTTCGGTTGTTTCCCTTTTCTTTGAGGAATAAAGCCAAACAGTGGTTGAATTCTCTTCCACGAGGGTCAATCACTACATGGGATCAAATGACCGAAGAATTCTTGTTAAAATATTTTCCACCTGCCAAAACGGCCAAGTTGAGGAATGATATCTCTTCTTTTATGCAGATGGATCTAGAAACACTATATGATGCATGGGAGAGATACAAGGATTTGTTGAGAAGGTGCCCTCACCATGGGCTACCTTTGTGGCTTCAGGTTCAAACCTTCTACAACGGTGTGAACCCCTCAACGAGGCAATTGATCGATTCAGCCACCGGTGGAACGCTGAACAACAAAACTCCTGAAGCAGCCTACGATTTTATAGAAGAGATGTCACTGAATAACTATCAGTGGCAAGTCACAAGGACAAGGCCAACAAAAACAGCCGGAGTTTTTAACCTTGACTCAGTAACCATGCTATCAAATCAGGTAGAGATGTTAAACAAAAAGATTGATGGTTTGTGTTCTTCGCAGGTACATCCGGTAATGTAGTGCGAAACAAGTGGAGGTGTGGCGAATCCTGAGTACCCACCCTACGGACATGGCATGGAAGGCGAGCAAGTTCACTATATGGGTAACAATTTCAGAACTCAAAATAACCCTTATAGTAATACTTATAATCCAGGTTGGAGGAACCACCCCAATTTTTCATGGGGTGGTCAAGGAAATCAAAGACAACAAACCCCTCAAAACTTCCAACAATAGCCCTACCCTCAAGAAAAGAAGTCGAACCTTGAGGAGATGTTGACAAAATTCATAGCGGTGTCAGAAACACGTTTCCAGAACACCGAGGCAACACTTAAAAATCAACAAGCATCGATTTAAGGGATCGAGAACCTGTTAGGGCAACTTGCTAAGCTGATCTCTGAACGACCGCAAGGAAGCCTACCAAGCAACATTGAGGCTAACCCAAAGGAGCAAATTCAAGCCATAACAGCTCATGATAGTGTAGGGTTAGATGAGCCAAATTTAAGGCAAGAGAATGTGGTAGAGGAAGGTAAGGTTGAGGTGAACCATGACAAACTAAAAACGGTAATTAAAGAGTATCAACCTCATATACCATATCCCGATGCGATGAATAAAGACAACATAGATGAACAATTCGGTAAATTTCTTAAACTTTTAAAGAAATTAAATATTAACTTACCGTTTCTCAAGCTCTTTCGCAGATGCCAGATTCAAGGAAATTTTTAAAAGAACTTTTGACAAACAAGCGGAAGCTAGACGAAGAGTCGCATGTGGAACTAAACGCAGTATGCTCAGCAATGTTGCAAAATAGACTACCACAAAAATTAAAAGATCCAGGGAGTTTTACAATTCCATGCTTAATTGGTAGTTTATCTATTGATAATGCTTTAGCGGATTTAGGGGCAAGTATAAATGTTATGCCTTATAAAATGTTTAAACAGCTAGGTCTAGGGAAACCCAAACAAACTAGGATGAGCATTCAATTAGCTGATAAAACTATTAGAATTCCTAGGGGTATAATTGAAGATGTACTCATGAAAATTGATAAATTCATATTCCCAGTAGACTTTGTTGTTTTAGACATGGATGAGGACAACACGATCCCTTTAATTTTAGGAAGACCCTTTTTAGCAACTGCTAGAACTAAAATTGATGTTAGTATAGGTGAACTCATACTCCGTGTAGGTAACGAATCAATCAGTCTTCAGGCTCTTGACTCGGCTAGGACATCAAGTAATTAATGTGAGAAAATTAATTTTATTAATGACCATTCAGTTAAACCTTCTTTTTCAGGAAGCACCACAGAACCACACAACTGAGCCAGATCCTAAACATCATGACAACAAAGAAGTAATTCATGTGGATCGAAGGCTTCATATTGATGAACTAGACGAGTGGAAGACACATTTCAAGGAGAAATCAAAATCACACGAAGCAAAACCAAGAGAACCCCCAAACGAGCTTATAGGAACGACAAATCACTTCAAGATAGGAGATCAGGTATTGTTGAATAAGGGAGACCCTCGAATTGCCTTCTCAAACCTTAAAACAAATGAAGAAATCCCTTTTGAGGTACGCAATGTCTTTCCATACAGAACGGTCGAAGTAACTCACTCTGAATTCGACACTTTTAAGGTAAACACAACTCGACTCAAACTTTATCATGATAGTAGAACTAATAGCATGAGAGAGGATGTTCAACTCTTCAAACCACCCTGATTATGCGAATGAGAGGTGAGTCTAGCTTAAGACTTTAAACAAGCGCTTCTCGGGAGGCAACCCGAGCACTAACCCCCTTTATTTTCATATATTTAATTTTTAGTACCTAAATAAAGACTAACCAAAGTAAATAAAGCATAGGTTTCCGTGCCACACGGCCTTGCACACGGGCGTGGCTGTGACCGTGTGGGCATCACAGATTTACACACTGGCATGGCAGAGGTCGTACGAGCCAAGGACGAAAAATTCCCAGATCACGGACGGCTATAAATTGCCACGGCCATGCGATATGGTCGTGGCCGAGATTGAGAAAGTCACACGGGTATGAGACACGCCCGTGCTTTGAGGCCGTGGCCGACATTGAGAAAGAGACATGGGCGTGGAACCCTCTACACAGGCGTGGGAGAAACGAACGAGCCACCACACGGCCGTGCGACGCAACACGGCCACAACACACGGGCGTGGGGATGTACCAGATCTGAAACCTCTATTTAAAAAACACCCCTCTCCCTTTCCTACCTACTCCCCATTCCCTTTCTTCCATAACTTTTCATCCTTCCCCTTTCCATTTCCTCTCATTCTCCTGTCCCAAACTCTCTATTTTCACCTTACCCATGTCAAAAAAACGGAAGGACCCTAGCACAGTCTCCCCGTGCGAGACCAAGCCACATAAGTTCATGCCGGCCGCTTCATTTACTCGCCAAGCCAAGGACATTTGAGTCCATTTATTTTACCTATGTCTTTTCTCTTCTCCTTTATTTTCCTTCTCTTTATCTTCCTTGTCCTTAAATACAAAATTAGTTTATTTTGAATTTTTCTTATTATTTCCTGGTTTTTTCTTCACGAGCTACCCAATTTCTTCATCTAGCGCAGCGATTGTGGGCAGCCACCATACCACCACCAGAGACGCCTCCTCCAACTTATCTTTCACCTCCGAATCAAGTTTCCACACTTCCAACTCAGGAAACCCATCCTAAATTCAGGAAGTTTCACTTCTCCCCCTATCTTTTGATTTTCTGTATCAATATCTATCTCTGTACATTGAGGGCAATGTACATCTTAAGTGTGGGGGGTGAATCTTAGAAGTGCCTAACTTTTTGCATTATTCTCAAATCCCTGAATTATATCTTGTTTTTAAGTAATTTTTTTCATGTTACGATTAGAATGAAATTTCCTTTGATTTATGATTTTCATTGATATGTTTTGAAGTAAGTCATAGTTAATTATGCAGTGATGATTTAAACTTTAGGAGACTAGAGAATCAAGTATGATAAGTCTATTTTTCAGAATTAAAATTTTTTTTGGTTGTCTACCTGAATCTAATTATTACCTTGAAGTTTGAAATTTACAATGTTGATATCAAAAACCCATAATTCTTGTGAGATCTTGAGCCTCTTAGAGCATATCGTGCTCACTTTATTGATTATGAGTGTGTCAACATTGATTTGTTATTCTAGAACTTGCTTCGATTATACATGTCGAGACCACACCTTTGATTTTATATACAGAGATGATAAAGGCACTTAGGTTTTAACCCACTTACTCCACTAAAAGCCTACCTTCACAATTAACCCTTAGTGAACCCCTTTTGAATCTTAACAACCCTTTTTATCGACTCACCCAGTAATATTAACCCAAAACCCACTTTGTATTTGTTATCACTATTTTTCTTGACCACCCTTATATCGAGTTTTTATTTGACCGGTTGCCTAATTATTTTATTCATTTCAGTAGTTGAATCCATCTATTATTGTACTTGATTTGTTCTTAAAAAAAAGGAAGTATAATCATTTTTACTTCTTTGTTATTGGAGCTTAAGCAGTTAATTTCATTATCTTTAGAAGAAGCTCATGTTATTAGTATTAAGTTTTTAATTGATGTAATTATTCAGTATTAGTCCGACTTTCTAGTTAGGTAATTTGTCAATTCAATCTCGATTCTAACCCTCTAATTCAGCCTTTATCCACACCTTTAACCCGAGCCCCGTTACAACCCTTTTTAAAGACCTTTTGATTTGTGTATCATCTCATATTATAGTGGTGGAGATGTGATTTTCATGCAAGCCTATGGGATTAACTTTTCATATTTGGCTTATGAGTGCTTTTTCCTAAACCTTAAACACTTCGAGTGATTTGAGTGAATCTTTAGTGAGGATGTCAATTTTTGTCGATTTTGAATTAAATGTAATTATTTAGGTAAGGGGAAACACCTATTTTTCGTACTATAAAAACTATGACTTTGATTGTTTGAATCTTTAGGAACCTTCTGGTTAAATTATCAATGTATGAATGTAACATCCTAGGAAGGGCCTATGCATTTTTCAGATCAATTGTATGAAATGACAAGTCTTAAGTATTATGAATAAATTTTTGATACTTTTGGAAACCTAGAAATGAATGAAAATGGAAATGAAAATGAAAATGGAAATGAAAATGGAGATGGAAATGAAAATGGAAATGGAAATGGACATTTTTGGAAACTTAGACATTTTTGGAAACCTAAACATTTTTGGAAATGATCCAAAAATGGAAACTTGAACATTTCGGGAAACTTGGATATATGAGAGAAATAAAGGAGTTTTATTCACATAAATATGTGAATAATAAGAGAGAAATAAAGGAGTTTTATTCACATAAATATGTGAATAATAAGAGATAAATAAAGGAGTTTTATTCACATAAATATGTGAATAATAAGAGATAAATAAAGGAGTTTTATTCACATAAATATGTGAATAATAAGAGATAAATAAAGGATTATTTTCTAATGAGATAATTGAGGAGATAATTGATGGATTAAAGGCTTTTATCTTTTAAATAAAAGAGATAATATTATCAAAAAAGAGGAGTGGTGGCCAAGTAAAGGACTCCTAGGCTGATAACTTTGGCTATAAAAGGAGGACAGGAGGGCTACTCATCAACATTTGCTCCTCTTCCTCTCTCTCCAGAAATTCTCCTAGGCAAAACCCCTCTCTCGCCGAATTTTCATTAAGCAAAAATCCTCTCTTTTCTTCTATTTTCTTCTCCGTTCTCTTTATTAAAATTTGAATCTTTGTGGATTCTAAGAAAGAGGCAATCATCCACAACATCAAAAGGGGATCTTTCGGAAATCTAAGGATCTAAGGTAAGGATTATAAATATAAATATGTGGTTAAAGATTATGATTCACGTTTTCAAAGTTAGATCTAATCTAACACGGAGTTATAGGATTTCAACAGGCTTATAAAGGAATCCTCTTGATTTGGAATCCCATCATAAGGTAAGGGATATTCGGCCAAGGCATAATTTGTTTAAGTGTTTTCCATTATTTCAAAAACCGAAAATCGACATGGTTACATACCTAGTATTAGCCGATTTCAAGGAAGAGGAATTCTAGCAAATCGTTGGGACTTGATTAAATCAAATCGGCAACTAGGTAAGTAATTCTACTTCTAGTAGGATTTGGTTTTAAGACCAAATAGGTTTATTTATATGTTTTAATTAATGGCCGAATATAGGAGTGAAAGATCTAGATCGGTAGATCGCTCTCACGAAATTCACGGAAACTATTAAGCGAAAAAGGTGTGTACTCTTACTAACTTTCAATAAATTGCATGGCAATCATTAAATATATAAATATGTAACAGTATGTGAATGTGGCTAAGCACCACAAATGTGGTAAGGAGTACCTGTGCACGTTTCCTACTTTTGATAGGATTGTGAATGTGATATATTTTGAACATGTGATTAGTAACATGAATGAAAATTAAGTATGTGAAATATGTTATGAAATAATTGGGGCATTCGGGATATTTGTGGAGGAAGAAAGTGAAGGTGATGACTACGGTCTCACCAACGTAAAGTGGTGACTACGGTCACATAAAGTGAAAAGTGGTAACTTCGTTTACATCCAAAGTGAATACATGTGTCTAATGACACAACATAAGTGGGCGATGAGCACGTCGATCGCAGCCGATCGCCTCTCGATGGTGTGTAGCGGATGGAGGGTCGACTTAGTAGTCCCCGCGGTGTACAGTTGGTACGGGTGGTGTGTAGCGGATGGACAAATAGGTTTGGATTTGGGTTGCATCATCCTTTATTTTGTATGAACATGATATTGATATGACTTGTATGCCCGATTTGTTGGAAATTAGTACTATGTACACATTGAGTCTGTTGACTCACCCTGTTGGGGAATTATTTTTCGTGTGATGAGCGGTAATGGACCGGGTCGGCGAGGAGCTAAAGGTGGCCAAGCATCGCTTGAAGAAATTATTTGGAATTTGGACTTTATGAAATTTTAGTACTTTATTTTGGGTTTGAATGATGTAATAAGGCCATAAGGCCCAGTTGGATTTTCTTTATTCTGTTTATTTTTATTTAAATATGATACAAATTATGTTTGATTAAAGATAAGTAAATTTATTTCTTTTAAAATAATAAATCCAAAAATTATTTTGTCACCGTATTTAAGTTGGATTTCAAATTTATTAAATAGGTTTCAAATTAAGCCCAACCCAAAACAATTTTTTTAAAATTACACAAATTTTCTCTAAGTCATTTAGAACATTGAAAACCGATTTATTTAAGGAACATACCAGATCCGGTTCAAGCTCGTGGGCCGGGTGTGGGTGTGTTCAGATTGGTATCGAGCCCGCTTTAAAACTCTCGGCTGTGTGGGCTCAGTGCCCAAAACGTTTTCAATTCGAGCCCAAATGAATTTCTTTGAAATAAGCAGTTTTATGGCATGGCACCTAAGTCTCCGACCATGATCCACCGTAAGTACCTTTAACCATCCGTGGTGATTATGTGAATTATGAATTGTAAAAGGGTAGAAAAGGCATGGAACGTAGAATAGTGTGATAGGAACTTGAACCCTAGGATTAGACTACTCAAACACTTGAAACTCATAAGACTTAATGAACTTAACAAACCTATGACTAAGTTATTAAGCTAGGTGTGGCAACCCCATGACGCATGTCTAGGATTGGATCCGAAAGAGCACGGTATTTAAGCGATCCTAGTGACTCACCTCCTCTTCGTAGGTATCCTACACGGTGCGTAGCTTCGGTTCGCCCTAACTCGTAAGGCTCGGTGGTGTGGCAACCTCTCGCGCATGTCTAGAAAGGTCGGTGAGAGCTTGGTATTTAAGCGATCCGCGTGACTCACCTCCTCTTCATTCGAATCCTGCCTGGTGCGTAGCTTTGGTTCACCCTGACCAAGAGGGCTCGGTCATAGGCTAAACACAAAGAATAAAACCCGAAAGGGACTTAGCCGTTTTTCTTTTATAAAAAAAAAAAAAAATGTATAACCAAAATTTAGTTTTAAAACTCTTAGAAACTTATGAGAACTATTTTACAACATTTTCTTCTAAAAAAAAAAATACCCTTGGTTTATAAAATGACCAAACCACCCATAGTTTTAACAAAATTTCATTACTTTATCAAATGTTCAAAAACCCTAATTTGTAAAATATCAAACTATCTTGATTTTGGAAAATTACAAAATTGCTCCTAACTTACAAAATTACCAAAACGACTTCGATTTCCAAAATTTTTACAATATCATTGCTTTGAAAAGTGTAACTCTCAAAGGAACCCTCAATGTTTTACAATCTTGGAAAATATCCCTAACTTAATAAATTTTACAAATTTACCCCGATTTTTGGAAAATTATCAAAATACCCTCGAGATCAAAAATTACCAAATACCCTGGATTTCAAAATTCTTCCAAAATTTCCTAAACTTTAAAAGTACCAAAATACTTTCGTCAAAATCACCAGGGTACTTTTTATTTTTGAAAATTTACGAAAAAATACCCACAGAGGATAAAATTACGAAAATGCCCTGGGTAGTGGAAAAGCAAAATAACGAAAACAACAACAAGAATTACAACGTTTCTTTGAATGAACGAAAGTTCATATTTGTTGATGGATGAATGAATGAATGCAAGATCAGTATGCATGTATGAATACGAAAGAACCACTCTTAAACTCTTCTTCATAAGATATCATCGCGGGTAATAAGTGAAACAAGAATACTAATACATAAAATTCCTTAATCGGATCTCGCGATAATGAGCTTAAGAGGACGTGGTCGTCGTGGAAGAGGTAGAGGAAGGATGGTCGTTAGATCGGGACAAGGTTCGACAATGAGATACCACCACCACCATCACCCCACCGTTTGTCAATGTTGAGCGAAGAGTTCTCGCATGGGAAGATGCCGTGTCGTAGTCGTGGCTTTGCGAGTTTTGGAATTGGTGGTGGTGCAGAAACAATTCAGAAATCGTAAGTGCAGGCTCGAGCGGCTCCGTGCTAATGGAGCTGAAATGTTTAGAGGAGTATCGGAGTGGCACCCAATGATACCGAGTCTTCGGTTGGAAGCAATCGAGCGCATCATGGATGAGCTCGACTTGACCCCGAGGAGAAGTTGAAAGGGATGACGGCACCGCATACGCGATGAAGCGTATCAATGGTGGTTAACCGTTCGGAGACGGTGCCACGGCGGAAGATCGACTCGGGAATATGCTAAGGAAGCATTTCGTAAGAAGTATGTGGGAACCGGTATATAGATGAGCAAAGGAAGGCTTTTACGGGTTGGTACAAGGAAGTAAGTCCACACCGAATATGAAGCGGAATTCTTGAGGTTGAGCCGATATGCCCGAGGAGTAGTGGCGATCGAGCATGAACGCTCGTGTTCGCTTTGAGGACGGACTTAGGGACGATTTGAGACTTTTGATAGCACCGCATCGAGAGCGGGAATTCTCTCGCCTTGGTGGAAAAGGCTAAAGTGGTCGAGGAATTAAGGACGCCACCAAGCAGTGTGTGGACAAAAATAAGCCCAAAAGAGGTTTTGGGCCATCTCGAAAAGGCCACACAGAGGCCTAGAGTTGACAGTGCCACAAAGTCAACAGTTGTACGGCCGGCAATTTCGCCCTTGTGAACATTGTGGAAGGAAGCACGGGGAGAGTGTTGGAAAAAGGCGGGACGATGTCTCAAGTGTGGGTCCAAGGACCATATGATTAATGATTGCCCCAAGCTATTAGATGAGAGCCAACCAGCGACTCGTAATGCTAACCAGTGGGTAGAGGCGGACAAGCGACCTCAAAGAGGTCGTGGGTCGGCCAACAGAGGTAGTGGCAGAGGCCGTGGAGCTCGGGTCGAGGTGCAGCTAACGCCAAGCAAGGCAACCGGGTTTGGTTTCTGCGCGTTCGCCGGAGGAAGAGGAGACGCGCCGGATGTTATAACCCTGTGCGTTCTTTATTCATGACAAACCCTATTTTGCTCTTATTGATGTGGGGTCAACTCATTCCTATGTTGCATGTAGTGTGGTTGAAACACTAGGCCTAGACTCTAAACTTTCTGATAGGCGGATAATCATTGTAAGCCCTTTAGGCCAAACGGTGAGGATAGATAGGATCTTTCGAATGTACCCTAGAGAGATTCAGGGAGCGAACTTTCTGGTGACTTAATGGAATTACCCTTCTGAGAGTTTGAGCTTATACTTGGAATGGATTGGCTAGTAGAGCATCGAGCCGTGTTGGATTGTGCGGCTAAACGTATGGAACTAAGAACCCCGAAGATGAGGTAGTAGTGATGATCGGAGAAAGGAGGAACTACTTGTCTAACGTAGTTTCGCACCTTTGGCCGAGAAAATGGTTAAGAAAGGATGTAAGGCATTCTTAGCCTTCGTGAGTGCGTTAAGAGGAGAAGAGGAAGGTGTCAAGGGAGTTAGAACAAGTAAGGGATTTTGAGGATGTATTTTCTGAGGAGTTGCCTTAATACCCCCAGATAGAGAAGTGGAATTTGGAATAGATTTGCTACCAGAATGCAGCTCCTGTGTCAATCGCTCCCTACCGAATGGCACCAAAGGAGTTAGTGGAGCTCAAGGCTCAAATCCAAGAGTTGTTGGATCGTGGGTTCATTCGACCCAAAGGTGTCTCCGTGGGGAGCACCGGTTCTCTTTGTGAAGAAGAAGGATGGAACTATGCGGATGTGCATAGATTATCGTCGATTGAACAAACCGACCATCAAGAACAAGTATCCTTTGCCAAGGATAGATGACTTGTTCGACCAACCGAAAGGGCATTTGTGTGTTCTCAAAGATCGACTTAAGGTCGGGTATCATCAATCGAAAGTGAAGGAGGTCGATATTCATAAGACCGCTTTTAGGACAAGGTACGGTCATTTTGAATTTGTGGTGATGCCGTTTGGGTTGACGAACGACCGCCGCGTTCATGGATATGATGAATAGGGTTTTCCAACCCTACTTGGATAGATTCGCCGTGGTGTTCATCGACGACATTTTGGTGTATTCCAAGACGGAGGAGGAGCACGATGAGCATCTCCGAGTTGTGTTAGAAGTGTTAAGGAAAAGAAGCTTTATGCCAAATTCAGCAAGTGCGAATTTTGGCTCAAGGAAGTGGCGTTCTAGGACATGTGGTATCCGCAGAAAGAATAAGAGTGGATCCTAAGAAGATCGGGCGATGTTGGATTGGAAATCACCTAGGTCGGTGGCTGAAATCGAAGTTTCTTAGGCTTGGCAAAGCTATTACGTAAGGTTCGTGGAAGGATTCTCGTCAATAGCCGCACCTTTGACAAAGTTACTAAGGAAGGAAGTACCGCTTGTGTGGACGGATAAGCAACAGGAGAGCTTTGAAAAGCTTAAAAGGTGCCGACGAAGCTCTGGTGTTAATTTAGCCGAGGCGGTAAGGACTTCGTAGTATATTGTGATGCTTCGCACACAGTGGTTAGGCTGTGTGCTAATGCAAGAAGGAAAGGTAGTCGCTATGCATCTCGACGATTAAGGCCGCATGAGGTGAACTACCCAACTCATGACTTGGAACTCGCGGGCGGTGGTTTTCGCCTCAAAGTTTGGAGGCACTACCTTTATGGAGAAAGGTCGAGTAATTTACACGGACCACAAAAGCCTTAAGTATTTGTTGACTCGTATGGAGTTGAACTTGAGGCAACGAAGGTGGGTGGAGTTATTGAAAGATTATGACTGCTCGATAGAATACCATCCGGCAAGGCGAATGTGGTAGCCGACGCCCTAAGTAGGAAGGTTGTGTCGGATTTAAGGGCTTTGTTCGCTCACTTAAGTTTGTATGAAGACGGCTTTGTTGGCGAGTTACAAGTCAAGCCAACCTCGGGTGAAGGAGGTGAAAGAGGGACAGCATGGATAAGGACTTAAGTACTAAGTTACGCAAGTACGGCAAGGAGGATTAAAGGATTATGGCGTCAATGATGAAGGAGTACTGTGCTACAAGGAAAAGGTTTGTATGCCGAGGGATAAGGAGTTGAGACAAAGGATTCTTCGGGAAGCGCATGGTAGTCCTTATGCTATGCATCCCGAGGCATCAAGTCAGTATGGAGATCTAAGGGAACAATTTTGGTGGTCGACACAAACGAGAGGTGACCGAATTTGTGGGGAAATGTTTGACATGTCGCAAGTAAAGGCTGAACACCAAGTCCCATCAGATTGCTTCAACCAATTGAGATTCCCCAATGGAAGTGGGAAAGAATTACCATGGACTTAGTTAGTGGGCTTCCCTTACGCCCACTAAGAAGGACTCAGTATGGGTGATAGTGGACCGCTTGACCAAGTCCGCACATTTTATCCCCGTGAGGATCGACTATTCCCTTCAAAAGTTAGCCAAGTTATATGTGGCGGAGATCGTGAGGCTACACGGGAATACCGATGTCGATCATCTCTCGATAGAGACCCAAGGTTTACGCCTCGATTTTGGAAAGCACTTCATCAAGCATTAGGCACTAAGCTAGACTTCACTACGGCTTTTCATCCACAATCGACGGGGCAATCCGAACGGGTTATACAAGTGTTGGAAGATATGCTAAGAGGTCAGTGTGATGGATTTCCGAGGAAGTTGGGAAGATTACTTGCCTCTAGCCGAGTTCGCCTACAACAACATGCTATCGTGCAAGCATTCGGATGGCACCATACGAAGCATTGTATGGAAGGAAATGTAGAACACCAACTTGTTGGACCGAGTTAGAGAACGCCGCGCTTTGGGTCCAGAGTTAGTGGCGGCCGAGGAGAAGGTGGAATTAATTCGGCACGGTTGAAAGAAGCTTCGATAGATGTAAGTCGACGCAGACCTTAAGAGGAAAGAAATTGAGTTTGAAGTAGGAGACCAAGTGTTTCTAAAGGTCTCACCTTGGAAGAAGGTTATGCGGTTCGGTCGCAAAGGAAGCTAAGCCCAAGGTTTATAGGGCCCATCAAATCACCAAGCGAGTTGGGCCAAGGCATACCAATTGGAGTTGCCACCAGAGTTGCATCAAATGCACGACGTATTTCATGTGTCCATGCTACGCCGCTATCGATCGGATCCGCCTCATGTGGTACCAAGAAGAAGTGGAGTTAAGGCCGATCTATCTTACGAGGAGGAGTCGATTCGGATCTTGGAACGTGACGTGAAAGCACTACGAAAGAAGTCGGTGCCTTTAGTCAAGGTGTTATGGCGCAATCATGGATCGGAAGAAGCTTCATGGGAGCGAGAAGAGACAATGCGACAAAGAATACCCTCAATCTGTTTAGTTAGGAAATTTCGAGGACGAAATTTTATTTAAGGGGGTAGAATCAGAACATCCTAGGAAGGGCCTATGCATTTTTCAGATCAATTGTATGAAATGACAAGTCTTAAGTATTATGAATAAATTTTTGATACTTTTGGAAACCTAGAAATGAATGAAAATGGAAATGAAAATGAAAATGGAAATGAAAATGGAGATGGAAATGAAAATGGAAATGGAAATGGACATTTTGGAAACTTAGACATTTTTGGAAACCTAAACATTTTTGAAATGATCCAAAATGGAAACTTGAACATTTCGGGAAACTTGGATATATGAGAGAAATAAAGGAGTTTTATTCACATAAATATGTGAATAATAAGAGAGAAATAAAGGAGTTTTATTCACATAAATATGTGAATAATAAGAGATAAATAAAGGAGTTTTATTCACATAAATATGTGAATAATAAGAGATAAATAAAGGAGTTTTATTCACATAAATATGTGAATAATAAGAGATAAATAAAGGATTATTTTCTAATGAGATAATTGAGGAGATAATTGATGGATTAAAGGCTTTTATCTTTTAAATAAAAGAGATAATATTATCAAAAAGAGGAGTGGTGGCCAAGTAAAGGACTCCTAGACTGATAACTTTGGCTATAAAAGGAGGACAAGAGGGCTACTCATCAACATTTGCTCCTCTTCCTCTCTGCCCAGAAATTCTCCTAGGCAAAACCCCTCTCTGCCGAATTTTCATTAAGCAAAAATCCCTCTCTTTTCTTCTATTTTCTTCTCCGTTTCTACTGTTAAGTTTGAATCTTTGTGGATTCTAAGAAAGAGGGCAATCATCCACAACATCAAAAGGGGATCTTTCGGAAATCTAAGGATCTAAGGTAAGGATTATAAATATAAATATGTGGTTAAAGATTATGATTCACGTTTTCAAAGTTAGATCTAATCTAACACGGAGTTATAGGATTTCAACAGCTTATAAAGGAATCCTCTTCAGATTTGGAATCCCATCATAAGGTAAGGGATATTCGGCCAAGGCATAATTTGTTTAAGTGTTTTCCATTATTTCAAAAACCGAAATCGACATGGTTACATACCTAGTATTAGCCGATTTCAAGGAAGAGGAATTCTAGCAACTGTTGGGACTTGATTAAATCAAATCGGCAACTAGGTAAGTAATTCTACTTCTAGTAGGATTTGGTTTTAAGACCAAATAGGTTTATTTATATGTTTTAATTAATGGCCGAATATAGGAGTGAAAGATCTAGATCGGTAGATCGCTTCTACGAAATTCACGGAAACTATTAAGCGAAAAAGGTGTGTACTCTTACTAACTTTCAATAAATTGCATGGCAATCATTAAATATATAAATATGTAACAAGATGTGAATGTGGCTAAGCACCACAAATGTGGTAAGGAGTACCTGTGCACGCTTCCTACTTTTGATAGGATTGTGAATGTGATATATTTTGAACATGTGATTAGTAACATGAATGAAAATTAAGTATGTGAAATATGTTATGAAATAATTGGGGCATTCGGGATATTTGTGGAGGAAGAAAGTGAAGGTGATGACTACGGTCTCACCAACGTAAAGTGGTGACTACGGTCACATAAAGTGAAAAGTGGTAACTTCGGTTACATCCAAAGTGAATACAAAGTCTAATGACACAACATAAGTGGGCGATGAGCACGTCGATTGCAAATGATCGCCTTCGATGGTGTGTAGCGGATGGAGGGTCGACTTAGTAGTCCCCGCGGTGTACAAAGTTGGTACGGGTGGTGTGTAGCGGATGGACAAATAGGTTTGGATTTGGGTTGCATCATCCTTTATTTTGTATGAACATGATATTGATATGACTTGTATGCCCGATTTGTTGGAAATTAGTACTATGTACACATTGAGTCTGTTGACTCACTCGTTGGGGAATTATTTTTCAGTGTGATGAGCGATAATGGACCGGGTCGGCGGGAGCTAAAGGTGGCCAAGCATCGCTTGAAGAAATTATTTGGAATTTGGACTTTATGAAATTTTAGTACTTTATTTTGGGTTTGAATGATGTAATAAGGCCATAAGGCCCAGTTGGATTTTCTTTATTCCTGTTTATTTTTATTTAAATATGATACAAATTATGTTTGATTAAAGATAAGTAAATTTATTTCTTTTAAAATAATAAACCCAAAAATTATTTTGTCACCGTATTTAAGTTGGATTTCCAGAATTTATTAAATAGGTTTCAAATTAAGCCCAACCCAAAACAATTTTTTTTAAAATTACACAAATTTTCTCTAAGTCATTTAGAACATTGAAAACCGATTTATTTAAGGAACATACCAGATCCGGTTCAAGCTCGTGGGCCGGGTGTGGGGTGTTTCAATGAATTACCTATGAATTATGATGAGACATTGTTGATAAAGATTATGAATCAAGGAAAATCGATTTTAATTGTGAGTTGAGAATTTTTCTTGAGGACAAGCAAAAGCTTAAGTGTGGGGGTATTTGATAAACCATAATTTATACATATTTTAATCACACATTTAGCATGCTTTTTGGATGAGTTATCCTTTTAATTGTGGAATTCGATGCTCCTAATCCTTTAATTTCATGTTTTACACTTAGGGAAGCATAGGAGGATGAAAAGAACGAGAAACGAGCTAAAAACAGACCAAATGGGCCAAAGTAGGAAATCAACACGGCTTGGAGGTAGCCACACGGCCGTGACCCTTTAGCAGGCTCGACCATGACCTGAATTCGATTCACACGGGCCTATTGCACGGGCGTGTCCCTGCCGTGACAAAGAGGAATTTCACTCAGAATAGGGTACTTAGAGGAAAATAAAGACATTCCAAAAGCCTATATAAACACCCTAAAGGCCAACCTTGAAGGGGGCGTCCAGCTAGGCCAAGGAGCCAAGCGAGAGAGGTCAGGATTGTGGGATTTACTCGAAAAAAGCCAGTTGATTCATCTCAAGAAGCCGAAGTCATACTCAAGACGGAGGATCTCTCCTTCAATTCCTTCAGGGGGTTTTTGGGTTTTCTTATGTTTTGTTTTATCTTTTCTTCTGCGATGTATTCTTTTATGATTATGAACTAAACCCCTCAGATACCTGAGGGGGATGAAACCTAAGACGGATTTTGTTATTGTTTTCTGAACTATATGATAAATACTTGATTTGTTCTTAACTATGTGTTCTTAATTCTTGTTTTAGTATTTCAGGATATTGATTCAAGTATTGATGTGCTTAGGCAGTGGAGGAATATTCCCTGTTTAAGAGTAGATCTAGCATAGTTAAGCGGAGTTGATCGCAACCCTAGAGATAGGATGACGGAAATCTGCCGGATTAGGGTCAAACCTAATTTGGGAGTCCATAGATCGAGTTAATGCAATCCTAGGGGTTTTAATTAGAAAGAGATTTCAATTAATCAACCTAGGGTTAGACGTTAGTAGCCTCGAGAGAGGTATTGATATAAATTAGGGAATCCTACGGATCAAGTCTAGTGAATAAATCGTCTGGTTCAGAATTAAAAAACAAGTGAAGTCTAGGTGGATTCTTCCTTGGGTATCGTCTTAATCAATTGGTTTTTCCCACAAATATGTTCCCCAATTCACTCTCTGTGTCTTAGCATCTTACCTTAGTAGTTAGTTAATTTTAGAATAAACAACAAATCCCTTAATCTTTAGGCTAAATAATAAAAAGAAAGTCAGTATTAGTACTTTTGGTTCCTTTGGGTTTGACAATCCGGTCTTGCCACTAAGCTATACTACTGTTCAATAGGTGCACTTGCCTCAATCGTGGTGATAGTTAGTTTCTAGGCTAGATCATTCATTATATAAATATTAAGACTATCGACACTCACGATCAGGGAGCAAAGCCAGAGAGGGCTGAGCACAGGGAATTACTCGAAGACAACCAGTTGATTCATCCCAGAAGCCAAAATCACACTCATGACGGAAGATCTTCCCTTCAATTTTCTTCAGGGGGTTTTAGGGTTTTTCTTATATTTTGTTATTTACTTTCTTTTGAGATGTATTCTTTATTAAACATAAACTAAACCCCTAAAATACCTGAGGGGGATGAAACCTAAGACGGATCTTGTTATTATTTTCTAAACTGTATGATAAATACTTGATTTGTTCTTAATTATGTGTTCTTAATTCTTGTTTTAATATTTCAGGATATTGATTCAAGTATTGATGTGCTTAGGTAGTGGAGCAAAAGTCCCTGTTTAAGAGTAGATCTAGCATAGTTAAGCAGAGTTAATCGCAACCATAGAGATAGGATGACGAAAATCTGCCGAATTAGGGTCAAACCTAATATGGGAGTCCATAGATCGAGTTAATGAAACACTAGGGGTTTTAATTAGAAAGAGATTTCAATTAATCAACCTAGGGTTAGACGTTATTAGTCTCGAAATGGATAATAATATAAATCAGGGAATCCTACGGATCAAGTCAAGTGAATAAATCGTCTGGTTCAGGGTTAAGTAACAATTGAAGTCTAGGTGGATTCTTCCTCGGGTATTATCTTAATCAACTGGTTTTCCCAAAAGTATTTTCCCAATTCATTCTCCGTGTCTTAGCATCTTTATTTTAGTAATTAGTTAATTAAACATCGATTCCCTTAATACTTAGGCTAGATAATAAAAAAGATAGTAACTACTAGTACTCTTGGTCCTTGAGGATACGATATTTCCGGTCTTGCCATAGCTATACTCCCGAACGATAGGTGCGCTTGCCTTATTCGTTGTCATAGTTAGTTTGGACACGATCAAGTTTTTGGTGCCATTGCCGGGGACTAAGATATTAGGAACACTTGATTTTTATTACTTTAGCCATTTTTATTTTTTGCAATTAATTTTTATTTTATTTCTACTTTGCTAATTTTTCTTTTTCCTTGCTTCTGGCAGGTATTCTAGTTTATGAATAGAAGAAACCCGTCAGGACCTCTACTTTACGATAGTGATATAGAAGGAACCGTTCGCAGAAATCGAAGAGAGATAAGGCGTAGCCTACAATACATACAAGAAGAGCTAGAGGACGATACTAATAATACGGAAGAGATTTATGATTATGCTAAACCTAATTTAACAGGAACTGAATCAAGTATTGTTAGACCTCCTGTCGCTGCAAATAATTTTGAACTGAAACCTAACACAATACAAATGATTCAGCAGTTTGTTAAGTTTGATGGTTTTCAGAATGAGGATCCAAACAATCACTTGACAAATTTTCTAGAGTTTTGCGACACTTTCAAAATAAATGGCGTTTCTGATGATGTCATTCGTCTTTGGTTGTTTCCCTTTTCATTAAGGAACAAAGCTAAACAGTGGTTGAACTCGTTACCATGAGGATCAATCACTACATGGGAGCAGATGATCGAAAACTTTTTGTTAAAATATTTTTCACTGGCTAAAACGACGAAGTTGAGGAACGATATCTCTTCTTTTGTGCAGATGGATTTAGAGACACTTTACGATGCATGTGAGAGATATAAGGATTTATTGAGAAGGTGCCCTCACCATGGATTACCATTATGGCTACAGGTTCAAACATTTTATAATGGTGTGAACTCCTCGACTAGGCAGTTGATTGATTCAGCCACCGGTGGAACCCTGAATAACAAAACACCTGAAGCGGCTTATGAGTTTATAGAGGAGATGCCATTGAATAACTATCAGTGGCAAGTAACAAGGACAAGGCCTACAAAAGCCACTAGTGTTTTCAACCTCGACGCAGTAACCATGCTATCAAATTAGGTAGAACTTTTAAATAAGAAAATTGATGGTTTATATGGTTCTTCGCAGGTACACCCAGTGATGCAGTGCGACGTAAATGGAGGAGGGATGAGTAATACAGAATACCAGCCTTACAACCCAAGCATTGAAAACGAGCAAGTTCACTATACGAGTAACAATCCTCGACCTCAAAATAATCCTTATAGTAACTCTTACAATCCAGGGTGGAGGAACCATCCAAATTTCTCATGGGGAGGTCAAGGAAATCAGAGAAACGACCCCCTCCAGGCTTTCAATAGCAACCCTACCCACAGGAGAAGAAGCCGAACCTTGAGGAGATGCTGACAAAATTCATTGCGGTGTCAGAAACACGCTTCCAAAACATCGAAACAGCACTCAAAAATCAGCAAGCATCGATTCAAGGGCTCGAAAATCAACTAGGACAACTCGCTAAGCTGATCTCCGAAAGACCACAGGGAAGCTTACCAAGCAACACTGAAACTAACCCAAATGAGCAAATTCATGTCATAACTACTCATGAAAGTGAAGGGTTAGACAAATCAGTTCAAGCCAGGAAGCTGAGGTAAGTAAAGGTAAGGTTGAGGTAAGACATGATAAACCAAAACCGGTAATCGCAGAATACCAACCTCGTGTGCCATATCCCAATGAGATGAAGAAAGACAACACATATGAACAATTCGGTAAGTTTCTTACACTTCTAAAGAAATTACATATTAACTTACCGTTCCTTGAAGTTCTTTCGCAGATGCCAGATTCAAGGAAATTTTTAAAAGAGCTGTTGACGAACAAACGAAAATTAGACGAGACGTCGCATGTGGAGCTAAACGCAGTGTGCTCAGCAATTTTACAATAAACTACCACAAAAATTAAAAGATCCAGGGAGTTTTACAATTCCGTGCTTAATTGGTAGTTTATCTATTAATAATGCTTTAGTTGATATAGGGGCAAGCATCAACGTCATGCCTTATAAACTGTTTAAACAACTAGGTCTAGGGAAACCCAAACAAACTAGGATGAGCATCCAATTAGCTGATAAAACCATTAGAGTTCCTAGGGGTATAATCGAAGATGTGCTAGTGAAAGTTGATAAATTTATATTCCCAGTAGACTTTGTCGTTTTAGACATGGATGAGGACAACAATGTTCCTTTAATTTTAGGAAGACCCTTTTTAGCGACTGCTAGAACTAAAATTGATGTTGGTACAGGTGAACTCACACTTTGTGTAGGTGACGAAACGGTCACTCTTCAGGCTCTTGACTCGGCTAGAACGTCAAGCGAAAAAGGTGAGAACATAAATTCTATTAATGACCATTCGGTTCAACCTCCTTTTCAGGAAGCACATTGGAAGTACACATCTGAGCCATATTCTAGACCTCGTGCCAACAAAGAAATAACCCATGAGGAGCGAAGGCTTCAGGTCGATGAACTCGACGAGTGGAAGCCACATGTCAAGGAGAAACCAAGAACACTAGAAGAGAAACCGAGGCAACCCCCCGACGAGCTTAAGGGAGACATAAATCAATTCCAAATCGGGGATCAGGTATTGTTGGAAAAGACAGACCCTCGAATTACCGTTCCAGACCTTAATGAAGAGGCCCCTTTTGCGGTACTGAATGTCTTCCCAGACGGAACAGTCGAGGAAACTAATCCTAAGTTTGAAACTTTTAAGGTAAACACTACTCGACTCGAACCATATATTGTTAGAATTGATAGCAGGAAAGAGGAGTTTCAGCTCTTCAAACCACCATGATCGTGCGAATGAAAGGTAAGTCTAGCTTAGGACTTTAAAAAAGCGCTTCTCGGGAGGCAACCCCAACTCTAACCATGCTAATTAGTTTGTTTTTACTTTCATTTATGCTTTAAAGTATAGGTTTCACCTCCACACGGCCTTGCAGACGGGCGTGGCCGTGGCCGTGTGGACACCACGAGGATGCATATCGGCGTGGCGGAGGCCGTGCAGACCAAGGACAAAAAATTCCCAAAACACGGGCTACGACAAAACACCACGGCTGTGTGATTCAGCCATGGTCGAAACTGAGTAAACGACACGGGCGTGCGACACACTCGTGCCTTATAATTGTGGCCAAACCTGTTGAATTAACACGAGCTTGGGGAAGAATGAAACGAGCGTGGGAGAAGCGAACGAAGCTCGGCACGGCCGTACGACACGGCCATGTGGGACAACACGCCCACGACACATGGACGTGGGCCGAAAACCCAGGCGTACCAAAACCCTAATTTTCGAAGCACACGGACTCAAAATGACTCACACGATCGTGTGACACGCCCGTGTACCCCTGTTTCTATATAAACCCCTCACTGTTCATCTTCTCCACCAAACACTTTTCCCTCAACCCTAAACACCATAGTTCTTTTTCACCACCATCCCCATGTCGAAGAAGCAAAAGGACCCTAGCACAGTCTCGCCGTGCGAGACCGATCCACATAAGTTCATGCCGACCGCTTCATTTACTCGACAAGCCAAGGACATTTGAGTCCATTTATTTTACCTGTCTTTTCTCTTCTCCTTTATTTTCCTTCTCTTTATCTCTTTTGTGCTTAATTCAGTCTATTTTATTTTAGTTTCTTGGTTCTAGGTTCTAAAGGCTGTTTGGGAATCACCACACCACGACCCCAATAACCACCAACTCGGACCGAATTTCTCTGATTTTTTTTCTCTGACTCCATCCAAAATTTAGGAAGTTTCACCTCACTCCCTCTCTTGTGCTTTTCTTATTATAATTGTTATATTTGTACATTGAGGACAATGTACATATTAAGTGTGGGGGGTGAATTTTATCTTGAAAAGTTCCTAACTTTTTGCATTATTCTCAAATCCCTGAATTATATCTTGTTCTTAAGTAAATGTTCTCATATTACTGTTAGAATGAAATTTCTTTTGATTTATGATTTTCGTTGATATATTTTGGATTAAGTCATAGTTAATTGTACAGTGATGATTTAAACTTTAGGAGACTAGAGAATCAAGCATGATGAGTTTATTTTCAGAATTAAAAATTTGTTAGGTTGTGTACCTGAATCTAATGATTACCTTGAAGTTGAAATCTACGAAGTTGACATCAAAAGCCCATAATTTTTGTGAGATCTTGAGCCTTTTAGAGCATACATTTTTTTCGTGCTCACTTTATTGATTATGAATGTGTCAACATTGATTTTTTATTCTAGAACTTGCTTCGATTATACATGTCGAGACCACACTTTTGATTTGATATACAGAGATCATAAAGGCACCTAGGTTTTAACCCACTTATTCCACTAAAAAGCCTACCTTCATAATTAACCCCTAGTGAACCCCTTTGAGACTAACAAACCATTTCTTGACTCACCCATTAATATTAACCCAAAACCCACTTTGTATTTGTTATCACCATTTCTCTTGACTACCCTTATATCGAGATTTGATTTGATCGGTTGCTTAACTATTTTCTTTATTTCAGTTGTTAAATTCTATCTTATTATTATTGTATGTACTTGATTTGTTCTTAAAAAAATGAAGTATATTCATTATTAGTTCTATGTTATTTGAGCTTACGTTTAATTTTACATTTTGAGAAGAAGCTCGTATTATTAGTGATGAATTCTTAATTAATATAATTATTCAAGCTTTAGTTATTTTTCTAGTTAGGTAATTTATCAATTCAGTCTCGATACTAACCCTCTAATTCAGCCTTTATCCACACCTTTAACCCAAGCCCCATTACAACCCATAAAAGACCTTTTGATTTGTGTATCATATCATTTTACAGTGGTGGAGATTTGATTTTCATGCAAGCTTATGGGATTAACTTTTCATGTTTGACTCTTGAGTGCTTATTTTTGAACCTTAAACACCTTGAGTGATTCGAGTGAACCCTTAGTGAGGATGTCAATTCTTGTTGATTTTGAATTAAAAGGTGATTATTTAGGTAAGGGGAAACACCTATTTTTCGTACTATAAAAACTATGACTTTGATTGTTTGAATCTTTAGGAACCTTTTGGTTAAATTATCAATGTATGAATTACCTATGAATTATGATGAAACATTATTGATGAAGGTTATGAATTGAGGAAATTTGATTTTAATGGTGAGTTGAGAGTTTTGCTTGAGGACAAGCAAATGCTTAAGTGTGGGGGTATTTGATAAACCGTAATATATACATATTTTAATCCCATATTTAGCATACTTTTGGATGATTTAATCCCTTGAATTGTGGAATTTGATGCTCCTGATCCTTTAATTTCATGTTTTATACTTAGGAGAGCATTGGAGGATGAAAAGAACGAGAAACAGGCCAAAAACGGAGAAAATGGGCCAAAGGAAGAAATCCACACGGCCTGGAGGTAACCACACGGTCGTGCCACCTTAGCAGGCCCGAACACGGCCTGGGCTCGATTCACACGGGCGTGCTCCACAGGCGTGTCTCTGCCGTGACCCGTTGTAATTCTACTCGGAAAAGGATACTTAGAGGGCGAAGAAAGACATTCCGAAGTCTATATAAACACCCTAAGTATGACCTAAAAGGGGAGCGAAGCCAGAGAGGGCTGAACACAGGGAATTGCTCGAAGACAGCCAGTTGATTCATCCCAGAAGCCGAAATCACACTCAAGACGGAAGATCTTCCCTTCAATTTCCTTCAGGGGGTTTTAGGGTTTTTCTTATGTTTTGTTATTTACTTTCTTCTGAGATGTATTCTTTATTAAACATGAACTAAACCCCTCAAATACCTGAGGGGGATGAAACCTAAGACGGATCTTGTTATTATTTTCTGAACTGTATGATAAATACTTGGTTTGTTCTTAATTATGTGTTCTTAATTCTTGTTTTAATATTTCAGGATATTGATTCAAGTATTGATGTGCTTAGGCAATGAGCAAAAGTCCTCTGTTTAAGAGTAGATCTAGCATAGTTAAGCGAAGTTGATCGCAACCCTAGAGATAGGATGATTTAAAATCACGGATTAGGGTCAATCCTAATATGGGAGTCCATAGATCGAGTTAATGCAACACTAGGGGTTTTAATTGAAAGAGATTTCAATTAATCAACCTAGGGTTAGACGTTATTAGTCTCGAAAGGGATAATAATATAAATTAGGGAATCCTACGGATCAAGTCAAGTGAATAAATCGTGCAGTTCGAGTTAAGTAACAAGTGAAGTCTAGGTGGATTCTTCCTCGGGTATTGTCTTAATCAACTGGTTTTCCCAAAAGTATTTTCCCAATTCATTCTCTGTGTCTTAGCATCCTTAGTTTAGTAATTAGTTAATTAAACATCGATTCCCTTAATACTTAAGCTAGATAATAAAAAGATAGTAACTACTAGTACTCTTGGTCCTTGAGGATACGATATTTTCGGTCTTGCCATAGCTATACTCCCGAACGATAGGTGCGCTTGCCTTATTCGTTGTCATAGTTAGTTTGGACACGATCAAAAGATGATATCCATCTTCTTGTTCATTCTTCTCCATCGAAAATAGCAAGAAAATAGGGGTTTCTGAATGCTCAAAATTTCAGCAAGCTCTCATCCATTCAAGTAAGTGTTCTAGTGACCTTTTCTTGGAAATAGTTGTACTTTTGAGACCCCTAAAGCTTAAGCTTTCTAAAGAGGGGACTATCTTGCATTATTGTGAAAAGTCTAGGGACTTGCCATGTGAGCTTTTAAGTTGTTTGCTGCATTTTTATGGGAGAAAATGAGTCTTGGTTGTTAGATGAACAACTTTTGTGAAAGGTGTTGTCTTGAAAACACCTAATTGGACCTTAATGAAAAGGTGACAAATTTGTAGTAAATATGTGAAATGTGGACTTTTGATGATAGCTATACGAGTATTAAATGTTCACCTAGACTTGTTGAAGGTATAAATAAGATTAGAATTAATTTCCGAGCCTAGGGGAAAAATGGTCATTTTGCCAAAGTCTAAGGGCAAAATAGTAATTTTACCTAAGTATCATTATTGAGATGTTTTTATTAATGTAGTGATTAAAATGAGCTAATTTGCTATTATAGAGCAAGAAGAATTGAGAATTCGCCTCGATCGGGGAAAGAACAAAGTTGAGGACTAAACCGACGAGCTAACTCATTTTGAAAACGAGGTAAGTTTGTATGTGACTATTGCAACATTTGTGTTAGTATATTGAGAATGCTTGGCATTATATTGATGCATGAAGCTCTGCTAAATTGAGTATTTAATGTTGAGTGAGAGGATGAAGTCCTAGTGGACCATATTGATTACGAAAATGCTATCATCGAGATATGAAATAGATAAGGTCCCGTATAAGACCATGTCCGGGATATGGCCTCGGCATCGAGTTGAGATCCCGTATAAGATCGTATCCAGGATATGGCTTCGATGATGACTATGAGAATCGTATAAGATCACATCCGGGATATAACATCGATACATGATATGAAATCCCCATATAAGACCATGTCCGGGATATGGCATTAGCATCTAGAAGTGGCTCCATGTAAGACCACCTCAGGGATGTGGCATTGGCTTCGTACATACATTAATGACGACGAATATGCGTCTTTGATTATCCCTAGTGATTAATGGGATAAGTAGATGAGTTTAGAAGTAGAAATGAAATCGTACTAATGTCATGAGAATGAGTGAATACAGGTACTCGTGAATGAGTCACGAAGAAACGATTACAATATGTGGTACGGTATGTGCTAAATAAGGGCAATTGTAAGTAAGTATGTCAAGAAGCCTTTGACTTGTGTATAATTAGTTAATGCCATGGATGGATTATATTATTAGCTTATTATTACTATTTATTTCCATGCAAACTTACTAAGCTTTATACTTACTCCTTTCATTGCCCTTCTTCCTTGTAGTATCGCCAAGATAACTCGAGGATTGTGGACGTAGGAGTTCGAAAGTCACACTATCGACATCACTTTGGTATAACAATTTAGACTTATTTTTGAGTATGGCGTGTATAGGACTCGAGTATTTTTTTAAGTTGTAATTGTTAGCCAAAGTGTTGGCTATGTATGTTACTAAAATCATTTTGTAAATGGCCTTAAGTTAGGCAAATACTTGGCAAATTCTTTTGCTTAATGAAAGTGATTTTCTTGAAGTGTATACCCTTGTGTGTGGATGTTGAATGGAGTATTTAGATGTGTCTTTGGGTCATGAATTGTGTTGAATGGAATTGGTGTATGTATGCATGCAATGTAGGGTGGCAAAGGGCTTGGTAGATAGCCTTCTAATTGTCCACATGGGTAGACACACGGGCGTGTGTCTAGACCGTGTGGGAGGCACGGTTAGCACATAGGCGTATGCCCAGGCCGTGTGAAGTCTGCACCTTGCACTTGGAATTTAAATTGCCACATGGCTGAAACACACGGATGTGTGTATAGGCCGTGTGGATATGTCAGAATGCCAAGGTTTGGTACGCGGGCCAGGGCCACGGGCGTGCCAAGGCCGTGTGAAATTAGTCAGTGTCGACCACGAGTGGAAGGCACGGGCATGCCTTAGGGGCACACGGGCGTGTCCCTAGACCCGCACGGGCGTGTGGCCCCTGTTTTGTTGAATAGTTTCTCGAACTCGTAAAAGTTTTCGGAATAGTTCCGATACCTCTCGAAAGATTGTTTAGGGCCTCCTAAGCCGATTAAGTGCAAGTGATGGGTTTAAACGAAATTTTATAACCCAATTCGAGATGTTTAAGCAAGATTAGTTAGGTAATGCCTCAAACCCTGTTCCGGCTTGAATACGGGTAAGGGGTGTTACATTTATTGGTATCAGAGCTACGGTTTAGTCGATTCTAGGATTAACGTATCGTAAGTACGAGTCTAGCTATACATGCCATATGTAAGAGTGTCTGAGTAATGATAGTGTGATGGCTCATAACGTATAAAATTCTATTTTATGTAGTATATGGATTCTGATACATACCAAACTGCAGCCGATAATGTTGCGAGTAACGCGCCGGCTCCCTCTCAAGGGACCGTGCCAACTAATAGTAGACCCGAGACTTTGGGTCAGGGGGAAGAGGCTCGAGAAGCCTTTCTCCACATGATGAGTAACTGGTATACTGAGTATACCCGAGAAAATCCTAACACTCAACCCCCTCCACCCCCACTAATCCCTTAACCCGCACCGGTAGCTCCTCAAGTGGTTGAGGTGGTGAGAAGAGAAAGGCCTCCGGTGGATAAGATCTGGAAGCAAGGAGTCGAGGATTTTTGGGCAAATAAGGACGATGACCAGGAGAGAGCGGAATTCTGGCTCGAGAATACCATCAGGGTATTCGATGAGTTATCCTACACGCCTGAGGAGTGCTTAAAGTGTGCGGTATCTCTCGTGAGAGATTCAGCTTACCGATGGTGGAACACCCTGGTGTCAGTGGTGCCAAGGGAGAGAGTTAGCTGGGAATTCTTCCAAGAGGAATACCGGAAGAAGTATATCAGTCAGAGGTTCATCGACCATAAGAGGAAGGAGTTCTTGGAACTGAAGCAAGGCCGTATGTCAGTGACTGACTACGAACGGGAGTTTGTAAGACTTAGCAAATATGCCCGGGAGTGCATGTCTACCGAGGCAGTCATGTGCAAGAGATTCGAGGACGGACTGAATGAAGACATCCGTTTATATGTCGGAGTCCTCGAGTTAAAATAATTTGTAGTATTGGTGGATAGGGCTTGTAAAGCCGAAGAGTTGGCTAAAGAGAAAAGAAGAGTTGAGAATGAGTCCCGTGACTCGAGAAAAAGGCAGTTAAATAAGTCCTACCAATCCTCATCTAATAAATCGAAGGATTTTGCTACTCGATCAGTCACTTCAGTGGGGTTTTCAACCTGAAATAAAGGCAAGCAATTTTTGGGGTTAAAAGGACAGACCACATCAGTTGCTAGTGTGGGCAACGTCCGTCCAAGTAGACCGGAATGCCCTTAGTGTGGCAGGCGCCATTCTGGTGAGTGTCGAGCTAATGAGAAAGCTTGTTTTAGATGTGGGTCCTTAGATCACTTCATCAGAGACTGCCCCGAGGTGGACGAGAAAGAAAAGCCTCAGAATGCAAGATCGGGAAGTACTGCTAAGGGAAGACCACTGAGAAACCCAGGAATTGAGATGGGTAGCAAGAATCCATCTAGAGAGCAAGCTGCTAGAGTCGAGGGTAGAGCACCGGCGATGACATATGCCATTCGTGCTCGTGAAGAGGCATCTTCCCCCGACGTAATCATGGGTACCTTTTCTCTCCATAATACTCGTGTTATAGCTTTAATTGATCCGGTATCTACCCACTCATACATATGCATGAAATTAGTCTCTAGCATGAGTATGCCTATAGAGTCTACCGAATTCATCATAAGAGTGTCTAATCCCCTATGCAAGTGTGTGTTGGTTGATAGAGTCTGCAAAGGTTGCCCTTTGATGATTAAGGGTCATTGTTTCCCGGTTGATATTATACTATTGCCTTTTTATGAGTTTGATGTCATCCTTGGGATGGATTGGTTAGTTACTCATGAGGTAATTGTGAATTGTGGGAAGAAGCATATAGAGTTGAGAGATGAAAATGGTAATCTTATTCGTGTTGAATCAGATAAGCCAGGTAGGTCACCAGTAGTGATGTCAACCTTGTCGACTCAGAAGTATTTAAGGAAGGGATACGAGGCCTATCTTGCCTTTGTATTGAACACTAAAGAGACTGATTCGAGAATCGAGTCAGTACCCACAGTATGCGATTACCCAGATGTTTTTCCAGAAGAGTTGCCAAGGCTACCTCCGGTTAGAGAAATTGAATTTGGGATTGAGTTAGCTCTGGGTACTTCCCCTATTTCTATTGCTCCATATAGAATGGCTCCAATCGAGCTAAAGGAGCTAAAAATGCAGTTGCAAGAACTAACAGATAAAGGCTTTGCAAGACCGAGTTTCTCTCCGTGGGGTGCTCCCGTTTTATTCGTGAAGAAGAAAGATGGTTCCATGAGACTATGTATAGATTATCGGCAACTCAACAAGGTAACTGTGAAGAACAAGTACCCATTGTCGAGGATCGACGATCTATTCGATCAATTAAAGGGAGCCATGGTATTTTCCAAGATATATTTGAGGTCCGGTACTATCAGCTAAGAGTTAAGGACTCGGATGTGCCGAAAACCGTGTTTAAGACTAGGTATGGCCACTATGAATTTTTGGTCATGCCTTTTGGTCTAACGAATGCCCCAGCGATCTTCATGGATTTGATGAATTTGTTGTGGTTTTCATCGACGACATACTGATCTACTCTCGGGATGAGAACGATCATGCTGAGCATTTGAGTATGGTTCTACAAGTTTTGAGAGAAAAACAAGTGTATGCCAAATTCAGTAAGAGTGGATTTTGGCTCAAGGAACTGTGGTTTTTGGGGCACATTATCTAGGGAGACGGAATTAGAGTCGACCCAAGTAAGATTTTAGCAATTGTTGAATGGAAACCGCCGAGGAGCGTAAGTGAAGTAAGGAGTTTTCTAGGCCTAGCCGGCTATTATATGCATTTTATCAAGGGGTTTTCCATGATAACTACCCCGATAACAAGACTTTTGTAAAAAGATGTGAAGTTTGATTGGACAGAAAATTGTCAACAGAGTTTTGAAAAAGCAAGACATCATTGATCGAGGCTCTGCTTTGGTGCAACTTTGAGTCGGGAAGAGAATTTGTGGTTTTTAGTGACGCATCCTTGAACGGGTTGGGTTGTGTACTTATGCAAGAGGGTAAAGTGATTTCATACGCCTCTAGGCAATTGAAGCCGCACGAGAGGAGTTACCCGACTCATGATTTAGAGTTGGCCGCAATTGTATTTGCGTTAAAAATTTAGAGGCATCATTTATATGGTGAAAGGTGTACGATTTTCACCGACCATAAAAGCCTAAAATATTTGATGACTCAAAAGGAATTGAATTTAAGGCAACGAAGGTGGTTAGAGCTGATTAAGGATTATGAGTTGGTAATTGACTACCATCCGGGAAAGGCGAACATAGTCGCCGATGCTTTAAGCAAAAAATCTTTGTTTGCACTTAGAGCCATGAGTACTCAGATGACTTTGTTGGATGATGGTTCCGTTTTAGCCGAATTGAGGGCTAAACCATTGTTTCTCCAAGTGATTTGTAAAGCTCAGAAAGATGATAACAGTTTGCAATCCAAGAGAGTTTTATGTGAGTCGAACGTTGAGTCAGACTTTCGAGTAAATCCTGATGGATGTCTGACATTTCGAGATAGGGTCTGTGTACCCAGAAATGACGAGCTTATTCATAAAATCTTGCATGAAGTGCATAGCGGATGTTTGAATGTGCACCCGAACAGCACGAAGATGTACAATGATTTGAGGGAATGGTATTGGTAGCTTGGTATGAAGAAAGACATTTTCAAGTTTGTATCGAGATGCCTGATTTGTCAGCAAGTGAAGGCTGAACATCAAGTGCCTTCAGGTTTACTTCAGCCCATTATGGTTCCTGAATGGAAATGGGACCTTTTTACTATGGACTTCGTGACGGGCTTACCGTTGACTCCATAGAAGAAAGATGCAGTATGGGTAGTGGTTGATAGACTCACAAAGTCAACCCATTTTATACCAGTGCGAGTCGACTATTCGCTTGATAAATTAGCGGACTTATACATGTCAGAGATAGTAAGACTCCATGGTGTACCATTGTCGATCATTTCGGATAGAGATCCGAGATTCACGTCACGATTTTAGAAAAAAGTTGCAAGAGGCCTTGGGCACAAAATTGAGTTTCAGTACAGCCTTTCATCCACAAACCGATGGGCAGTCGGAGAGGGTAATTCAGATACTTGAAGACATGCTTCGATGTTGTGTTTTGGAATTCCATGGTAATTGGGAGAAATACTTACCATTGGTGGAATTCTCCTACAACAACAGTTTTCAGTCAAGTTTGAAAATGGTGCTTTATGAGGCACTGTATGGGCGTAAGTGTCGAACGCCCTTGTATTGGTCAGAACTCAAAGAGAAACAGATACACGAGGTCGACTTGGTTAAAGAAATTGAAGAGAAGGTAAAAGTGATACGTGACTGTCTGAAAGTCGCCTCAGATAGGCAAAAGTCCTATTCAGATTTGAAAAGGAAGGAGATTGAATTCGAAGTCGGTGATAAAGTGTTCTTGAAGGTATCACCTTGGAGGAAAGTCATCAGATTTAGCCGGAAGGGCAAACTGAGTCCGCGTTTTATCGGACCTTATGAAGTTACCGAGAGGATAGGACCGGTAGCTTATCAGTTGGCCTTGCCACCTGAACTGGAAAAGATTCATGACGTCTTTCACGTATCCATGTTGCGCCGATACCGTTCAGACCCTTCACATGTCATAGTACCGACAGAGGTAGAGATACAACCGGATTTGACTTATGGTGAAGAACCAGTTAGAATTTTGGCGCGGGAGGTCAAGCAGTTAAGAAACAAAAGCATAGCCCTAGTGAAAGTTCTATGGAAAAGGCACAGAATAGAGGAGGCTACATGGGAGCCCGAGGAAATGATGAGAAACCAATATCCCAACCTTTTTACCGATAAGATTTTCGAGGACGAAAATCCTTAAGGGGGAGAATTGTAACAGCCCGATTTAGGGTCTAGTCAGAATAGTGATCTCGGGATCACTAATTCGAGATTTGATAAATTTATTTTTCACGTTATATTATGAGTCAGAGCATGATAGTATATGTGCATGAGAATTTTGGTGCTTTAATTTTAGCGATTTCATGTTTAATCGCGAAAACCACGCGGGCCAGGGCCACAGGCGTGCCAAGGCCGTGTGAAATTAGTCTGTGTCGACCATGGGTGGAAGGCACGGGCATGCCTTAGGGGCACACGGGTGTGTCCCTAGATCCACACGGGTGTGTGGCCCCTGTTTTGTTGAATAGTTTCTTAAACTTGTAAAAGTTTCCGGAATAGTTCCGATACCTCTTGGAAGTATGTTTAGGGCCTCGTAGGCCGATTAAGTGCAAGTGATGGGTTTAAACAAAATTTTATAACCCGATTCGAGATGTTTAAGCAAAATTAGTTAGGTAATGCCTCAAACCCTATTCCGCCTTGAACACGGGTAGGGGGTGTTACAAAAACTTAGTGATATTTCTATAATCCGATCATTTAAAGACATAATGATACATGAATGCTTAAATTGAATTATACAATCACACCATTATCTAAGCATACAACTACAAGATATCTGTAAGACCCTAAAACCCAGTTTAGAAGTTTAGACCGAATCCCGGAGGTTACATTGGCCACTAAATATGGTGGAAACAAAAACTTTAATTCAAAACAAGAAAACCTTTTTGTTCATTATGTTTGAAACAATATTAAACCAGCGTCAAACATTTGGAAATAAAATCCACAGTTTCTAAAGTTCAGTCCAAATAATACCTTACAAAAGTCCACCATAAAACTTGTACCACAGTTTATATAATCGTTTTACAAACCGACTTAAAATTAACCGTATAAAACTTATGAGATTTTACTTAAACCGAATTAAACCATATCTTTCTGAGACCTCTAGTATGCTGAGTCCAGCTCCAAAATATGAAATGTACTTGAAAGGAAAAACACTATAGATATGAGCTACGCGAGCTCAGTGTGAGTCCGAAACATGAACAGATGGCAAAAGACGGAGTGACAAATAAATACTTCAGACAAGCATATGTATAAAAATATCACTTACGAAAGTCTCAATCGGTATGTCAAATACAATATCAAACCACGAAAATGATATTCTAATCATACGCAATAATCAAAACATATTCATGACATTAAATATATTGTCAATAACCAAAAGTTCACACAAACAGACGTATATTCTGAAAAACAGACGTATATTCAGATGCGAACGGATGCACAAGTCAAAATCCCACCCCACCAACCAAACACCACTTTGTCCATCTAGCACACTACATAAAGGCTATGGTAGGCCCGTCCAACATGCACACCACAGAGAACCATAATAGGTTCATCCACCCTACACATCGCAGCGTGGAACAATGCCACTTGAGTAATTATATACAGCTGAGTTGATATACGTATAAGATAGTGCGGTAAATCGCTATACAAAAGTATCGCAATTAAAACTGCTAATTCTTTCTTCCTTCTCTTCATAGCCAGATCCCAAAATTTTCATGCTATGCAACAATGCACACATTATGCAGACATCATACAGAAACAAACATTAACATTTCCAGTTGAACAGATTCAGATTTGATTACACTTGTATTCTAATATTCAGTTACGACAACAATAATAAAATCATAATTATTTATCACCTAAACGAGCAATAAAATTAAAGCCCACAAATGCACATATATACACGAACCAAACTAAATCGAGCCCCAAACACACTTACCGAGGCTTGACCGAGGGTTAGATTACACAGAAACATAAAACAGACAGTTTATGACTTGAAACAAAATTCTGCAAAATAGGTCCACATGGCTGTGTGCCCGGGCCGTGTGGAGGCCTACACGCCCATGTGGAGGAGACACACGCCCGTGTGATCGAGTTACACGACCGTGTGAGTAGCCCGTGTAACTCACTGTCCAAAAATGCCAAAAATAAAGAGCAGAAGAGACACGACCGTGTGGAGATCTCACACGCCCATGTGGCCAGGCCGTGTGGAACCATAAACCATCGAAAACCCTAATTTCCTTTTTGCACATGGCCGTGTGGACCGCCTGTGTGCGGTACGCACTCGTGTGGCCATGAAACCACACCGAAACAGACTAAAATTTGTGTTTTTGACATCGAAACGATCCCTATCCTTTGGTAACCCTGAAATATACCGAAATATGCAGAATATCATGCAATCCATCAATAACTCAACACTTAAAGTCAATAGTTTCGGAGACATACCTTAAATCAAAATTGCAAACAACAAGGATTAACCGCTTCGCCTTCACAAGACTATTCAGACTCACATTCGATTACACGAAACACACAAGAGCAATCACCTTTGACGGAACGATAGATAACAAGTGCGTAAAACAGAAGAAGTAAGAAACAAACGAAATTGAAATTTGGAAAGAACAGAAAAAAAGGAACAATAGGGAAGAAAAAAAATATGAAGAAGAACGTGAAACTTTGTTTTTTTTTTTAATTTTAAAAATAACTTCCCTTTTTAAAATAAAATAAAATAACATAAAAAAAACATAAATATCAAAAACACTCACAGGCTCATTCTGACATTAAAACGCGAAACAGAACCCAAACGTTCAACCAACTCACTGACCCTAACCACAAACCTCAAAACTTCTAACCCCAGATTCCAGGATGTTACAATATCATCATCTCAATTTCATGCCATTTACTACATCATTTCATATTGTACTAAATTTTAACATGTTTTCATACTTGATTTGGTTTTAGCAAATATCTCAATTCACATCACTTACTATATAAATAGCATTTCATAGATCATTCAACAATTGATTTTCATTATGGTATAAATCAATTCATATTCAATCCGTGAGTGCATCACTCATATATTTCATTTATGAACACACAACATTTCACATATCATTTTTTAATCCACTTTCTCATTTCCAATTCACATACTTTTCCATTTCAATATCAATCACAAAACTTTATTATTTTATTATCCCTATTAACACAACTCGAATTCAGACAGATACACGAATCCAACTAACACACCAGTTTGGCACCCCGTGCCTCATCGGATAAATCCGAAGTAATAATTGCGCCCAGCGCTATATAAATTGACACCTAGTGTCTCATCGGTTAAACCGAAGCAAATTGGCACCCAGTGCCTCATCGACTTGAAGTCGAAGAAATCCCTGAACTCTTCCTATCATATGGCATGCCATCTATATCCAACTTAGCCTGAAACAGTTAATAGGGTTCCATTTTTCTTACAATACATCCAATGTCCAATTCTCGTATTTGCACATTATCACATTTAAACACATATTCATTTCAAACTCATATATTCAATACAATATATATATCAAATCACTCCATTTCAATCAACTATAATTTCAATTCAATCTTATGTACTAAAGTACTCACCTCAACTACTTACCATATGCAATAATTCAAAATACAATAATTTACAACTAGGTTCGGATCATAGAAACACAAACCGTGGATTACGAGCTATTCGACGTCGATTTTATCCTTCCCCTTTTTGGTCGAGGATTCCGGTATGACGTTTGTTACAGAATTAAGACAATTAAAATACATTAATACTACACAATTCAATTCCACATTGAATATTTCAATTTTTACTCAATATTTGTAAAAATTTCAATTTAGTCCCTAAATTGAGACTAATTTTTTTATCAACATATTTAACTCTATATTTTCATACTCATTTCACTTTAAACTAAATTTAACTCCCCATTTTCAATTATACCCTTAAATTTCAATTTTTTCACAATTTAGTCCTTATAACTCAAAATCAAGAATTAACTTCCCTATTTAGTCCTTTTTCACTTTTAACTTAAAAAATATATCAATTTCATCCCTAATACTTAAACTATTCAACAATAGCAACATCTAAAATCTTAAGCAATACTAAAACTTACAATATGGGTCGGGTAGCTCTAAGTATCGGGATTCCAAAAATATAAAAATAACAAAAAAGGACTAAATTGCACTAACCAAATTAAATTTGAACCTTAAAGCCCCTAGGTTTGCCACAACTTATTTTCCTTCTTTCTCTCTTTCTTTTCTTTTCTTTCCTTTCTATTTAGTTTGCATGTTAACATCTTTTCTTTTTGTTTTTATTATAATAACCATTATTATTTTATCATGATACACAAATTAAATTCATTTAATTATTAATAAAACATATAACATATATATAAGTTTACATATATAATGTATATATATATTTCATCAATGCGGTCCACTCATCAAGGTAAATGTATATTTACCATTTTAGTAATTTTTAATTTGTTTCAATCTATAAATAAACTTTTAACCTATACGCGATTTAGTCCTAATACTTTAACAACTCCTTATTTCACAAAATTCACATAACCAAAATCTAATTCATTACTAAACTAACCTCGTAAATATTAAATAAAAATAATTACAGGTTCGTTTTACGGAAACGAGGTCCCGAACTTCATTTTTCAACACCCTAACTACCGGGTCATTACACAACTTTTCAAGATTCTCCCAAGAATCTTAATTTAATGGAGTAGGAACTTAACTTTCATAAGTGTCTAGTTTAAGTTATTTTGAGCTAGCCTATCCCCTTCCCCCTCTCCTCTAAGTTTTGTAGATTTTTTTAAAAATCTAAAACAACACTCTCAAATATTATCTCAAGCATCTACAAATCCCAAACGTTGGCAATAAATTTGTAAGAGTTTCTATAGCTAATGTTATGTTATTATTATTACAACTGTTGAACATGTTCTATGTATGGTATAAGGAAGGTGTGTTCTTGTGTATGGTTTCCATTGTAATAAGTTAGTATTAATGTTGTTAGATTTTTTGTTATTAAGAATTATTGAATCACTAGAATTCTTATGTTATTATTGCTCTAATATTTGTTAAATATGTTTTACATATGATATAAAGAAGTTTTGTTTTTTTATTTATGATTACCTTTGTAGTAAGTTGGTGTTAATTTTGTTGGATTCTTTATTACTAAGAAATGTTGCCATTAATTTATGTATGTGTGAGTTAAATGTTGTACATTGATTGTTTCCAAATTGATAATATTTTTATGGTTTTTAATTCGCTAATTGTGAACAAATTTGGTTGTTTATAGTTCAAATTGTGTTTACTCAAAATAAATAAAAATTTGGTAATACCTTTATAAATTAATCAAAAAAGTTTACATCAAATGTAAAAAAATCTAACAAATAAAACCTACACCCCAACCTATATCTAACCATAAGTCATTTGCTCCTTTTAGAATATGTCCCACACCTTGATAGATCTTAATTGCATGGTAGGTTCCATTGAGGTTGCTTGAGACCTTAATCGGATCATCAACTAGCTCCTCAATGAAGATAAGATTCAAAATGTACAAGTTATTTAACTTTAAACCAGATGATTTATTCACTTGACTTGATCCGTAGGATTCCCTAATTTATATTAATACCTCTCTCGAGGCTACTAACGTCTAACCCTAGGTTGATTAATTGAAATCTTTTTCTAATTAAAACCCCTAGGATTGCATTAACTCGATCTATGGACTCCCATATTAGGTTTGACCCTAATCCGGCGGATTTTTGTCATCCTATCTCTAGGGTTGTGATCAACTCCGCTTAACTATGCTAGATCTACTCTTAAACAGGGAATATTCCTCCACTGCCTAAGCACATCAATACTTGAATCAATATCCTGAAATATCAAAAAAAGAATTAAGAACACATAGTTAAGAACAAATCAAGTATTTAATATATAGTTCAGAAAAAAATAACAAGATCCGTCTTAGGTTTCATCCCCTCAATATCTCGAGGGTTTTAGTTCATAATCATAAAAGAATACATCTCAAAAGAAAAGATAAAACAAAACATAAGAAAACCCTAAAACCCCTGAAGGAAATTGAAGGAGAGATCCGCCGTCTTGAGTATGATTTCGGCTTCTTGAGATGAATCAACTGGCTTTCTTCGAGTAAATCCCACAATTCTAACCTCTCTGGCTTGGCTCCTTGGCCTAGCTGGACGCCCCCCTGAAGGTTGGCCTTTAGGGTGTTTATATAGGCTTTTGGAATGTCTTTCTTTGCCTTTAAGTACCCTATTCCGAGTGAAATTCCTCTTTGTCACGGCAGGGACACGCCCGTGCAACACGCCCGTGTGAATCGAATTCAGGCCGTGGTCAAGCCTACTAAAGGGGCACGGCCGTGTGGCTACCTCCAGGCCATGTTGATTTCCTACTTTGGCTTATTTGGTCCGTTTTTAGCCCGTTTCTCGTTCTTTTCATCCTCCTATGCTTACCTAAGTATAAAACATGAAATTAAAGGATTAGGAGCATCGAATTCCACAATTCAAAGGATAAATCATCCAAAAAGCATGCTAAATGTGAGATTAAAATATGTATAAATTACGGTTTATCAAATACCCCCACACTTAAGCTTTTTCTTGTCCTCAAGCAAAATTCTCAACTCACAGTTAAAACCGAATTTCCTCGATTCATAATATTTATCGATAATGTTTCATCATAATTCATAGGTAATTCATACATTGATAATTTAACCAGAAGGTTCCTAAAGATTCAAACAATCAAAGTCATAGTTTTTATAGTACGAAAAATAGGTGTTTCCCCTTACCTAAATAATTACCTTTAATTCAAAATCGATAAAAATTGACATCCTCACTAAAGATTCACTCAAATCACTCGAAGTGTTTAAGGTTCAAAAATTTAAGCACTCAAAAGTCAAGCATGAAAACTTAATCCCATAGGCTTGCCTGAAAATCAAGTACAAATCAAGTACAATAATAATAAGATAGAATTTAATAACTGAAATAAAGAAAATAGTTACGTAACCAATCAAATCAAATCTCAATATAGGGGTAGTCAAGAGAAATGGTGATAACAAATACAAAGTGGGTTTTGGGTTAATATTAATGGGTGAGTCAATAAAAGGGTTGTTAGGATCAAAGGGGTTCACTAGGGGTTAATTGTGAGGGTAGGGTTTTAGTGGAGTAAGTGGGTTAAAACCTAAGTGCCTTTATCATCTCTGTATATCAAATCAAAGGTGTGGTCTAGACATGTATAATCGAAGCAAGTTCTAGAATAACAAATCAATGTTGACACACTCATAATCAATAAAGTGAGGACGAAAAATGTATGCTCTACGAGGCTCAAAATCTCACAAGAATTATGGGCTTTTGATATCAACATTGTAAATTTCAAACTTCAAGGTAATAATTAGATTCAGGTAGACAACCTAACAAATTTTTAATTCTAAAAAATAGACTTAACATGCTTGATTCTCTAGTCTCCCAAAGTTTAAATCATCACTGCATAATTAACTATGACTTAATTCAAAACATATCAATGAAAATCATAAATCAAAGGAAATTTCATTCTAATTGTAACATGAGAAAATTACTTAAAAACAAGACATAATTCAGGGATTTGAGAATAATGAAAAAAGTTAGGCATTTTTCATGATAAAATTCACCCCCCACACTTAAGGTGTACATTGTCCTCAATGTACAAATATAACAATTGTAATAAGAAAAGCACAAGATAGGGAAAGAGGTGAAACTTCCTGAATTTTGGATGGAGTCAGAGAAAAAAATCGGGGAAGTTTGGGCCGAGTTGGAGGAAGACATTCCTGTGGCGGCGGTGCCTGTGGTCGTGGTGGGGTTATTCCCAAGTAGCTTGAAGAACCTAAAACCAAAAAAATAGAATAAAATAAATTAAATTAAGCATAAGAGAGTCAAAGAGAAGGAAAATAAAGGAGAAGAGAAAAAACATAGGTAAAATAATTGGACTCAAATGTCCTTGGCTTGTTGGGTCGATGAAGCGGCCGGCATGAACTTATGTAGATCAGTCTCGCACGGGGAGACTGTGCTAGGGTCCTTCCGCTTCTTCGACATGGGTAAGGTGAAAATGGAGAGTTTGGGACAAGAGAATGAGAGGAAATGGAAAGGGGAAGGATGGAAGGGTATGGAAGAAAGGGAATGGGGAGTAGGTGGGAAAGGGAGAGGGGTATTTTTAAATAGAGATTTCAGGTCTGGGACATCCCCACGCCCGTGTGTCGTGGGCATGTTACGTCACATGGCCGTATCGCACGGCCGTGTGGTGGCTCATTCGTTTCTCCCACGCCTGTGTAGAGGGTTCCACACCCATGTCTCTTTCTCAGTGTCGGCCACGGCCTCAAAGCACGGGCGTGTCTCATACCCGTGTGACTTCCTCAGTGTCGGCCACGGCCATATCGCACGGCCATGGCAATTTATAGCCGTCCGTGATCTGGGGATTTTTCGTCCTTGGCTCGTACGACCTCTGCCATGCTAGTGTGTAAATTCGTGATGCCCACACGGCCACGGCCACGCCCGTGTGCAAGGCCGTGTGGCACAGAAGCCAATGCTTTATTTACTTTGGTTAGTCTTTAGTTAGGTACTAAAAATCAAAGCTATGGAAATAAAGGGGGTTAGTGCTCAGGTTTCCTCGCGAGAAGCGCTTGTTTAAAGTCTTAAGCTAGAATCACTTCTCATTCGCATAATCAGGGTGGTTTGAAGAGTTGGACATCCTCTCTCATGCTATTATTTCTACTATCATGATAAAGTTTGAGTCGAGTAGCGTTTACCTTAAAAGTGCCAAATTCAGAGTGAGTTACTTCGACCATTCCGTATGGAAAGACATTGCGTACCTCAAAAGGGATTTCTTCATTTGTTTTAAGGTCTGAGAAGGCGATTCGAGGGTCTCCCTTATTCAACAATACCTGATCTTTTATCTTGAAGTTATTTTCCGTTCCTATAAGCTCGTCTAGGGGTTCCCTTGGTTTTGCTTCGTGTGATTCTGATTTCTCCTTGAAATGTGTCTTCCACTCATCTAGTTCATCAATATGAAGCCTTCGATCCTCATGAATTGCTTCTTTGTTGTCATGATGTCTAGGATCTGGCTCAGTTGTGTGGTTCTGTGGTGCTTTCTGAAAAGAAAATTTAACTGAATGGTCATTAATAAAATTAATTTTCTCACCTTGATTACTTGATGTCCTTGCCGAGTCAAGAGCCTGAAGACTGATTGATTCGTTGCCTACACGGAGTATGAGTTCACCTGTACCAACATCAATTTTATTTCTAGCAGTTGCTAAAAATGGTCTTCCTAAAATTAAAGGGATCGTGTTGTCCTCATCCATGTCTAAAACGAAAAAGTCTACTGGGAATATGAATTTATCAATTTTCACGAGTACATCTTCAATTATACCCCTAGGAATTCTAATAGTTTTATCAGCTAATTGAATGCTCATCCTAGTTTGTTTGGGTTTCCCTAGACCTAGCTGTTTAAACATTTTATAAGGCATAACATTTATACTTGCCCCTAAATCTACTAAAGCATTATCAACAGATAAACTACCAATTAAGCATGGAATTGTAAAACTCATTGGATCTTTTAATTTCTGTGGTAGTCTATTTTGCAACATTGCTGAGCACACTGCGTTTAGTTCCACATGCGACTCTTCGTCCAGCTTCCGTTTGTTTGTCAAAAGTTCTTTTAAAAATTTCCTTGAATCTGGCATCTGCAAAAGAGCTTCGAGTAACGGTAAGTTAATATGTAATTTCTTTAAAAGTTTAAGAAATTTACCGAATTGTTCGTCTGTGTTGTCTTTCTTTATCGCATCGGGATATGGTATACGAGGTTGGTACTCTTTAATTACAGTTTTTAGTTTGTCATGGTTCACCTCAACCTTACCTTCCTCTACCACATTCTCTTGCCTTAAATTTGGCTCATCTAATCCTACACTATCATGAGCTGTTATGACTTGAATTTGCTCCTTTGGGTTAGTCTCAGTGTTGCTTGGTAGGCTTCCTTGCGGTCGTTCGGAGAACAGCTTAGCAAGTTGCCCTAACTGGTTCTCGATCCCTTGAATCGATACTTGTTGATTTTTAAGTGTTGTCTCGGTGTTCTGGAAACGTGTTTCTGACACCGCTATGAATTTTGTCAACATCTCCTCAAGGTTCGACTTCTTTTCCTGAGGGTAGGGCTATTGTTGGAAGTTTGGAGGGGTTTGTTGTCTTTGATTTCCTTGACCACCCCATGAAAAATTGGGGTGGTTCCTCCAACCTGGATTATAAGTATTACTATAAGGGTTATTTTGAGATCTGAAATTGTTACCCACATAGTTCATTTGTTCGCCTTCCATGCCATGTCCGTAGGGTGGGTACTCAGGATTCGCCACACCTCCACTTGTTTCGCAGCTGCGATCTGGGATGTACTGCGAAGAACACAAACCATCAATTTTTTTGTTTAACATCTCTACTTGATTTGATAGCATGGTTACTGCGTCGAGGTTGAAAACTCCGGCTGATTTTGTTGGCCTTGTCCTTGTGACTTGCCACTGATAGTTATTCAGTGACATCTCTTCTATAAACTTGTAGGCCGCTTCAGGAGTTTTGTTTGTTCATTCGTTCACGCCGCCGTGGAATTGATCAATTACCTCGTTGAGGGGTTCACACCATTGTAGAAGGTTTGAACCTGAAGCCATAAAGGTAGCCCATGGTGAGGGCACCTTCTCAACAAATCCTTGTATCTCTTCCAAGCATCATATAGTGTTTCTAGATCCATCTGCACAAAAGAAGAGATATCATTCCTCAACTTGGTCGTTTTGCCCGGTGGAAAATATTTTAACAAGAATTTTTCGGTCATTTGATCCCATGTAGTGATTGACCCTCATGGAAGAGAATTCAACCACTGTTTGGCTTTATTCCTCAAAGAAAAGGGAAACAATCGAAGACGGATGGCATCATCAGAAACGCCATTTATTTTGAAGGTATCACAGAATTCTAGGAAATTTGCTAAGTGTGTGTTAGGATCCTCATCCTGCAAACCATCAAACTGAACAAACTGTTGTATCATCTGTATAGTGTTAGGTCTAAATTCAAAATTATTTGCAGCAATAGCAGGTCTAACAATACTCGACTCAGTTTCTGTTAAATTAGGTTTAGCATAATCATACATAGTTCGAGGAGCATGATTTTCGGCCACCTCCGGAGGTAGCGGATTATTTTCAGCCATCTCTTCGGTGGTATTGGTTTCGTCTTCTTGCTCTTCTTCTATGTAATTTAAGCTTCGCCTTATTTCTCTACGATTTCTGCGAACGGTACCTTCAATATCACTACCGTAAATTAAGGGTCTTGTCGGGTTCCTTCTAGTCATAAACTAGGGGTATCTGCTAGGAACAAAATAAAAGAAGAAAAAATAGCAAAGTTAAAAACAAAATAAAATTAAATCGCAAAAATAAAAATGGCTAAAGTAATAAAAATTAAGCGTTCTTAATATTTTAGTTCCCCGGCAACGGCGCCAAAAACTTGATCGTAGATGTCGATAGTTTTAATATTTATATAATGAATGGTCTAGCCTAGAAACTAACTATCACCACGATTGAGGCAAGTGCACCTATCGAACAGTAGAATAGCTTAGTGGCAAGATCGGATTGTCGAACCCAAAGGAACCAAAAGTACTAATACTGACTTTCTTTTCATTATTTAGCCTAAAAATTAAGGGATTTGTTGTTTATTCTAAAATTAACTAACTACTAAGCTAAAGACGCTAAGACACAGAGAATGGATTGGGGAAAATACTTGTGGGAAAAACCAATTGATTAAGACGATACCCAAGGGAGAATCCACCTAGATCTCACTTGTTATTTAACTCTGAACTAGACGATTTATTCACTTGACTTGATCCGTAGGATTCCCTAATTTATATTAATACCTCTATCGAGGCTACTAACGTCTAACCCTAGGTTGATTAATTGAAATCTCTTTCTAATTAAAACCCCTATGATTGCATTAACTCGATCTATGGACTCCCATATTAGGTTTGACCCTAATCCGGCAGATTTTCGTCATCCTATCTCTAGGGTTGCGATCAACTCCGATAACTATGCTAGATCTACTCTTAAACAGGGAATATTCCTCCACTGCCTAAGCACATCAATACTTGAATCAATATCCTGAAATACCAAAACAAGAATTAAGAACACATAGTTAAGAACAAATCAAGTATTTATCATATAGTTCAGAAAACAATAACAAGATCCGTCTTAGGTTTCATCCCCCTCAGGTATCTGAGGGGTTTAGTTCATAATCATAAAAGAATACATCTTAGAAGAAAAGATAAAACAAAACATAAGAAAACCCTAAAACCCCCTGAAGGAATTGAAGGAGAGATCCTCCGTCTTAAGTATGATTTCAGCTTCTTGAGATGAATCAACTGGCTTTCTTTGAGTAAATCCCACAATTCTGACCTCTCTGGCTTGGCTCCTTGGCCTAGTTGGACGCCCCTCTCAAGGTTGGCCTTTAGGGTGTTTATATAGGCTTTTGGAATGTCTTTCTTTGCCTCTAAGTACCCTATTCCGAGTGAAATTCCTCTTTGTCACGACAGGGACACGCCCGTGCAACACGCCCGTGTGAATCGAATCCAGGTCGTGATCGAGCCTGCTAAAGGGGCACGGCCATGTGGCTACCTCCAGGCCGTGTTGATTTCCTACTTTGGCCCATTTGGTCCGTTTTTAGCCTGTTTCTCATTCTTTTCAACCTCCTATGCTTCCCTAAGTATAAAACATGAAATTAAAGGATTAGGAGCATCGAATTTCACAATTCAAAGGATAAATCATCCAAAAAACATGCTAAATGTGGGATTAAAATATGTATAAATTACGGTTTATCAGTTGCATTGCTACCACACCCGATAAATGTGCTATCATTCAATGGTATAGAAGCATATAAAGGCCAAGCATGTTATTTTCAGTTTGTACGCATTATCAATTACATCCTTCGAAAGTATAGCTTGAATTTTAAATATAAATAATTGTATCTTTTGGCTAGTGGAACAACCTTCTCATCTATGCTGATACTTGTAAGAGGGTGCAATAATTGTTTAATTTTTTTCATTTTTCAATAAGCCAATCTGTTAAGTGCTTGGTATAAGAATGCCAGTAGGGAAAACCCTCAGCTATATATGGGGATAAAAGTGAGTTCCTCCTGCAAAAAAAAAATATTAATTGTAACACCCCTAACCCGTATCCGTCGTCGGACTAAGGTTAAGAGGCGTTACCAGACATATCGGACCATATCATAAACATTTCACTAACATCAAATATTCACAAACATTCCAAAGCGAAATATACACATAGAGCCCCTTTTGAAGGTCTACGAGACCTTAACCATGCATTGGGAAGGGGTCGAGACTAAACCGAGCTCATACAATTTTTTTTGAAACTTAAATATTTTTCAAAGTTACAGAGGTCACACGCCCGTGTGGGAAGGCCGTGTGCCTCATACGGCTTAGACACGCCCGTGTGTCCAGGCCGTGGCAAAACAAGGCATACATACTGACTTGTCCACACGGTCACAAGACACGCCCGTGTGCCAGGCCGTGTGAAAATTAGGGAGGCTACTAACTTGGTCACACGGCCAGTCACACGCCCGTGTGTCTAGCCCATGTACCTATTCAAATTGGCCTCACACGCCCGTGTGCTCGACCGTGACAATCAAAGGGGGTATACTAACTTGGCCACACGACCTAGCACACGCCCGTGTGTTTGACCGTGTGCCCTGCCCAGGCTCACTTCGAAGTGGCCCTCGAGCAACATGGCAGAGACACACCCCCATGTCCCTGCCCGTGTGGGTACAAAATAGGCCATTTACAAGGCCAATTTGCCACCCAATTTGGGTCCTCCCTACAAGCATCAAACAAGCAACAAATATGCCACATTTCCAGCCAATTTCAAGCACAAAACATACACCATTTAAACCATCTCCTCATCAACCAATTTCATGCTCAAAAGCTAAACCAAAACATACCAAAATCTCATAACAACTCATTAATTCATACATGATCAATACCCTAAAATATCACTTCTATTTTCATACTAAAATCATACCAAATTCTCAACAAAGCACATACCAAATTGACCATTTCTTTTGGTTATTTATAAACATCAAAACATACCATTACTTAGCACAAATCATGTACCACATCCAAACCATATTTTCTTCCACAAGCAAACCATATCACATGGCTATAAAATGCATATCTCAAAACATATCACACTAGTCCTAGCCTATACATGCCATTACTTTTAACGTTTACACTTCCAAAAGGTACCAAAATAGAGTTTGATAGTGTGGTGATGATCCTCGACGATCCTCGAGCTCCCAGTAGCTTCGATAATCTATAAAACAATGCAAACACACACAAAGAAGCTTTCAAAAGCTTAGTAAGCCATATACAAATAAACTTATCACATAGAACAATTATAAACCATTTCATACATATGGTTCATGGCATAACACAATCACAAGTCATATTTCTCTTATATCTCAATTGATCATGTTCACTTGCTCATAATTACATATCATGTAATGTAGCTCACATATTAAATGATCATATACATACATACCTTTCATTGCCAAATTTCATATACATAAATACGTACCGAAATTTGGATGCACATTCATATACTCATTCATTTCTCGGAATGCCCGTTGAACCGTTCGGAATCAAACAGGATACTCGGATAGCTCAGAAAGCTCGTACAATGCCAACGTCCCAGACGTGGTCTTACATGTAATCAATATCGATGCCACTGTCCCAAACAGGGTCTTACACAAAATCAAATACGATGCCGATGTCCCAGACATGGTCTTACACGTAATCACAAATCGATGCCAACATCCCAGATGTGGTCTTACACGATAACACATATCGAAATCTTATGTCATGACATACGTATCCTAACTATTTCCTAAGATTTGTACGGGACTTTTCAGACGTCGTCACATTATCGGAACTTCCCTGGATTTCACATATTCAGCTCAAATAGACATATATCACAATTCATTCACATATAAGCAATAATAATTCAATTCAAACACATTTATTTGTATATCGACTTACCTCGTACGGATTCGAATGGAAATAAACGATTACTCGACCACTTTAGATTTCCCCCGATCTAATTCCGTTTTCTTTGGTTCTTGATCTATACACATTCAAATTTAACTCTTTTATTCACCAAGTCATTCAATTCAATCCATTTACACATATTTAGGGAATTTTACACTTTAGCCCCTTTAATTTCACGTTTTTTACATTTAAGTCCTTATTTCAAAACAACACCAAACACATAAAATTTCATTTCACCCAAGCATGGCCGAATATCATTCTAGTCCCTAGCAGCCCATATCTTTCATTTATTTCACATTTTAGCCCTTCAATTTCTCATTTTCATAATTTAGTCCACAATAATTAAATTCATCAAAAATCACAATACAAAACATGTAAACCCAATATTTATCTTTCATTTTTCCTCAATAATCAACATAAAGCTTGAATATTCATCAATGACACTTTTCAAAATCACTAACAATTTCAAAAATCATTACATGGGCTAGCTAGAATACTTAACAACGATCACAAAAACATAGAAATCATCAAAAATGGATAAAAAAACACATACCTAATTGACCAAGATTAGTGCCGAATGCTTGAAAGCTTAAGAACCCTATTTCTTTCTTCAAATTCGGTGCAAAATAGATGATAATGGCCATATTTTTATTTTTGCTTTATTTTAATTCATAATAATACATCAATTACCAAAATATCCATGATTAATAAACATATAAAACATTAACATTAAGGCCATTAATGTCCACTTACCAAGTTAATGGCATATTAACAACATAAGGACCCCCTAATTATAAAGACACATCAATTCGGCACTTAATTAAATAGAAGGCTACTTTTGCATTTTCTACAATTTAGTCCTTTTTGCAAATTAAGCATACAAACGATAATATTAACTCACGAAAATTTCACACATACTTAATCACATACTGTAAACTAGAAAAATAATATTAAAATATTTTTTGACTTGGATTTGTGGTCCCAAAACCACTATTCCGACTAGGGTCTAAACCGGGCTGTTACATTAAGTAGTAGGGACTACTAGACTTATATCCTATAAGCATTCCACCGATGATGTATAGTATGTACACTATAACATAATGTTCGAACTCTTCATCAGTTATATTGTTTGTTGGGGGATGCTTAACCGATGTATTCGATTAAGCAAACTTCACTCAATCCCCATTAATATCATCTTTGTCGAATGGATAATGGCCAATTAACATCCTCATTTATGACTCAAAATCGAATTGAGCCACACTAGTTATAACAACTCCTTCAAATGGAAGACCTATGATTAAGGCTACATCTTCCTAGGTGATTGTTGTTTCACCGCAAGGAAAGTGGAAGGAGGAGTCTGTAGTCTTCACCATTCCACCAAGGCTGTAAGCAACAACCACCTTTAAAAAACTCACTTATTGTAAATGTACTTTTAGTAGACATTGCTCTTCCTTCATTATCGGACAATAGATGTTTTCTTAAATTGAAAGGTTTCATTCCTTAACTTAGTAAGTAAATGAAAACAAAAATAAATATATATCTTATGTTCAACATAATAAAAAATTAATTCTGAAATTAAAAATTAACAACAAATAAATAATAAATTAATAAAAATTACCATATCAATAGCTACTTGAGTAGGATGACTCTCATTCCTCAAACAGCCATAATAGAGTTTTAAAAAATCAAATTGAAAGTAAAAAAAAAATGGAATGGGCTTTGGCTATAGGTAATCATTTTAGTTTGTATGAAAAAATAGATGATGAGACTAGGGAGACAGTATCCGTAGGCATAGCAAAAAAAAAAAAAAAAAAAACAATAATGAAGAGTTTGACACTTGCAGGTGTAGAGGGGCAAATGACCAGTATATACCATTTTTTTAAAAAATTTACAGAAAAGGGCCGGAAAAATAATTATTTACCGAAAAGGGTCATTTCCCCCGAAAATGCGTCCACGTTAGCGCATTTTCAGGGGATGAAAAGAAAAGCGCGTCCACAAGGGAGCGCTTTGTGCCACATCAGCAAAAAACGCTTCCTTGAGGGCGCACTTTGTTGATGTGGCAAAAACGCTCCCCCAAGGACGCGTTTTAGCCCGTGTTTTTTAAAAAAAAAAAACTATTCTCGATTTTTTTAAAAATTTACGAGAATAAACCTTTATAAAGGCTCAAAGTGACAACACCATTTTTTAAAGGTGTCATCAATTAATAAGGAAATATAACTTACAAAGGAAATCTTTATATAGACTCAAAGTCTCATTTCCCTTGTTTTCTTGAGCAAAGTGGGATATGAGATATGTGTATATATATACTCATGAATAGTTTTGCAGCTTGTTCCTAAACAATGTGAGATTCCTTCCTCTTTTAACTAACAACATGAGATTAAATGCTACACTATATTTGATATTTTTTTTACAAAACAATTTCTTTTTTTTTATTTATATTTTGTTAACATATTCTTATATTATAAAATTATCTTTTGAGATCTTTAATCTTGTTGCATTTTAGAATTGTTAACATATACAAAAGAACTATTAAAAAAAAGAGAACAAATTGCACATATGAAACTTGTACATGCAATAATCTTCTATTCAATTTTAAATGTTTGAAGTTAATATCAATGCAATTCTAATTTTTAAAATAATTTTTCATTATTTAAATTTAGAAGTTATACTTTTAATATTTTAATATTTATTTTATTTTATATTATGAATGTTTGATTAATAAATAAATGGTGAGTATTTGGTACTCAAATAGTATTTTTTTGTAATTTTAAAAAATTGATATATCTTTTTAAATATTTATTTATTTTTAATATTTTACTATACTAATTAATTTTTTTAATTCTAATTTAATTTAATTTTCATCACCTAATTAATGCCGATAAATTTATTTCAGATATATTTTGACCAGATAGATAATCTATTTAAACATAGTATATAATTATGTTAAACTAGTTTTTTTTTATAGAACTATATAATATACATAAAATATAATAATTATTTTTCATATTTTATATCTAGATTAAATTACATTAGTAGTCACTTAACTATATTTTTTAGCTATCGAATTATAAAAACTTAAAAAATGATCACTCAACTATTAGTAATTTTTTAAATATTTATTTTTTAATATTTTACCATACTCATTTTATATTTTTTTTACTTATAAAGTTTAAAAGTTTTATTTATAATGTAACAAATGTTAACTTTTTGTAAAAAAAAATTTAAACTCTAAGTAAAAAAAATCAAATATAGTGTAGCATTTCATCTCATGTTGTTAGTTAAAAGAGGAAGGAATCCCACATTGTTTAGGAACAAGCTGCAAAACTGTTCATGAGTCTATATATACACACATCTCATATCCCACTTTGCTCAAGAAAACAAGTGAAATGAGACTTTAGGTCTATATAAAGATTTCCTTTGTAAGTTATATTTCCTTATTAATTGATGACACCTTAAAAAAAATGGTGTTGTCACTTTGATCCTTTATAAAGGTTTATTCTGGTAAATTTTTAAAAAAATCGAGAATAGTTTTTTTTTAAAAAAAACACGGGCTAAAACGCGTCCTTGGGGGAGCGTTTTTGCCACATCAGCAAAGCTCGCTGATCGCTGTGAAGTCAGAGTTTTAAAATTTATAAAGATAATGATCGAATCTGGAAACTAACTATGACAACGATTGAGGCAAGTGCACCTATCGAACAGTAGTATAGCTTAGGCAAGACCGGATTGTCGAACCCAAAGGAACTAAAAGTACTAATACTAACTTTCTTTCTATTATTTAGCCTAAAATAAGTGAAGTTGTTTATTAATCTAAATTAACTAATTACTAAGCTAAAGACGCGAAGACAAAAAGAATGAATTGAGGAAATACTTGGAAAAAACTCAGTTGATTAAGACGATACCCTTAGCAAGAATCCACCTAGACTCCACTTGTTATCTAACACTGAACCAGACGATTTATTCACTTGACTTGATCCGTAGGACTCCCTAACGTATATTAAACCCTCTCTCGAGGCGAATAACGTCTAACCCTAGGTTAATTAATTAAAATCTCTTTCCCATTAATAACCCCCTAGAATAGTAGTAAATCGACCTATGGACATCCCATATTAGGTTTCACCCTAATCCGGCAAAATCTCGTCACCCTATCTCTAGGCGCGCGATCAACTCCGCTTAATTATGCTAGATATACTCTTAAGCAGGGACTTTTGCTCCACCACCTAAGCACATTCAACTTGAATTAATATCCGCGAAATATCAACACAAGAATTAAGCACACATAATTAAGAACAAATCAAGTATTTATCATATAGTTCAGAAAACAATAACAAGATTCATCTAGGTTTCATCCCCTTCAGGTATCTGAAGGGTTTAGTTCATAACGATAAAAGAAAACATCTCAAAAGAAAAGATAAAACAAAATATAAGAAATCCCTAAAACCCCCTGAAGGAATTGAAGAGGAGATCCTCCGTCTTGAGCGAGAGCAGTGCAGCTTCTTGAGATGGATCAACTGGCTATCCCTTGAGAGTTTCCACAAATCTGACCTTTTCGGCTCGGCTCCTTGGCCTAGCTGACCGCCCGTCGACTCCCTTCGACTCCCCGAATAAGTTGCCCCCTAGGGTGTTTATATAGGCTTTGAGATGTGTTACTTGGTCTCCAAGTATCCTAATTTGAGTTCAATTCCTAATTGGGGGTTTAATTATACTTTGGAGTGTGTTTTTTTGCCTCCAAGCATCCAAATCCGAGTGAAACTCCTCTTGGCCGTGGCAGGGACACAGCCATGGCACACGCCCGTGTGAATCGTGGCCAGGCCGTGTTGGGCTCCGTTAATGAGGCACGGCCGTGTAAATCATGGTCCAGGCCGTGTTCGAGATCTTTAAGGAGGCACGGCCGTGTGATCTTTGGCCCAGGCCGTGTTGATTTCATGCTTTGGCCCATTTGTCCCGCTTTTAAGCCCGTTTTATGTTCTTTTCATCCCCCCGGTGCTTTCTGAGTATATAACATGAAAAGAAAGGATTAAGAGCACCAAATTATATAAAATAAGGGATAATTCATCCAAAAGCATACTAAATGTGAGATTAAAATATGTTACTTTTACGGTTTATCAAATACCCCCACACTTAAGCTTTTGCTTGTCCTCAAGCAAAATTCTCAACTCATAATTAAAACGAACTTCCCTCAATTCATAATAGTCATTAATAGTGTTTCATCATAATTCAGAGATAATTCATACATGGATAATTCAACTCAAAGAGTCCTAAAGATTCAAACAGTCTAAGTCATACATTTGTAGCACAAAACATAGGTGTTTCCCTTCATCTAAACAATTACCTCTGATTTAAAATCGACAAGGATTGACATCCTCACTTAAAGATTCACTCAAATCACTCAAAGTGTTTAAGGTTCAAAATTAGGCACTCAAAAGTCAAACATGAAGAGTTAATCCCATAGCCTTGCATGAGAATCAAATCTCCACCACTAAAATATGAGATGAAACACAAATCAAAAGGTCTTTGAAAGGGTTGTAACGGGGCTTGGGTTAAAGGTGTGGAATAAGGCTAAATTAGAGGGTTAGAATCGAGACTGAATTGACAAATTACCTAACCAGAAACAATGAACTGAATAATAAGTAATTACATTAATTGAAAATTAATAATTCTAATACTACGAGCTTTTTCTTCAATATTTGGAATTTAAATGTGTAAGCTCATTTAATCACATGACTAATAATGAATATACTTCGTTTTTTTTAAGAACAAATCATAAATACATAACAAAGGATAAATTACTGACATAAAAACATAGTTAGGCTATTAATCAAATCAAATCTCGATATAAGGGTCGTCAAAAGAAATAGGGATAACAAAAATAAAGGGTTTCTGGGTTAATATTAGCGGTTAAGTCAATAAAAAGGGTTGTTAGGATCAAAGGGGTTCACTAGGGGTTAATTATGAAGGTAGGCTTTTTATGGAGTAAGTGGGTTAAATCTTAGGTGCCTTAATCATCTCTGTATATCAAATCATAGGTGTGGTCTCGATATGTATAAACGAGGCAAGTTCTAGAATAACAAATCAATGTTGACATACTCATAATCAATAAAGTGAGCATGAAAAAGAATATATGCTCTATAAGGCTCAAAATCTCACAAAAATTATGGATATTTTGATGTCAACCTCGTAAATTTCAAACTTTAAAGTAATATTTAAATTCAAGTAGACATCCTAAAAAAATTTTATTCCTGAAAAATAGACTTATCATGCTTGATTCTCTAGTATCCTTTAAATTTAGTTATCAATGCACAATTATCAATGACTTAATTCAAAACACATCAAAAAAAATCATAAATCAGGGGAATTTCATTCTAATCATAATATGAGAAACTTACTTTAAGACAAGGCATAATTCAGAGATTTTCAAATAATGCTATAGTTAACCCCCCCACACACTTAAGATGTACATTGCCCTCAATGTACAAAGATAGATAATAGCAAAATAATCATAAAATCATAAGATAGGGAGAGAAGTGAAACTTCCTGAATTTTGGATGAAGTCAATGAAAAGAAGCTGGATAGGAATTTGAGGTGAACGTGGGGAAGCGTCTCGAATCCGTTTGAATTTGAATCCTCGAAGCAGCCAGACTGGTTTTATTGTATCCTAAGCTAAATCTAAATGGTATGAAGAAATAAGAAGATAATAATAAAGAAGATAAGAATAAAAATAAAAATAAAAATAAAAATAAAAGTAAATAATGGAAAATGAAAGAAGAAAGACAACTGAAAAAGAAAAAAAGAAGAAGGGGGTCTAAATAGAGATTATGGATCTGGTGGTTGTCCCCGCCCTTGTACCTTCCTGTGGTGGCCACACGGCCACGGCTCTGCCACCGTGTGTAAGGCCGTGGTCCGAAAATCTGCACTTTGGTTAGTTTATAGTTAGGTGCTAAAAAGAAGAATTAAAAATGTAAAAATTAATGGGGTTAGTGCTCGGGTTGCCTCCCGAGAAGCGCTCGTTTATAGTCTTAAGCTAGACTTTACCTCTCATTCGTATGGTCAAGGTGGTTTGAGGAGGTGAAAATTCTTTCTCATGCGATCAATTCGGTTGTGGATATAAAGTTTAAGTCGAGTAGTGTTTACCTCAAAAGTGTTGAATTTAGGATTACTTACCTCGACTGTGCCATACAGGAAGACATTAAGTACCTCAAAAGTGATTTCTTCGTTTGTCTTGAGGTCTGAATTGGTGATTCGAGGGTCTTCCTTATTCAACAATAACTGATCCCCTATTTTGAAGTGATTTGTTGTTCCTATCAGCTCGTCTGGGGTTTCCTTCGGTTTCACTTCGTGTATTCCTAGTTTCTCTTTAAAGTGTGTTTTCCACTTGTCTAGTTCATCGACCTGAAGCCTTAGTCCTTCATGAATTATTTCTTTATGGGTACGAGGTCTAAGATCTAGCTCAGCTAGGTGATTTCGTGATGCTTCCTGTAAAGAAGGTTAAACCAAATGGTTATCAATAGAATTAACGTTCGTACCTTTATTACTCGATGTCCTAGCTGAGTCAAGAGCTTGAAGAGTGATTGTTTCATTGTCTACACGAAGTGTGAGTTCACCGACTTCTTCCTTTGTGTGGTCTTTCTTTAATGCATCGGGATATGGCACACGAGGTTGGTACTCTGTAATTGCCGGTTTTGGTATATCATGGCACACTTCAACCTTACCTTCGCTTACCACAGGTTCTTCCCTTGGGTTTGGTTCGTCTAACCCTTCATTATCGTAAATGGCTTGATTTTGCTCACTCGGGTTAGTTTCAGTATTGCGTGGCAAGCTTCCTTGTGGTAGTTCTGAGATCAGCTTAGCAAGTTGTATAACTGACTTAGTAAGTTCCCCAACTGACTCAGTAAGCTCCCCAACTTGGTTCTTGACCCCTTTGATCGATGATTGTTGGTCATTAAGTGTTGTCTCGCTTTTTGGAGACGGTTATCCAGTAGTCGCCATGAATTTTGTCAAGATCTCTTCAAGGTTCGACTCCTCTTCCTGTTGGTGAGGTGGTTGTTGAAAGTTTGGAGAAAGTTTCGGTCTTTGGCTACTTTGATCATCCCACGAGAAATTGGAATGGTACCTCCAACCTGCATTATAAGTGTTATCATAAAAATTATTTTGAGGTCTAGAATAGTTACCCATATAGTGGACTTGTTCGTTCTCCGTGCCATATCCGTAGGGTGGGTACTCAGGATTCGCCACGCCTCCTAGATTTGATCATATTGCATTATTGGGTGTACGTCGAGGTTGAAGACACTGGCTGCTTTGGCTGACCTTGTCCTTGTAACTTGCCACTGATAGTTATTCAATGACATCTTCTCTAAAAACTAAAATTATCTGCCAAAAGCAAATGGAGGAAAAATTAGCAAAGTAAAAAAAAATAAAAAAATAATAATAATGAAAATAAATTGCAATAAAAAAATGGCTAAAGTAATAAAAATAGAGCTTTCTTAATAATTTAGTTCCCCGGCAACGACGCCAAAAACTTGATCGCTGTGAAGTCAGAGTTTTAAAATTTATAAAGATAATGATCGAACCTGGAAACTAACTATGACAACGATTGAGGCAAGTGCACCTATCGGACAGTAGTATAGCTTAGGCAAGACGGGATTGTCGAACCCAAAGGAACTAAAAGTACTAATACTAACTTTCTTTCTATTATTTAGCCTAAAATAAGTGAAGTTGTTTATTAATCTAAATTAAATAATTACTAAGCTAAAGACGCGAAGACAAAAAGAATGAATTGGGGAAATACTTAGAAAAAACTCAGTTGATTAAGACGATACCCTTAGGAAGAATCCACCTAGACTCCACTTGTTATCTAACACTGAACCAGACGATTTATTCACTTGACTTGATCCGTAGGACTCCCTAACGTATATTAAACCCTCTCTGGAGGCAAATAACGTCTAACCCTAGGTTAATTAATTGAAATCTCTTTCCCATTAATAACCCCCTAGAATAGCAATAAATCGACCTATGGACATCCCATATTAGGTTTCACCCTAATTCGCAAAATCTCGTCACCCTATCTCTAGGCGCGATCAACTCCGCTTAATTATGCTAGATCTACTCTTAAGCGGGGACTTTGCTCCACCACCTAAGCACATTCAACTTGAATTAATATCTCACAATATCAACACAAGAATTAAGCACACATAATTAAGAACAAATCAAGTATTTATCATATAGTTCAGAAAACAATAACAAGATTCATCTAGGTTTCATCCCCTTCAGTATCTGAAGGGTTTAGTTCATAACGATAAAAGAAAACATCTCAAAAGAAAAGATAAAACAAAACATAAGAAATCCCTAAAACCCCCTGAAGGAATTGAAGAGGAGATCCTCCGTCTTGAGCAGAATTTCGACTTCTTGAGATGGATCAACTGGCTATCCCTTGAGAGTTTCCACAAATCTGACCTTTTCGGCTCGGCTCCTTGGCCTAGCTGACCGCCCGTCGACTCCCTTCGACTCCCCGAATAAGTTGCTCCCTAGGGTGTTTATATAGGCTTTGAGATGTGTTACTTGGTCTCCAAGTATCCTAATTTGAGTGCAATTCCTAATTGGGGGTTTAATTAGACTTTGGAGTGTGTTTCTTTGCCTCCAAGCATCCAAATCCGAGTGAAACTCCTCTTGGCCGCGGCAGGGACACGGCCATGGTACACGCCCGTGTGAATCGTGGCCAGGCCGTGTTGGACTCCGTTAATGAGGCACGACCGTGTAAATCGTGGTCCAGGTCGTGTTCGAGATCTTTAAGGAGGCACGGTCGTGTGATCTTTGGTCCAGGCCGTGTCGATTTCATGCTTTGGCCTATTTGTCCTGTTTTAAGCCCGTTTTGCGTTCTTTTCATCCCCTGGTGCTTTCCTGAGTATATAACATGAAAAGAAAGGATTAAGAGCACCAAATTATATAAAATAAGGGATAATTCATCCAAAAGCATACTAAATGTGGGATTAAAATATGTTACTTTTACGGTTTATCATTTTTGCTGATGTGGCAGAAAACGCTCCCTCGTGGACGCGTTTTCCTGCTGCATCCCCTAAAAAAGCGCTGATGTGGACGCGTTTTCGGGGGAAATGGCCCTTTCCAGTAAATAATTATTTTTTCGGCCCTTTTCTGTAAATTTTTTTAAAAAATGATATATACTGGTAAATTTCCCGGTGTAGAGTGCAATTCAATTATTTATTAAGGTTATATTTTCCAAGCGATTAAAATATTAATTAAAGAGGAACCCAACACCCATAGTTGTCAAGATCCTGATGTATTTAACATGGTTTAACTCCTCATCAGTAAAACTTAAATACAGTTAAATTATACGTAACTCAATATCTATGAATGTTAAGGTTTTTTAATCATTCCATAATAATTACTTAGTTTTCATCAGGGTGAGGAAAACTTGGTGGCTTAGTGGATTTAATTGAACTCACACTCATACCATAAATTTTGTTCATAATTATTTTAGTAAATAATTAAAAAGCTACTATTTTTCATATAAAAACCATAAATATACTATATATATTTATCATATTCTTTTTTTTTTTTTTGCTATGTAATGCTTAAAATATAATTTTTCTTTTTAATAATTGAAACAAAAAAGAATAACAAGTGATAGCATTCTCACCTATAAGTGCCTTATAAGTTATAGAATAAGTTTGAGCATAATCGTATTCAATAAGCATGGTTTACATCCTTAAGCATATAATAAGACACTTCTTTTCTAGATTCACTTTTTTTTTTCAGACATGGGAGAGTTAAAAGACAATACTTCTATTAAGGACAATTTTGAACTTATTAAGAAATTCATCATTTTTAAATGATAATTCGCAGTAAACCATTCAACACAATTTAATTATATTTGTTGTGGTTGTGATGATTTTAGAAATGCCTTCAACCATAAAGTTTGACTTTGTTTTTCTAAATAATACATATTAAGAAGATATAATCCATTTTCATTATTATATATATTGAGAAGATATAAACCGTTTTCATTGTTTTATCTAAATAATTCTTAAATCTAATTGTTGGAAGTCTATCGTAAATAAAAGTTTGAGTTTGAGAGGAAATCCTCAATGTTGTCGTGGGAAAATAGTGAGATTAAATAATTTAAAATTGGGGTATTTAAGATATTATATATTCAACATATTCTGATATATTTTAGACCCTCTTTCTATTAAAATTTTCAATTACAATATTTATTCTTATAAAGGAGTATAAATTATGACTTTCGCATTTCTCGTATTTAGGCAGAATACTATTCTTCACAAGGCCACATCGATCGGTGACAATAGGTTGCAGGACAATTAAATGTTTCTTCGTCGCATCGAAACTAAACTCTCCCCAGACTTGATTTTTTTTCTCTCCCTATGGGTAACCACAAAAATTGAAGAGGTTTCATGGAAGAAGCGTGGTGGAGTACAAAGTGCATCCACTTTGTTCCTATATTATTGCATGTACTAATATAATAAAAAGTTCCAATCCCTCGTCAATATGAGATTCCTAAATATTAATCCAATGGTCATGACTCCATAACAAATTTATTTATTTTGAAAGCTCCATAACAAATTTATTACTTTTTATGAGTATTCAACAATTATATCATTAGTATTAGTGGTATAAGTATCCAAATTATATTTATTTTTTTATCTATTGCATTATGCAAAGCGTGAGATCTTGAAAAGAAAATTCCTTTTTGACTTTTTTGGTCTTAAAGTGCCTTATTTCCCTTGTTCTTGCTATTCAAATCGGTAGAGGGTTCAATTGTATTGATTGCTATTTGGTTGGTGTAAGTCTCGTTCTTCTTTTCCTGTATTATAGAATTTTCTTCATTAATTTTCGATGGTGTTGAGATGTGGTGGGTTTTGTATCAATGTTAATCAATTGGTTGGTTTTAGGTGAAGTTCACGAAGCAAATAATCTTCCGATGAATTAGGAGTTGCACGAGTGCTGTCCACAATCAAGGGTAAGTGTTTGAAATAGTTCAAGTGCAATCCTTTTTGTTAAAATTGCTTATGAATGCATTGTAGTCAAGTGGTTACTCCATGAAAATTGAGGGATTGAGATTGATTTTGGGCATTTATTTGTCGATTTTTAGGTATTGTTTACTTCGGGGTGCAGTTGTAACGAAATCAAATCAGGTGTGTAACGAGAAACTCGAAAAATGACGATCAGCGAAAGCCAAAATTAGGGCCTGTCGACACCACACGGCCGTGTGCGACACATGGTCTAGGCCATTTTGGGCCGTGTGGGCCACACGGGCGTGTGGGCCCAAATTTCAAAAAATTTTCCTAGCGTCGCACATGTCGTCCCGATCGACTGTGGGCCATCCAAGGGGTTGGTATGTGATTATATATGCTATTCAGCATGAAATCTGTGAATTTGACAGTAGGAAACTTGATGTAAATAACGTTTAATATGTTTGATCTGTTGCGTATAAGCATGTTTAAGATCTGTTATATGAGCATGCATGTTATATACGTTCTGGTATCTGTTATTCTGTTATATCCGATATTCTGTTTGTATCTAGCTGTGAGGCGGGATATGTATTATGTGGAGGAAGTGTTCTGTGTGAGGCGATATCTCGCCATTATACTGGAAGCACAGCTGTGATTATTCTAAAAAGTGTCGTATGGACACTAAGCAGTGTGTAGGGCTGGATGGGTGTTTTATACCCCACGTGGTGTGTTGGGATGGTCGGAGCTGGTGTGTAAAGGATGGGGGTAGGATATATATATATATCTGTATTTGTACCACTCTGATGTGATTCTTATTTTGTTTATGAAATAAGTCTGTATATGTTCTGCTATGTAATTGAATCTGAGATTTTGTTTCTTATGAGTTACACACTAAGTTATAAAAACTCACTTTCTATTGTCTGATAATTTCAGGTAACCCTCAGACTTAGGCGGGTTGGTGCGACAGGAGCTCGGTTATGTCCATTCTTCCGTAAACCACTTTTATTTATATTAAACTTAATTAAAATTTTGGGTTAAGTGTTTTGTAAATTTTAGACTCTCTGGACTTTTGGGTTTTATTTTTAATTTGGGTTTTTCTAGCATGACGTTTGATAAAACGACTTTACAAAAACAACTGTTTTATGCAATCAACCGTTTTCGAGAAAACAAACTCAATTTTTCCAAAGTATAATGTCTTAAGAACTTCTGCTACAAAATACTTGATTTACTTTGAAAACATAAACAATTGACGGTTTTTAACTAACAAGTATTGTAAGAGTATGCCCAAAGATCAATCATGAGATGGTTGTAATAACATACTTGATTTACCATGTTTATTAATATAAAGCGTTGTCATTATTATTTCAGTTTTTCTTTCTGTGTGTACAAATAAAATGTTTTATAATAATGTCCTGAGAATAATATGATTATTCTTAAAATATCCTTAGTCAAGTATTATTGTTGACTAGGACAACAATAATGCATTAAGACTAACATGTAGTTGATTGATGATAAAGAGTTGTCATTGATATGGAGTGTCAAAATCAATGCATGAATATGTGTGTTAGAGAACAACATATTGGGTGACCGCTATGAGTATGTTTCTTGGATTGTTATGTAATTGTCACAACATTACTCATAGTGATTAATATGTATATGATCCTCGGACTTGAGATTATCATTATCCCAACATCGTGAGTTGTATATTTTGATACATCAAATGTACACCGTAATAAAAGTTGTTCTGTAAAAGGCCGATGTTGGATATACCACAATCTATGTAGAGGATATGGTTGATCAATATAGGATAAGTCCCTCCTACATAATAGGAGTAATATCTTAGGCCACTTGATTGAGTGAGACTAGAAATGCATGGCCATGCTCAAATAAGTTGACATGAGATGTCATACTAATTTGTATATCATAGTCTACTCAAGATATCAAGAAACATGGGATGGACTATGCAAGTGTGACTATTCCATGACTTGTGTCCGTTCCAGAGATAAAGGACTTAAGGATTAATGCATGAAAGGTTAATCACAAAAGGTTATGTCGAATCATGACTTCTTGTAACTTAGGTAGCAATGATGCATTGCTAGATGCCACTCATTGTTTGTGACATTAGAATCGTTCTAGTATTACTGCTAACGTTACAAGAACCTACAGGGTCACACCCTATGGTTGAAATGAATGGAAGAAAACATAGTTGGTATTGTGTTTGGTTGTCACATGACTTGAATTAATTAAAGAATTAATTTAATTGGGCAATCAAATATTGAACATATTATATGTACAAGGATGTTGTACACATAATGACAACATAGTTCTATTAATATATGAATTTGGTTCGTATATAAATTTAAATAAATATAGTTTACCGAAATCCTTGTTATTATTAATGTAATTATAATTTTCGGATATAATTAATGTAATTATAATTTTCGGTTAAAAACTTTATTGTATTTATTTAATTTTATGAGTCATTAAAGATATACCAATTATAAAAGGTAATAAAAGATACAGAGCTTAATATAAACCCTAAGAGATTGCTTGTGAGGTCTAGCAGTCGTCAAGCAAATAAACCTCCAAAACAGTTTTGGAGATTTCTTCCGCTTCATAGCCAAACCGGTGGATTACGTAGAGGCCGACATCGGAAAAGGTTGCGGCTTGGTTCGTTCGACAAAGAGATCAAAATTCTTGTTGCTTTGGCGTCATTGTACTCTCATTGAAGTTTCGGTAATTTCGAAACCTTTATTTCACCCTGATTCGTTCCTCACACATGGATTCATGGTTTGGATCGCCGAAATTAATTTTATTTTGCTGCGCCAAGGGGTGCCGGCGTTCCAACAAGTATAACAACACATTTTTCTTAAATAAGTGGACTCTTTTAGTAACAAAGATATACGATGTTTTCAGAAAGAAAAATTGTAACAGCCACTACACCAAAACAAACTTTTAGCGGCGTTTTTTTGGGCCTTTAGCGGCGTTTTTAAGCGCCACTAATAGTACTTGCGGCGCTTTCGAAAGCGCCGCAAAAAGCGCCGCTACGGAAACCGCCGCAAAAATTAGTGGCGTTTTTGTGAAAAAACGCCGCTATAGGTACGGGCTTTTAGCGGCGCTTTTCAGACAAACGCCGCTATAGGTAGGGGCTTTTAGCGGCGCTTTTCAGATAAACGCCGCTATAGGTAGGGACTTTTAGCGGCGCTTTTTAAAAAAACGCCGCTATAGGTAGGGGCTTTTAGCGACGCTTTTTACAAAAACGCCGCTATAGGTAGGGGCTTTTAGCGACGCTTTTTAAAAAAACGCCGCTAAAAGTAAGGGCTTTTAGCGGCGCTTTTCCAACAAACGCCGCTAAAAGTCATGAAAAATAAAAAAATTTACAACATCATACTTTTAGCGATGCTTTTTCCAAAAACGCCGCTAAAAGTCTTGAAAAATAAAAAAAATAAAAAAATTATAATTATAGCAGCGTTTTCTCAAAAACGCTGCTAAAAGTCATGAAAAATAAAAAAAAATTAATTAATTAAAATTAAGCTTCCCAAACAATTAATTAAAATTTGGTATAATATGCATCAGACCCGGCTTCTCCTTTTCCAGTTCAACAAATTAAGATTCACCTCCTATAATTACAACAACCTCATAAGTTGAGCGATCGTCCATTCAATGAAACAAAACTACTACCCTACTTTGCAATGAATGTGGAATGGATACGAGGATGAGATGGAGCACCCCATTTTATGCCTTGTTTACACGAATTTCTTGCCCTCCAACATCCGCAATCACCAACCCTTTTATATCGATAATACTTACATTGCTCATTTCCCACAAAACCTATACTACAAAACTACCACTAACTTGGCAAGTTTACGATCAGTACATAAGAAACTGTGTCTTGGCTTGTTTGGAGTCCGCCATTTTCTGAAACAAATGTCTTATATATCAAACATGCACAACCAATTTACAGTGAACAAAGAACTAAAAACTTTTGAGATTTGGGCAAAATCAAAATTTCCATCAACACAGAACAAAACTAAACCTTATTCTTCGATACTCTGGATTTGTAGAGAGGGCTCAACCAAAGTATTTCTATCCTGTCACAATGAGCAACAATGAAATATGAGCATTTAACATGGAGGGCATTTGCTAAAACTTGTTTACTGAAATTGAGAATTATTATGACATGTTAATGAGACAGGTTTAGCTAGTTCATACGTATATACTCCTATATGTTACTTTGTTGGTCAATGTCTGCACCCCAATTATCCCAAACCAGGATAATATACTAGGTAAACTGCAAAATATCGGGAAATGGAGAAGAAAAAGCCGATATCCCCAATTATTCTATCACTTCTGTAAAATCTCTAAGTTTAGCTCCAATTGTATTTGTATTTATCCTATTCCGTTTAAGTAACAAAGATTCTAAAACCTTCAAAATCACACTCAAAACAAGATCAATACATAATTAATGAATAACGTATGGGCAGTTAATTTGGAGTCTATATTCTTCTTTAGGAGAAAATTTATGAATAGCAAAGAAATTTTATTATTATCACTAAAGCTCCATATGGGGATCAAAAAGTTGTGAGGAAGAAAAAAAAGAGTAACCCATAGTGTATCTTGGATGAACGAGTTTTGGAAGATAATAGTTTACCTCGGACATGAATTTCTTTAGAATTTCCTGCTCAAGCTCATCATCGGTTGGAAGGCCCATGGCCTTCTCTCTCTCGTCAAATCGCAACAAAGAGCACAATTTGTGATAAGTATCAATTATGGTTTATGATGAATCAAGTTTACAAATGTAAACAAGTAAAATTAAAATGGAAATAAAAGAAAAAACCTAAGCAATTTGGCATGGTCCGGGATGAGAGCTCTTTTAGCAGATAGAAACTATATCCGAGGCAAAATATAATGGAAAGGGCGTAACTAATTACCATCATTTTTTCTACGATTTGCCGTGTTTCGATCCAAGTCGATAGTTTGTCTTTGTTCTCGTTCGACTTTCTCGAGTGTCAATTTTAGGATCTCCTTTCACCAATGATTTCCACCACTCCATTTGGTTGTGCTTGGTCAAAAGGATCGATAATTGCACAACTATCCTCTACAAGAATTGTGGGAAGATTTTTATAGTACCGATAAAAGAGAATGTTGCGAGAATTAAACATGGTTTCATTTTCACCAAAAAGTATAGGAGTTTGAAGATCACAATTGCAATGCGATTATATAGACAATCCTAATAATAACGAAACAACTATTTGGTTGGTCAACAATGCTAAAATATTACTCAATGTAAAATTTAACTGAACATGAACTTTTCTCTCTGAGAAAATAAAAGATGATTCAAAAGCATTTCCGTATAAAGTTCAAGTAAATTGCATAGAATGAAAGAAAATAAACAAGGAGAGGAGATAAGAACCAACTACAAAATTGATTTTGGAAAAGTCAAGATTTACTAGGTTGGAATTTAAATATATATTGCTAGTCCTCTTTATTTTTATTTTAAGTACTTATATCTGACACCCATGTCAGGCACACTTTTTAGTAATAGGTACGGAGACATAACTCCCCAAAGACCCCAAAAATATATGGAAATTATTTTACATAACCATAAACATCACTCACACCTCACCCAGGTGACATAGGTTGTTGAAATACTTGCAAACCTAATAATTGCGAACTTGTAAACTCTAGTCAAGGGAGAAAAGAAAAGTAGAATATGAAGTTCAATTTGCAGATCTTTGCAACTCTTATTTTCATTGAGATAACATACCTATGCTCCAAAGAATGATCCATCGAGTTTGATAGGTTTGGAAAAGCTCCCCAAAAATATAAAGAAGTATGTGACTAGGATACAAACAAACTAAGATTTGCTCAAAAAGCACATGGACTAACTTACATCAATAATAGGAGGCTGGCCCTTAAGTCCAACTTTTAGATGATTCTTCTTTATCTCGCATACAACAAGCCTTGATTTTGTTCCATTGGGAATCTGGAACATTGATGATGACCTCTTGAAGGGATTTGTGTCTAAGAGTACTTATCCGATCAAGTCCATTGCCTTTGTTTGGAGCTGTCCAAGATTTAGAAAAGTGTAATAAAATCACTTATGGAGCTTTAGCTGATAATAATAAAATCACAGCTCAAAACAAGATCAATACTACTTATGAAGCAAACTTTTCTGCTGCTGCTCGTAAGCCAGAAAACATACTACTCTCACAGTTCCACGCCTTCTACTGATTGTTATTTATTGTCCATATTTCATCAAACTTACAAAGCAAACTTTTCTCTTATTATACCAGCTTCCTTTGCAAAACCAAAGAAGAATCACAAATAGAAAATAACAGATAAAGTTATAATTCAACCAACAACATGCTTTTAGTATTGAAATGTTACCACTAACATCACTTCTATCTTTATAGAGGCCAACCGATGCTTCAAACTACTCATAAAGGTCAACATTAAGTTATATAGTGACTATCTTTTAAATATTGATATAAATTTTTATATTAACTTGAAAGCCTTTTTTCTTGAAATTATATTATTTCCATAGACAAATATTATGTTTCAAAAATTTTGGGACTCAAATGAGACAAAGGAATCAAATAGAACCAAAAAGAAAATTGTTTGGTAGAGACTTGAGAGAATTGACCGATTTATCCTATAATGCATAAATTAAAATGATAATGATTTCAAAGCTAAATTACAAATTAATTAAAAATGAGTAGTTAACAACAAAGAACACATAGCTAAATAAAGAAAATAAAAATTATGAAGTACAGTGTGACATCCAAATGCAAACGGCTCATCATCAGCCATTCCTATTAGGGTTTGGAAAGAGATTAAAAGATAGAACCAAGCCCAAAACGCAGCAGTCACCTAATTTGAATCAATCAACACTAAAGAAATTTAAACAAAATTTCATAAACAAACCCAAAAAACTTGTTATAAAAGGAATATAACTTCTTTAACTAGCTTTTCATTTGGAAAAAGAAAAGATCCAATTACATGTGTTAATATAAACCAATTCAATCATAAACCCAATTATAATATAAGTGTCATTACCTTTTAGTGTGTAAAAGGTTCAAATAGATTACAAGGCAATTTTAGTTTTATCAAATTACACAAGGCAATTCAACAAATAATCAACCATGAAAAAGTCATAAACATATGGTATCATTCACTAACAAATTCAACATTCACAAAGAATGCAAGTGAAAGTCACCAATGTCACCACCGAAAAGCCTTTAGATACAAATTTTAATCATCCCATCGAACAGATAACCAAACATAACAAACTAAAATAGAAGGTATTATTGACTATCCTAATTCAAATTTTCACCACAATGTAAATACAAGAAATGAAAGCAATAAACATGAAACACTATGTAACCATCTTACCCTCTCAGTAATAATCGAGCCTTTATCTTCCAAAGATAGGAAACCTCAAAGAATCGAAAATCTGCATCACGCATATGAAGCCACGTGGTTCCAGTCTCCTTTCTTCTGAATGCAAGCTATGACGGCTTCATACTCCCCAACTTCCCCGACCTCACGCAAATGATGACAAAGGGTGTCAATCATAGCATTGGCTGCTGCAAATTCACCCCGCAACCAATAGATAAAGGAGCAGGAAACTGCATTTTATCTGATAAAACTGCATTTCCCGATGGCATTGCCATTGAGGAAAAAGAAAAAAACGCTCCCAAACCGATAAAAAAATTAAACTGCTAAAACAACATATATAAATTAAAAATACCCAAAAACAGATCTAATTAGCTTAAATCCCACAGAATCCAACGTGATCACGTAAAATCACAAACAATTTTTTGTTTTTAACTCAACTTAATCCAACTTCAAAATAGATATAATTAGTGAAAAAAATTAAAAAGCTGGGTCTTTATTTACTTTTAAAAGGGTTAAAAGCCGATCTAAAGGATTGGTTTGGTCCAATGATGTAGAAAAATGGGAACTTTGCTTTGGTTGTGCGTAGATTGTGAAAAGGGAAGCAATTTAGGGTTTGGGTATCTGGTTTTTGAAAAGAAAACATATCAAATAACTTAAAATAACTACCAAATTGAAATCAAGCGAAAAAGAAATATGCTTTTGAACCCAAAATTTATCGAGGAGATGAGCGAGAATATAGAAGAAAATAAAGAGAATGAGAGGAAACCGGAAGAATTCGTTATCCTGGTCGTCTTCTTCGTCCTTGAAAACATCTTCTGGGTCCAAATCCATTGTTAAAGATGAAATTTTTCAAAGGCCATGGATCTTCTTCCATTCCCGAGCATAATATTGCTCAAAGGCCATGGATCTGCTCTCATTTGCAACACTATTAATCTCTAAAGAAAGAGCCGAAAATCCAACAAATTCCTAAGTTTATAAGAAGGGTGTGGATAAAAAGAGTCCACTGAGCTTCAATTCAATGGTCATTTTTACCCCCAAAAAGAAGAACACACAAAGAAAAAGAAGAAGAGAACTAGATGATGATGAAGGAGAAAGACTTGAGGGGATTTTAGGGATTTAGGAGTAGGGAAAGGGGGAAATGAACTAGGAGAACGAAATTGGGGAAAATTTAAGTGTTATCGTGTGGGTAAAAACAAGAGAGCAAAACGAGTTTTGTGCAAAAATTATTTAACATTTGCGGCGTTTTTAATCAAAGCGCCGCTAAAGGGATATCTCTAACGGCATTTCACTTAAAACGCCACTAAAAAAATAAAAAACTTTAAAACATAAAAATAAAATTATTTAATATATAAATTAAAAATAATTAGTTATATATTTAAAAATTTTAAAATTATTTTAAATAATAGTTTTTAATTTCTTTATTTAAATAAATATTTTTAAAATTTAAATAATATTTAAAATAATTAGATAAAATTTGAAATCTTAAAAATTATTTAAAATTTGAAATTATTTAATATATAAATTAAAAACAAATCAGTCATATACCCTAAAAAACTTTAAATTTATTTTAATAATAGTATTTCGAATTGTTAACATATATTTTTCACACTAATTACCCTAAACCCCTAACCCCTATCTCGTTAACTTCTAGACCCTAACTTCTATCTTTTTAACCCATAAAACCTAAACCCATATCCCTTAATCCCCAATCCATAACCACTAACCCTTAAACCTTAAATCATAAACAATATGTTTAATTAGATTCCTTTAAATTCGTTTTATATTTGATAGCCCGATTCACACTATGGCAAACACGCATTTACATCGTTATTGTAATATTTATACTAACATTTTTTTAAAATTTTTATTATTTCTTAAGATAAGACATGCTATGTCAGGAATATTTATCTATATGGCATGTCACATGTTACTTTTTGATTGATTTTGTATAACGTGTTATCTTTCATTATGGTTAAATCCGTTAATAATAATTTTTATTAATAGAGGGGATTAATTGATTTTATTTTACTAAATTTTATTAATATGTTAACTCATAATTAATTTTTAAAATAAATTATTAATATATTTATTTATTTTACAGACAAATAGTTATAAATGAATAGAACTAAGATTATCACCACGCGTTGCATGATTTGATTGATTGTTATATTTTAATCAATTTATTTTACATTTTAAGCACTTTATAAATAAAATTCACAAAATAAGTTTCAATTTTAATTTTCTTTTAAGTGAAATAAAAAAAGGAAATAACATTATTTAAAAGTTATAAAAATAACTTCCAAACAATAGAAAAAATTAAAGCATAATATTAAATTAAAATGTAACTACGAGATTATTGCATATAAATTGTTTGTAACCGAAATTTAATTGGTTAATGGTTTCTTCGTTTGCGCTTTAGGAGTTTATATATGGTCGAGTATTTAGAGTTATGATTTAGGGTTTAGAATCTAAATCTGATATTTAGAGTTTAGGGTTTAAACTGTATAGGATTTACAATTTAGGGTTTAGGGATAAGTGTTTAGGGTTTTGGATTTGGGATTTAGGGTTTAGGGTTTAGGGTTTAGGGGGTTGGGGGTTGGGGGTTAAGGGTTAGGGTTTTAGGGTTTATAGTTTAGGGTTTAATGTTTATGGTGTAGAGTTTAGGGTTTAGGGATAAAGAAATGCACAATCGATTTAATTTATTGCATATATTTTTCTAATTTGTTAATGATTGAATGAAATTTGATATTCTATCTTCATTAATCGATAAACCCTAAACTCGTGAACCTTAAACCATAAACCCAAGCCATAACTAAAACCCTAAACTCTAAGCCATAGACCATATATAAACCCTAATTCCTAAATCTTAAAATACTGAACTCAAAACCCTAGTCACCCATACAAACGACTAAAGTACCCTTAATTATAGCCTTAAACCCTAAATTATTTAGATAATTAGTTTTGAATATTATATAATATTTCTTTCAATATTTTAATAAATTTAAATAACGTTAATTTCAATTTACTAATTACTTTTGTTTCTCTACATATGTATGAGTTACAATTTTTTTAATTTTAATATATATATATAAAGCTTATCTATTATCTTTTAAATAATGTAAAAATATTTATAATTTATATATATATATATATAGATATATATATATATATAAGAAATTAAATATGCTAGGCGTACTCCTTATTATACCCATGAAACCCTAACACATCCCCCTTACACATTAAACCGCAAATCATAAACCACATATAATCCTTAAACATTAAAATAGTAACTCCTAAACCTTACACTCTAAACTATATATATATGCTAAACCCTAAACTATGATGGTAATTAATTTAATATTTTCAAATTAATATATATCTTTTACGATTATATAATAAATTATTTAATATATAAATTTAAAAAATCCAAAAATGGCTAAAGAAACGGTCGGATTTGTTGCGGCGTTTTTCGAAGCGCCGCTAAAGGTCCGACCTATAGCGGCGTTTTTCGAGCCGCTAAAGGTCCGGCCTATAGCGCGTTTTCCCATAAGCGCGCTACAGTGTCAACCCTATAGCGGCGTTTTCCCGAAGCGCCGCTAAAATGTCCGCCTATAGCGGCGTTTTCCCGAAGCGCCGCTAAAGTCCGGCCTATAGCGGCGTTTTCTGAGCGCGCGCTAAAGGTTCGACCTATAGCGCGTTTTTCCAGAAGCGCCGCTAATGGTCTGACCTATAGCGGCGTTTTCCGAGAAGCGCCGCTAATGGTCTGACCTATAGCGGCGTTTTCCCAGAAGCGCCGCTAAAGGTCTGACTTATAGCGGCGGCGTTTTCCCGAGCGCGCTAAAGTCCGACTTATAGCGGCGTTTTCCCGTAAGCGCCGCTAAAGGTCTGGCTTATAGCGGCGTTTTCCTGAAAAGCGCCGCTAAAGGTCTTACTTATAGCGGCGTTTGAACAATAAGCGCGCGATAGATCATTTTAGCGGCGTTTTGAAATAAACGCCGCTATTACTCATTTTTAGCGGCGGTTTCCTTCAAACGCCGCTAATGTATAAAATTTGCGGCGTTTTGCTTTAAAACGCCACTAAAAACGCCGCTAAAAGTCTGTTTTGGTGTAGTGAGCCCACTTTCAGAGAAATCAGAATAGAGGTTTCGAGACCAAAAATCCGATTCCGAAAAGAAAATTTATTATAATATTATTTTATGGTCTATATTATTATAATCTGATTACATGCTTAAATCGATAAAGGACCAAATTGCACAAGTTGCAAAAGTTGAGTTCTATTAGCTAAAGGGATTAAATAGCTATAGAAATTTAAATTGGATGTCCTTATATGGTAATTAGACCATTAAAAATACTTAGTCATTAAGGATGATGATTCATCCATGGAAAATAAAATTAAAGAAAAGGACAAAACTGGAAGAATAAAAAAATAAAGGTGATAAATAATAAAAGATGAAAATATCATCATTTATCATCATCTTCCCCAAATATTTTGCATGGAAACCCTAGGAAAGATAAAGCAAGCTTTCTTGGTCAAATTAGGTAAGTATTCAACCCCCGTTTTTAGTAATTTTTATATTTTTGAGATCGGGATAACTTAATCTATTTATTTTGGGATCAATTTGAAAAGATATCAAAGTATAGAATTTTTACCATGGATGAATATGCTGAAATTATGAAATTTGTGGTAGAAAATGAAATGGTGTTGATAGATAAACAACTTTTACAAAGTGAATTTTGATGAAAACTTGATTTAGGGACTAAATTGTAAAAATGAGAAATCCATGGAAAAATTATGATTTTTATGAAATATATGGGCTCTAAATATGACATGAAAAATTCGGTTAGGCTCGGAACAAGGATTAAATTGCATGAATTTTATTTTTCGAGTCTAGGGACGAAATCGTCATTTATTAAAAGTTTAGGGGGAAAATGGTAATTTTGTCTAAAGTGTAAATTGGACTAAATTGAGTATGAATTACATTAATTGATGTTAAATTTACTCGTATAGATCCAGATAAACCGAATATAGAGTTAGAACGAGGAAAGGAGAAAATGTCGGATTGGTAGACTTTATGTACACGAACACTTATTGAGGTACGTTCATATAACTAAATTGTATATGTTTATATGCTTGAATTGAATGTTGTAAATTGTATAAATTTCATAATTGTAACATCCTAAATTTAGGGGCCCAAATATTAAGTTTAATGAGGCCCAAATATTTTAATTTAAGTGAGTTAAATTTGGCATTAGGGATTAGTAGAGGTGGACGGCTACAAGGCTATAAAATAGGAGAATTTATGTGGATTTTTAAGTGATAATATCATAGATAAAAAGGAGAAAAGTTAGGAGCTTATCTTCAAGGGAAGTGTTGGCCGAAAATCCACCACCTAGAGGAGTGTAAAATTCGGCTACTGCATGGCAAGGAGGGTGCCGAATTTCTCCTCTATTTTAGCTTGAATTTTAAGGGCGTTTTTGATTTTTAGCAGTAGGTGCCAAAATATCTTTAAATAGGGGGGCTAGATCCTTGATTCTGACACTGAAAACCCTAAATTTCTCTCCCATTGTGCCGAAATTCCCTAGCCTCTCCCTCTCCAATTTCTTTTCTCCAATTTCTTTAAAAGCCGAAACTCTTCTCCACTTTTTCCTTCTTGTGTCGATTTCTCTAGGAAGCCGAAGCATCCATAGTCTTTTCTTCTATTCATCCTATTTGAGAATTAGTTCTATACTTCCGGCATTTAAATCTTCAATGGGCATTGCAGAATCCTCTCTCTAGTGCTAGCCGAATCTCCTATGCTAAGGTAAGTGTTGATTTTTGATTAGTTCTCATGATCTATTCCCGGTTTTTTGAAGGCAAAAGCCAAAAGCTAATAGTTTAATGGTTTTATGATGGACGGCAATTCGGGATTTGAAGGAAGCTTAGTCGACTATATCTAAAAGCCGAAAATCATAAGTCTCCAATTTCGGGATTTCAAGGAGAGGCCTATTTTCGCAATTGTTCCGGCTTTTAAGCAAGGCTATAGATTGAGGATAATAGATCCAGATAGCAAGGACATCGACTAAGAATATTGGATTTCGCAATATCAGGTGTGTAATTCTCCACACCATCTAAATCTGTTTGATTAATATATGAAAATAAGTATTACATGTTTTGTTAAATGTCGAAACCCCGGCATATTGACGGGAACCCAAAGAGGGTAAAGCAAATCACCAGGTTAGTAAATGATTTGCTTAAATGTTATAAGTATATTGATTTTATGTGATTTCATGGGTTGGGTTTGATGAAAGGAGGAAGTTATATGTTGTAGCGGTTTTTATCGTGATCTGTTGTAGCGGTTCCTTACCGTGATCTGTTGTGTGCGCTTTTTATCGTGATGCTGTTGTAGTGGCTACGGCCATGATCGATGATGAGCGACACGATCGCCATCAAGGCGTGTAGCGGTGTGGGTTGATTGTAGAAATCCCCAATGGTGTGAATGGTCGTGATGCGGGCGTGTAGCGGATGGACACCTAGGATATGGGTTGGGCTTTGCATATTATTTTTGTTACTTATATTTTGATTATTCTGTTTTATGGGGCTAAAGCCCAAATCTAATGGTGCATGAGGGTTGCACACTGAGTCTCGCGACTCACCCTTTAATTTTAACCATCTCAGGTGACACTTAGGGCATCGGACCGGGTGGAGAGGAGAGCAAGGTGGCCATGCGACAGAGCTTTGAGAATTCAAAGAAAAAGACTTAGTCTAATTTATTTTTTTTTCATTTAATTAATGGGTTCAAATTTCCTTGTAATAAGGCTATGGGCCACTAGACTACCATTTATGTCTTGGGATTTTGTTGGGCTTTTATTACTGGGTTTTAAGTTTTACATTTTCAATTAAGTTAAGACCTGCATGAAATTTCGGTTTTTATTTAAAATCTACCAAGATATTGGTTACTTAATATTTTATACTTTAATGAATTATTAAGCTTTCGAAATAAATGTGTAAACCTAGTAATTGTTTTCCAAAATGCGACATGTTATGTAAAATCTCTTAAGTGACATACCAGATCCGGTTGTAGCGTTTGGGCCGGGTTTGGGGTGTTACAATAATTATATGAAATGATCACACATTCTTTAAAGCCAGATAAATGAAAGTGCCTGAAATATATGATAATACCCGATAACTGATAAATGATAAAAATGTTATTTTTATGCTTGAGTTGAATGTGAGAATTTGAATTGCATAAATGCATAAATATATGAGATTTATCACATACCCGACAATTGACTGATAAATGTCAAATTCCATTTGAATAAATGAAAAATCGATGGATATGTGATTTCCCGAAATGAATGAGGTCCTACATTTGTTGCTGACGGGATTTAGCTTGGACGAGTAATCCTATTGACCTCATTACAGATAGGATTTAGCTCGGACGGGTAATCCTGATATAATCCCTCTCGAGCATATGTTACATTTAGGATTTAGCCTGGACTGGTAATCCTAATTGAGCTCTTCTGAGCATATGTTACAGAAAGGATTTAGCCTGGACTGGTAATCCTGCTATATGATATGTGGCTCGAGAGTGTATTTCATGATTAAGTGCCCTAATGGGTACTCCTGAATATGAATTGACGGATTTACTGATTTGTACACTTTGTGTGTACTACTTGAGTATCCATCGATATTTTCAATAATTCAACGGGTAAAATCCTAACATGAAAAGAAATGGGTTTTTACATGTATCTGCCTAAAGTACATGAAAATGATGTTATATAAAATATGGAAGTATGAAACAATGATATATGAACATGGAAATTTTTTTTATGAATACATTCATCTATGAGATTAGATTTGTACATCTCGAGTGTATTATCTGTGTGATTATCAATATTTCAGTTGAATAATGAGCAAAGTTCTGACATGAAATATACTAAAACTCGAGATGAATTATTATAGAATGTACCTGAAAAATATGGAAATAATTTGTATATATGTTATATGAATACATGATGTGGAAAACATATGTGTATAAGAATCCGAATATTGTTGAGCTCATATATGTGTTTCTTGATGTTTATATGAAATCAGTTACTAACAAGGGTGATGAGAATATGTGTTAGGGCTTGGGAACGAATGGTTGATTGTGATTTACATGTTTATCTTTAATATGAATAGTTGGTAAGTTAATTACCAAGTTATACGGACTTACTAAGCATTATATGCTTACTCTATTTTATTTTTCCCTGTTCTATAGTAAATCAGAAGCTCGTCGGATTGGAAGCTCGACGGAGATCACTCACACTATCCATCGACTCAATTTGATATATAAGGTAAAACAATTGTGGTTATAATGGCATGTATAGGTTAAATTTGCCAAGGAATGGCATGTAAATATTTGTTAATGACTAGCTATTGGAATGGCTAGTTATGAACATGTTTTGGTGTTTATGTATAAAAGACTATATCATGATATATGTTTGAAAATGATTGATTAATAGAAATCACAATGAGATATGTATGAATAAATTAAATTAGCATATTTGATACAATATGCACAAATGTGAACTTGGTATCTAGATAAATATGAGTATAAATTGACATGTATAAGACTTAAATTTTGGTATGAAAATGTGGTTGGTGAATGTGATAAATTGTGTATAAGTGTTGGTGTAGGTGCAAGGCTAAAATGGGTGAAAAATAAAGCTAGGAAATTGATTTATTTTGTCCACACGGGTAGACACACGGGCGTGTGTCTTGACCGTGTGAGACACACGACTTAGCACATGGGTGTGTGGTCTGGCCGTGTGTCCCCTGCATCTTAAATTTTAGAAACAGAATGCTCAGAATTGAGCACACGGGCAGAGACACGGGCGTGTGTCTCAGCCGTGTGGGTAACACAACCTAGCACACAGGCATGTGACTTGGCCGTGTGATACAAGTCAGAGAGTTACATGGGGCAGGACACGGCTTGATGTACGGTCGTGTCATAGGGTCACACGGGCGTGTCCCTTGGCCACACGGGCGTGTGAGCCCTGCATCTAGGAAAAAAATTGAAATTTCATGAAAAAATTTCTGAGATCCCAATTAAGTGCCGATTTGATTCTAATGTTTATATTGGGCCTCGATGGCCCATTCAAGGGACAATATGATTAGTATCGGACATGAATAGTAAATGATGTGAAATATCTGTAATTATTCTTTAAATTTTGGTAATGCTCCGTAACCTTGTTTCGGCGACGGATACGGGTTAGGGGTGTTACAAAAATGGTCGAATTTCTAATTTTTCTTCGTAACATTTCCAGATTCGGCCATAATGTCTAGGTCGGGTTTGGGGCGGTACAGAACAAATCTTATCAATTTAATTCAAAGGAAAAATTTTACTAAAATTTATCTTTATTTTGATTCGACCTTTAACATTCTTTTTAGATATTTCAAAGAAAAATACAAAAACACAAAAGGCTGACATTGTGGTTCTCACCATAGGTGTACCACGCATCTTGTGAAGGTAGTAGTGACCAAACGTTATAGTGGAAATCAGTGATCATATCACCTTTAGTGGCAAAAATTCCACCACAACTTACTTAGATGATTCCTTCATGGCCAGTTAGCTTCTATGGTAGGTTTAGTTGTATTGGAACGTGTATTTAAATTAAATAATAAAAATATATTTTTATTAAAAATATATTAATATCAAAATATATTTTAATAATTTAGAATATAAACATTTGTTGTGTGTTCTTCTCTATCTATCTTAGGTAGTGGTATATGTATATTTATATGATATAGGTATTGTTTATTGACATGACATGCTTCATGCATATAAACACGTATCCTACTCTAGACACAACACATATTTATACGACCTTATGCACGTGTAACCTTGCAGGAGAGCGAGCTCATTAGGATCCGGCCCAAACTCATTCGAGTTTTGAGCCGGTGAAATTATCCTAACAACATTAAAAAAATTGAAATTATTTTCATGAACAGATTTTATAACTTGAACGTGTAAAACTAAAGAGTATATGAAGTAATAGGTTAATGGCAAGAATAAGATAAAGCAGCCTGGACCATTACTATTTGGCAACCTGAATAGGAATGGATATATAGAGGATCAAGTCAAATGAGAAGATTGGGTTAAACTCTGCTAGATTTGATGTTTGTATTAGAAATTACCCCACCTATTTTTGTTATTTGATTGACCTCAATGCACGTTTTGTTCTTATGGATTAGATTGATAGTGGATTCCAAGTTTTGTATTGCATTTCATCCAGAGTTGATGGATATCTTCATCGATGAGTAACATAAGAATCATAACTTTTTTTAGGATAACTTCTCTTCCCTACTAATAAACAATAGTGAACAAATGGGTTTACAATACTAGAAATTCGTCCTACTTGTTGGACATATATATATATATATATATATATTCAACAAGCCCTATTGGATTCTCTCTTATTGATGTTTTGATTTACTTTAAGCCTATTTTAGTATAGCTTCATTTTTGTAAGAAAATTCTAAATAAAAAACATCAAAATTTTTGATTTATTCGGTTTATCTATTTTCATATTCAGTTTATCGATTTTCATATTCAGTTTAATTTGTTTATTCGTTCAGTTTTTAGTTTTGACATTTTAAACCAATTAAACCATAAGCCAAAAGGTTATAAGTCCATAACCCATTTACATATGCAAACCAAAATTTCAATCTTCAACCCAAATGCTTATTAAAAGTTAATACTCTTACGGTATGTTTGGTTGGGCTGAATGACTATTCCATTCAAGTCCAGTTCCAATTTCTACAGTAAAACGCTCCAAAACAAATGTTTCGTTTGGATGAATTATGGATTACAGGTGGGGTTGTTTAACACTCTATTATAGTTGGGCCAGGAGTATTCATTCCTTAGTCCCCCTTCTGAATCTCAATTCAACGCTCTAACGAATAGAGAAAAAATAATTTATTCATTCTATTCCCTCATTTATTCCTGAGCTTCTTCCCTAACTAGAAAATCTCAAACCCACCGACCACATTCAATTCTAGTCTTAGTTTGGAGGCTGTAAATCTCTTTATCATCCAACTTCGGATGTTTGTGTATGTCTTAATTTCTTTTTCTTTGTTTAGTTTACTTGCTTATTATGGTAGTTCATTTGATTTCCAAAAAGGGAAAAAGGGAATTTACAAGCAAAATCTAAAAAGGCAACCAAGAAAACTTGATTCGATTTAAAAATTAACAAGTGATGTGTCTCTAACTAACTATGACCACAATAAAGGCAAACGCACCTATCGTTTAATAGTATAGTTATGGTAAGACCGGAAATATCGTATCCACAAGGACCAAGAGTACTAGTAATTACTATCCTTTTATTATCTAGCCTAAAAATTGGAGTGATTTCTTTTTAAACTAAAACTAATTAATTAAAACACGACAAAGAATGAATTAGGAAAATACTTTTAGACAACTTATGTGATGGAGGCAATACCTAAGGAAAAATCCACCTAGACTTCACTTATTACTTTTGATTCATATGATTTATTCACTTGACTTAATCCGTAGAAATCCCTGATTTATGTTAATATCTCTCTCGAGACTAAAAACAACTGACTCTAGGTTGATTAATTGAAATCTCTTTCTAATTAAAACCCCTATTATCGCATTAACTCGATCTATGGATTCCCTTATTATATTTGACTCTAATCCGGCATATTTTCGTCGCCCTATTTCTAGGGTTGCAATCAACTCCGCTTAATTGTGTTGATCTACTCTTAAACAGGGACTTTTTCTCCTCTGAATAAGCACATTCGACTTGAATCAATAACCTGAATTATCAAAACAAGAATAAGAACTCACAATTAAGAATAAGAACAAGTATTTATCTTATAAATCAAATAATAATAAGATCTGTCATAGGTTTCATCCCCTTAGGTATTTAAGGGATTTAGTTCATACTGATAGAGGGAAACATCATAGAATGGGAAAAACAACAAAACATAAGAAAACCCAAAAACTTCAAGAGAAATTAATAGGAGATCTTCAGTCTTGATGGAGATCCTTCTTCCGAGCTGCTCCCGATGGCTGTCTTCGAGTATTTTCTGCCTTCTACTCTCCGTCCCCATTTAGGTTACCCCCTAGGGTGTTTATATAGGCTTTGGAACGTCTTTCTTGGCCCACAAGTAGCCTATTTCGAATATAATTAAGCTAAGGTACGGCAGGGACACGCCCGTGTGACACTCCCGTGGTGGATTCCTTCGACCGTGCTCGCTTCTGCTCGCCACACACGGCCGTGTGGTCTACCCGTGTATGTTGTTCCACGCCGTGTTTGATTCTGCTCGTGACACACGGCCGTGTTTGATAGTCCAGGCCGTGTTGATTTCTAAGGTAGGCCCATTTTGCCCCTTTTTGGCCCGTTTCTCGTTCTTTTCGACTCCTTAAGCTCTCCTAAGTATAAAACATGAAATTAGAGGATTAGGAGCATCGAATTCATCAAATCTAATGAAAATTCATCCAAAAGTAAGCCAAGCATGGGGTCAAAATATATATAAATTATGGTTTATCAAATATCCCCACACTTAAGCTTTTGCTTGTCCTCAAGCAAAATCCTCAACTCTAAATTAAAATTAACTTCCTCAATTCATAATTTTCATCAATAATGTTTCATCATAATTCATAGATAATTCATACATTGATAACTTAACTAAAAGAGTTCTAAAGATTCAAAAAATCCAAGTCAAAATTTTTATAGCACGAAAACATAGGTGTTTCCCCTTACCTAAATAATCACCTTTAATTCAAAATCGACAAGAACTGACATCCTCACTAAAGATTCACTCAAATCACTCAAAGTGTTTAAGGTTCAAATTAAGCACTCGAAAGTCAAACATGAAGAGTTATTACCATAGGCTTGCATGAAAATCAAATCTCCACCACTATAAAATGAGATGATACACAAATCAAAAGGTCTTTAAAAGGGTTGTAACGGGGCTTGGGTTAAAGGTGTGGATAAAGGTTGAAAATAAGGGTTAAAATCGAGATTGAATTGATAATTTACCTAACTATAAAAATAAACTAATACTGAATAATTACAATAATTGAAAACTTATCAATAATAACACGAGCTTCTTCTCAAAATGTAAAATTAACTGCTTAAGCTCAAATAACCAAGAACTAATAATGAATAAATTTCCAACTTTTTAAAAAAAATTAAGAACAAGTACATGATAAAAGATGAATTTAACCATTGGAATAAAGAATGTAGTTAGGCAACTGATCAAATCAAATCTCGACAAAAGGGTAGTCAAGAAAAATGGGGATAACAAATCAAATAACTGGGTTTCGGGTTAATATTAGTGGTATATCAAGAAATGGTTGATTAGGCTTCAAAGGGGTTCACTACGGGTTAATTATAAAGGTAGGCTTTTAATGGAGTAAGTGGGTTAAGTCCTAGGTGCCTTTATCATCTCAGTATATCAAATCAAAGGTGTGGTCTCGACATGTATAATTGAAGCAAGTTCTAGAATAACAAATCAATATTGACACACTCATAATCAATAAAGTGAGCACGAAAAGAATATGCTCTAAAAGGCTCAAAAATCTCACAAAAATTATCGTTTTTGATATCAACCTTGCAAATTTCAAACTTCAAAGTAATATTTAAATTTAGGGAACCAACCTAATAAATTTTTAATTCTGAAAATAGACTTATCATGCTTGATTCTCTAATGTCTTAAAGCTTAAACCATCAATGCACAATTACCTATGACTTAATCCAAAACATATCATTAAAAATCATAAATCAATAAAATTTCATTCTAATAGTAATATGAGAAAATTACTTAAGACAAGATATCATTCAGGGATTTTCTGGTAATGAAATCAATAACCTCCCCACACTTAAGATGTACATTGTCCTCAATGTACAAAGATAAGTAATGACAAATAGTAAGAAAATCATAAGATAGGGAGAGAAGTGAAACTTCCTGAATTTTGGATAGAGTCAATGAAAAGAAACCTGTTGAAATTGGGTAGAGGTGGGGGAGGATACTCCGGTGGTGTGGTCGTTCCTTAATAAAAAACAGCCAGAGATAAAAAGAAATCAAAATATACTAATATAAATTAAAGACAAGAAAGATAAAGGGAAAGAATTTAAAAATGAAGATAAAAGAAAAAGAAAAAATGAATGGACTTAAAGGTCCATGTCTTGTCGAGCAAATGAAGCGGCCGGCATGAACTTATGTAGAGTGGTCGCGCACGGGGAGACCGCGCTAGGATCCTTTTGCTTTTTCGATACGGAGATGGTGGCCTTGGTCTTGCCTCTAGTATTAGTCATTGTGTATGGTGGCAAGGATGGTGGTTGGTGTAAAGGAGGAATAAGGGAAGGGGAAAAGGGAAAAGAAGGGAGAAAGATAATGGGGAAAAAAAAGGGAAAATGAGGGTTTTGGGGCTGAAGAAGAGGTGGGGGAGTGGAGTAAGTGGAGTGAGGAGGCGGTGGCCGGTGGTGAAAAGGGAGAAAAGCTGTGGTGGCTAGGGTTGGAGAGGAAGGGATATGGGGAAAAAAGTGAACAGAAAAATAGGTTTAAATAGAAATTGGGACACATAGTCCTGGCCCACGCCCGTGTTCCCTGGGTGTGTTAGGTCACACGGCCGAGTCGCACGGCAGTGTGACGCTTTATCGTTTCTCCCATGCCCGTGTAAAGGTTTCGCACCCCCGTGTTACTTAATCAGTGTCGACCACGGCCTATAAGCACGGGCGTGTCGTATGCCCGTGTCACTTACTAGTTTCAACCACGGCTTCTGGGCACGGGCGTGTTGCACGCCCGTGTCTTTTACTCAGTATTGCCCACGGCTTTAATGCACGACCGTGTAATATTTTCAGAGTCCCATGTTCTTTAATCAGTATCAACCACGACCGGATCGCACGGCCGTGGCGTTTTATCGTAGGCCGTGTTTTGGTGAAAATTTTCGTTCTTGGCCTGCACGGTCTCTGCCGCGCCGATATGCCTCCTCGTGGTGTCCACACAGACACGGCCACGCCCGTGTGCAAGTCCGTGTGGTAGGGAAAACTTGCGCCTATTAATTTGGTTAGTTTGTAATTAGATGCTAAAAATCGAAAATATGGACGTTAGTGATGTTAGTGCTCGGGTTGTCTCCCGAGAAGCGCTTGTTTAGAGTCCTAAGCTAGACTTTCCTCGTATTCGGATAGTCATGGTGGTTCGAGGACTTGAAACTATTCATTCTTACTATCAGTTTCGTTAAAATAAGGTTTTAGACGATTACTTTTTACCTTGAAGGTGCCAAATTGAGAATGAGTTACCTCGACTGTACCGTATGGAAAGATCTTGAGTACCATAAAAGGAGTTGCTCCGTTTGCTTTGAGCTCTGAGGTGGTAATTCGAGGATCGGTTGCATCTAACAATACCTGGTCGCCAACCTTGAAGTGATTTGCTTCTCCTTTAAGCTCGTCATGGAGTTGCCTTGTTTTTGCTTCGTGTGTTCTTGGTTTGTCCTTGGCATGTGTCCTCCACTCGTCCAGTTCATTGATTTGAAGCCTTCGCTCCTCGTAAGTTATTTCATTGTTGGCACGGGGACTAGGCTGTGGCTCAGCTGTGTATTTTCGAGGTGCTTTCTGAAAAGAGGGTTGAACCGAATGGTTATTAATAGAATTTATGTACTCACCTGTATTACTCGACGTCCTAACCGAGTCACGAGCCTGAAGAGTGATCGTTTCGTCACCTACACGAAGTGTGAGCTCACCTATACCAACATCAATTCTAGTTTTAGCTGTTGCTAAAAAGGGTCGCCCTAAAATTAAAGGTGTGTTACTGTCCTCATCTATGTCTAGAACAACAAAGTCAACTTGGAATATAAATTTATCAATTTTTACAAGCACATCTTCAACAATTCCCCTAGGAAATCTAATAGTTTTATCTGTGAGTTGAATACTCATCCTAGTTTGTTTAGGTTTCCCAAGACCTAGTTGCTTAAACATTTTATAGGGCATGACGTTAATACTCGCCCCTAAATCAGCTAAAGCATGTTTAACATTTAAACGACCAATTAAATAAGGAATAGTAAAACTCCCTGGATCCTTTAATTTATCGGGTAGTTTATTTTGTCAAATAGCTGAGCAAACTGCGTTTAACTCCACGTGCGACGCATCATCTAACTTCCGTTTGTTTGCTAGAAGCTCCTTCAAAAATTTCACTGAGTTGGGCATCTGCGAAAGAGCTTCAATAAACGGTAAGTTAATATGTAGTTTCTTTAAAAGTTTAAGAAATTTACCGAATTGTTCATCTGTGCGGTATTTCTTCGTCGCGTTAGGGTATGGTACACGAGGTACATACTCTTTACTTACCGATGTTTGTGTATTGTGGCTTTCCCTACCCTTACCTTTACTTACCACAGGTTCTTGCCTTGGTTCAGATTCAGATTCTACTAACCCTTCTTCGTCGCACACCGTGATGGCATGGAGTTGCTCCCTTGGGTTGGTTTCAGTATTACTTGGCAAGCTACCTTGTGGTCGTTCCGAGATCAGCTTAGCAAGCTGACCTATTTGGTTTTCGAGCCCTTGAATCGATGCCTGATGGTTTTTAAGTGCGGTCTCAGTGTTTTAGAAGCGCGTTTCTGACACCGAGATGAATTTAGTAAGCATCACCTCAAGGTTCGGCTTCTTCTCCTGTGGGTAGGGTTGCTGTTGAAAGCCTGGAGGGGGTTGTTGTCTCTAATTTCCTTGACCACCCCATGAGAAGTTTGGGTGATTCCTCCAACCTGGGTTGTAAGTATTACTATAGGGATTATTCTGAGGTCTAGAATTATTACCCATATAGTTCATCTGCTCGCTTTCTATGCCAGGGCTGTAGGATGGATATTCTGTATTGTTCGTTTCTCCTCCATTTGTATTGCACTGCATCACTGGATGTACCTGCGAGGAACCACATAAACCATCAATATTTTTACTTAAAAGCTCTACCTGGTTTGATAGCATTGTCACTGCGTCTAGGTTGAAAACTCTGGCGGCTTTGGTTGGCTTCATCCTCATAACTTGCCACTGATAGTTATTCAGTGACAGCTCTTCAATGAATTCATAAGCCGCTTCAGGAGTTTTGTTATTCAGGGTTCCACCGGTGGCTGCATCTATCAGTTGCCTAGTTGAGGGGTTCAAACCGTTGTAAAAGGTTTGAACTTGTAACCATAGCAGTAACCCATGGTGTGGGCACCTTCTCAACAAATCCTTGTATCTCTCCCATGCATCGTAAAACGTTTCTAAATCCATCTGCATAAAAGAAGAGATATCATTCCTCAATTTATCCGTTTTAGCTGGCGGAAAATATTTTAATAAAAAATTTTCGGTCATCTGTTCCCATGTAGTGATTGATCCTCGTGGTAACGAGTTCAACCACTGTTTAGCTTTGTTCCTCAACGATAAGGGAAACAACTGAAGACGAATGGCATAGTCAGAAACGCCATTTATTTTGAAAGTATCGCAAAATTCCAGAAAGTTTGCCAAGTGATTGTTTGGATCCTCATCCTGCAAACCATCAAACTGAACAAATTGTTGAATCATCTGAATAGTGTTAGGTTTTAGTTCAAAATTATTTGCAGTAATAGCAGGTCTAACAATACTTGATTCAGTTCCTGTTAAATTATGCTTAGCATAATCATACATAGTTCATGAGCGATTCTCAGTTTCATCGGATCTCTGAATGCGACCACAGGAGGTAGCGGATTATTATCAGCCATCTCCTCGGTATTAGTGATATTGTCTTCTAGCTCTTCTTGTATGTATTGTAGGCTTTGCCTTATCTCTCTACGGTTTCTGCGAGCTGTGCTTTCGATTTTGCTATCAAATAGTAGGGGTCCTGACGGGTTCCTTCTAGTCATAAACTAAAAATACCTGCCAAAAGCAAAGAAAGAAAAAATTAGAAAATAAAAGTAAAAATAAAAATAAATAAAAATAAAATAAATAAAAATAAAATGGCTAAAGTAATAAAAATTTAGTGTTCCTAATATCTTAGTCCCCGGCAACGGCGCCAAAAACTTGATGTGTCTCTAACTAACTATGACCACAATAAAGGCAAGCGCACCTATCGTTTAATAGTATAGTTATGGTAAGACCGGAAATATCGTATCCACAAGGACCAATAGTACTAGTAATTACTGTCCTTTTATTATCTAGCCTAAAAATTGGAGTGATTTCTTTTTAAACTAAAACTAATTAATTAAAACACGACAAAGAATGAATTAGGAAAATACTTTTAGACAACTTATGTGATGGAGGCAATATCTAAGGAAAAATCCACCTAGACTTCACTTATTACTTTTGATTCATATGATTTATTCACTTGACTTAATCCGTAGAAATCCCTGATTTATGTTAATATCTCTCTCGAGACTAAAAACAACTGACTCTAGGTTGATTAATTGAAATCTCTTTCTAATTAAAACCCTTATTATCGCATTAACTCGATCTATGGATTCCCTTATTAGATTTAACTCTAATCCAAGCAGATTTTAAATAGCCCTATTTCTAGGGTTGCAATCAACTCCGCTTAATTGTGTTGATCTACTCTTAAACAGGGACTTTTGCTCATCTGAATAAGCACATTCGACTTGAATCAATAACCTAAATTATCAAAACAAGAATAAGAACTCACAATTAAGAATAAGAACAAGTATTTATCTTATAAATCAAATAATAATAAGATCTGTCATAGGTTTCATCCCCTTAGGTATTTAAGGGATTTAGTTCATATTGATAGAGGGAAACATCATAGAATGGGAAAAACAACAAAACATAAGAAAACCCAAAAACTTCAAGAGAATTTAATAGGAGATCTTCAGTCTTGATGGAGATCCTTCTTCCGAGCTGCTTCCGATGGCTGTCTTCGAGTATTTTTTGCCTTCTACTCTCCGTCCCCATTTAGGTTACCCCCTAAGGTGTTTATATAGGCTTTGGAACGTCTTTCTTGGCCCACAAGTAGCCTATTTCGAATAGAATTAATCTAAGGTACGGCAGGGACACGCCCGTGTGACACGCCCGTGGTGGATTCCTTCGACGGTGCTCGCTTCTGCTCGTAACACACGGCCGTGTGGTCTACCCGTGTACATTGGTCCACGCCGTGTTCGATTCTGCTCGTGACACACGACCGTGTTTGATAGTCAAGGCCGTGTTGATTTCTAAGGTAGGCCCATTTTGCCCCTTTTTGGCCCGTTTCTCGTTCTTTTGGACTCCCTAAGCTCTCCTGAGTATAAAACATGAAATTAGAGGATTAGGAGCATCGAATTCATCAAATCTAATGAAAATTCATCCAAAAGTAAGCCAAGTATGGGGTCAAAATATGTATAAATTATGGTTTATCAACAAGTAAAGCTTAGAAAGTAATATCCCAATTCTCCCTCTTTGTTCTCCCTCTTTGTTCTCCCTCTGTAAATTTCTCTTTAAATTCTCCCAATTTTCTCTTTTACTTGAACTAGTTTACTCATCCACTCTGAAATATCCCCAATTTTTTTGTGTTTAAATGATTAGTATTTGAAATGTATAGGGTATTTTAGATCTGGGCTTTTTAGCTTGTGCAAGATTAGAATTTCCCTTCTCCAGCTTTAAAATTGTTTCTTTCGGGTTGAGTTTAACAATTATTTTTAACATTATTATCCTTTTCACATCTCTCTTTGATTCCAATAGATATCACTTATATAATTTTAAAATCTTAAATGATAACACCTACATTCATGATTCATTTGTCTAGTTAAAGGTAAAATGTTAGTGTTTTTAAGCTAAGAAGAACAAAGAACAAAGAACAGAAAAATGCAGCAAGAAGCATGAAAAATATTAGCAACTGTTTCACTCGATTCAAATTTACTACAATTGATTTAAATTTGTTTCAATTGATTTTTATCAGTTACAATCGATTTAAATTTGTTTCAATCTATTTAAATCTGCTACAATCTATTTAAATATGTTTCATCTTTATTATTGGTTTGCTTTGGAAGCTTTTAGCATTGTGGTTGTTTTAGGTTGATTATGGTGGCATCTTTGCTATTATTTATCTTTTTAGTTAGAGAATTTTTCAACTAATATCACCCTTTGTATGTAATTGTAGGTTGTCAATATTTGTATGTGTGATTCGTGTGGTGGTGAAGTAATATAACTTTTTTGTATGTAATTGTAGGATGATATAATGATATGGAAGTATGTAATACTAATATTGTCACTTTTTGTATATGTGTAAATGAATTTTCTACTATAATTGGACTCTTGAAAGTCGACCACGGTTTGTTATGTTAAGATAGATGCTGAGATGATTGTTGGATTACGTTGGTGCTACTTCTTTAACTATATTTTTATTTTGATAGTAACACTCTTTAACAATACTAGCGATGTTATTAAGAAAAAATATAATGTTACTATAGCGGAATATAATGTTGGATATTTAGTAAACATATGTAAGTGGTATAATTGGACATTCAATTTATAAAACATAAGGTTATGTGCAAATACAAAAATAATAGTATACAATAAAGTATACTAAAATATAATTGGATTAGATGTTAAAAAAAAAAAACTAAATGGTATATTTTTCATTTCAACATTTAACGATTTTGGTTTTTTAATGATTTTAACAAAAATAAAAATAATTTAATTTATTAAAGAGCATATTTGTCATTTGAGGTTTTTTTTTTTTTGCTAATACATATATATTCCTCCCAACCAAATGAATGAATATTATTACAATACTCATTCCATTTCATCCAACCAAATCACTGTTATGTCTATTCAATTCCATTACAGCCCTATTTCATTTTAGTGAACCAAACGTGTCATTAAAAGCCCTAACCTACTCAAATTTAAAATTCAATACACATTAATATTTAAAACCCAAGTTGATAAATTAAATTGTTTATGATATTCATTTCAAATTTTATCATTTAATATATATAAAAAAACTCAAATTAATATATACCGGTTAAGAATAGTAAAAGACATGGAAATTGTATGTTGGATTGTTCGCCATGTGAGAAAATAAATATTTTGAGTTAATTAAAAATTCTTTGATTTAATTTTTAATATTTTTATAATAAATTTGAAATAAAATTAAAAATAAAAGTAATACGATATAAAATTAAAGGAAATAAAATTATTCTTTTTCCAATTACAAAAATTAATTCAATTTAATATATTCTATTTAAATGAATAATTTAATTTATTTAATTTCAAAAACCCTATCCTCCCTTTATTAAAAGTTAAAAAGGGTAGGGTAGGAATATATGTGATTTGATTTTCTTGATACGAGAGCAATCTGCTCCCTTCCTACTGGCACCAAGTCATATACTAGACCCCTTTTTTTGAACTTTTGAAAGGGTTGGATGAATGCAAATGGCTTGGAAATATCGATATCAATCGCACCAACAACCTTATTACGAGTCCCAATGATACAAATCTGGGTCAGAAATAAAAGTAAACCTATATATATATGCTGGACTTTATGACTACTTACCGAACATGGAAGTAGAAATATTGTGGTGCAGCCATGAAGACCAAATGGGCCCTTTCTTAATTGGAATCTCAGAACTGAAGAATGATTGAATGACCAAAAAGGAAAAGCAAAGCATTCTCACTCACTGTCTCCTACACCAACAAAAACAAAAGAAAGCAATGCCAAATTGAAGAAACGAATCCAGGGCCACAAAAGAAAAATGATGGGGAGCCTTCACTTACACTCCACAGCCCTGGGATTCTTCTTTCTCTTCCTGTCTCTCAGACTCAGTCATGGCCTTCTCGTCAAACCTCATATCTTCATCTATGGTGGTTGCTCTCAGGAAAAGTACGGTCCCAACACTCCATTTGAAGCTAACCTCAACGCTTTTCTATCATCCGTTGTTACCTCATCCTCTCAAGTTTCCTACAATACCTATGCCACCGGAAATGGAAGCTCAACGCCGCCAGATGGAACCACCGTCTATGGCTTATACCAGTGCAGGGGTGATTTACAGAGACCCGACTGCTCAAGATGCATGCAAAGTGCCGTTAACCAGATAGACTTGGTTTGCCCTTACTCCTACGGTGCTTCAATACAACTAGAAGGCTGTTATTTAAGATACGACCGTGCTAGTTTCTTGGGGACACTCGATACAAGTCTGAAGTTCAAGAAATGCAGTAAAAGTAGTGTTAATAACGACGTGGAGTTCTTTAGGCGTAGAGATATAGTGTTAGCTGATTTGCAGGCGGGTGTTGGTTTTAAAGTCAGTTCGTCGGGTATGGTCGAGGGTTTTTCCCAGTGTATGGGGGATTTGAGCTCGAGTAATTGCTCCTCTTGCCTTGGGGATGCTGTTGGGAAACTGAAGAGCTTATGCGGATCAGCTGCGGCAGCTGATGTTTTCTTGGGGCAGTGTTATGCTCGGTACTGGGCATCTGGCTACTATCAAGAATTCTCTTCTGCAGGTTCATTTCATATCCTTTTTAACTATAGTAAGATCATTTTTGGTTAGAAACTGTTTGTTAGGGTAGAAGAACCAGGGTTACATGACATTGACTCACTAAGAGAAAATTAGACAAGGGCCAAGAGTCAACAAGTGATCCTTTTATAAAGTAAAAGGCATTAAGGGGGTATCATCAACACTAAATGCTACATACTCGTCATTTCGAAAGAAAAAACCGCCTCCATTATTAAAATAAAAAAAGCTTCATATTATTATATCCATGCCATAAGCAGTGTGTTATAATTTAGTGGGGATTATTGTTGTTATGATCAGTACGATGCAGTACTAAGAACACATCTGTGCATGATCACATTGTCAATTCCAGCCATCATCTCCTACTTTAATTCGAATAAGAACCATATGATTCGTGTTGCCTCATTAAAAAAAGAAATAAGGAAGGCATAGGGGAACATTTCAATAATCCATTATAATTTCTACCCTATATAGTGCATGGAAAAAATATTCTTCGAAAATTCTCCTCTCATCTCTCAATAATATGGACTAAAGTAGATGCAATTATGAAATAGAGAAGAAGAATATAATTTGTATCCTATATAGTGCATGGAACATCTTGATTTGTTATTGTTGTGTGTAGATTCCTCCCACCAAGATGAGGATCATATTGGAAAAACAGTAGCCCTCATCGTGGGTGTATTAGCAGGTCTAGCTGTTCTAATTGTTATTCTCTCATTTTGCCATAGCAATGGGTATGTAATTTCTACTTTATGTTATTAATTGTTCCTTCATCCTATATAGCATACTGCTTCTACACATAATAACAGTGACCCGTTTTTCTTTTTTTCCAGAATGAAACAACAGGTTTAACGACTATATAAAGCCCTTCCTTGCTACCAAGTTTAGATTATGAAGCAAAAGAATATTCATGGTTTTGGGGCTGGGTTTAGTTTTTCTAATTCTATGTTTTAAGGTGCCTACTTTTTCACCTATTTATTTTCAGTTTTAAAATTTACAATGGTGAAATTCTTATGTTTTCATTTAGCTCAATAGTTTTGGATATTACTTATTAGGATAATCGCAAGTGATGACTACTTTTAAAAAACATTAATTTCATCATTCTTTGACTCGAATAACTGTCTGCCATCAAGGACTAAAAAGATATGATATCATCATGGTACAAACTCAACCATATGTGTTTGCAAATCGTTTTGAAGACAATGACATGATATAATTTTTCCATAAACTCGTTCTCTTAAAGTTTTAAATGTAAGTTGTTAATGGATAATTATTAGACAACTAAAAATATGGGTTTTTTTTTCTCATATTTTTCTTGCATTAACAAACTACAGTTTTAATTCCACTTAAGTTTGGGTCAAGTTTTTATACTTGGCCTTGTTTGGTCAGTTCAAAACGACTTGTATGGGCCTCCATGCATCATCGTTGAAGCCCATTTATTTTTCATTCGGAACGCCCGGCAATTTAATTTTTAATCTTGAAAACCTTTCAAATAAATCCTTAAAACTATAAATACTATAACAATGAAGCCTCTGATGTGAAATATATATATATATATACATATAGTTTTAAAAACGAAATAACCTCTGAAATTTTAATGGCATTTTTTTTCTCTTTAACATGTTAAATTTAAATTATTCATGTAATAGATATAAGCACGTGTAAAGTTTGATTCACTTAAATCTATGCTAGTATTTAACACTTCAGTTGATGTTAGGGTATTTAAATATGATGATTAATACATTACTAATACTTTAAAAACTCAATTAGACTCGATTAGAATGGGTATGAAGTTTATGACTAATTTAAAACTTGAAGGATGTTTTTGTAGAATTAAACCCAGAAGGATTTCCTAAACCTCTTCGTCTACTTTCAGGACTTGCAAATTAAGATTTAGATAACCATTGTTTAAATATATAGTCTTATTAGACAAAAACTTAATATTTCGACTTCAATTGAACATACAAAGGTAAGCTCAAATTCTAAAAAGATAACCAGCTGCCAACCTTATGGGTGCTTCTCAATGGCAGCAGCAGCATATCGGTGAAATAAGGCCAGTGCATTGCTTGTTAACTGTGCAACATTCAACACCTTGCTCTTAATGGTGGCCTTCATTTTACTCATCCTCTGCCCTGGGAACTCATCCACGCAACTGCTAGCATCAGTTAGGGCAGTACTAACCCAAGTATCAACGTTATCTATGTGCCAATACATGTCATCGCTCATCATCTCAGCTTTGGGGTCCAATCGGCAAAGCTCTCCGACCGATTGGCTAAGCTGGCTTACACTATCATCTATCTCCACCAAGCAATCTCTCACCACCGGATACTCCTTGGCTTTCGTTGCCTTGAGCTCTTTAGCCACCTTCACCAAGTACGACCTCACGTGACGAGCTCGGTATAGGCTCACCGTCAACGCCGTACGGGTCAGTTGCTGCGCGGTTGGTGGCGTATTGGAACTAGCATGACGAGTGAGCCATTTAACACATAGGGCCGGATAGCGTGTGGTCCGACATGACGCCTCAACGAAGGTCCTAGCTTGAGAATGTGCCACTCTATTTAATGGCTCAACCGTGCCAATGTTAATGCAAAAGATGAAGAAAAAGAAGAGCAGAAGGGAGAGGCTGAGTTTAGCCATTGATCAAGACGTGAAGCTCAAAAATATAGACTATAAATTGAAGAATTGAAGTTGGATAAACATATATATATATAGAAAGAACAGTGAGAGCTGGCCACATGCGAAGCCATAGGTAGCTTGCAGTTTACGTGGATTAAGAGCCAAATAATTGTGTAACGAGGTAATGAAGGAGAATAAAATAAGAATATGGTTTATGAATAATTCTGTGTCAGGTTATGTTAAATTGCCGCCAAGTGCGCAGTATTTGGAGCTACAAGACAACAATGAGTTTATATAATCAAATCTCAGTATAAATATATAGTAATCATCCATGGTTTATCTGTACAAATTCCCATTTGATTTTACAATATTATTTGCAGTTTATTATAGAATAAGAGCATGTGGGGAATGTTGTTTGACTTTTTGGTGAATGTTCATATATTCATTTGATTGAGCAAAAAGGATAGGATGTGATATACTTTTGACCTGAAAGAGATCATGTGGATGAGTGGGTTCTCGGCAAAATCAATCAAATGTGAATCTTGGCATATCTTTCATCAATTATCCTGAATCATATATTTTCTAGATTATAAAATCTGTAGCGTTTATCGGATTAAGATAATTTGCCCTCACTCAAACATGATCCTTTGACTAAATGCGGGTTGATTCAATTGACTGAATACTCATGGATCATGACATTACATGGTTCGATTGATCGAGAAATAAAGAGCTACTTGTGATACAATTGCAGAAGTAGAGAGCAATAACAACACATTATAAAGGAAAACTGCACACGCTTAATAGATGTTACGTACTGGAACAAAGATTTGGCATAGAGCTTGTAATTACTCATTAACCTTCATTCCTGAAAGATAAACTCGGCTCCGAATGACGATGCCGCCAATCCAGAAGCCAGGCATGACCATTAGCCCAACTTTAGGTTTCTCATCAGTTTCATCCATTATCAAGTTGTTCACTACACTTTCAATATAAACCTCTGAATAGTCACTTCCCCTTTTAACTTGGAAGATCTTCACGTTAGGATCGAATGAACAAGCTAGCCTATGCAAAAGCCATATAGACTTGGCTAATTTTAGAAAGGCTTGGTAAAATGGAGTCCGAGGATGCCCACCTCCGATTACATAATTCCGTTGGTCCAAGTTTCCGAAGAATGAAGCTTCCATCTTTGGATGGACGACCGCAGGGTACTTGCTCCTGCAGAATTTCCCGAATACTGAATCAGGATTCTGGCCTAGCACGTCCAACGGATCCATCTCCCTCAGAGCCAGGTATTGGTGGAAGAAGCTCTCTTTATTGACTGTAAGATTATCTAAATTAATTGAGAAATTCTCCTCTTGAAACCCACTGAACATTCTCTGGCAAATATGGGACTCAAATGCGTATTTTTTATGAGCTCTCTTGGCATATACAACATTGGGTTCGATTGAGTCAGAGGCAGCATCAAGGTCCCAGCCAGCAGCTTTCATCATGTTGATCAATGGTTTAGAAAAATCATGAATAGCTTTGAAAGCAGATTCAACGGCTGATACAAAGAGCTCAGGGGTCAAATCCGCAGGGAAGAATCCGTTTGCTTCCCCCGAGCCTTCAGATTCCTTCATAGACAACCCCCTAAGCTTTAGGTTCTTTTCTAGCTTCACTCTCTTCTGATTTGCCTCTTCAATTTGCTGCTGCAACTGACGAATCTCCGAATCCTTATTCTGAATTTCAGACTGGAACTTCTTTACCATAACTTCATAGGTTCTCAGCAGGCTCTGTTGCTCTTGAATCTCAGCAGCTAAGTGAGAATCCTGAGGAGAAACAGACACTGGCTTCGGGTTGTTTTCTCTGTAGAAGTGCTTTAGTTCGGATAGATTCTTCAGCTCGGAAATTATAAGTTTATCAGCAGCTTGAATTTTTTCAGGGTCATAAGGAGTATGAGCATTTTGGAGCTGAATATAGGCCGACTTAAGGGAGGAAATATTTGTAAATATTTTGGATATAAAAGCTTCCATAGCTTCTGGATTCTGCTTCATTCTGTCTTCCATTGGTTGAGGGTGAACTTTTGGCTGTTGCTTTCACGGAGTTGAGTATCTTTTGACCCTGTCAGTAGCATATCTGTTACAAACCAATGGGAGACTTATAACGGACTCTTTCAGAGAACATACTGCTACTACAACACCTACAAGTTTTAACAATGTTATCAATAAAATCTAGCACATATCAGAGGGGACGCAAGTAAATATAAGATCGAAAACAACTGAAAAAAAGGTATATATATATATAAAAAAGAAAACTTGCCTTTCATAATGCACTGCTATCGAGACATGATTATATACAAATCTACAACAATCTCAATACTTAATAGACTCGCCATGTTCTCAGTCTTAATTCTAACAGTATCACTTGGTTGATTTTGCTCTGCTCTATGGCAACTTGGAAATTGAAAATTGTATATGGCAACTCAGACATATAGAGGCTTGAAATACTGCTATTGCACGGTGCCTTTGAATCATTAGGCACGGATTCTGGTTACCAAACGCCTCAGGAGAACACGTAGTAGTATGTCATGTATAACAGAAGACATAGTTCCCGAGCATACCTGAAAAGACCGCGAGCCCTCTTCAGGTTATATCCAGCAACCATAATAACCTTGAAAACCTGAAAGCAATAGTAATTAACAAATTACATTTTCGGAAAAAACAATACGAAAACAATATTAATAAATGGTTAAAAATAAAATTATAGTGAATAATACAACTCCCTCATTCATCATTTCAAGTCCATCTCACAGGCACAAACCCCAGGTAGAGAAAGGCAATATTCCAAGAACTAAAATGATAAACTTTTCAACAATTAATCCTAAAATAATCAGAGACACCCACTCTGGATTCCTCAATAGCTAATACGATTCCCAACGCATGATCACATATTTGAGTAAAGAAAAACAAAAGGCAAAAAACATGTTTTTCAATTAGCAAACCCCATCAAAGCTTTAAACAAGATTCCAGCAACAACACAAATGTTTAAGGTTGTTATTCAATGCCCTTACTTTAAAGCAGAAACAGAAAAATGCAAGAAACTGAAACACATTAAGACCAAAAGTTAAGGCAGTTAAGCGTGTAGAATTTTGGGTTGCTAATATTATTTTGTTTAGCTTTGTCGGGATGAGGAAATTTACCTGACTGGAGATGTTGGGCGGGTAAAATGGGGGGAATATCTTCAGACAAAGCAAAGCATTGGGAAACTTTGGTAAAGTTTATGTTCTGGTCATCGGTCCACGGTACGCCAGGACAATCACAAAGTAAGCCAAACCCTATGATTACGATGGGGTAAGTTTTCTTCTTTTATTATTATTATTATTATTTTAAAGGTCTCATATTTGGGTATTTTATCAGAAAATATTATTTTTATACAAAATTTACGGAAAATGACATATTAAATAATTATTTATCGGAAAGGGCCATTTCCCCCGAAAATGCGTCCACGTCAGCACGTTTTCAGAAGATGGAGCAGGAAAGCGCGTCCACGAGGGAGCGCTTTGTGCCACATCAGTCAAAATCCCGATTCACTTCTAACACGTATTTTGGGCCTCGATGGTCCATAAAAGGGACATTATGAATATTTTACAATATGTATGTTATTTATTTATGTAAGGTTCATAATATGTCTGAAAAGTTCGGTAATTTTTTGTAACCCTATTCTGGTAACGGTTTAGGGTTAGGGGGTGTTACAATTGTTGGTATCAGAGCTATTCAGGTTTAGCCGATTCTCGGACTAAATCGAGCTCGTAAATGAGTCTAGAGGTACATGCCACTGTTGAGTCGAAACTGAGTCAGGATTTTGATGTTGATATAATTATTTGTTTTGTTTTATAGTTAAAATGTCGGATGAACATATGGACGATGTAGATCAAGAAATGTACACCGGAGATAGAGAATTAGATGAAACAGAATCAGCTACACCGAGTGTAAATCCATTAGGTAATCAACCACCTAATATAGAACGGGAAAATGTTAGAGACAGAGATGAATCCCATTTACTGAGAGTTATAGCTGATGCCTTGCAACGAGTAGCGGGGACTGCACCTACTACGACATCTACTCCTTCTACTAGACGGGCCCCAATCAAAGAGTTACGTAAATACGGTGCCACTAAATTTTTGGGTTTGAAAGGAGTTGATCCATCCACAGCTGAAAATTGGATGGAGTCAACAAAGAGAGTTTTACAGCAGTTAGAATGTACCCCCGGGAGAGTTTGTTGTGTGCTGTCTCATTATTACAAGGGGAAGCCTACGTATGGTGGGAATCAGTAATTTGGCATTTACCGACAGAGCAGATAACTTGGGATTTATTTCAGAAAGAATTTCAGAAGAAATATGTTGGAGAACTGTACATAGAAGATAAAAAGCAAGAGTTTTTAATGCTGAAACAAGGCGAGATGTCAGTGGTGGACTATGAACGGGAATTTTCCAGACTTAGCAGATATGCCTCAGAATTTGTACCCGCATGGTTTATGATTGTAAATGATTTCTACGGGGTTTGCGAGATGAATTAAAGGTACAGTTGGTATCTCACCGGATTACTGAATTTGTAGATCTGGTTGAAAGAGCAAAAATGGTGGAGCAAGTTTTAGGTCTCGATAAAAAGCCTGAAATTACTCGATCTACAGGGAAACGTATCGAAACAACTAGTTCAAATCCTCAACCGAAAAGACGAAGAGAATCTCGCGGTGGTTGGAGACCCAGTTTTAGATCAGACAGAGGTGATAGAAGTCGAGAGAAACAAACGACAGTCTCCACTGGCAGCGTGAGAGGTCCATCTTGGGACATTGAGATTCCAGATTGTGAGCACTGCGGGAAGAAACATAGAGGTGAATGCTGTAAATTAACTAGAGGTTGTTTCCGATGTGGGTCTACAGATCATTTTATTAAAGATTTCCCGAAAGGTGAATGTGCTGCATCCATGACATCACAAAGGTCAGTATCTACTGCTAGAGGCAGAGGATCGGGTAGAGACGGTTCAGTTTCTAGAGGAGGAGGTGCAATGAGAGGGAGTGATATAGTTACTCAGCAGTCAGAGGCTAGAGTACCAACTAGAGCATATGTAGTCCGGACTCAAGAAGAAGGCGATGATCATGACTTGGTAATGTGTATATTTTCTTGTATTCGAACACATTTATGCTTTAATTGACCCTGGGTCTTCACACTCGTACATTAATTCAAAACTAGTTGAGTCGGGAAAGTTAGAATCTAAAATGTCTAGAGTATCTATAGAGGTGTCTAGTCTATTGGGACAAACAGTGTCCGTAAACCAAGTATGTCGAAGATGCCCATTAATGATACAGAATAGAATTTTCTCTGTTGACTTGCTGATAATGCCATTCGGTGATTTTGATATAATTCTGGGAACGGATTGGTTGTCTGGGCATGGGGTGGTTTTAGATTGTTATAAAAAGAAGTTTAGTATTCAGATTGAAGATGGAGGCAAGATTGAGGTAAATGGTATTCGTACTAGTGGGTCAACACGTATCATTTCAGCGATTCAGGTGATCGTGTCCAAACTAACTATGACAACGAATAAGGCAAGCGCACCTATCGTTCGGTAGTATAGCTATGGCAAGACCGAAAATATCGTATCCTCAAGGACCAAGAGTACTAGTAGTTACTATCTTTTTATTATTTAGCCTAAATATTAAGGGAATCGATGTTTAATTAACTAATTACTAGCTAAAGATGCTAAGACACAGAGAGTGAATTGGGAAAATACTTTTGGGAAAAACCAGTTTATTAAGACAATGCCTGAGGAAGAATCCACCTAGACTTCACTTGCTATTTAACTCTGAACCAAGCGATTTATTCACTTGACTTGATCCGTAGGATTCCCTAATTTATATTAATACCTCTTTCGAGGCTACTAACGTCTAACCCTAGGTTGATTAATTGAAATCTCTTTCTAATTAAAATCCCTAGTGTTGCATTAACTCGATCTATGGACTCCCATATTAGGTTTGACCCTAATCCGGCAGATTTTCGTCATCCTATCTCTAGGGTTGCGATCAACTCCGCTTAACTATTCTAGATCTACTCTTAAATAGGGACTTTTGCTCCACTGCCTAAGCACATCAATACTTGAATCAATATCCTGAAATATTAAAACAAGAATTAAGAACACATAATTAAGAACAAATCAAGTATTTATCATATAGTTCGAAAAACAATAACAAGATCCGTATTAGGTTTCATCCTCTGTATTTGAGGGTTTAGTTCTTGTTTAATAAAGAATACATCTCAGAGGAAAGTAAATAACAAAACATAAGAAAAACCCTAAAACCCCCTGAAAGAAATTGAAGGGAAGATCTTCCGTCTTGAGCGTGATTCCGGCTTCTGAGATGGATCAACTAGCTGTCTTGGAGTAATGCCCCTGTGTTCAGCCCTCTCTAGCTTCGCCCCCCTTTTAGGTCATACTTAGGGTGTTTATATAGACTTCGGAATGTATTTCTTCGCCCCTAAGTATCCGTTTTCGAGTAGAATTACAACGGGTCACGGCAGAGACACGCCCATGGAGCACGCCCGTGTGAATCGAGCGCAGGCCGTGTTCGGGCCTGCTAAGGTGGCACGGCCGTGTGGTGAACTTTCAGGCCGTGTTGATTTCTCACTTTAGCCCATTTTCTCCGTTTTCGGCCCGTTTCTCGTTCTTTTCATCCTCTGATGCTCTCCTAAGTATAAAACATGAAATTAAAGGATTAGGAGCATCAAATTCCACAATTCAAAGGATAAATCATCCAAAAAGTATGCTAAATGTGGGATTAAAATATGTATATATTATGGTTTATCAAATACCCCCACACTTAAGCATTTGCTTTTCCTCAAGCAAAATTCTCAACTCACAATTAAAATCGAATTTCCTCAATTCATAACCTTCATCAATAATGTTTCATCATAATTCATAGGTAATTCATACATTGATAATTTAACCAGAAGGTTCCTAAAGATTCAAACAATCAAAGTCATAGTTTTTGTAGTACAAAAAATAGGTGTTTCCCCTTACCTACATAATTACCTTTAATTCAAAATCGACAAAAATTGACATCCTCACTAAAGGTTCACTCAAATCACTCAAAGTGTTTAAGGTTCAAAAATAAGCACTCAGTCGAACATGAAAAGTTAATCCCATAGGCTTGCATGAAAATCAAATCTCCACCATCAGAAATGATATGATACACAAATCAAAAGGACTTTTATGGGTTGTAACGGGGCTTGGGTTAAAGGTGTGGATAAAGGCTGAATTAGAGGGTTAGTATTGAGACTGAATTGATAAATTACCTTACTAGAAAAATAACTAAAACTTAAATAATTACATCAATCAAGAATTCATCACTAATAACACGAGCTTCTTCTCAAAATGTAAAATTAACTGATTAAGCTCCAATAACAAAGAAGTAATAATGAATAGATTCCCAGAATTTTTTTTTAAGAATAAATCAAGTACAATAATAATAAGATAGAATTTAACAACTGAAATAAAGAAAATAGTTAAGTAACTGATCAAATCAAATCTCGATATAAGGGTAGTCAAGAAAAATGGTGATAACAAATACAAAGTGGGTTTTGGGTTAATATTAATGGGTGAGTCAAGAAATGGTTTGTTAGTCTCAAAGGGGTTCACTAGGGGTTAATTATGAAGGTAGGCTTTTTATGGAGTAAGTGGGTTAAAACCTAGGTGCCTTTATCATCTCAGTATATCAAATCAAAGGTGTGGTCTCAACGAAGCAAGTTCTAGAATAACAAATCACTGTTGACACACTCATAATCAATAAAGTGAGCACGAAAAATGTATGCTCTAAAAGGCTCAAAATCTCACAAAAATTATGGGCTTTTGATGTCAACCTTGTAAATTTCAAACTTCAAGGTAATAATTAGATTCAGGTAGACAACCTAACAAATTTTTAATTCTGAAAATAAACTCATCATGCTTGATTCTCTAGTCTCCTAAAGTTTAAATCATCACTGCACAATTAACTATGACTTAATCCAAAACATATCAATGAAAATCATAAATCAAAAGAAATTTCATTCTAACAGTAATATGATAACATTTACTTAAGAACAAGATATAATTCAGGGATTTGAGAATAATGCAAAAATTTAGGCACTTTTCAAGATAAAATTCACCCCCCACACTTAAGATGTACATTGTCCTCAATGTACAAAGAAAGATAATAACCATGTAGTAATAGATCATAAGAGAGGGAGAGAGGTGAAACTTCCTGGATTTCGGATGAATTTCTTGGGTTGGAAGTGTGGAAACTTGATTCGGAGGTGAAATATAAGTTGGATGAGGCGTCTCTAGTGGTGGTATGGTGGCCGCCAACAATCACTGCACTAGATGAAGAAATTGGGCAACTTGTGAAGAAATAGCCAGAAAATAATAAGAATAATTCAAAATATACTAAATATGTATTTAAAGATAAGAAAGATAAAGAAAAGGAAAATAAATGAGAAGAGAAAAGACATAGGTAGAATAAATGGACTCAAATGTCCTTGGCTTGTCGAGCAAATGAAGCGGCCGGCATGAACTTATGTGGATCGGTCTCGCACGGAGAGACTGTACTAGGGTCCTTTCGCTTCTTCGGCATGGGGATGGTGGTGAGGATGGTGAAAGAAAAGGAATAAGGGGAAGGGGAACGAAAAATGAAGGGAGAGGATAGTGAGAAGAGAAAGGGGTATGGTGGCTGGGGGTTGGTGGAAGAAGAATTTGGGGAGAAAGTGAGAAGAAGGGGGGTCTTAAATAAGAAACAAGGACCTGGTTGCTGCCCACGCCCGTGTGCTGTGGGCGTGTTTGGTCACACGCACCAGACGCGACGGCCGTGTGGTGGCTCGCTCGCTTCTCCCACGCTCGTGTAGAGGTTTCCACGCCCATGTCTCTTTCTCAGTGTCAACCACAGCCTCAAAGCACGTGCGTGGCTTATACCCATGTGACTTTCTCAGTGTCTACCACAGCCATATCGCACGGCTGTGACATTTTATAGCCATCCGTGATTTGGGGACTTTTCGTCCTTGGTTCGTACGACCTCTGCCATGCCAGTGTGTAAATCCGTGATGCCTACACGGCCACGGCCACGCCCGTGTGCAAGGCCGTGTGGTACGGAAACCTACGCTTTATTTCACTTGGTTAGTTTTTAGTTAGGTGCTAAAAATCAAATATATGAAATAAAAGGGGTTAGTGCTCGGGTTGCCTCCCGAGAAGCGCTCGTTTAAAGTCTTAAGCTAGACTTACCTCTCATAATCATGGTGGTTTGAAGAGTTGAAGCTCCTCATTCTTGCTATCAATTTGGTTATCGATATATAGTTTAAGTCGAGTGGTGTTTACCTTAAAAGAGCCGAATTCAGAGTGAGTCACCTCGATCGTTCCGTATGGGAAGACATTGAGTACCTTAAAAGGGATTTCTTTGCTCGTTTTAAGGTCTGAAATGGCGATTCGAGGGTCTTTCTCATCCAACAATACCGGATCTCCTATTTTGAAGTGATTTAATGTTCCTAGTTTCTCCTTAAAATGTGTCTTCCACTCGTCTAGTTCCTCAACCTGAAGCCTTCGTTCCTCATGAATTACTTCCTTGTTTGCATGAGCTCTAGAATCTAGCTCAAATGTGTACTTCCGAGGTGCTTCCTAAAAGGGAGGTTGAACCGAATGGTCAGTAATAGAATTTATGTTCTCACCTTTTTCACTTGACGTCCTAGCCGAGTCAAGAGCCTGAAGAGTGATCGTCTCATCACCTACACGAAGTATAAGTTCTCATGTACCAACATCAATTTTAGTTCTAGCAGTTGCTAAAAAGGGTCTTCCTAAAATTAAAGGAACATTGTTGTCCTCATCCATGTCTAAAACGACAAAGTCTACTGGGAATATAAATTTATCAACTTTTACTAGCACATCTTCGATTATACCCCTAGGAACTCTAATGGTTTTATCAGCTAATTGAATGCTCATCCTAGTTTGTTTGGGTTTCCCTATACCTAGTTGTTTAAATAGTTTATAAGGCAGAACGTTGATGCTTGCCCCTAGATCTGCTAAAGCATTATCAATAGATAAACTATCAATTAAACAAGGAATCGTAAAACTCCCTGGATCTTTTAATTTCCGTGGTAGTTTGTTTTGTATAATTGTTGAGCGCACTATGTTTAGCTCCACATGCGACGCCTCTTCTAACCTCCGTTTGTTTGTCAGAAGCTCTTTTAAAAATTTCTTTGAATTTGGCATCTGTAAGAGAGCTTCAAGAAACGGTAAGTTAATATGTAATTTCTTTAAGAGTTTAAGAAATTTACCAAATTGTTCCTCTGTGTGGTCTTTCTTCATCGCATTGGGATATGGCACTCGAGGTGTATACTCTTTAATGACAGGTTTCTATGTATCGTGGCTTACCTCAACCTTACCTTTATTTACCACGGGTTCTTACCTTGGCTCAGATTCGGATTCTACTAACCCTTCACTATCGCGATCAGTAATGGCATGGATTTGCTCCGTTGGGTTAGTTTCAGTGTTGCTTGGCAAGAAACCTTGCGGTCATTTTGAGATTAGCTTAGCTAGCTGACCTAACTGGTTCTCGATCCCTTGAATCGATTCTTGCTGATTTTTGAGCATTTTCTCGTTGTTTTGAAAACAGGTTTTTGACACCGCGATAAATTTTGTTAGCATCTCCTCAAGGTTCGGCTTTTTCTCTTGTGGGTAGGGTTGCTATTGAAAGCCTGGAGGGGGTTGTTGTCTTTGATTTCCTTGACCACCCCATGAGAAGTTGGGGTGGTTCCTCCAACCAGGATTATACGTGTTACTATAAGGGTTATTTTGAGTTCTAGAATTATTACCCAAATAGTTCATCTGTTCGATTTCTAAGCCAGGATTGTAGGATGGATATTCTGTATTGTTCATTCCCCCTCCACTCATATCGCACTGCATCACTAGGTGTACCAGCGAAGAACCACACAAACCATCAATTCTCTTACTTAAAAGTTCTACCTGGTTTGATAGCATGGTGACTGCGTCGAGGTTGAAGACGCTGGCAGCTTTTGTCGGCTTTGTCCTCATAACTTGCCACTGATAGTTATTCAGTGACAACTCTTCAATGAATTCGTAAACCGCCTCAGGTGTTTTATTGTTTAGTGTACCGCCGCGATGCATCAATCAATCGCCTTAGTCGAGGGTTCACACCGCTGTAAAAGGTTTGAACTCAGAGCCATAATGGTAACCCATGATGAGGGCACCTTCTCAATAAATCCTTATATCTCTCCCATGCATCGTAAAGTGTCTCTAAATCCATCTGCACAAAAGAAGAGATATCATTCATCAATTTAGCCGTTTTAGCCGGCGGAAAATATTTTAACAAAAATTTTTCGGTCATTTGCTCTCATGTAGTGATTGATCCTCGTGGTAGAGAATTCAACCACTGTTTGGCTTTATTCCTTAAAGAAAAGGGAAATAACCGAAGGCGAATGGCATCATCGTAAACGCTTATTAATTTTAAACGTATCACATAATTCCAAAAGTTCGCTAAGTGTGTGTTAGGATCCTCGCCCCGCAAACCATCAAACCGAACAAACTGTTGTATCATCTGTATAGTGTTAGGTTTCATTTCAAAATTATTTGCAAATGACAAAGCAGTCTAACAATACTTGATTCAGGCCTCTGTTAAATTAGGTTTAGCATAATCATACATAGTTCGAGGAACAGGATTTTGATTAACCGGGTTTGCGGCAACTACAGGAGGTAGCGGATTATTATCAGCCATCTCTCCGGTAGTATTGGTATCGTTCTCGTGCTCTTCTTGTGTGTACTGTAGGCTTCACCTAATTTCTCTTTGATTTTTGCAAATGGTTCCTTCTATATCACTATCGTAAAGTAGAGGTCCTGACGGGTTTCTTCTAGTCATAAACTAGAATACCTGCCAGAAGCAAGGGAAAAGAAAAATTAGCAAAGTTAAAATAAAATAAAAAAAATAAGAATAAATTGCAAATAAATAGAATGGCTAAAGTAATAAAAATCAAGTGTTCCTAATATCTTAGTCCCTAGCAACGGCGCCAAAAACTTGATCGTGTCCAAACTAACTATGACAACGAATAAGGCAAGCGCACCTATCGTTCGGTAGTATAGCTATGGCAAGACCAGAAATATCGTATCCTCAAGGACCAAGAGTACTAGTAGTTACTATCTTTTTATTATTTAGCCTAAGTATTAAGGGAATCGATGTTTAATTAACTAATTACTAGCTAAAGATGCTAAGACACAGAGAGTGAATTGGGAAAATACTTTTGGGAAAAACCAGTTTATTAAGACAATACCCGAGGAAGAATCTACCTAGACTTCACTTGCTATTTAACTCTGAACCAGACGATTTATTCACTTGACTTGATCCGTAGGATTCCCTAATTTATATTAATACCTCTTTCGAGGCTACTAATGTCTAACCTTAGGTTGATTAATTGAAATCTCTTTCTAATTAAAATCCCTAGTGTTGCATTAACTTGATCTATGGACTCCCATATTAGGTTTGACCCTAATCCGATAGATTTTCGTCATCCTATCTCTAGGGTTGCGATCAACTCCGCTTAACTATGCTAGATCTACTATTAAACAGGGCCTTTTGCTCCATTTCCTAAGCACATCAATAATTGAATCAATATCCTGAAATATTAAAACAAGAATTAAGAATACATAATTAAGAACAAATCAAGTATTTATCATATAGTTCAGAAAACAATAACAAGATCTGTCTTAAGTTTCATCCCCCTCAGGTATTTGAGGGGTTTAGTTCATGTTTAATAAAGAATACATCTCAGAGGAAAGTAAATAACAAAACATAAGAAAAACCCTAAAACCCTCTGAAGGAAATTGAAGGGAAGATCTTCCGTCTTGAGCGTGATTCCGGCTTCTGAGATGGATCAACTGGCTGTCTTGGAGTAATGCCCCTGTGTTCAGCCCTCTCTGGCTTCGCCCCCCTTTTAGGTCATACTTAGGGTGTTTATATAGACTTCGGAATGTCTTTCTTCGCCCCTAAGTATCCGCTTTCGAGTAAATTACAACGGTCACGGCAGACACGCCCATGGAGCACACGCCAGAATCGAGCGCAGGCCGTGTTCGGGCTTGCTAAGGTGGCACGGCCGTAAGGCCGTGTTGATTTCTTACTTTAGCCCATTTTCTCTGTTTTCGGCCCGTTTCTCGTTTTTTTCATCCTCCGATGCTCTCCTAAGTATAAAACATGAAATTAAAGGATTAGGAGCATCAAATTCCACAATTCAAAGGATAAATCATCCAAAAAGTATGCTAAATGTGGGATTAAAATATGTATATATTATGGTTTATCATCAGGCTAATAAACAACTTCATCAGGATTGTGCAGCTTATTTGGCTTATGTTATCAATTCTGATTCTGTTGAAAGCCAATGCAGCAAAATTCAAACTGTTTGTGAGTTCCCTGATGTTTTTCCTAAAGAACTATCGGGATTACCACCAGACAGAGAGGTTGAGTTTGCGATTGAAGTTTATCCTGGTACAACTCCGATTTCAACACCTCCATATCGTATGTCACCCACAAAATTAAAAGAGTTGAAGGTACAGTTACAGGATTTGTTAGACCGTGGCTTCATTCGACCTAGTATTTCACCCTGGGGAGCGCCAGTCTTATTTGTTAAAAAGAAAAGACGGTTTGATGCGACTTTGTATTGATTACCAGCAGTTAAATAAGGTAACAATCAAGAATAAATATATGTTAACTCGCATTGATGATTTATTCGATCAGTTGAAAGGAGCTTCTGTGTTTTCGAAGATTGATTTGAGATCAGGCTACTATCAGTTGAAGGTGAAAGAAAGTGATGTACCGAAGACATCATTTTGAACACGGTATGGCCATTATGAATTTTTAGTAATGTCTTTCGGATTGACTAATGCCCTAGCCACTTTTATGGATCTTATGAACTGTATTTTTCAACCGTATTTAGATCAGTTTGTGGTGGTCTTCATTGATGATATATTGGTTTATTCAAAGTCAGAATCGGAACATGATCAGCATCTCAAAATTGTTTTATAGATATTACGGGAGAAAAAGTTATATGGGAAGCTTAGCAAGTATGAATTTTGGTTATCGGAGGTGATATTTTTGGGACATGTTGTGTCTGCAGATGGAATTAGAGTTGATCCGAAATAGGTTGAAGCAATTGTTCAGTGGAAAGCACCGAGGAATGTGTCTAAGGTACGTAGTTTCTTGGGATTAGTTGGATACTATAGAAGATTTGTAAATGGATTCTCAAAGATAGCATTGTTGATGACGAAGCTGCTACAAAAGAATGTTCCTTTTATTTGGGATGATCTGTGTCAGAGAAGTTTTGAGATGTTGAAGCAAATGTTGACTGAGGCACCAGTTTTGACTTTGCCAGAGTCGGGAAAAGATTTTGTTGTGTATAGCGACGCTTCTTTAAGTGGTTTGGGTTGTGTGTTAATGCAAGATGGAAAGGTAATAGCTTATGCATCTCGTCAACTAAAACCACACGAGCGTAATTACCCGACACATGATCTGGAGTTAGCTGCTGTAATTTTTGCATTGAAGATCTGGAGACATTATCTGTACAGTGAGAAATGTTATATTTATACTGATCACAAAAGTCTCAAATATCTTTTAACTCAAAAGGAGTTGAACTTGAGACAACGTCAGTGGATTGAGTTTCTAAAAGACTATGATTGTGTTATAGATTATCATCCGGAAAAGACAAATGTAGTAGCTGATGCATTGAGTAGGAAAGCTGTAGTTGAATTTCGAGCAATGTTTGCGCAGCTCAGTATCAGTGATGATGGAAGTTTGTTGGCTGAGTTGAGAGTTAAACCAATGATGTTTGATCAGATTAGAGCAGCACAGCTAGAGGATGACAAGTTGATGAAGAAAAGAGAAATGGTACAGAATAGTATGGTAAAAAATTTCAGCATATATGAACATGATTGCTTAAAGTTCCGAAATTGGATTTGTGTTCCAGCTGTTTCTGAGTTAAAAGAGTTGATTCTCCGAGAAGCACATGATAACGTGTTTGCTTTACACCCCGGAGGAACAAAAATGTACCAGAATTTGCGGAAGTTGTACTGGTGGCCAGGGATGAAAAGAGATATAGTTGAGTATGTTAGTAAGTGTTTGACTTGTCAATGGGTAAAGGCAGAGCATCAGGTTCCCACTGGATTATTACAGCCTATTAATATTCCTGAGTGGAAATGGGACTGTATTACGATGGATTTTGTGACGGGGCTACCATTATCAGCAAGTAAGAAAAATACCATCTAGGTGATTGTTGATCGGCTTACAAAGTCGGCTCATTTTATAGTAGTCAGGACTGATTGTTCACTTCAGAAGCTTGCTGAGGTTTATATTCGGGAGATTGTGAGATTACATGCTATTCCTTTATCTATAATCTCTGACCGGGATCCGCGATTTACATCGAGGTTTTAGAGACAATTGCATGAGTCTTTGGGTACTCGACTTAATTTCAATACAGCTTTACATCTGCAAACTGATGGACAGTCTGAACGGGTGATTCAGATTCTAGAAGACATGCTACGAGCTTGTATCATTGATTTTGAATCAGGTTGGGAATGTTATTTACCGTTGCAGAGTTTGTTTATAATAATAGTTTCCAATCAAGTATTCAAATGGCTCCGTATGAGGCTCTATATGGTCGAAAATGCCGGTCGCCTGTATATTGGATGGAATTGAGTGAAAGAAAAATAATTGGGCCAGAGTTAATTCAAGAAACAAAAGAAATAGTTAAGAAGATTCGAGAGAGATTAAAAGCAGCTTTTGACCGACAGAAATCATTTGCAGATTTGAAGCGTCGGGATATAGAGTATTCAGTAGGTGATAAAGTATTTCTTAAGGTGTCCCTTGGAAGAAAATCTTGAGGTTTGGTCGGAAAGGAAAACTGAGCCCTCGTTTTATTGGGCCATATGAGATTGTGGAAAGAATTGGGCCAATTGCTTATCGGCTAGCTTTACCTCCGGAACTACAGAAAATCCATGATGTTTTTCATGTTTCTATGCTACGGAGATATAGATCGGATCATTCCCATGTCATTTCTACTGAAGATATAGAAATTTGACCTGATTTATCTTATGAAGAAGAGCCGATTCAGATATTAGCCCAGGAAGTAAAAGAGTTAAGAAATAAACGGGTTCCTTTAGTGAAAGTATTGTGGAGAAGTCATAATGTGGAGGAAGCAACTTGGGAACCAGAAGAAACAATGAGATCTCAGTACCCCCATCTCTTTTTAGGTAAATTTCGAGGACGAAATTTATTAAGGGGGGAGAAATGTAATGACCTAAAATTCACGGGCATCGAAAAAATGTGTTGTCGGGCCTTCGTCTTAGTAAAACGAATTCGTAAATATTTATTAAAAATATTTACGTAGCTAGTTGTGTGTTTAATTAGGTTCTAGTTAGGTGAATTTGATTTAATTAGGAGTACTTAAGAAAAACGATTAAATTGTAATAGAGGTAAAAGTTTAATTATAGATTAAAGAAAGTAAAAAGGACTAAATAGGAAATTAAGCCATTTTAGTTAATTGAGGCGGTTTAACATTGAAATATCAAAGATTTTTAGTTAAGATTTTTATTATAATATATTATTCTATTATTATATTAATATTACATTATATTCTATTATTATTATATTATACTATTATTATATTTTATATATATATATATATAACAAAAGAAACAAAAGAAATAAAACAAAAGAAACAGAATAGGTGAGAGACGAAACAGAGAGAAAGAAGAAAGAAAAGAATTTAGGGTTTTCAAAGGTTTAAATTCAAATTGGTAAGTCAATTTAAGTCATTTTCTTGTAATTTTTGAGTTTTTATGATCCTAGAACAAAATACTACTAGATATATGTTGAAATTTTGGAAGTTATTGGATTTTTAGATACTAATTTTGTTGAGTAAAAGTGTGAATTAGGGATTGAATTAATAGAATTTCAAGTTAGAAGTGGGAGAAGGATTAAATTGTAGAATAGGCTATAAATTTTGTGTAATAGGGACTAAATTGCAAGAAATTCGAAATTAGGTATTTATGATGAAAATTAGAGAGTTAAGTTTAAGTTTGGTTGAAAATTGAATATAAATAAGGTATGAATTGGGATGGAAAAATAGATGATTTTGGTTAAGGATTAAATTGGAATTAAGGTAGAAGTTAAATAGGAAATTCAAGTATTTGATGTGAATAATTGTTGTATTAATAATTGTAAATTATTTTAATTTTAATTTTCGTAGCTAACATCGAACCAGAGACATCGGCTCAGAAGGGAAAGGAAAAGATTGTCGGAGAGTAACTCGGGAGAAATCATGGTTTGTATTACTATAATTTGAATTATTTATTATTAAATGCTAAATTTTAACTAATGTGCATGATAAGTGAAATTTGAGGTAAGTATTGATATTTGAGTTGAATGTGAATTGGATTGAATAGTGAATATATATGTGTAATTAAATTGTAAATTGATTGGAAGTTGGAAAATGATTTGAATTGAATCAAAGTATGATTATATGTGATTATTTGAAATATGTATTGATTTGATGTTGAAAAGTGATTTTCATAACCTATTAACTAGTCGGGCTAAGTCGGATATAGTTGGCATGCCATAGGATTGGAAGTGTTCTGGGTTACTTCGACTTCGAGTCGATGAGACACTAGGTGTCATTATATTACTTCGGATAGTTTCGATGAGGTATTGGGTACAACCTTACTTCGGCATGGCCGATGAGACACTGGGTGTCAACTTATTGCTTCGAACTATCCGATGAGGCACTGGGTGCCATATTGGTGTGTTTGGTTGGATCCGTGTATCCGTCAAAGTCTGAATCACGTTAATAGGGGAAAATGAATAAATTTTGATAATATAAATTTTATTGAATAATTTTATATATGAAATGAAAGAAATATTGATATGAGATGTGAGAATGGAATGAATTTTGAGATAGTGAAGTATTGTATGAATTCAATTGGATACAAGTTTGAAAAGTTACTATTATTATTAAATAAATTGATTTAATATGTATCAGTTATTAAAAGGATAAAAGTATAAATTGAATAAGTATACTTATTTGCATGATTTACAAATTTAAATTATAGTAATACCACTGAGTATAATATACTCAGCGTACGGTTGTTTTCCGTGCGCAGGTTAGTAGAAGTTAAACGATCTTGTCAAAGATCCGAGCCGATCCCACCTCTCTAAACTTGGTGATGTATATATTTATTTTTGGTAAAGGTGGCATGTACCTAGGTTATGTATATGTGTCATGGTGGATTTTGGTTGTAATAGATGACATATGTTATTTGAATAGACATATGAAAGAATAAGAAGATAAAATGGCACATATGATATTAAACTTTGAAATGGAAATAGAATGAAATTTCTAAACTAATCTTAATGTTGCTTGTGAATGTTTAGTGAATAGATTATCAGGTTGGTGTCTTGATATGTTTTAAATGTAATTGTATATACAATTGTAATGGTTGTGATATTGGTTTTAATTGGGTATGTTTTAAGTTTGCAGGGTTGGTTAGATGATTATAAACGGGTTATATTGAGACCACACGATCCGGTCTACACAGTGTGAGCCCTGTATTTGTTAAAAAGAAAATTTAGAATTTCATGAAAAAATTCTCGAGCACTCGAATTAGTCCCGATTCACTTCTAACATGTATTTTGGGCCTCGAGGGTCCATAAAAGGGACATTATGAATGTTTTACAATATGTATGTTATTTATTTGTGTAAGGTTAGTAATATGTCTGAAAGGTCCGGTAATGCTCCGTAACCCTGTTCCGGTAATGGTTTAGGGTTAAGGGGTGTTACAAAGCGTCCTATGTGGAGCGCTTTCTCTCTAAGAATTTCAACTCCTACTAGCCCGAGAAATTTTTTTGAATCAGTTGGCACTCACCCGTGGGTCTATAAAAGCAAGCTATTTCAGGGTTGATTGCCATAAGGCATTTACGAGCAAAGAAAATTGAAAGAAAATCAGAATAAGAGAAGTTTGCAGATTAGGGGTGTCGAAACCAATTTTTTTCTATTTGAAAAACAGGGATCGATTTTTAAAAAACAATAATGGAGTCGCCACCGACCCTATTTTGAGGTGTGATCGGATCACCTTGAAATTGATCATTTTAATAAAACTTTGATTTATTAAAACATATTTTGGTCTACAAAAACTCGAGAAAACGGGTTCGGGAGTCGGTTACGTACGAGGAAGGGTTAGCAGCCTCGTAGCCCCCAAAATTGGTACCTAATTGATTATTTAGTGTCTTAATGCCGAAAATTTGAAAAGATTCTAGATTACGATCCGTTTGCTTAAAAAACATTTGAACGGAATCACATTGGATGCCAAAACCCTCTTATTTCAAAGAAATAAGATGTCATACTTAGTGAGTTAGGGTACAACAACTTATATTCTCGAAACTGAACTTATCTTTTGATTTTTAAAACCCGTGTACTAAAGTTTGAAAAGGGTATCGATTATTTGGGCTTTATGAAAAATTGGAACCCAGTAAGTTAGGGCACAATTTCTCAAAATTTTCGAATACGGAATATTGCTTTTGTTTTTTTTAGAAATTCTTACCTCGAGATGATAAAACGTCACATCCAGTGAGTTAGGACGCAACATCTCGAACTCTCGAGAATAAGTTTTTATTTAAACTTTTTATATATTTTGATTTAAAAAGAAAAGGGTACTCGGTTGCTAGGATTTAACGAGAAAAATCGGAACCCAGTGAGTTAGGGCACGATTTTCTCGAAACTTCCAAACACGAGCATTGCCTTATTTTAAAAACCTTTGAATGGAACGATTTTTAAACTTGAATGATATTAACACATGATCAAATAAAATGCGATGGAATGATAGTATACAAAGCAGAGTAATTATTTACAAGTGAAATGCTATACTATTAAATCGCAAAATACAAATAAATATAAAATAAGAATTACAATACACATAATAGCAATAATCACATAACATGTTATCCTAATATCCACATTAACACAAAATGAAATAAGTAATAAGAAAATCCGAAATAAAACATAAAACAATTCTAGGCAAATAATATATAAAAGATTTAAAATGGATGTTATAAAAGCGATCTAAAGTATATAAAATAATTTTAAAATAAACTAGTATCCATTCAAGATAAAACAATATATAAAACTCTTTACAAATAATATATAAACCTATATAATGTGTAAATATATATATATATAACATTTTAAATCAAATGATAGAGATATATATATTTAAAATAGGTAAAATATATATGAATATCAAATAATTAATATATATATATAAATATTTAATAAATAATACATAAAACGAATTAAAACAAGTAACAAATAGAAAGTATAAAAGGAGATTCTAAATAAATAGTAAAAAAATAATGTACACAAAAGTTTAAAAACAACAGTGTGTAAAAGTTTATAATATATATATATATATATATAAAAGAGTTTAAAATAAGTAAGTAAAGTCACGTCAAATAAGTAATATATATAAAATAATTCAAATAAGATATATTAAATCAAATTTTTAAAAAGTGAATAACATAAATAATTTACAATAATGAATAATGTAACGCGAGGATAATAAATAATTTAAAATAAAAATAAATTTACCAAAAAACGAGATTTAAAAGGAAAGGGATTCGATTGAAGCAAAAAACGAAATCCAGAAAATAATTCCTAAATAAATAAAGCGTTAAGACAGAATTAAAGACTAAAATATAGTGCGCCAAAGCCAAAGAGGATTAAGAACACGATTTACCCAAGCTCCTGAACACATCATTTAAGTATGGACTAAATCCAAACTGCGCAAAATTATTTGGGCGAAATTTAAAGAATAAAAGGAAATGGAAAGGGCCTAATTGAACAGTAGTGCAAAAAAGGAAGGATCACGCGCACAAATATTCCCTTATTAAGAAACAACTGGACATCACCGTTTTGAAGTCTGTAATAAAGGCCAATAAAAATTAAAAAAAACATTTGGTTATCCCTAAAAAAATGAAACCCTAGCCTTCTCAAACTCATGTTCGGCCGACCAAAGAAAATCCTTTCCCTCGCCAAGCGTCAACAAGTTTCACCACCATAATCGGCGAACAGCGTCGTGCTAAGGCCCATTTTGACCCTATTTTATACACATCCGAAGCCTTTGCCATGTTCAAACTCCGAAATCTCCATTTGAACTTCGATTTTGCCGAAGTAAATGGAGATTCGATGACCTCCATAAAGGTAAGCCCCTTTTCTTTTGTTTATTACGACATGCAAATAAAAAATCAAAGATCCAAAAAGGGAAACAGTCGAAAAGAAAAATTGAAATCACCTTCAAAAACTAGTTTCTAGTTGTATTTCTGTGTATTCAGTATGCCTATGGTCTTCGTCCAAAAAAAATACATTCGTTGGCTTTTAGTTTATATAGCCAAAAGAAAAAAACCAAAAATACAATGCTTTTTTTTATTTTCTGTATTTGCTGTCGTTTTGTTCTCTTGCGCAGGTACGGAGGGGACGTGGCGAGGGTGCGTAGGCCGTACGACGCTGATGCGCTGAAGGCTGTACGGATGGTGGAGGCTTGCGGCGCATGAAAGTAACAGAAACCCTAAGGTTTCTGTTCAGCTGAATATTTTGGGCCATTCGGGCTGGTTTCAGAATTGGGCTTATTGGGCTCGATCATGGGACTATTGATGCAATTGGGTTTAGGTAGTTTGTTGGGTTGTAAGTGGGCTAAGGGTTAGGTGGTTGGTTGGGCCTATTGAGCCATTGTACTATGGACATTGGACACCTATTAATTATTTGGCTCTGTTTCATATTTTTTTGGTTTTACTATTTTTGGTATGGGCCCGGGCAAAATGGGCCTATTACAGCTGCCCCTCTTTGCTCATTGTCGTATAACAGGAATAGAGCAAAGACTTTAAAAAGGCCAATTTTTCCCGGTCTTGCCGAATCCTGACCTCTTGGCACTTCTTTTCTTCTTCGAGTAGCTTCGTTCCATCCCGCTACATCTTCAGGGGCATGAGAACTAGCGCTTCGATCCAATTCAAGGAATTTAGACTTGTGGCTTCAATCTGCTCCGCCGCTACCTCGGGAATATAAGATTCGCCATTTTCGATCTGCCCCACTGCTATCTTGAGGAAACAAAATCTGCTATCTTCAGTCTGCTCCACTGCAAACTCAGGGATGCCAGACTGGTATCTTCGATCCGCTTCACTGTAATCTTAGGAAGACAAGATCTGCTATCTTCAATCTGCTCCACTACAAGCTCAGGGATGCCAGACTGGTATCTTCGATCCGCTTCGCTGCAAACTCAGGAAGACAAGATTTGCTATCTTGGTGCGCTCCCATCGCAAACTCGGGGATGCCGGACTAGTATCTTCGATCTGCTTCACCGCAATCTCAAGAAGACAAGATCTCGCTATATTCAATCGCTTCCACCGCAAACTCGGGGATGCGGATCGGTATCTTCGATCCGCTTTCACGCAAACTCAAGAAGACAAGATCTGCTATCTTCTTGGCCGCTTCCATCGCAAACTCGGGGATGCCGACTAGTATCTTCAATCCGCTTCATCGCAATCTCGGAAGATAAGATCTGCGCCTTCAATCGCTCCACTGCAAACTCGGGATGCCGTCGGTATCTTCGATCCGCCAGCACAGCAAACTCAAGAAGACAAGATCTGTTATCATCGGTCTGCTCCACTGCAAACTCAAGGATGCCAGACTAGTATCTTCGATCCGCTTCACTGCAATCTCAGGAAGACAAGATTTGCTATCTTCAATCTGCTCCACTACAATCTCAGGGATGCCAAATCGGTATCTTCGCTCCGCTTCACACCGCAATCTCGGGAAGACAAGATCTGCTATCTTCAATCTGCTCTACTGCAAACTCAGGGATGCCAGACTAGTATCTTCGATCCGCTTCACTGCAATCTCAAGAAGACAAGATCTGCTATCTTCAATCTGCTCCATTGCAAACTCGGGGATGCCATCGGTATCTTCGATCCGCTTCACAGAAACTCGTGAAGACAAGATCTCGCTATCTTCATGCGCTCCATTTGCAAACTCGGTGATACCGCACTAGTATCTTCAATCCGCTTCACCGCAATCTCGGAAGACAAGATCTCGCTATATTCAATGCTCCACTTTGCAAACTCGTGGATGCCGATGGTATCTTCAATCTGCTTCCACAAAACTCAGGAAGATAAGATCTGCTATCTTCGGTTTGCTCCACTGCAAACTTAGGGATGCCAGACTAGTATCTTCGATCCACTTCACTGCAATCTCAGGAAGACAAGATTTTTGAATTTACCGATGTTGTGAAACTGTCCTCTGGGGGACCTATCCTGTAAAATCGATTTTATGTGTTTATACTTATGCAAAATGTTTAGGATGTAATGATCAGAATGAATCTAATGCTCCTAACTAAATGTATTATGGACGACATTTGCATGAATGCAGTATGTTATGAGGATGATTTTGTTTTTACAATGATTAGGATACAATGATCAGAATGAATCGAATGCTCCTAACTAAATGATATTATGGAGGACATTTGCATGAATGCAGAATGTCATGAGAATGATTTCTTTTTAAATGTTTAAGGTGTCATCGCTCATTGTTTATCAGGGCTTTATCACTGACGTATTATGCTGTCATCTTGTTCGGCTGGTATTCTCGACAGAACCTGAGAAAATAATTATATCTTGCTCAACAGCTTTGCCCCACTGTAACTTCAGGGTTCATCTCATTGTGACTTAGGGGTATAAGATCTGAATCTTTTCCAATCCATCCCACTGCGACTCCCAAAATGTAGGATTTGTTTCTTCTTCAACCCATCCCGCTGTAAATCAGGAGTATAGGATCTGCCTCTTCTTCAATCCAACCGGCTGCAAATCAAAGATATAGAATCTGTAACTTGTTCCATCAACTGATCACTCCCCGTGTGACCTAACCAAATGTGTATGCATGATATTTGCATGGATGAAGAATATCATTTTTTTCTTGAGAATGATTCCTCTTTTACACTCGGGTTGACATTGCTCATTTTTCCGTCAAGGTTGTATCACCGACACAATATCTAATCTTTTGATCAATCACTATTTTTAACAAACAATCTGAAGAAATGGTCTCTATTTAGACTCTTCCTTCTCAAATATTTCCATCCCTTAAACTTGATGAGTTTTAAATAAAAGTCCTATTTCAGGTTCTCGTGTTATTTAGAAGTTTCCAGAGTAATATGCGAAACCCTTTTTATGAAAGTATTATTAGTCCACTAATCGTTATTTCAATGCAAAATGCCTGAAAAAGATCATAACCATGGACAAGAAGGAAATTAATTAGGAGCATAGCTCGAAACAAATAAGTTAATCAAAGCTAGCATATGCAATTAAGAAGAAAGTTTATTGAGAGTGTATTTTGAAAAGAATAAGGTAATCAAAGATAACAAACTCAATATGGGTAAAATGGAAACTAGGTGCCCCAGATATCGCAGCCTGAGTTTCTCTATACAAACTTCTTGAGGATCCTTTTGAGCTCAATATGTGTTTAGGGGATCCGGAGTAATTTGTCGATGCCCCAAGACGTAGCATACTTCTTCATTGTTAATTCAAGTATAGCAAGACTGTTGTATGCCCCACTTTTGATCAAAATTTGAGCCGCCCTTTTTGGGCTTTCAACTCAAATCCCCTTTGGTCCTAAAGTGCCCTTTGCGGGTTTTCGCCTTAGCCTCTCCTTTTTCTTTCTTCTTTTTTGATTGAAATGTTGTTGTTTTTTCATTTCATTTCTTTTTTTATTTTTTTCAGATTTCAAGGCGTCCTTTGCGGGTTTTCACCTTGGCCTCTCCTTTTAGATGAAATCTGAATTCACCGGCTTGAGCATGTCTTTGCCATCCATCTTGGTCACAGTTAATGATCTTCCAGAACAAGCCTTCTTCACCACATAAGGTTTTTTCAAATTTGGCATTTACTTTCCTCTGAAGTCTTTTTGTATGAGAAGAATCCTTCTGAATGCCAGGTCCCCATCATGAAATTCTCTTGGGCGAACCTTTTTTGTCATAAGCCCGTATCATCCGTTTTTTGGTACATTCGATCATGATGAATGTTTTCAATCAAGCTTACCAGAGACATTCTGCTTCATCCAATTCTTAATTCGATCAAAGCTTGGAGAAAAGAAATCTTAACCTCCAACAATTGCTTCCCTTTCATAAACCAATGAGAGAGATGTTGCCCCGGTGAAGGTCCTGGCCAATGTTCAAGAAGCAAATAGGGTAAATGGTAACTTCTCTATGCCAACCTTTACAAATCTCAATCATTTTTCAAAAAATTTGAATGGTTTTTTGGCTGCCTTTGCTGCACTGATATAGTGTCTGATCTTTAAACAGACCGTAAATCTTTGACATTGTGCTAGACATGTTTCTTTTTTACATTCTTTATTGCCACTTTTTTTTTGAATTTGAATTTGCATTTGAACTTAAATTTGAATTTGAATTTGAACTTGAATTCGAATTTGGATTTGGATTTGAATTTGGATTCGGATTTGAATTTGAATTTGATGACTGTTGACTTTGTAACTTTAGCATATGAAGCGACCTTCACCCTCTTAATGAAGTAATTGACAACCACAAAGATGAATTGGTGTTGGCTAGATGCTTTTGACGAGATCGACCCCATAACATCTATGCCCCACATATAGGAAAAAATGGAGGAGGCACATAAGTCTTGTCTTTCTCAATTTGGCATTTATAGCGTAATTGATGCAATTTCCTTTTCTTGGTAAACTAGTAGCCCGAACCTTTTGATTAGCCTGGCCATTGTAGAACCATTAACATGGGTTCTTTAAACACCAATCTTAACAGCATACCCACATTTCAGTAGCCTAGCGTGCCTTGATATGATCGTGCAAAAACATCTTTGAATTCTTGAAAATAGCTCAATGATGTCTCGCCTTATTTTTGTGGTGAATTAGGCTTCGATCTTTACCCCTTTCCTAAGCTCGCAACGTCCACTGACCCTTTGCAAGGTAAAGTCTATTTTCATCTTGTTCTACCATCCTTAACAAATCAAAAGATAGGCTACAATCTCTGTCATCTTCAAAGTCCTTAGATCCCTTAGACCCATATCTCATTCAAAAAGGGAGTCAGTAACAACGTCGCTCATGTCGTTGATATCTGGGTACCTACGTATGAAGGTAAAAAGAAATAAATGATTCTAAGGATGATTATTTGTATGGTATGGTCATGAATAAAGAATGAAAGAATATTCTAAAAAACAAAAGAATGTATAGTATGAAATGAAAAAAAAAAGATGCATTTTATTGAAATAAAAATTCTGGACACAAGCCTATTTCAAAAAATTCTTATTGCCTCTAGGCTTAAAGCAACAAGCATGTTTTGAATATTACTCTAAATCAGTTCTAAAAATACAAGGATCTTTTCCACAGTCCCATTGTTCAAAACACCCCAAGTACGTAAAAGCTTGGAAACTTTTATTCCCTGATTCCCTCTCTGACTTCTTCAAGGAATTGCAACTCTTCTGCCTCCACTTTCATTTATTCCATTTACTCATTGATCAGTATGATTAGGTAAAGGGTTTCCTGCCACATTTGGTACGGGTGGGTCGTCAAACTTTACGATCCCCATTTTTATTAGCCTTTCGACTACTTTCTTGAACGCGGTGCAATTTTCAATTGAATGGCTCGCGATTCCAGCATGATATTTGCATTGGGCGTTTGCGTCATACCACTTGAGAAACGGGGGTTGCAGCGGTTTTAAGTAGTGAGGGGACACCACATGTGCGTCAAAGAGGTTCTGGTACAGCTCTCTATACGTCATGGGTATAGGTGTGAACTGTATCCTTTCGGTGTTCACCCTTGTGGTGGATTCTTGTCTCGAGGGACCCTGATGATTAGTGGTTGTTATTTTTGGCTGGCTCACTGTGATCGCTCTCGAATGACCCTTGCTATACGTACTCGTATTATTCACCTCATTCTCCCTCCTTTTCGGGGCTGATCTCTTGGTGCCTTCCTCTGCTTCAATCTTCCCACATCTTATCGCATTTTCTATCATCTCCCCAGACATTATGATATTAGAAAAGCTTTTAGTAGCGCTTCCCAACATTTGGTTGATGAAGGGAGCCTTCAAAGTACTGATGAAGAGCATGGTCGTCTCTTTCTCTAAGAGTGGTGGTTGGACTTGCGTCGCCACTTCCTCCATCATCGTGGGCATCTTGCTCAAGCTCGCTTTATCTTCTTCTCCATGTTCTGGAGTGTAATCCTATCGGGTGCTATGTCTGTCACGTGGATGTATTATTCTATGAAAGCTTGAGCCAAGTCTTTCCATGAACCAATTTGGGAACGGGTTAACTGATTGTTCCATTTGGCCGCAGACCCGGTCAGACTGTCTTGAAAACAGTGGATTAATAACTGGTCGTTGTTGACATATCCTGTCATTCTCCGACAGAACATCGTTATGTGAGCTTCAGGGCAGCTAGTCCCATTGTATTTTTCAAACTCTGGCATTTTAAACTTTAGTGGGAGCACCAGATCTGGGACCAAGCTTAAATCCTTCGCATCGATCCCGCAACGGTAATCAGTAGTTTCCATTGCTTTAAACTTCTCCTCTAGCTACTTTATCCAAATCAGGAACAATTGGATTATTTGAATTATTGCCAGGGTTAGAGCCTGAGCCAGCCTAAAAATTTATTGGTATTGAGGCTCCTACTTTGAATCATGTGGCTCGATAGTAATGTATGGTCTTTGTGGATTTATCTCGGGTTGTGCTGTACATGTGGTGGAGTAAAACCGGGGGATATTGAGGATACTCAGTATTCTCCTCAGCGTTAACCATGAGGCTCTTTCCTTTATCCATAAGCCCATTCAACTGTTGCGTCATCTGAGTCATTTGAGTCATCATATTTCTCTGAGATTCCATCATTTTGTCCATCATGTCTTGCTGGATCTTAACCAGCTGCTCTTGCATTTGTGCTTGCATCTGTTCTTGAATCTCCTTCTGCATTTGTTCCAACCTCTCTAGTCTTTTATCCATTGCTTTAGTTTTTCTTCTTGTACCGTAAGGATGCGTGCTTGGTTGATTTTTGTCGGTTTCCAGATTACTGAAATGATTTTTTTATTAATTAGAGTCTTTCTACAAATTTTAATGCATATGATGTGATGTAATGCAAATGCATGAAATGCAATGCAAATGCATAGAATGAATGCAAAGAGAAAGAGAGGGGTTGATTCTGAATTCAATTCCATTAGAAGAACTTTTCTAGAAAATAAATTTCTTTACATAAAACGGATTAAATATGCGACTTTGTCCTCATAGACCAGGTAAAGACACCAATCCTTTTCTTCGTATCCGGATGTTATGGTCGTGTCCCGTGAACTTTCTCAATAGATGCCTCTTCTAGCTCCTTGTTGCTTGATCCAGGCCGTGATTCTTCACTCACTTATCCTCCGCGATGCTTATAAGCTTCTTTAAGAAAGTTGAGACGTGATGACTCTCGAATAATCCTTGTTGGCTTGAATCCCCGGGCAACGAGGCAAAGTCATATACTATCAATATTTTCTCGTTGTGTTTACTTGGACTATATTTGGACGAACATATTATAACCCACTTTATCAAGAAATCCATTTTCCTATGACAAACTCTTCTATTTAGCAATCAAATATGAATCAACACCTCCTTTCTATGATGATGCAATGTAGTCATAAACAAAATAAAACATGTTAGTATCGTATACAGATGGTAAAAATCAAATCAAACAGAAAATAGTCAAACACCTATCCAGGTGACTGCTAGGGTTCAACATAGTTCTACCTAAAGTGGGCTCCTAGGGTTCACTATATGTGGTTTGGTTCTAAAGAGAGGTACCCAAACCAGCAGATTCCTCGATCCTCACCCATTATAGGCTCCTACGGACCGAGTTCAGTTCAGGGGAATACATTTCCCTATGGCTGCACAGAGATGAAAATCTCACGAAGACATAGGTACGGATGTATCCCGAAAGCGATCCACTATCCTGCACGGAGGTGAAAATCTCACGAAAGAGTAGCTTCTCACTCCCACTTAAAAGGGTAAGACCAAAGTGGTCCCTATGCAATATGATGCGAGACTCAAACCACAGTAATTATGAAATAACAATACGAACAAATGCAATAATAGGATCGTAATTTTTCAAATCAGATTTTCAATTTTCGACAACAAGACAGAAAACAATCAATTTTACGGCTCGACTCTCTCATGTCCCCAGTGGAGTCGCCAAGCTATCGAAACCAATTTTTTTCTATTTGAAAAATAGGGATCAATTTTTAAAAAACAAAAATGGAGTCGCCACCGACCCTATTTTGAGGTGTGATCGGATCACCTTGAAATTGATCATTTTAATAAAACTTTGATTTATTAAAACATATTTTGGTCTACAAAAACTCGAGAAAATGGGTTCGGGAGTCGGTTACATACGAGGAAGGGTTAGCACCCTCATAGCGCCCAAAATTGGTACCTAATTGATTATTTAGTGTCTTAATGCCGAAAATTTGAAAAGATTCTAGATTACGATCCGTTTGCTTAAAAAACATTTGAACGGAATCATATTGGATGCCAAAGCCCTCTTATTTCGAAGAAATAAGATGTCATACTTAGTGAGTTAGGGTACAACAACTTATATTCTTGAAACTGAACCTATCTTTTGATTTTTAAAACCCGTGTACTAAAGTTTGAAAAGGGTATCGGTTATTTGGGCTTTATGAAAAATTGGAACCCAATAAGTTAGGGCACAATTTCTCAAAATTCTCGAATACGGAATATTGCTTTTGTTTTTTTAGAAATTCTTACCTTGAGATGATAAAACGTCACATCCAGTGAGTTAGGACGCAACATCTCGAATGCTTGAGAATAAGTTTTTATTTAAACTTTTTATATATTTTGATTTAAAAAGAAAAGGGTACTCGGTTGCTAGGATTTAACGAGAAAAATTGGAACCCAGTAAGTTATGGCACGATTTTCTCGAAACTTCCAAACACGAGCATTGCCTTATTTTAAAAACCTTTGAATGGAACGATTTTTAAACTTGAATGATATTAACACATGATCAAATAAAATGCGATGGAATGATAGTATACAAAGCGAGTAATTATTTACAAGTGAAATGCTATACTATTAAATCATAAAATACAAATAAATATAAAATAAGAATTACAATACACATAATAGCAATAATCACATAACATGTTATCCTAATATCCACATTAACACAAAATGAAATAAGTAATAAGAAAATCTGAAATAAAACATAAAACAATTCTAGGCAAATAATATATAAAAGATTTAAAATGGATGTTATAAAAGCGATCTAAAGTATATAAAATAATTTTAAAATAAACTAGTATCCATTCAAGATAAAACAATATATAAAACTCTTTACAAATAATATATAAACCTATATAATGTGTAAATATATATATATATATAACATTTTAAATCAAATGATAGAGATATATATATTTAAAATAGGTAAAATATATATGAATATCAAATAATTAATATATATATAAATATTTAATAAATAATACATAAAACGAATTAAAACAAGTAACAAATAGAAAGTATAAAAGGAGATTCTAAATAAATAGTAAAAAAATAATGTACACAAAAGTTTAAAAACAACAGTGTGTAAAAGTTTATAATATATATATATATATATATAAAAGAGTTTAAAATAAGTAAGTAAAGTCACGTCAAATAAGTAATATATATAAAATAATTCAAATAAGATATATTAAATCAAATTTTTAAAAAGTGAATAACATAAATAATTTACAATAATGAATAATGTAACGTAAGGATAATAAATAATTTAAAATAAAATAAATTTACCAAAAAACGAGATTTAAAAGGAAAGGGATTCGATTGAAGCAAAAAACGAAATCCAGAAGATAATTCCTAAATAAATAAAGCGTTAAGACAGAATTAAGGACTAAAATATAGTGCGCCGAAGCCAAAGAGGATTAAGAACACGATTTACCCAAGCTTCTGAACACAGCATTTAAGTATGGACTAAATCCAAACTACGCAAAATTATTTGGGCGAAATTTAAAGAATAAAAGGAAATGGAAAGGGCCTAATTGAATAGTAGTGCAAAAAAGGAAGGATCACGAGCACAAATATTCCCTTATTAAGAAACAACTGGACATCACCGTTTTGAAGTCTGTAATAAAGGCCAATAAAAACTAAAAAAAACATTTGGTTATCCCTAAAAAAATGAAACCCTAGCCTCCTCAAACTCATGTTCGGCCGACCAGCAAAAATCCATTTCCCTCGCCACGTCAACACTGTTTCACCACCATAATCGGCGAACAGCGTCGTGCTAAGGCCCATTTTGACCCTATTTTATACACATCTGAAGGCTTTGCCATGTTCAAACTCTGAAATCTCCATTTGAACTTCGATTTCGCCGAAGTAAATGGAGATTCGATGACCTCCATAAAGGTAAGCCCCTTTTCTTTTGTTTATTACGACATGCAAATAAAAAATCAAAGATCCAAAAGGGAAATAAATCGAAAAGAAAATTGAAATCACCTTCAAAAACTAGTTTCTAGTTGTATTTCATGTATTCGGATGCCTATGGTCTTCGTCCAAAAAAAATACATTCGTTGGCTTTTAGTTTATATAGCCGAAAGAAAAAAACAAAAAATACAATGCTTTTTTTTATTTTCTGTATTTGCTGTCGTTTTGTTCTCTTGTGCAGGTACGAAGGGGACGTGGCGAGGGTGCGTAGGCCGTACGACGCTGATTCGCTGGAGGCTATACGGATGGTGGAGGCTTGCGGCGCATGAAAGTAACAGAAACCATAGGGTTTCTGTTCAGCTGAATATTTTGGGCCATTCGGGCTGGTTTCAGAATTGGGCTTATTGGGCTCGATCATGGGACTATTGATGCAATTGGGTTTAGGTAGTTTGTTGGGTTGTAAGTGGGCTAAGGGTTAGGTGGTTGATTGGGCCTATTGAGCCATTGTATATGGACACTAGACACCTATTAATTATTTGGCTCTGTTTCATATTTTTTTGGTTTTATTATTTTGGTATGGGCCCGGGGAAAATGGGCCTATTACAAGGGGTAATTTGGAGCTACCACGCAATTTGCATAAAGTAAGGATCATTTTTTTGTTGTTCATATTTAATTACAACAGTATTTCTCTGCATGATTTTTTTTGTTACGAACATGTGGAACAGGTTATTTCGTTTAAAATGAGTGGATGAATTAATGCTATTGTTTATTACAACGGTGAAGTGCATGACACCGAGAGCTGGATCGTTTTTTTATCAGAGAACATAGCACGATTGGCTTTTAACCAGAACATACAATTGTCAAAACTTCGGGCAAGAATTAGGCAGAAATCATTGAATCCAACTAGATGAGATTATTGTCCCTTAAATATCGATTCTGTGCTTCTGTCGACCCCGTTAGATATGACGTTTTCTATACAATAAAAAACATTGCGTATTTGTTTAAAAAATTTACATGACAAGTACAAAAATAAAATAAATCAATCCAATCCCCGATCAAAATGTGTGCCACATCGCGGTGGTCTATGGTTGCGAGCCGGATTCCTTCTTGGTTCAACCTCCGGTACAGGTTGTGGTCTCCGCCTCTAATCTTCTTCGCCTTCGTCTGTAGTTGATTGTGATTGGTTGCTCCTCGGTTGCCATCGTGTATCCTCCGATATAGGAATAAGTGGTTGCGAAGATGGTGTACCTTGGTAGAACGGTGATCTCGGAGGTGTTTGCGACATAACGATTGGACTTCCGATCGGTGCGCCAAACATAGACAGCCTATACATCATCGTCGGCAGCGTAGTCGTCAGAAATGTCGATGGCATCAGCGTGTAATATGTTGAAGACGAAGGACCATAAGCAAAACCTGACATCCAAGTAGAAGTAGGAAAATGTGGTGCAATATGTGGTGCTTATGAAAAAAAAAGGGTTAGTATAAGCACCAGAATAAATCGAGTCATACTGACCAGGAGGTGGTGCGACCATCGGTGTCGGTTCTTGCGTCGTTGTAGACGATGAACCCATCTCGTCAACTCTGTTGTGGCCTCTTCGCCTTAGATTCCTAGTCATCCGTCGTGACCTCCTCGTATGCGGTGGCCTGCCCTACTCCAGATAGTAGGCTAACTCGGGAACAACAATAAGCTCGCGAGTAGGTAAAAACTCGTACCTATTGTTCCACATGTTGATATATTGGGCGTGGAATATAGTCCAATTCTCATCCGTCTTCCCCCGCATGTCAACAGAATGCAAATCATCGAGGTCTTAAGGTGCCACTGGAATCGATTTTTAGAACCCGAATTGCCGCAACACTTTATCCAACTCATGCATCTTCACGATAGCGTACACTACCAATGGCACCTTCGCATGCTAGATGTTGGGATTGACCAAGAATTCCGATGGGATGCATTTTAGAATTACCGAATCGGAGTAAGGCATCCTTTCAAACTATATTAAAATAATAAAAATTTTAGTTATCTATATACTACTAATTTTTAAATGAATTACGTTAATATTATATAATTAAAAATTAAAAAAACACATACCTCCGCTTCTGATTGTTGGTCTAACAGAAGCTGCATATCTCGAAGCTCGTCAAGTAAACCCACGTAACTCGGCCCATGATTCCACCTATTGAAATAATATGTTAACACAACAACTTAAAATTTAAATATTTTTATTATGGTAAATATTTTAACTAATGAATTTTATCTTATTACGAGTGGGAATGTATAAGGGTAGTCCGCTCGAGGACGTAAAAATAGCAGTCGGTACCGCGCCCATGATTATAGTAGTAGCATGCAATCATCGATTTTGATTTTTTGTTGTGCCGTCGCTCGACATATCTCTCAGTACAATGTCGCCAACACGGCTGACCTCCAGTTGAGTTTTCTGCTTCTCTAAAATTGACGTGTTTTAGAAGCCCCTTTAAATGGACGAGATTTTGTGACTTATCGGGCATTAGGAGACCCCCGATAATCATAAAGATGTACGCCTGAGCGTATTGTTCTCTTTGCACTTCATTCAAATCCTCATCGAGCCCACCGAAATTTCTTCTTAGCTAATTCATATCTATCCGAGCTCCAAAAATGGTTTCCGGTGTAACGGCCCGTTTTTAGTGAAATCAAAACAGTAGTTTCGGGACCACAAATATGACATCGTAAAATTTATTTTAATATTATTTTGATATCTACAGTATGTTAGAATTATGGTATAAAAATTTCGTTAAGAAATTTTATCGTTTGTATGCTCAATTTGTGAAAAAGGACAAAATCGCGTAAAGTATGAAAGTTGTGTTCTATTAGCTAAAAGTGTTAAATAGCTATAGAACTTTAAAGTGGAGGTCCTTATATGGTAATTATACCACTAATTGAGTTAGTTGACGTGCATGGCATGGTATTTATGAAAATTTTAAAGTTAGGTAAGGGTAAAAATGTAATTAGGTAATTAAAGCTTAATTAAATAAAAGGAACAAAATTATCATCTTTTTGGTTCATCCTCACCAACCGAAAATACAAGAAAAAAATAGGCCTTGGGAGCTTGGAAATTTCGGCTAGAAGAAATCCTTGCATGTAAGTGATTTTCGAGTCCGTTTTTAATGATTTTTATGTTTTCGAGATCGTTGTTGCTTACCTAGCTAACTAGGGGACCAATTTGCAAAATGATTGAAAGCCTAGGGTTTTGCCATGAGAGAATGCTAGTTTTTTTTGAAGTTTAATGGAAGAAAATGAATCCTTGTTGTTAAATAAACAACTTTTGTTAAAGAATTTTTAATGAAATTGTCAAATAGGGACTAAATTGAGAAATGTGAAAATTGTGTGTTAAATGTGTGAATTTGTGGAATGTATGGGCTGCTATGAGCACCTATAAAATTTGGCTAGGCTTGGGTGTAGAGAAATTTGCATGAATTTCATTTTACGAGCCTAGGGACTAAATTGTAAAAAGGTCAAAAGTATAGGGGCAAAATGGTAATTTTTCCATAACATGATATTGGATTGAATTGAATAGAACAAGTATTGGATTAGTTAAATTTGATGATTTAGATTAAGAAAATCCACGTTCGGAATTAGATCGAGGCAAAGATAAAGTAGTGGATTGATTGGTCAATTTTCTTCGTACTAATTCGAGGTAAGTTCGTATGTTAACAAGCATTAAATTATATATGTGTTTAAATGCTTAATTGATATAATTGTGATGATACGACACTACTGAAATTCTTTACGAGGTATCGGCAATGTATGGATCCCGGTTGAACCTTAGGAATAGATAGTATACAAATGACATGCCATTAGGGGTTACCGTGTTTTGGGTGCTGGTCTTGTACGTCCTACCGATGGCTGAGTTTCCAGCATGTGTTGCGGTTACTTTACAGCTTGTGTGAGCAGCACCATGTAGCTACGTATTGACCGACAACTTGTGTGAGCAGACCCAGTGATGTCTCGAGAGTGAGCATCTATATGAGATATGAGATAGAGGTGGTTTTGACCACGTATTGTCACTTAGTGTGCGAGATATCCGAGTATCCTATAGTATTCCAAATGGTTCAATGGGCACAGATGATGATACAAGGTTATATGAGTTGATATGAACCAGTTCAAGTATTCATGTGAAATTACGGGAAGTAATTCATAGTTGATGTATTTATACATGGCAAACATAATTGTGATTATGTGTTAGGCTTTGGGCCGAATTGGTATTTACCTATGTTTTAATTACACTTAACTAAATTGTGGATGATTTGGTAAGTTGTATTTAATAGTTATACGAACTTACTAAGCTTAATTGCTTAATCCGTTTTAATTTCCGTGTTTATAGTGATTTGGAAGCTCGCTCGGTTTGGAAGTTATTGGAGATCGCGTCGCACTATCAAACTCTCATTTTTGTACTTTGGATTTTGTATATCTTGGTTAAATGGCATGTATAGGTGTTTTGACTAATGTGGCTTATATGTTTTGTTGTGTATTTAGCTAATTGATTTGGCTTGAAAATGGTATATGTTTTGATATGTAAATAGGTGAAAATAGCCTTATGATATGTTGGGTATATTTGCTATGTGAATGCTTTGTTTTGTGAATTGGTATTTAAGGTACCAAATGGTTGAGATTGAGACTGTGTGATGACATCACGAACTAACTAAAATACAACAAAGGCAAGCGCACCTATCGAATGGTAGTATAGCTATAGTGAGTCGGGAATATCGTATCCACGAGGACTAAAAGTACTAGTAGTTACTATCTTTTTAATATTTAGCCAAATAAATTGAAGGGATTTATTTTAAACTAATCTTAACTAATCTAATGACTAAGACGAAACAGATAATAAAGTAGGAAAATATTGAAGAAAACCGATGAGAGAGATAATACCCAGGAAAGAATCCACCTAGACTTCACTTATTATTCTAAATCTGAATTAAACGATTTATTCACTTGTCTTGATCTGTAGAAATCCTTAACTTATGTTAATATCTCTTTCGAGAATAAAAACAACTGACTCTAGGTTGATTAATTGAAATCTCTTTCTAATTAAAACCCCTATTGTCGCATTAACTCGATCTATGGATTCCCCTATTAGATTTGACTCTAGGCCAGTAGATTTATGTCGTCCTATTTCTAGGATTGCATGCAACTCCACTCAATTATGCCAGATCTACTCTTAAACAGGGACTTTTTCTCCACTGAATAAGCACATCAATCATGAATTAATATCCTGAAAACATTAAAACATGAAGTAAGAATACCTAATTGAGATCAAGAACAAATATTTATCATGTAATTCAGAAAAAGTCAAATAATAAGATCCGTCTTAGGTTTCGCCCTCCCTAGGTATCTAGGGAATTTAGTTCATACTTTTGGAGGAAAACATCTCAAAATTAGGAAAACAAAAAAACATAAAGAAACCAAAAAACTTCGAGAGAAATTGAATGGAGATCTTCAGTCTTGAAGGAGATCCTGCTTCTGAGTTGAATCTGTTGGCGTTCTTCGAGTCTCTTCTTCCTTCAGCTCTGCTTCTCCCCTTAGGTCCTCTTCTAGTGTGTATTTATAGACTTTAGAATACTCAGAAACCTTAAAAATTGGCTTTTTCCGTGTGTTTGGGAAACAGGGAGCGATATCGACACGGGCTGCCACATGGGCATGTAGCCTCAGCCCGTGTGGGAATGGTCTTGGTCGTGTGGTTCCTTAAATCATCCCGTTTTGTCCGTTTTGGCCCGTTTTTCACTCCTTTTGTTCCCCTATGCTCACCTAAGTATAGAAACATGAAATTAAAGGATAAGGAGCATCAAATTCACTAAATTATGTAATAAATCATCCAAAAACATGCAATCATTGGATTAAAACATGTTACGTTTATGGTTTATCAAATATCCCTACACTTAAGCGTTTGCTTGTCCTCAAGCAAAATCCTCAACTCACAATTAAAATTAAACTTTCTCAATTCATAATTCTCGTCAATAATGTTTTATCATAATTCACAAATAATCTCACATTGATAATTCAACTAAAAGAGCACTAAAGATTCAAACAATCCAAATCACGCATTTTTAAAGCATGAAAACATAGGTATTTCCCCTTATCTAAATAATTACCTTTAATTCCAAACCGACAAGATTTGACATCCTCACTAAAGATTCACTCAAATCACTCAAAGTGTTTAAGGTTCAAAAATTAAGCACTCAAAAGTCAAACATGAAAAGTTATTACCATAGGCTTGCATGAAAATCAAATCTCCACCACTATAAAATGAGATGATACACAAATCAAAAGGTCTTTAAAGGGTTGTAATGGGGCTTGGGTAAAAGGTGTGGATAAAGGCTGAAAAAGAAGGTTAGAATCGAGATCGAATTGATAAATTACTTAACTGGAAAAATAAATTAATACTGAATAATTACATCAATCGAAATTATTAAAGAATAACACGAGCTTCTTCTCAGAAAATGAAATTAACTACTTAAGCTCAAACCAAAGAACTAGTAATAATCAACATATATGTATATATATTTCTTTTGACTTTTTTTTTTGAGATCAATGGATAATAAGAGAAAATTTAACAACTGAAACAAAAGAACATAGTTAGGCAACTAACCAAATCAAATCTCGACAAAAAGGGAGTCAATAAAATAGGAAAAATTCTCAACGAATCAAAAATGAGTTATGGGTTAATATTAATGGGTAAATCAAGAAACGGTTTGTTAGGCTCAAAGAGGTTCACTAAGGGTTAATTATGAAGGTAGGCTTTTAATGGGATAAGTGGGTTAAAACCTAGATGCGTTTATCATCTCAGTATATCAAATCAAAGGTGTGGTCTCGACATGTATAATCGAAACAAGTTCTAGAATAACCAATCAGTATTGACACACTCATAACCAATAATAAAGTGAGCAAGAAAAGCGTATGCTCTAAAGGCTCAAAATCTCACAAAAATTACGGTTTTTGATGTCAATCTTGCAAATATCAAACTTCAAGGTAATACTTAAATTTAGGGAATCAACCTAACAATTTTTTAATTCTGAAAATAGACTTATCATGCTTGATTCTCTCATGTCTTAAAGTTTAAACAATCAATGCATAATTACCTATGAATTTAATCTAAAACACATCAATGATAATTATAAATCAATAAGAATTCATTCTAATAGTAATATGAGAAAATTACTTAAACACAAGGCATAATTTAGGGATTTTCAAATAATCATATAAATAACCTCCCCACACTTAAGATGTACATTGTCCTCAATGTACAAAAATAAATTATCACAGTATAAATAGAATATCATAAGAGAGGGAGAGAATTGAAACTGCCCAAAATAGTGAAAAGCGGAATTGTAGATAAATGATAAATGTAGAGCATGATTCTGAGCAACTGAAAAGAAAATAAACACAAATACCGAAGAGGATTAAAGGATTAAAACTCGATTAGGAACAATTATTAGAAAGAAAAATATAGTTCAAAGTATAAAAACAGAATAAACATAAAAATAAAAATAAAAAAGGAAAATAAAAATAAAAATAAAGATAAAGACAAATGGACTCAATGGTCCTCATCATCAGACTCATCAATGTCGTGAGCCGGTGGCGCTGGAGGAGCAATATGGAGATGCTGACAAATCTGCTGTAAGGTCGCATCAATACTGTCGAATCGCTGAACGCAGTACTAACGGAAGCTAGTGAACTCCTCAGAAGATACTCCTCGGAAGCTAGCAGCAAAGGGAACATGTCGGTGACTCGAAAGTGGAGGCTGTGGTGGATCCTCGTGATAGGGAGGAACATCATTAGTGAAGTCCTCGGGTTCATTCTTAGCATCAGAATGAAACAATCTATACTGAGGAGGATCTACTCCACGAAGTCGCTCGATCATCCTCATGTGTATCATGCTCGAGATGCCCTGAGGGGACATCTGGCCAACAAGTGTGAGTGTGGAGGACTATTCCGATGTGTATAGGAGACCGAAGTGTCGAGCGAGGCGAGTCACATAAGGGCCTAAACAGATGAGGCCCCTCCTGTGGCAGTCGGCCTGATGGCGAAAAGATAGCGCGATGAAGTACGCCAAATCAATAATATGGCCGTGGGTCATGCTCCAGAGATAATAGGCATCATGAGTGCTGACAAATCCGGTGCTCTCTCTCTGTCCTGTCAAGGTGTGAGCGAGGAGTGCGGACGAATCGTAAAGCCGGAGAGAGAGAGGTCGCCTTCGAGCGACTCGCGTCATATGGTGTCTGGCGACCTGTAAGCTCGGTCCAACAGCAAGATGAGTGATGGGTCACAAAACTAACTAATAATTCGAGAAGGCAAGCGTACCTATCTAATAGTATTATAGCTATGGTGAGTCCGGAATATCGTACCCACAAGGACTAAAAGTACTAGTAATAACTATCTTTCTATTATTTAGCCTAATAATTAAGGGAATTGTTTTTAATCTAAATCTAAACTAATTAACTATGAACGCGACAGAGAGTGAAGAAAGTAATCGAATAAACCAATGATAAAGACAATACCCAGGAAAGAATCCACCTAGACTTAACTTATTATTCTAACTCTGAATCAAACGATTTATTCACTTGCCTTGATCCGTAGAAATCCCTAAATTATGTTAATATCTATTTCGAGACTAAGAACAACTGACTCTAGGTTGATTAATTGAAATCTCTTTCTAATTAAAACCCATATCATCGCATTAACTCGATCTATAGATTCCCCTATTAGATTAGACTCTAATCCGGCAGATTTATGTCGTCCTATTTCTAGGATTGCAATCAACTCCGCTCAATTATGCTAGATCTACTGTTAAACAGGGACTTTTTCTCCACTGAATAAGCACATCAAACTTGAATTAATATCCTGAAAATAATAAAGCAAGAATTAAGAACACATAATTAAGAACAACAACAAGTATTTATCATGTAATTCAGAAAATTAAATAATGAGATCCATCGTAGGTTTCATCCTTCCTAGGTATTTAGGGAGTTTAGTTCATACTCATAGAGGAAAACATTTCAAAATAAGAATAACAACAAGACATGAAAAACCCAAAAAAACTTCGAGAGAAACTCGACTAGAGATCTTTAATCTTGGAGTGGATCTGCTTCCGAGATGATTCCAACGACATTCTTCGAGTAATTTCTCCGTCCTACTCTGCGTATCCCCTTAGGTCTTCTTCTAGTGTGTTTTTATAGACTTTGGAATGCTCAAAATACCTAAAAATTGTCTTTTTCTGCGTGAAAACGAAACAGGGTGCGATAAGGACACGGGCGTGTGATCATCCCGTGTAAGAATGCCTAGGCCGTGTGCAGTACTGACATGGTTAGAAATCGACACGGGCTGGCACACGGGCATGTGGCCAGCCCGTGTGTCTCCCACAAGAGTGTGAGAGGCTCGTGTTAAGGTACCCAGCCCATGTGCAATACCGACATGGTTCGAGATTGACACGGGCTGATACACGGGCGTGTGGTCAGCCCGTGTGTGATACTGAAATCAGCTCTTTTTGCTCGATTTTGGCTTGTTTTTCACTCCTTTCGCTCCCCTATGCTCACCTAAGTAAAGAAACATGAAATTAAAGTATTAAGAGTATAAAATTCACAAAATTATATAATAAAACATCAAAAAACATGCTAAGCATGGGATTAAAATGTGTTACTTTTATGGTTTATCAAATATCCCCACACTTAAGCGTTTGCTTGTCCTCAAGCAAAATCCTCAATTCACAATTAAAATTAAACTTTCTCAATTCATAATTCTCATCAATAATGTTTTATCATAATTCACAAATAATCTCACATTGATAATTCAACTAAAGGAGCACTAAAGATTCAAACAATCCAAGTCACACATTTTTAAAGCATGAAAACATAGGTATTTCCCCTTATCTAAATAATTACCTTTAATTCCAAACCGACAAGATTTGACATCCTCACTAAAGATTCACTCAAATCACTCAAAGTGTTTAAGGTTCAAAAATTAAGCACTCAAAAGTCAAACATGAAAAGTTATTACCATAGGCTTGCATGAAAATCAAATCTCTACCACTATAAAATGAGATGATACACAAATCAAAAGGTCTTTAAAGGGTTGTAATGGGGCTTGGGTTAAAGGTATGGATAAAGGATGAAAAAGAAGGTTAGAAAAATAACTTACTACTGAATAATTACATCAATAGAAATTATTAAAGAATAACATGAGCTTCTTCTCAGAATATGAAATTTTAAACTCAAACCAAAGAACTAGTAAATAAATATGATTTTTTTTTAATAATTAGAGAAAATTTAACAACTGAAACAAAAGAACATAGTTAGGCAACTAACCAAATCAAATCTCGACAAAAAGGGAGTCAATAAAACGGGAACAATGAATCAAAAATGAGTTATGGGTTAATAATAATGGGTGAATCAAGAACGGTTTGTTAGGCTCAAAGGGGTTCACTAAGGGTTAATTATGAAGGTAGGCTTTTAATGGCATAAGTGGGTTAAAACCTAAGTGCCTTTATCATTTCAGCATATCAAATCAAAGGTGTGGTCTCGACATGCATAATCAAAGCAAGTTCTAGAATAACAAATCAATATTGACACACTCATAACCAATAATAAAGTGAGAAAGAAAAGTGTATGCTCTAAAGGCTCAAAATCTCACAAAAATTACGGTTTTTGATGTCAATCTTGCAAATCTCAAAGTTCAAGGTAATATATAAATTTAGGGAAAAAACCTAACAAATTTTAATTCTGAAAATAGACTTATCATGCTTGATTCTCTAATGTCTTAAAGTTTAAATAATCAATGCACAATTACCTATGAATTTAATCTAAAACACATCAGTGATAATCACAAATCAATAGGGATTCATTCTAATAGTAATATGAGAAATTTACTTAATCACAAGACAAAATTCAGGGATTTTTCAAATAATCATATAAATAACCTCCCCACACTTAAGATGTACATTGTCCTCAATGTACAAACAAATATAATCACAAAGATAAATGTAATATCACAAGAGAGGAGAAAAGCTGAAGCCCATACTCAATAATGGATGAAATTCCCAGAATAGTGAAAAATGGAATGGTAGACAAAGCTAAATGTAGAGCATGATTCTGAGCAACTGATAAGAAAATAAACACAAATACTGAAGAGGATTAAATGATTAAAACTCGATTAGGAACAATTATTAGAAAGAAAAATATAGTTAAAAAAATATAAAAACAAAATAAACATAAAAATAAAAATAAAAATAAAAATAAAGATAAAAATAAAAATAAAAATAAAGACAAATGGACTCAATGGTCTTCATCATCAGACTCGTCGTGAGTCGTCGGCGCCGAAGATGAAATATGGAGATGGTGGCAAATCTGCTGCAATGTATTCTCCAGACTGTCGAACCGCTGAAAGCACTGCTGCTCGAAGCGAGTGAGACGCTCGGATATGTCTGTCAAAGTAGCAACAGAAGGAGGAGGTCAGTGACTCGGAGGTGGAGGATGAGGTTGGTCCTTGTGAGAGGGAAGAACATCATCAGTGATGTCCTCGGGTTCATCCTGAGCATCAGAACGAGACAATCGGTACCGATGAAGGTCCACCCCACGACGTCGCTCTATCATCCTCATGTGGATCATGGTTGATAGGCCTTGCGGGGACATCCAGCTGACTAATGTGAGTAACGAGGATTGCGCCGGTGTGTATAAAAGGTCGAAGTGTCGAGCGATACGAGTCACATAAGGACCTAAGCAGATAGGGCCCTTCCTGTGGCGTTTGGTATGATGGCGAAAAGCGAGGGCAATGAAGTATGCCAAGTAAAATACATGCCTTTGCACCATGCTCCATAAGAAATAGGCATCATGAGTATTAACGACGCCGATGCCCTCTCGTCGACCTGTCAAGGTGTGAGCTAATATTGCGTGAAGGTATCGTAGAGCCGGAGAGAGATACGTCACCTTCGAGCAACTCGGATCATAGGGGCCTGTAGTTGCGAGAAGATCTGCCCAACAGGAGGACGGTGGGTAATGAATGTGGCGGTGGAGGTGAGGGAAGTTTTCGGCACTTATAAACTCCTCCGTATAAAGCCCCAAGGTAGCTCCGAACTTTGGGACACTCAGCTGGCGCACTAAGCCGCCAAGTCGGAATGTAACGGCACCTGGCTCATCATGTGTCGACATGACTGACTGTAGTTGGAACGTCGAGCAAAGCTCCAAAGTGAGCTCCATATATGTGGGCTTGACGATATCAAAGAAACGGTCCCATGGAGCTGTAGTCAGGACGGTCCAAACGACGTCAGCGAGGTGGACCTGCTCCAAAGCGGCCCAATCTATGCATCGGCCGATGCCGAGTGGTCGTGCGTGAAGGCTAAAATAGATCATCCTGAGGTCCCACTGGGAACCGCAAATAAGGGTGGTGATCCTCGGTAGATGCACTCGAAGAGGTCACGCCAGGACCCTTTCGCTTTTTCGAAGCGGGGACAGCGACCTTGTATTTACCGCGTGTGTTCGTCATAATAAATCTGCAAGAAAGCGATCACAAAATTCAATTTGACGAATTGAAATAATAGGCAAGCTAACATTAATAATCATCTACGTTCGGCTTCAACATTTCAGCTAAATAGAGAATGAACTTATAATATGTTGAAACTAAAAATTAAAAATTCCTATATAAAACAAAAGAATAGTAAACGATAATAATAACAATATTGATAATTATTAATAAAAATGAATAACTAAAACTAGCCAGAATAGAACCAACAATAAAAGTGTCGAAAACAAAATAAATGTAAAAATTTCAGAATAATAAAATAAACTAGTAAGAATATCCAACAATGACATCAAGAATCAATCCATATTCAATTAATAAAGAAACTAAACATGAACTAAGTTATCAATAAAATTAGTAAAATAAATGAAAATAATGATAACAAAGAATTAAACAAAGAAATCATAATAATAATAATAATAATAATAAATAAAAGAGAAATGATCAACTAAGGGGGCTGACGGTGGGAGGAAAATCACGGCGGTGGCGCGTGGCTGGAGCGGGAGGCGCGGCTGTGGGGGTCAGGTTGGTTTTGGTGGCGCGTGTGTGTGTCAGGTGTGGTGGATGGGCGGTTGGGGTTTGTGGAAAGGGGAAAAATAGATGTGGGGGTTGGGTTGGGGCTGGACGGTGAGGAGAGGGGAAGGAAAAAAGAAAGGAAGAGAGAAAAGAAAGGGGAAAGAATAAGAGAGGGGGAACGACGGTGCGGCGGCCGGAGAAGGAGGGTGGGTTTGGGGCAGTCGGCGGCTAGGGTGAAAGCTTTAAGAAGAAGACAAAAATAGGGATTAGAATTAGGGTTTGGGGGTTAAAAAGGGGCGCGATCGTGTGAAGCCCGTGTTGGGCCACACGACCATGTCACACACCCGTGTGGTCTTTCTTATAGCCCGTGTGCGATAAAACTTTAAACCCAGTATTTCACACGGCCTCGGACCCACCCGTGTGTCCAGGCCATGTGGTGTCCTGTTTAGCCCGTGTTTGATAATAAATGAAATTAGTCCGTCACACGGCCTTGGACACGCCCGTGTGTCCGGGCCGTGTTCCTCACATGGCCATGTCGCACATTCGTGTACAATGTCCTTCGCTTCTCCCACGCCCGTGTGACCTCTCACACGCCCGTGTGCGTTAAGAATTTAAACACAGTTTTCACATAGCCTAGGGCACGTCGTGTGTCCAGGCCGTGTGGTTCATACAGCCGTGTCGCATTGCCATGTGCAATCACCTTCGCTTCTCCCACGCCCATGTGACTTTTTCCATGCCCGTGGGTTTCGGCCGTGTCTTGCACACGGCCGTGTGCCTTGCCCGTGTTTCTTCCTAACTTGTTTTAGACTTGGGAAGTTTAGCTCCAGGGTTTGCATGGCCTAAGACACACCCGTGTGTCCAGGTCGTGTGTCCAACACAGCCGTATCGCACGGTCATTGATATTAATCGTAGACCGTATCTCTGTCATTTTTGGAAAATTTTAAGTTCTGTTTGCACACGGCCAAGAACACGCCCGTGTGTCCAAGCCGTGTGGGTCACTGTCAATTTTCTTAAATTTTTAAAACTAAGTCATGAGAGTTTACACGGCCAAAAACACGCCCGGATGTCTAGGCCATGGGGTCCACACGGCCAGAGACACGCCTGTGTGTCCAGGCCGTGTGGACTAAAAACTTGCATTCTAAACACGAAGAATAGATAAAAATAAACTAATTAGTAGTGTTAGTGCTCGGGTTGCCTCCCGAGAAGCGCTTGTTTAAAGTCTTAAGCTAGACTTACCTTCTGTTCTTTACTTACGAAGGTTCACGGAGCTGAAGCTCCTCTCTATTATCTCTAAAACCCTCACCATTATAAAGTTTAACTCATTGACCGTTTACCTTTAATGTGCCATAAGTCGGGTGAGGTACCTCTATTGTGCCGTAGGGAAAGACGGTTTGGATTACGAATGGACCTGACCATCTTGATTTCAGCTTTCCAGGGAACAATTTGAGCTTTGAATTGTATAGCGAAACAAGATCTCCAACTAAAAATTGCTTAGGTTGCTTCAAACGAGCATCCTGGCGTCGCCTTGTTGCTTCTTTGTATAATCGTGAGTTCTCATAAGCATTTGCTCGCCACTCATCTAGCTCGTTCAACTGCATCAATCTTTTCTCACCTGCAAGTTTAGGATCATAGTTTAGGAATTTTATAGCCAAAAATGTTTTGTGCTCTAATTCAAAAGGTAAATGACAGCTTTTCTCGTAAACAAGTCTGTACGGAGATGTTCCTATAGGAGTTTTAAAAGCGGTTCTATAGGCCCATAAAGCGTCGTCTACTTTTATTGCCCAATCTTTCCTATTTGATTCTACGGTTTTCTCTAGGATACGCTTAAGCTCTCGGTTTGCCACTTCAACTTGTCCACTAGTTTGAGGATGATAAGGGGTAGCTGTTCTGTGGTACACTCCATATTTTTTAGGACTTTATCAAATTGAGCATTACAAAATTGAGTACCCCTATCACTAATAATTGCTCTAGGTGTTCTGAATCGAGAGAAGAGCTTCTTAAGAAATCTCACTACCACTCTAGCATCATTAGTAGGTAAAGCTTGAGCTTCCACCCATTTTGACATATAATCAACCGCTACTAAGATGTATTTATTCCCAAATGAGATAGGGAATGGACCCATAAAATCAATGCCCCATACATAAAATATTTCATATGATAACATATATGTTTGAGGCATTTCATCGCGTTTAAAGATATTACCTGTTCTCTGGCATCTATCACACGAAGTAACATACCTGTTAGCATCCTTGAACAGTGTGGGCCAATAAAAATCTTATTCGAGCATTTTATGTACTGTCCTAGTCCCACTGTAATGTCCTCCTGTGGGTCCTGAATGGCAATATTCTAGGATTTTTCTTGCCTCTGACTTTGTAACACATCTTTGAATTACTTGATCTGCACATATACGAAAAAGAAAAGGATCCTCCCAAAAATAATTTTTCACATCGGCAAAGAATCGCTTCTTTTGATGATGTGTCAACCCTTTTGGTAGGATGTTAGCAGCTAAGTAATTCGCAATATCCGCAAACCAAGGTACCTCAGAGTCGAATATAACCAAGAGTTGTTCTTCAGGAAACGAGTCATTTATCTCACTCTCATCGAGCTCTTTGAGATGTGGATTCTTAAGCCTAGAAAAGTGGTATGCTGCAAGATTTTCAGCCCCTTTCTTATCCTGAATTTCTAAATCAAATTCCTGCAAAAGTAGAATCCATCTTATGAGTCGAGGTTTTGCATCAGATTTAGTTAGGAGATGACGAAGAGCTGAATGGTCAGTGTAAACGACAACTTTAGATAATATCAAATACTGGCTATATTTATCAAATGCAAAAACCACAGCAAGCAATTCTTTTTCTGTGGTAGTGTAGTTCTCTTGTGCAGCCGTCAATGTTTTGCTAGCATAATAAATCGGTTGAAAATTCTTGTCTCTTCGCTATCCAAGAACTTCACCTACTACAAAATCACTCACATCACACATTAGTTCAAAGGGCAAATTCCAATCAGGTGCAATTATAATTGGAGCATTGATTAATTTATCTTTGAGTGTATTAAATGCTTCTAAACATTCCTGATCAAAATTAAAAGGCACGTCTTTTTCTAGTAGTTTTGTTAAAGGCTTAGCTATTTTAGAAAAATCTTTAATAAATCTTCTGTAAAACCCAGCATGTCCTAAAAAGCTTCTAATAGCCTTAACTAAACTAGGAGGAGGTAATTTTTCTATGGTCTCAATTTTTGCTTTATCAACCTCAATCCCTTTACCAAAAATTTTGTGACCTAACACAATCCCTTCTCGAACCATGAAGTGACACATTTCCCAATAAAGCACCAGGTTCGTCTCCTCACATCTCATTAGAACTTGTTTTAAATTTTTAAGGCAAAGGTGGAAAGAATTACCAAAAACCGAGAAGTCGTCCATAAATACCTCCATAATATCTTCCACAAGTTCATCAAAGATGGCTAACATGCAGCGCTGAAAAGTAGCAGGAGCATTACATAATCCAAAAGGCATTCTACGATAAGAAAACGTACCATATGGACATGTAAATGTTGTCTTCTCTTGATCCTCAGGAGCTATGGAATTTGGAAGTAGCCAGAGAGTCCGTCTAAGAAGCAATAATACATATGCCAAGATAATCTTTCTAACATTTGATCAATGAATGGTAAGGGAAAGTGATCTTTTCTCGTGGCATCGTTCAACTTCCTATAGTCAATGCAAACTCTCCAACCTGTGACTGTTCTTGTTGGAATTAATTCATTCTTCTCGTTGGCTACAACAGTCATGCCTCCCTTCTTTGGAACAACCTGCACAAGGCTCACCCAAGTACTGTCAGAAATATGATAAATAACTCCAGCATCTAGAAGTTTAATTACCTCGGCTTTAACAACTTTTTTCATGTTGGGATTTAGTCATCTTTGAGCTTGCACACACAGTTTATATTCACCTTCCACTAAAATTTTGTGGGTTCAAAACGAAGGGCTGATCCCTTTAATGTCAGAATTCTTCCAAGCTATGGCTCTTTTATGCTCCATTAGTACTTGTAGTACCTCATCTTTCTCATTGGGTCGCAAGTCTGAAGCAATAATTACTGGTAGTGTAGACTTATCTCTGAGGAACGCATACTCTAAGTGATTTGGTAATTGCTTCAGTTTCAATTTGGGAGGTTCTTCAATAGAGGGTTTTTGTTTTAGTTCGTCGTTCATTTCAATGCCCTCATACTTCTTTTGTCTTGGGAAAGACTCGTTATAGTTTAACTCAATTTTTATCTCCCCTATCTCAGTGGTATCGTCATCTGCCTCCTCAACTTGGACAAGACACAGTTCCAACGTGTCTTTATGAATGATTTCCTGAAAAGAATTTTGAATAGAATGATCAATAGAGTCAATAAAGTATCAGGAATCATCTTGTTCTCTAGAGTATCGCATAGCATCATAAATCTTAAAGATAATTTCTTCGTCACCTACCCTAAGCACAAGTTTACCATCACCTACATCAATGACAACCCTAGCAGTGGCTAAAAATGGGCGACCTAAAATTAAAGGTACCTCAACGTCCTCATCCATGTCAAGCACAACCAAATCAACAGGGAATATGAATTTATCTACTTTTACCAAAACATCTTCAATAATTTCCCTAGGATATTTAACAGATCTATCAGCTAATTGGATACTCATCCTAGTGGGTTTTGGTTCCCCAAGACCAAGCTGCTTGAACAATTTGTAAGGCATCAAATTAGTGCTGGCACCTAAATCAGCTAATGCTTTCTCAATATTTAAACTACCGATTAAACAGGGAATAGTGAAACTTCCTGGATCTTTCAATTTGGTTGGTAGCTTATTTTGAAGAATAGCTGAACATTCCTCATTGAGTTCCATGGTTGATAGCTCTTCAAACTTCCTTTTATTTGGTAAAAGCTCTTTTAAAAATTTTGCATATGTAGGCATCTGCGAAATAGCTTCAACAAAAGGTAAGTTAATATGCAATTGTTTAAAAAGTTCAAGAAATTTACCAAATTGTGCATCCATGCGGTCTTTCTTTAACTTTGCTGGATATGGGATCGGTGGTTTATATTCTTTAAGCACCGGTGTTACACTCTCGTCGGAGTTTACTTCCTCACCCTTCGCCTTATCAGCTTCCTGTGGCATCTTCTTTTCAGCTTCAACCAACACCTTCCCATTCCTTAGTGTAACTGTCTTCACATGCTCTTTTGAGTTAGGTTTGATGTTATTAGGTAGACTACCTTGTTGCCTTTCAGAAATTAATTTAGCTAGCTGTCCAATTTGATTTTTAAGCCCTTAAATCAATGCTTGCTGATTTTTCAATGCTGCCTCGGTATTTTGAAAACGAGTCTCTGACACCGAAATAAATTTTGCTAGCATATCTTAAAGATTCAGCTTCTTCTCTTGCTGGTAGGGTGGTTGGAAACCTGGAGGGGGTTGTGGTCTTTGATTCCCTTGACCACCCCATGAAAAATTTGGGTGGTTCCTCCATCCTGGATTATATGTGTTACTATAAGGATTATTTGGAGGTTTAGAGTTATTACCCATATAATTCAATTGCTCATTCTCCATGCTAGGACTGTAGGGTAGATATTTTGAGGTATTCATCCCTCCTCCATTTGTGTCACATTGCATCACCGGATGTACCTGCATAGAAACACATAAACCATCAATCTTTTTATTTAAGAGCTCTACCTGGTTTGATAACATGGTGACCGAGTCAAGGTTGAAAACACCAGCGGCTTTTGTCGGCTTTGTTCTCATGACTTGCCACTGATAATTATTCAGTGACATCTTCTCTATAAACTCATAAGCCGCTTTAGGTGTTTTGTTATTCAGAGTCCCACCGGCGACTGCATCAATCAGTTGCCTAGTTGAGGGGTTCAAACCGTTGTAAAAAGTTTGAACCTGTAGCCATAGAGGTAACCCATGGTGAGGGCACCTTCTCAATAAGTCCTTATACCTCTCCCATGTATCGTAAAGAGTTTCTAAATCCATCTGCACAAAAGAAGAGATATCATCCTCAACTTTGTCGTTTTAGCCGGCGGAAAATACTTTAATAGAAACTTATCAGTCATTTGTTCCCAAGTAGTGATGGAACCTCGTGGTAATGAGTTCAACCACTGTTTAGCTTTATTCCTCAATGAAAAAGGAAATAACCGAAGGCGAATGGCATCATCAGAAACGCCATTAATTTTAAAAGTGTCGCAGAATTCTAAGAAATTATCCAAATAAGTATTTGGGTCTTCGTCCTGCAAACCATCAAACTGAACAAACTGTTGAATCATTTGAATAGTGTTAGGTTTCAGTTCAAACTTATTTGCAGCAATAGCAGGTCTAACAATACTCGATTTAGCCCCAGTTAAATTGGGCTTGGCATAATCGTACATAGTACGAGGAGCAGGATTTTGATTCACAGGATTTGCGGCAACCACAGAAGGTAGCGGATTATTCTGATTATCAGCTATCTCCTAGGTAATATTGGTATCGTCCTCTTGCTCTTCCTCTATATACTGTAGACTTCACCTTATTTCTCTACGATTTCTGCGAGCTGTGCTTTCAATTTTGCTATCAAATAATAGAGGTTCTGACGGGTTTCTTCTAGTCATAAACTAAAGATACCTGCCAGAATCAAAACGAAAGAAATATTAGAAAACAAATAATAAACTAAAAACAAAAAATAAAATGCAAAAAATAAAAAAATGGCTAAAGTAAAAAAAATTAAGTGTTCCTAATATTCTAGTCCTCGGCAACGGCACCAAAAACTTGATGGGTCACGAAACTAACTAATTCGACGAAGGCAAGCGCACCTATCGAATAGTAGTATAGCTATGGTGAGTCCAGAATATCGTATCCACAAGGACTAAAAGTACTAGTAATAACTATCGTTCTATTATTTAGCCTAATAATTAAGGGGATTATTTTTAATCTAAATCTAAACTAATTAATTATGAACGCGACAGAGAGTGAAGAAAGTAATCGAATAAACCAATGATAAAGACAATACCCAGGAAAGAATCCACCTAGACTTAACTTATTATTCTAACTATGAATCAAACGATTTATTCACTTGCCTTGATCCGTAGAAATCCCTAAATTATGTTAATATCTATTTCGAGACTAAGAACAACTGACTCTAGGTTGATTAATTGAAATCTCTTTCTAATTAAAACCCCTATCGTCGCATTAACTCGATCTATAGATTCCCTTATTAGATTTGACTCTAATCCGACAGATTTATGTTGTCCTATTTCTAGGATTGCAATCAAATCCGCTTAATTATGTTAGATCTACTATTAAATAGGGACTTTTGCTCCACTGAATAAGCACATCAAACTTGAATTAATATCTTGAAAATATTAAAGCAAGAATTAAGAATACATAATTAAGAACAAGAACAAGTATTTATCATGTAATTCAGAAAATTAAATAATGAGATCCATCGTAGGTTTCATCCTTCCTAGGTATTTAGGGAGTTTAGTTCATACTCATAGAGGAAAACATCTCAAAATAAGAATAACAACAAGAAATGAAAAACCCAAAAAAACTTCGAGAGAAATTTGACTGGAAATCTTCAATCTTGGAGAGGATCTTCTTCCGAGATGATTCTAACGGTGTTCTTCGAGTAATTTATGTGTTCTACTTTGCGTATCCCCTTAGGTCTTCTTCTAGTGTTTTTATAGACTTTGGAATGCTCAAAATACCTAAAAATTATCTTTTTCCGCGTAAAAACTAAACAGGGTGCGATAAGGACACGGGCGTGTGATCAGCCCGTGTAAGAATGCCCAAGCCGTGTGCAGTACTGACATGGTTAGAAATCGACACGGGCTGGCACACGGGAGTGTGGCCAGCCCGTGTGTCTCCCACGAGAGTGTGAGAGGCCCGTGTTAAGGTACCCATCCCGTGTGTAATACCGATATGGTTCAAGATTGACACGGGCTGGCATACGAGCGTGTGGTCAGCCTGTGTGTGATACTGAAATCAGCTCTTTTTGCTTGATTTTGGCTCGTTTTTCACTCCTTTCGCTCCCCTATGCTCACCTAAGTAAAGAAACATGAAATTAAATGATTAGGAGTATCAAATTCACAAAATTATATAATAAAACATCCAAAAACATGCTAAGCATGGGATTAAAATGTGTTACTTTTATGGTTTATCAATGAGGTGTGATGAATGTGCCGATGAAGTCGAAGGAAATTCTCGGCACTCATAAATTCCTCGGTATAGAGCCCCATAGCCTCACCGAACCCAGGGACGCTCATCTGGCGCACCAAACTACCAAGTTGAAAGGTGATGGTACCTAGCTCGTCGTGAACCGTCATGACCTACTGAACAAGGAACGTCGCACAGAACTCCAATGTAAGCTCTGAAAAATCGTAATATATACATATTTTAATCCCACATTTAGCATACTTTTGGATGATTTAATCCCTTGAATTGTGGAATTTGATGCTCCTAATCCTTTAATTTCATGTTTTATACTTAGGAGAGCATCGGAGGATGAAAAGAATGGGAAACGGGCCAAAAACGGAGAAAATGGGCCAAAGTAGGAAATCAACACGGCCTGGAGTTCACCACACGGCCGTGCCACCTTAGCAGGCCCGAATACGGCCTGGGCTCGATTCACACGGGCGTTCCACACGGGCGTGCCCCTGCTTTGACCTATTTTAATTCCATTCGGATTAGGGTACTTGTGGGCCAAGAAAGGCATTCCGAAAGCCTATATAAACACCCTAGAGGGCAACCTAAAAGGGAGTTCGATGAAGCCTTACATCAGGGGCTTTTGACGAAGGCGGCTTGAAGCTGCAGAGGGCTGAACACGGAATTACTCCAAGAAAGCCAGGTTGATTCATCCTGAAGTCTAAACCACACTCAAGACGGAAGATCTTCCCTTCAAATTCCTTCAGGGGTTTTAGGGTTTTTCTTATGTTTTGTTATTTACTTTCTTCCGAGATGTATTCTTTATTAAACATGAACTAAACCCTCAAATACAGAGGGGATAAAACCTAAGACGGATCTTGTTATTGTTTTCTCGAACTATATGATAAATACTTGATTTTTCTTAATTATGTGTTCTTAATTCTTATTTTAATATTTCAGATATTGATTCAAGTATTGATGTGCTTAGGCAGTGGAGCAAAAGTCCCTGTTTAAGAGTAGATCTAGCATAGTTAAGCGGAGTTGATCGCAACCCTAGAGACAGGATGAAAAAAATATGCCGGATTAGGGTCAAACCTAATATGGAAGTCCATAGATCGAGTTCATGCAACACTAGGGGTTTTAATTAGAAAGAGATTTCAATTAATCAACCTAGGGTTAGACGTTAGAAGCCTCGAAAGAGGTATCAATATAAATTAGGGAATCCTACGGATCAAGTCAAGTGAATAAATCGTCTGGTTTAGAGTTAAATAACAAGTGAAGTCTAGGTGGATTCTTCCTCGGGTATTGTCCTAATCAACTGGTTTTTCCCAAAAGTATTTTCCCAATTCACTCTCTGTGTCTTAGCATCCTTAGTTTAGTAATTAGTTACTTAAACGTCGATTCTCTTAATACTTAGGCTAGATAATAAAAAGATAGTAACTACCAGTACTCTTGGTCCTTGAGGATACGATATTTCCGGTCTTGCCATAGCTATACTACCAAAACATAGGTGCGCTTGCCTTATTCATTGTCATAGTTAGTTTGGACACGATCAAGTTTTTGGCGCCGTTGCCGGGGACTAAGATATTAGGAACACTTGATTTTTATTACTTTAGCCATTTTTATATTTTTATTTTTAACTTTGCTAATTTTTCTCTTATTTGTTTCTGATAGGTATCTCTAGTTTATGACTAGAAGAAACCCGTCAGACCCTTGATTTTTGACAAAGAAATAGAACATACCGCTCAAATCAAGAGATGTCATCAATAATTATCGGTGGCAAGTCATGAGGACAAAGCCTAATAAAGCGTGCCGGTGTTTTCAACCTAGACGCGGTCACCATGTTATCTAACCAGGTAGAGCTTTTAAATAAAAAATTTGATGGTTTGTATGGTTCTACGCAGGTACACCCAATAATGCAATATGACTCAAATTTAGGAGGGATGAGCAATATAGAATATCCACTTTACAACCCGAGCGCTGAAAACGAACAAGTTCACTATATGGGTAATAATCCTCGACCTCAAAATAATCCTTATAGTAACACTTACAATGCAGGTTGGAGGAATCATCCCAATTTCTCATGGGGAGGTCAAGGAAATCCAAGAAATCAAATACCCCCATCCCCTCCGGGATTTCAGCAACCACCTTACCAACAGGAAAAGAAACCAAACCTTGAGGAGATATTGGAAAAATTCATCTCGGTGTCAGAGACTCATTCCCAGAATACCGAAACGGCGTTGAAAACTCAACAAGAATCAATTCAAAGGATTGAGAATCAAATTGGACAATTAGTCAAGATAGTTTTCGAAAGGCAACCAGGTAACTTACATAGTAACACCAACCCAAAAGAACATGTGAATGCAGTTACACTAAGGAGTGGAAAGGGGTTGGTAAAGAACATGTGAATGCAGTTACACTAAGGAGTGGAAAGGGGTTGGTTGAAGCTGAAAAGAAGACACCACGAGAAATTAATAAGGAAAAAGGTGAGAAAGTAAACGAGAATGTAATACCGGAACCTAAAGAGTATAACCCACCGATCCCATATCAGCAAAGTTGAAGAAAGACCACATGGACGCACAACTCGGTAAGATTCTCGAACTCTTTAAACAATAACATATTAACGTACCTTTTGTTGAAGCTATTTCGTAGATGCCTACGTACGCAAAATTCTTAAAAGAGCTTTTAACAAATAAAAGGAAGTTTGAAGAGCTATCAACAGTGGAACTTAACGAGGAATGCTCAGCTATTCTCCAAAATAAGCTACCAACAAAATTTAAAGATCCTGGGAGTTTTACTATTCATTGTTTAATCAGTAGTTTAAATGTTAACCATGCTTTGGCTGATTTAGGGGCAAGTATTAATATCATGCCCTGTAATATGCTCCTCAAACAACCATTATGCAAATAACAAGTAAGTCTAGCTCAAGACTTAAAACGAGTGCTTCTCGGGAGGCAACCCGAGCACTAACCCCATTAATTTTTATATTTTCGATTTTTAGCACCTAACTAAAAACTAACCAAATTTTTAGGTGCAGGTTTCCCTACCCACACGGCCTTGCACACGGGCGTGGCCGTGTGGAAACAGGGCAAAACTTTTCCCAAAAACACGGGCTGCGATAAAACACCACGGCCGTGCGATTCGACCGTGGTCGAAACTGAGAAATCTACACGGGCGTGCGACACGCCCGTAGGACCTTTGAGTCCATTTCTTTTTTATTTTTCTCTTATTTTCATTTTTAATTTCTTTTCTTTTATCTTTCTCGTCTTTAATTTATATTATTATATTTTTATTTCTTTAATTTAGGTTCAAGGGTCTGTTAACGAACGACCACACCACCACCGGAGTATCTTCCCCACCTTCACCTCTCTCCAACTTTACTGTTTCTTTTCATTGACTCCATCCAAAATTCAGGAAGTTTCACTTCTCTCCCTATCTTATGATTTTATTACTATATTGCTATTATCTATCTTTGTACATTGAGGACAATGTACATCTTAAGTGTGGGGGGGTTAACTACAGTATTATTTGAAAATCCCTGAATTATGTCTTATTCTTAAGTAAATGTTCTCATATTAATGTTAGAATGAAATTTCCTTTGATTTATGATTTTCATTGATATGTTTTGGATTAAGTCATAGTTAATTGTGCAGTGATGATTTAAACTTTAGGATACTAGAGAATCAAGCATGACGAGTCTATTTTCAGAATAAAAAATTTGTTAGGTTGTCTACCTAAATCTAAATATTACTTGAAGTTTGAAATTTACAAGGATGACATCAAAAACCCATAATTTTTGTGAGATCTTGAGCCTTTTAGAGCATACATTCTTTCTTGCTCACTTTATTAACTATGAGTATGTCAACATTGATTTGTTATTCTAGAACTTGCTTCGATTATACATGTCAAGACCACACTTTTAATTTGATATACTGAGATGATAAAGGCACCTAGGTTTTAACCCACTTACTCCATAAAAAGCCTACCTTCATAATTAACCCCTAGTGAACCCCTTTGAGACTAACAAACCATTTCTTGACTCACCCATTAATATTAACCCAAAACCCACTTTGTATTTGTTATCATCAATTCTCTTGACTACCCTTATATCGAGATTTGATTTGATTGGTTGCTTAACTATTTTCTTTATTTCAGTTGTTAAAATTCTATCCTATTATTATTGTACTTGATTTGTTCTTTAAAAAAAATGGCTCAACTATTCATTGTTACTTATTTGTTATTGGAGCTTAAGTAGTTAATTTTACATTTTGATAAGAAGCTCGTGTTATTAGTGATGAATTCTTAATTGATGTAATTATTCAAGCTTTAGTTACTTTTCTAGTTAGGTAATTTATCAATTCAGTCTCGATACTAACCCTCTAATTCAGCCTTTATCCATACCTTTAACCTAAGCCCCGTTACAACCCTTTTAAAGACCTTTTGATTTGTGTATCATATCATTTTACAGTGGTGGAGATTTAATTTTCATGCAAGCTTATGGGATTAACTTTTCATGTTTGACTCTTCAGTGCTTATTTTTGAACCTTAAACACCTTGAGTGATTTGAGTTAACCCTTAGTGAGGATGTCAATTCTTGTTGATTTTGAATTAAAAAGTGTTTATTTAGGTAAGGGGAAACACCTATTTTTCGTACTATAAAAACTATGACTTTGATTGTTTGAATCTTTAGGAACCTTCTGGTTAAATTATCAATGTTTGAATTACCTGTGAATTATGATGGACATTGTTGATGAAGGTTATGAATTGAGGAAATTCGATTTTAATTGTGAGTTGAGAACTTTGCTTGAGGACAAGCAAATGCTTAAGTGTGGGGGTATTTGATAAACCATAATATATACATATTTTAGTCCCACATTTAGCATACTTTTGGATGATTTAATCTCTTGAATTGTGGAATTTAACGCTCCTAATCCTTTAATTTCATGTTTTATACTTAGGAGAGCATCGGAGGATGAAAAGAACGAGAAACGGGCCGAAAACGGAGAAAATGGGCCAAAGTAGGAAATCAACATGGCCTGGAGTTCACCACACGGCCGTGCCACCTTAGCAGGCCCGAACACGGCCTAGGCTCGATTCACACGGGTGTTCCACACGGGCGTGCCCCTGCCTTGACCTGTTTTAATTCCATTCGGATTAGGGTACTTGTGGGCCAAGAAAGGCATTCCGAAAGCCTATATAAACACCCTAGAGGGCAACCTAAAAGGGGAGTTCGACAGAAGCCTTCTATCAGGGCTTTTGACGAAGGGACTGAAGCCAGAGAGGGTTGAACACAGGGAATTACTCCAAGAAAGCCAGTTGATTCATCCCAGAAGCCGGAATCACACTCAAGACGGAAGATCTTCCTTTCAAATTCCTTCAGGGGGTTTTAGGGTTTTTCTTATGTTTTGTTATTTACTTTCTTCTGAGATGTATTCTTTATTAAACATGAACTAAACCCCTCAAATACCTGAGGGGGATGAAACCTAAGACGGATCTTGTTATTGTTTTCTGAACTATATGATAAATACTTGATTTGTTCTTAATTATGTGTTCTTAATTCTTGTTTTAATATTTCGTGATATTGATTCAAGTATTGATGTGCTTAGGCGGTGGAGCAAAAGTCCTGTTTAAGAGTAGATCTAGCATAGTTAAGCGGAGTTGATCGCAACCCTAGAGATAGGATGACTGAAAATCACGGGATTAGGGTCAAACCTAATATGGGAGTCCATAGATCGAGTTAATGCAATACTAGGGGTTTTAATTAGAAAGAGATTTCAATTAATCAACTTAGGGTTAGACGTTAGTAGCCTCGAAAGAGGTATTAATATAAATTAGGGAATCCTACGGATCAAGTCAAGTGAATAAATCGTCTGGTTTAGAGTTAAATAACAAGTGAAGTCTAGGTGGATTCTTCCTCGGGTATTGTCTTAATCAACTGGTTTTTCCCAAAAGTATTTTTCCAATTCACTCTCTGTGTCTTAGCATCCTTAGTTTAGTAATTAGTTAATTAAACGTCGATTCTCTTAATACTTAGGCTATATAATAAAAAGATAGTAACTACTAGTACTCCTGGTCCTTGAGGATACGATATTTCCGGTCTTGCCATAGCTATACTACCAAACGATAGGTGCGCTTGCCTTATTCGTTGTCATAGTTAGTTTGGACACGATCAAGCCCCATGTAGGTGGGCTCGATGATGGAAAAGAATTTGTCCCACGGAGCTGTAGTAATAAAGACGCGAACCTCGTCAGCTAAGTGGACTTGCTCCAACGCGGCCCAATTAATACAGCGGCCTAGATCGAGTGGTCATTGTCTAAGTAACTGAAAGAGATCCTCCTAGGGGCCCGCCAAAAATCGGAGATAAGGATGACGGATTTCGGTGGATGCGCTCGAGGATGAGGTCGAGCCGGAGCCCTTCCGCTTTTTCAAAGCAGGGATGACGGTCTTAGTCTTGCCTCGTGTGTTCGTCATGGTGTACCTAAAAAATAAGACATTCTAATATCAATAAAACAGGAACAAAAATATCACCAATCACACATCGAAAAGCTTAGGAGTAAATATGTGAAGAAGACAAAAACATGAGGGACTCTAGTGTGATAAAGTGGCAAAGATGTAGAGCCTATTCCTATATGCACTAATACCTAAACATGCGAAGACTAATATGTTAATCTAAACTAACAGCATACTAAATTAATAGAGACAAACCAATGCACCTAATAATGAAAATAAGTAAATACTAAAGAAAACCCTAACAAAATTAATGACTAATCAAATTCACAAAAATATCAAAAGAACCTAAAATTAGAGCAGTGAGGGAAATGAATGTAAATCAAGAACCAATAGAGCAAGATCCCCAAATACCAACTGTTCTAAACTAATACAAACAAATAATAATAATAAAGCTAACAAAATAGTGACAAGAATCAAAGAATTAAAGAAAAAATAAAATAATAATAAAATAAAATAAAGACAAGAAAGAATATGGAAAAACCAACTGTTAAGGGGAGGTGGTCAGAATTATGAACAGCGGTGAGGCTGGAGGTAGGCCGAATAGGTGATGGGAAGGAGGGGCTAGGGGGTGTGGAGCTGGTTTGTAAGGGCGTGTTGGGGTACGAGTGTGACGGCGATTTAAGGGGTTGCGTGAAGGTGAGGGGGAACAGGAGGGTCGGCTGAGTGGGGGTCTGGTCGTGCTGGTGCGGTCGTAGGTGAGGATGAAGGGGGCGTGTGCGCGGGGTTGTTGGTGGATGAGTGGAGCGGCGTGGGGGTGGTAGGTTTCGGGGCTAGCTCGCGACGAGAAGAAGAGTGCTGGAGGAAGGGGAATCGAGCGAGGTGGCTTAGGGGGGTCGGTGGCCGGAGTGATGGTTGTGGGAGGGACCGGTGGCTAGGGTAAAGTTTGGGTGAAGATGAAGACAAAATTAAAAAAGAAAAGATTAGGGTTTGGGGGGTTTAAATTGGACACGATCGTGTGAGACCCGTGTTGGGCCACACGGCCGTGTCACACGCCCGTGTGGTCTGTCTTCTAGCTCGTGTGTGTTTAACAGCCTAGCCCAGTCTTCACACGGCCTCAGACACACCCGTGTGTCCAGGCTGTGTGCAATGTCCTTCGCTTCTCCCACGCCCGTGTAACCTTCCGCACGCCCGTGTGGCTCGGCCGTGTCTCGCACACGGCCGTGCGCCTTGCCCGTGTAACTCTCTGACTTGTTTTAAAATTGAAAAATTCAGCTCCAGTTTCCAGGCCGTGTCACACGCTCGTGTGGACTATTTTAGGCCGTGTCTCTGTCGATTTTTGGAAAAATTAAAGCCCAGGCTCCACACGGCCGAGGACACGCCCGTGTGTCTAGGCCGTGTGGATTACATGGCCATGTCGCTAGGCCGTGTAACTCACTGTCGATTTGTTTCAAGTTTTAAAACTAAGTCAAAGGAGCCACACGGCCAAGAACACGCCCGTGTGTCCAGGCCGTGTGGGTTTTGGAAACATTTTTTTATTTAATTAATTTTTAAAAATATAATGTGAGTTAAAATTAAGAATTTAGCAGTGTTAGCACTCGGGTTGCCTCCTGAGAAGCGCTTATTTAAAGTCTAAGCTCGACTTACCTTGTATTTGCATGGTCATGGTGGTTCGCAGAGTCGAAACTCCTCTTTCTCGCTGTCAATTCTTTTATTCAAATAAGGTTTAAGTCGAGTTATATTTACCTTAAAAGTGTCAAATTTAGAATGATTTACCTCGACTATACCGTATGGGAAAATGTTCAGTACCGTAAAAGGAGTTGCTCCGTTTGCATTAAGCTCCGAAGTGGCGATTCGAGGGTCCGTTTTATCCAACAATACCCGATCTCTAACTTTAAATTAGTTCGTTCCATCCTTAAGCTCGTCATGGAGTCATTTTGGTTCATCGTGTATTCTAGGTTTCTTCTTGACGTGTGTCCGCCATTCGTCTAGTTCATCGATCTTAAGCCTTCGTTCTTCATGAGTTGTTCTATTTTTGTCACTTGAGCGGGACCGTGGCTCTATCACCTTTTTTCGAGGAATTTCCTGCAAAGAAGGTTGGGCCACAAGAATACTCACATTAAAAGAACTCGTAATATCATCTTGATCACTAGATATCCTAACAGAATCACGAGCTTGGAGTTTAATCGTGTCATCACCTACACGAAGTATTAACTCACCTGTACCAACATCTATTATAGTTCTAGCAGTTGCTAAAAAGGGTCGTCCTAAAGTTAAAGGTACGTCACTATCCTCATCCATGTCTAGAACAACAAAGTCAACTGGGAATATAAATTTATCAATTTTTACAAGCACATCCTCAACAATACCCCTAGAAAATCTAATAGTTTTATCTGCCAATTGAATGCTCATCCTAGTTTGTTTGGGTTTCCCAAGACCTAGTTGTTTAAAAATTTTATAGGGCATGACATTAATACTTTCCCCTAAATCAGCCAAAGCATTGTTAACATTTAAATTACCAATTAAACAAGGAATAGTAAAACTCCCTGGATCTTTCAATTTGTTGGGTAGTTTATTTTTCAAAATGGCTGAGCACACTGCGTTTAGCTCCACGTGTGACGAATCATCTAACTTTCGCTTATTTGCTAAAAGCTCCTTTAAAAATTTAAAGGAATTTGGCATCTGGGAAAGAGCTTCAATAAACGGTAAGTTAATATGTAATGTTTTCAACAGTTTAAGGAATTTAGCGAATTGTTCGGTTGTGTGGTCTTTCCTTGTCGCATTTGGATATGGAACATGAGGTTTATATTCCTTACCGACCGATTTTTGTTCGTTGTGGCTTACCTCAACCTTACCATTATTTACTACAGTTTCTTGCCTCGGTTCAGATTTAGATTCTGCTAACCCTTCTTCATTTCGAACAGTAATCGCATGAAGCTGCTCTCTTGGGTTAGTTTCAGTATTTACTCGGCAAGCTACCTTGTGGTCTTTCTAAAATCAACTTAGCCAGCTGACCTTTTTGATTCTCGAGCCCTTGAATCGACGCTTGTTGATTTTTAAGTGCTGTCTCGATGTTTTGGAAACGAGTTTATGACATCGAAATAAACTTTATCAACATCTCCTCAAGGTTTGGCTTCTTCTCTTGCTGGTAAGATGGTTGAAAGCCTGGAGGGGGTTGTGGTCTTTGATTTCCTTGACCACCCCAAGAGAAGTTGGGATGGTTCCTCCAACCTGCATTATAAGTGTTACTATAGGAATTATTCTAAGGTCTAGAATTATTACCCATATAGTTGACTTGTTCGCCTTCTGTGCTAAGGGTGTAGGATCGATTTTCTGGATGGTTCCCTCCTCCATTTGCGTCGCTTTGCATCACCGGATGTACCTGCGTAGAACCATATAAACCATCATTCAAGAGTTCTACCTAGTTCGATAACATGGTGACTGCATCAACGTTAAAAACACTGGCTGCTTTCATCGGATTTTTCCTCATAAGTTGCCACTGATAATTATTTAGTGACATCTCTTCTATAAACTCATAAGCATCCTCATGTGTTTTATTATTTATAGTACCACCAGCAGCTGCATCGATCATTTGCCTAGTTGAGGGGTTCAAACCATTGTGAAAAGTTTGAACCTGTAGCCATAGAGGTAACCCATGATGAGGACACCTTCTCAATAAGTCTTTATACCTCTCCCATGCATCATATAGGGTCTTTAAATCTATCTGTACAAAGGAAGAGATATCATTCCTCAGCTTGGCTGTTTTAGCCGGTGGAAAGTACTTCAACAAGAATTTTTCGGTCATTTGGTCCCATGTAGTGATAGACTCTCGCGGTAGGGAGTTCAACTACTGTTTAGTCTTATTTCTTAATGAGAATGGAAACAACCGAAGGCGAATGGCATCGTCAGAAATGCCATTTATCTTGAAAGTATCGCAGAATTCTAGGAAATTAGCCAAATGAGTATTTGGGTCTTCGTCCTGCAAACCATCAAACTGAACAAACTGTTGAATCATTTGAATAGTGTTAGGTTTCAGTTCAAAATTATTTACAGCAATAGCATGTCTAACAATACTCGATTTGGCCCCAGTTAAATTGGGCTTGGCATAATCATACATAGTACGAGGAGCAGGATTTGCGGCAACCACAAGGGGTAGCTGATTATTCTGATTTTCAGCCATCTCCTCAGTAATAACAATAACTTCCTCTTGCTCTTCTGCTGTACTTTGTCGACTCTGCCTCGCTTCTCTACGGTTTCTACGAGCTGTGCTTTCAATTTCATTGTCGAAAAGTAGTGGTCCCGACGAGTTTCTTCTAGTCATAAACTAAAGGAACCTGCCAGAAATAAACAAAAGAAAAATTAGAAAATAAAATGCAATAAAAATAAAAATGGCTAAATTAATAAAAATCAAGCGTTCCTAATATCTTAGTCCCCGGCAACAGCGCCAAAAACTTCTTGATGATTCACTTAACTAACTAAAATACGACAAAGGCAAGCGCACCTATCGAATGGTAGTATAGCTATAGTGAGTCGGGAATATCGTATCCACGAGGGCTAAAAGTACTAGTAGTTACTATCTTTTTATTATTTAGCCGAATAAATTGAAGGGATTTATTTTAACCTAATCTTAACTAATATAATTACTAAGACGAAACAGATAATAAAGTAGGAAAATATTGAAGAAAACCGATGAGAGAGACAATACCCAGGAAAGAATCCACCTAGACTTCACTTATTATTCTAAATCTGAATTAAACGATTTATTCACTTGTCTTGATCCGTAGAAATCCTTAACTTGTGTTAATATCTCTTTCGAGAATAAAAACAACTGACCTCTAGGTTGATTAATTGAAATCTCTTTCTAATTAAAACCCCTATTGTCGCATTAACTCGATCTATGGATTCCCTATTAGATTTGACTCTAATCTGGTAGATTTATGTCGTCCTATTTCTAGGATTGCATGCAACTCCACTCAATTATGCCAGATCTACTCTTAAACAGGGACTTTTGCTCCACTGAATAAGCACATCAATCATGAATTAATATCCTGAAAACATTAAAACATGAAGTAAGAATACATAATTGAGATCAAGAACAAATATTTATCATGTAATTCAGAAAAAATCAAATAATAAGATCCGTCTTAGGTTTCATCCTCCCTAGGTATCTAGGGAATTTAGTTCATACTTTTGGAGGAAAACATCTCAAAATTAGGAAAACAACAAAACATAAAGAAACCCAAAAACTTCGAGAGAAATTGAATGGAGATCTTCAGTCTTGAAGGAGATCCTACTTCTGAGTTGAATCCGTTGGTGTTCTTCGAGTCTTTTCTTCCTTCAGCTCTGCTTCTCCCCTTAGGTCCTCTTCTAGTGTGTATTTATAGACTTTAGAATGCTCAGAAACCCTAAAAATTGGCTTTTTCCGCGTGTTTGGGAAACAGGGAGCGATATCGACACGGGCTGCCACATGGGCGTGTGGCCAGCCTGTGTGGCTCACACGGGCATGTGCTCAGCCTGTGTGGGAATGGTCTTGGTCGTGTGGATCCTTAAATCAGCCTGTTTTGTTCGTTTTTGGCCCGTTTTCCGCTCTTTTTGTTCCCCTATGCTCACTTAAGTATAGAAACATGAAATTAAAGGATTAGGAGTATCAAATTCACTAAATTATGTAATAAATCATCCAAAAACATGCCAAGCATGGGATTAAAACATGTTACATTTATGGTTTATCACTGTGTATGCATGCTAAGTTAGGCACAATGTCTCATATATGTAATTGACCATTTAGGTAGACTTTGGAAGTGCTTTTGGTATGTTTAAAAGTGGTCAAATGAATGTGCTTATGGATGTCATGTTGCATGTGTGGATAGTACATGATATAAACTTGATATTGGTTGGTTTTGATTGCTCAATTATGCCATGGTTATATGCAAATTGATGTGTATAGGTTGAAACCTATTCGGGTGAGAAATAGGGCTTGCAAAATGGCCTATTTTTGTCCACACGGGCGTGTGTCTCAGCCGTGCGCGACACACGGCCAGGTGACACGACCGTGTATCCCCTGATATTTCTTTAGAATTCAAGTCAGTAGCTTCACACGACCTAGCACACGGGCTTGTGGCTTGGCCGTGTGGCACAAGTCAGTATACTCTCTAGTTGCACACGGCCTAGCACACGGCCTGGCACACAGGCATGTGAGGCCATTTCGAATGGTACACGGCCTGGCACACGGGCGTGTGGTCTAGCCATGTGACCCAAGTCAGTGAGTTACACAGGGTTGGACACGGGCTGGGATACGACCATGTGATCCCATTTCGAATGCCCACACGGCTTGAGACACGGGCGTGTCACTCACACGGCCTGGCCACACGGGCGTGTGTCCCCTACACTTTGAAAATTTTCCAAGTTTTTCTAAAAATTCTTTGAGTGCTCGGTTTAGTCCTGAACCATTTTTAATGTCTATTTAGGGCCTCAATGGCTCATATTAGGGACTATATGAATGAATTTGAAGGATTTTTAATTGGTTTGAGAATTGAATTCGAATTGTATGATTGTTTGAGTTATAAGTTCGGTAATGCTCCGTAACCCTGTTCCGGCGTCGGATACGGGTTAGGGGTGTTACATCCGGAATCCGCCTCAAAAGTTGCTCGCATACGTCTCTCCAATAGCCTACGTGAACTAACCTAGTCACTACCGACCCATCCACCGGAAACCCGAACTGTAACTGTATGTCTTCCAGAGTGATAGTGCACTCCTCGCATGGAAGGTGAGATGTGTGCGTCCCAGGTCTCCACCTTTCCACCAACGTGCTTACAAGTGTGGGGTCTAATTTACACCCCCGACCAATAAGGGTCATGTGCAAAAATGTAGCATCTCTTAAGTATGGTTCGATTAAGGGTGATGGAGGAGTGGCTATTTAATTAGCCATTGTGGTGTTGACTGTTGGGGGAAAACACTTCCACCTAGAAGCATTTTCAGCTTATGTGGCAAAAGCGCTTCCAACTGGAAGTGTTTTCCTGCAAATACGCTGAAAACGCTTTCACGTGGATACACTTTTCTGCATTTCACCTGAAAACACTGCTAGCTGGAAGCATTTTCTTAAAATATTCCTGTCATTTTTCGGGAAAATGGCCTAAACACATAACTTTTTTTTAATTTCCGGCATTTTTTGGTAATGTAGTCAAGTTATGTACCATCATTTTAATATTCTGTCTTTAATGGTCATTTTTTACTCCCATCTCATCGTCATCATTGTATTTGAATCCAAATGCATATCTCATTATTAATTTTAATCTGAGTATTATAATAATTAATCTCACTGCTATTGCTATTTTCAATCTTACCAAAACTAGTGGCCCTAGCAATCCAAACTAAGCCTAGAAAAACCTCTCTTTTTCATATTAATAGAAAATAGATCTTTGATCCAAAAACAAAAACAGAAAACTCCTATTTGCTCAAGCTTCATTAGCTTGCTCCTGTGTCCCCATTTCCATGTCTTCAGCTCTGTTCTCAAACGATATGGGATTATACCTCTTAGCACAAATAACAAAAAGAACCAAGTTAATAGCAGTCAATGCAGCTAATAAAAAGAAGTACCGATCCAAATGTCCATCATTCAAATCCGGTGAAACCCAACCTGCTTCCCCATTCCTAGATGTAATGGCCATCACTGTCGTCAAAATTATGCTACATATATAACTACCCATTGCTGAAGAAGACATCGACAACCCAATCCCCAAGCTTTTCAATCCATCAGGTGTTTGTGTCGCAAAAAATTCCATCTGGGCAACGTACACAAATGCTTCAGACACTCCCACAAGCACATACTGTGGGATCTGCCAAAAAATGCTTAAACCGCTCGTGTTTTTAGAATCGGCATGTTTTAGTCTTTGCTGCTCCACGATGGCTGCGATTATCATGGTTGCCATTGCCATGGTTATGCCGATTCCTATTCTTTGTAGCTCGGATGGTGGCTTGGGTTCTCTTTTTGTTACCTTGATGTATAAAGGAACTATCAGTTTGTCATACAATAGAATGAATGTTGATGTGCTTATTATATCCAATGCAAACATGCTGGCTGGTGGGATATGGAAGTTTGAGATTGTTGTTGTGTTCACGGCTGCTCCTTGTTCGACAAAGAGAGAGAGCATTTGTATGAACACTACAGAGGACAAAACGGTGCAGAACCATATTGGTAGTAATCTTAGAATGGACTTCACTTCTTCAACTTGTGTGATGGTGCAAAGATGCCATGGATTTGCTGGTTCAACCATGTCGACCGGGGTGATAATGGCGGCTCGATCAAGATATCTGCCATTCAAACATTTAAGACGTTAAGAACCACATCCAATTCAAACAAATTAAGAAATTCATAAGCTGTAAGAAAAACATACTTGAAGCCATTGGTGTGAAGTATTCTTCTCCCCCATTATTTTTGCCTTGCTTCCTTTCAACTTCATAAAGCCCTTCACCATTGGAGGGTACTTGAAAGTTCATTTTCCTCATGGAAGCTACTATCACTTGAGAGAATTTGGATATCGGGTTTCCGACCGCCTTGAAGTGCCTGTACTGAAACGCCCCACACAAGAGCAAGCAAAATGCAAGCGCTGCACAAGCAGCACATATCCAGAACGGCAGAACCCCAAGATCCAGTTCCCAAGGTTCTGAATATATACCAACACAGTCTCAGCAACCAAGGATCCCATGTTTAAGGCCACGTAAAAATAGCTGTAAAATGAATTCTTAGATTGTTTTTCCGTGCTGTCCTCCTCGTCAAACTGGTCGGCTCCAAATGCAGCAAGTGCAGGTTCAGGGGCTCCATTGCCTAAAGCAATCAGATATATAGCAACATAAAATACAGCAGTTTCAGCTGATGAATGAGGTTCACATAACTGTCCTAGTTTGCCACAACCTTGAGGTTTTAGTAGAGACAATTGTGTGACCAACGATAGTGCTATCAACCCCTGTCCAAAACAACAACAAAAACCAATCAAAATCAGTTCAATTTGTGCATTAAAGCCTGAACTGAGTACATGATAATTGTGTGAGGCTTACTTACAATAAGGTAGAGAACCTGAAATGAGACACATGTAAGGTATCTTCCCAAGTAGGAATCACTTAGAAAAGCACCCATTAAAGAGAAAAGGTACTACATAGTTCCCATCCACCTACTGAATGTGTTGGCTGCCTCTGCATTAGATTGTCTTAGAACAGATTTTGAAAAAAGAACCAAATTCACCTCCACCGCCGCGAATGCAAGCGTAACCAGTCCTTGATTTACTGTTAGCCAACAATGAAACCCCAATTATGTATGTGTAAGCATTATTGTAACTTAAAACTGGCTGAGACAAATAAAGAGCATCTTCTTTTGTCTTAAAGTTTGGACCACATGTTGACAACATGGTACTAAACGACGAAGCTGATACATTCAATTAAATGGATGGTCAAATTTTGTAATTAGTCCTTGTAATATGCAAAGCTTGCATATTTAATTTATGTACTCTAATTTTAATCACTGTAATTTTCAAATTTCAAAGCTTTTAATAATGACCCAAAAATATAATCATTAAATTCATTAAGTTAAAATTTGTCATTTTTTTTTAAATTTCATACGGAAGCACATAATGTGATGACAACTTAGTAGTTTTAAATAATATTCAAAAGAAAGTTACATCATTTTAATTAATAAAATTAAGTGCTAATGTTTGTTAGGATTGAAATATTAAAATTCAAAAAATATAAAAATTAAAAATTAATCAAATGAATATTAAAAAAAAAACACAAATAAAACAACATAAAAGAAATTAATAACAAAATTTGACATCACCAATTTCATTATTATTTAAATTAAAATTAAAATTTTAAATTTTGAAAATAAGAAAAAAACATCGTTTTTGTTAGTCACAAAACTTGAGCCTACTGACAGTTAACTTACCTAATATAAACATGGCACATCTCCATCCTCCAGTTCTACCCTTTATGGCTGGCCTGCCATAGCGATCAAGCGATCCATCCTTGGTACACAAATTCCCATCTGGTCTCTTGCTATCGGCCTATCGTCCTTGCATGCAAGCACAATAGATGTTGCAGACATAAGAAAGAAAGAAACCAGAAAAGAAGTCTTAAACACTCTTGTAACATGTTCCTACTACAATCTTTGAAACATGCTAGGAAACATGTTACATTCCATACCTTAATGCCATTGATAACCGAAGAAGCAACGCAGGGTTGTTGCCTTGTCTCCATATCCGAAATTCAACGAGAGGAGGGAGGAGATGAGATGATGGTGGCCGGTGGGGTTACTGATACTATGAGTTATTGTGAGTAAATGAAAATTATATTTCAAATGTCTGTCTGTCTGACAGTATGACCATAAATGAGGTTTCCTTTTCTGACTAACTGTGGATTTGGCGATGACATTTATTGCATGAAAATATGGAAGAAGACAAGAAGATGTAATTAATTCATTGTTCACTTCTGGTATATGTCCTATGAGGACGCTTGGCAGTCAAGACCTGACAACTGGACTTATTTTCCTTTCCTTATAAACAAGATGGAATTGGATGCTAATGCTATTCCTAACTATGTATTTTGTGGCAATAACAAAAAGTCCCTAAACTATAATCCTTGATCCAACTATAAATCAATTTATTTATTTTCCGTTAATTTAACCATTAAATGATACACCAAATTTTATGTAATTAAATTTTAAATAAATCGATCATTGCTGCATAACATTTAAAAGTAAAAACCAAAGATAAAGTAAAACTGAGAAAATTAGTGAATGCTAAAACTTCTTTAAAATCTTAAAACTAATATTTATTTTTACAATATTCAATTTTATTAAAATTTTCATTTTAAATTATGTCACATAAAATCTGACATGTTATTTAACCGTTAAATTAACGATTTTAGTAATGAAAGGATTCAATTGCTATAACCTCAATAATTAAAGATTTAATTAAAAAGATTTGAATTTAGAATGAAAATTATCTTAACCTTTTGAAGTTAATTAATAATACAAAATTCTTTTATAAATAAATAAATTTAAATATAATATTAATCGCATCATATCTCTTTAAATTTTAAAACAATTTAATTGGAGTGTTAATGTAGTATTATATTAATTATTAATTTGGAATTAAAAGGTATCTTAGATTTAGCATGGAGTATACATTAAAATAGTTAAAAAAATCTCTTCAAAATTTTAATGATATTGTATTGTAATAGATACATAGACATCTAAAATTTGGTACATACTTTCTATTAGTTTTAAGTTGATATTTAACACCATCATTAACCTCATACAATGATATAATAAATATGATGGAATACTTCAAATATTCAAACTAAAATATTTCAAATTTTGGGATGAATTTAAAATCTCAATCATGCTACAGTTAGATTTGATCATGGGTCGGGTTAAGTGCTCGTCCTTAAAGTGGGAGGTTTTGGATAAAAATATAGGCTAAAAGAATGGGTTTGAAACAAAAGATGAGTAAGTTTTTTTTGGCTCAGCCCGACTCGAATTTGTAAAAAAAATATGTTGTTGTTTCTACTGTTTTGGTGTTGTTTTGCCACGGTTTTGCTACTATTTTGTTGTTATTGTTTGTATATTGTATAATTCTTGTTTTATTGTTAATTTTACTATTATTTTAGAGGCATTTACTTGCTAAGTTGCACCTATCTAATGTTATTTAAGCATAAATATTAAATATATTTTTAATTTATTTTCAATTTGTTAGGAAACATTTATTTTAATGTTTTTAATCTATTCGATGTATTATATTTTTTAAACTTGTTTTATGCAAAAATAATAATAATTAAAGAATTAATACGTCTGAATCAAATTGGATTCGAGTTTTAATATTTTTATCCAAATCAAACTTAGACAAAATTTTATACTCATTTTTCAAGTCGAGCCCGAACCTTAACAGGACCGGCCAATGATCACCACTAGCTACAATTAACTCTAGGAAAGTATGTTAGAAAAAACCCCTAGAATATGTGTTTTACGAAATATGAACCTAGGTGGGCCAACTGGGCTGGATTTTGGGTAAAGAACTCACTGGCCACAGGATCCGGTTGGGCTTGTAGATAAAACGGTGGCGTTGTTAGATAACGACGGCGACCTTCTCGCTTCATTATTCATTCGTTCGTTCATAATCTCTTCTCCACTGGCTAACAGTCGTCTTTTAAGCTTCATACCCTCTGAAAATGGTGTCTTCATTGTTAACACTTCCTTCAACATTTTACTGCCTAAATTTAGTACAAAAATCATCAATATTTATTCCCTTCACATTTAAAGCCCTCAGTTTACTGAAATTCCATAAACAACCGCGATTAAGACCCTTCAATTATCCTCTCCTTCGTTTTCCTTCTTCACTCAATTCGCCGGCAGCTCATTTTTCCACTTCAAGAAGACCCGTTTCGTCCAAATCCTTCGATGACGATTTGGTCGTTCTTGGCATCGAAACGAGTTGCGATGACACAGCAGCCGCTATCGTAAGCACCCTTTTCTTTTCCCGCTTTCCTCTTTCATTTTTTCCTTCGTGGGTGTTCTCTATGTTTCAATGGGAAACTATCTTTGAGTAAAAAAAGGAAAATTTGGGTGAATGTTAGGTGAGAGGCAATGGCGAAATTCTGAGTCAAGTTGTGTCTTCTCAGGTAAGTACTTATTCCAATTAGCAGCAAAATTACCATATTTATTTTCTTATGGCAGTGAAGTGAATACCTTTTCTTTTCACTTTAACTATTGGCCCTATGAAGGCAGATTTGCTAGCTCGATATGGAGGTGTTGCTCCTAAAATGGCTGAAGAAGCACATTCACAAGTCATTGATCAGGTATCATATAAGTTTCTTTTATTTGTAAACAAATTATATCATTAATGTGATGCAAAAATAAAATTTAAACTGATTATAAAGTGCAGGTTGTGCAAGATGCACTTGATAAAGCTAGCTTGACTGAAAGGGAACTATCTGCTGTTGCTGTTACTATTGGACCTGGTTTAAGTCTTTGCCTTCGAGGTAATTATTAATAATGGTTTTTTTTATTTAAAAGCTGAACTTTATTGTTAATCATTGCTTCAAACTGTGGTCAAAGTTACCCTTCCCTTTCGACCTATTTTTTATGCAATTTCTGTGTAGTTGGTGTGCAGAAAGCTAGGAGAGTTGCTGGCTGCTTCAATCTACCAATCATCAGTGTTCATCACATGGAGGCTCATGCTCTAGTGGCCAGGTATTGAAGCAATGACTATATATAGATTAGAATGAGGCATGCACCCCAGCACTTCTAAATAAGTAGCCTTCAGGTAAGACATGAGAAGAGAAGTCATATGTTGTTTATGAGTACCTGACATTGTTACTTCCTTATCTAGGCTGATAGAAAAGGAGCTGCAATTTCCTTTCCTGGCACTGCTTATATCAGGTACATGCTTCTGGCATTGTAGCATTATGTCGCTTACACTCGTTGCATAAACATTTTTGCTTGTTAGCTATCTAGTTAGTGAGACAGAGAGGAAGATGGAGAGATGCATGTGGCGTGGTATTTCCATATAATGTGATCCATATTAAGGCTGTAATGTGTAACAACATCATGGGCAATAAAGTATTATTCTGCAAACCTTTGTGACATGGGGTAATTAAAGTTGTCATCTGCAGTTTTCCTCTTTGCATAAGTTACGGAATGCTGAAATTGCTTGGCTAATAACTCAAAATGGAAGTGCTTCCCCATCTGATTAAGCAATTTGGTGATTGACATGGAAGAAATAATAAATTTAGTCAAGCTACCTACTAAATTCCTGTTTGTGAGTTACAGTCATTGCTTGCTTGCTTGTTTTTCCTGTAGGTGGGCACAATCTATTAGTTCTTGCTCATGATCTTGGTCATTACACTCAACTTGGAACCACTATAGATGATGCAATTGGTGAGGCTTTTGACAAGACTGCAAAATGGCTTGGCCTTGATATGAGGAAGAGTGGTGGGCCAGCTGTTGAGCAACTTGCTCAGGAGGGTGATGCAGAATCAGTTAGATTCTCAGTAGGTTTTTCTTTTAGTGCTGTATTGACCTTTTCTAGAATGTATATTTGATGGTTCTGTTGTTTTTTATATATGGTTTTGACCATTTCATTTAGTTCTTCTGAGTTTCACATTTGCACTTCATTTTCTTTTCAGATTCCAATGAAACAGCATAAAGATTGCAATTTCTCATATGCCGGTCTAAAGACCCAAGTGAAACTAGCAATTGCATCCAGAAATATGTATGTAAACCTTACTGATATCTATTATAATTTATTATCAACTCATCCTCCTTTTATCTATCATGGTAATTCTGCTAGATCCCCATTTGTTGTAGTGATGCCAAGGTTCCCCTTTCTTGTGCAAGTAGCCTAGACAGAAGTTCCCGAGCTGATATTGCTGCCTCTTTTCAGGTTACATCATTTTCGCTTCTTCTTCGTACCACAATCTTAATTCTATATCTATTCATTAATTTTAAAATATATTTATTGATATATGAGACCTTAAAATCTGTACCCCAGCGAGTTGCTGTGTTGCATCTAGAAGAAAGGTGTGAACGAGCAGTTGAATGGGCATTGAAGATTGAACCTTCCATAAAGCATCTGGTGATGTAAATTATATGTAATACATGTGTATTAATCTTAGTTACAACTGATAGTACTGAAAGCTTCTTATAGTTAATCTGCCACATACTGGTGTATGCTGACCTTGTTCTCATGTTGCTTCTTGCAGGTAGTATCTGGAGGTGTAGCATCAAATCAATACGTTAGGGCTCGATTGGATCAGGTTGTTCAGAAGTACAGTCTGCAGCTTGTCTGTCCGCCCCCCAACCTTTGCACTGACAATGGTAAGTTCCATTTCTGTAATTTTTAGTCAACTTATAAGTTTATGCATGTGTCTGTATTCTTGTATGCATATATGTATGCATAGAAAGATAAAAATATAGAATGTTCAAATGCTCTAGAGTATTAGGATAAACGCCTAAACCCAATGTTTAAACCTTGGGGAATTAACTAGATGTTATAAATAAAAAAGTAGACAAGTAATGCCGTAATTTTTGTATGAAATAGGCGTGATGATTGCTTGGACTGGCATTGAGAACTTCCGTGTTGGAAGATATGATCCTCCACCACCTGCCAATGATCCAGACGATTTCATGGTACGTGGGAAATATCTTATGACATGACTCTGTTTGCTTTATAAGTTGTGCATGGTTATAGGCAAAAATAAGCTAAAGTTCACTTGAATTTTCACATGTTTGCGTTGCACTAGTATGATTTGCGGCCAAGGTGGCCATTAGGGGAGGAATATGCCGAAGGCAGGAGTGACGCTCGCTCATTAAGAAGGGCTCGGGTTCATCCATCGCTTACATCTCTTGTACAAGCCTCACTGCAACAACAATGATACAAGAGTATGCATATACCCAAAATGCACCCAGAGCTTATATCTCTATTCTGTCTTCATAGATCCTCGATTGGTCTAAATTCAACGTCGTGGTGATCCTTCAGCTTTAACTATCTAATGGTTAATTGAGGTAGCTCGTTACAATGGCACGATTCAGAATACGAATATGTGCAAACCCATTGGAGAGCTGCATGATGCTTTCAATATTCTCTGTAAAACCTTTTGTTTCATCAATTAACCATGTAATTCTTGTTAGAATTAAGTTACCCGAATCTTTATTTAAATAAAATACAGTGGTAAAATAAAATAAAATTAAAATTCATATAGAACTACACTTCTTTTTATTTTATTTTAGAATAAGGTTTTTTTTTTTAAACCTTATTAAACTCCATCTATTTTATATTGATTAGAATAAGGTGTTTTAATCTTACTACACTCATATTAGAATATGACTTTACAAGCCTATAAATAGACAGTCTATTCTTCTTTTAATTAATTAGAATTCGACATAGTGAATTTTCTTCTTCTCTACCCGTGATTTTTTTCCGAAAGGGTTTTCACGTAAAATCTGTGTGTTCTTTATTTTATTTCTTTTTTTTTTACGATATATTGTCTTTACCGATATTCTATTTTATTTTTCACAAATTGGTATCCGAGCTTCCGGGTTATTCATCTTGATCACTGTAATGGCGTCTTTGAAGTATGAGATTTCGCTGTTGAATTGCAACACTAGATTTGCGTTGTGGCAGATTAAGATGCAAGCAGTTCTTGCGCAGATGGATCTAGAGGATGCCTTGCTAGGGGTAGATAAGATGCATTCGACATTAACAGATGAAGAGAAGAAGCGTAAAGATCGAAAGGCGTTAACACAATTACATCTGCATTTGTCCAATAAAATTTTGCAGAATGTGATGAAGGAGAAGACCGATGCTGCATTATGGAAGAGGCTGGAACAAATATGTATGTCGAAAATTTTAACAAGCAAGTTGCATATGAAGCAGCGTCTTTATGCTCATCGTTTGGAGGAAGGTGCATCTGTACACGAACACTTAACAGTGTTTAAAGAAATTCTCTCAAACTTGGAGGCCATGGAGGTTCAGTATGATAAGGAAGATCTAGGGTTGATTCTACTTTGTTCGTTGCCCTCGTCTTATTCAACCTTTAGAGACACGATTTTATATTGCCGCGAGTCTCTCATAGTTGATGAAGTTTATGATTCTTTGACCTCGTATGATAAGATGAAGCATCTTGTGGTTAAATTCGACTCTCAAGGAGAGGGTCTCATTGTTCGTGGGAGACAAGATCAGAATGCTGATGATGATCGTGGAAGGACACAAGAACGGAATCCTCGCGGTAAATCTAAGGGTAAATCGAAGTCTTCAAACAGAGGTAAAACTTGTAACTTCTGCAAGAAGAAAGGGCACATTAAATCTGAGTGCTATAAGCTACAGAACAAGATTAAAAGGGAGGCTGCGAATCAAAAGGGAAAACAACCAGAAAATTCCGGTGAAGTTGATGATGTAGAAGACTACAGTGATGGTGAACTTCTAGTCGCTTCTATCAACAATTCTAAAGTGAGCGAGGAGTGGATACTTGATTTAGGCTGCACCTTCCACATGAGTCCCAATCGGGATTGGTTTACAACTTACGAAAAAGTGTCTGAATGTGTTGTTTTTATGGGAAATAATGCTTCGTGTAAAATCGCAAGTGTTGAAACAATTAAAGTTAAAATGTTTGATGGAGTTGTCAAAACACTTAGTGACGTACGACATGTTCTAAAATTGAAGAGAAATTTAATTTCGTTGAGTACTCTTGATTCAAAAGGGTACAGATACACAGCTAAAAGTGGGGTTTTAAATATTTCCAAAGGTTCCTTTGTTGTGATGAAAGGGTAGAGAAAGACTGTCAAGTTATATGTTTTGCAGCATTCTACTGTTACTGGTGATGCAGCTGTCGCTTCCTCTTCATTGTCAGATAATGATATTACTAAACTTTGGCATATGTGCCTAGGGCATATGAGTGAGAATGACATGGCCGAATTGAGCAAAAGAGGACTTCTTGATGGGTAAGGAATTTGTAAACTGAAGTTCTGTGAGCACTGTGTTTTTGGGAAGCAAAAGAAAGTTCGACTCACCAGAGGAATCCATAACACGAAGGGAACGTTGGAATATATTCATTCTGATCTGTGGGGGCCATCTAGAGTGCCTTCGAGAGGTGGAGCTAATTATATGCTAACTTTTATTAATGATTTTTCCAGAAAAGTTTGGGCGTTCTTCCTGAAGCAGAAAAGCGATGTGTTTTCCGCATTTAAGTCTTGGAAAATTATGATTGAAAAAGCAGACGGAAAATAAATAAAATACCTCCGCATTGCACAATGGCTTAGAGTTACGTTACGATGAGTTTAATAGATCGTGCAAGTCAGAAGGGATCGTGAGACACTTGACAGTTCGCCATACTCCACAGCAAAATGGCGTTGCAGAACGAATGAACAGAACGATCATGGAAAATTTTTTATGTATGTTGTCAAATGCCAACTTACCAAAGTCGTTTTAAGCGTACGACCTCTTCGCATGTTTTTGATCAACCGATCTCCATCCGTTACCATTAAGAAAAAGACTCTACAAGAGGTATGATCTGGTAATCCTGCTAATTATTCTAATTTAAAGATCTTTAGATGTCCTGCGTATGCTCATGTTGATAATGGAAAATTGGAACCGAGATCCATTAAATGTGTTTTTCTTGGTTATAAAACTGATGTAAAAGGGTATAAGTTATGGTGTCTTGAAAATAGAAAAGTTGTGATTAGCAGAGATGTTTTTGATGAAACTGCTATGATACCTAACTTATCTCTTAAAAAGACTCTTCCAATAAAGAAAATCAAAAGCAAGTGGAGCATCAGATTAATACAGAGTCGACTCCTCAAGCTAGTACAAAAATTGAGAATAGAGTTGCTTTTTCACCACAATACTCTATCACCAAAAATAGAACTAGAAGAGAAATTAAACCTACAAAGAAGTATGCCGAGGCTGATCTAGTTGTTTATGCTTTAAATGTGGCTGAAGATATAGATGCAAACCAAGAGCCATCTAATTATTCTGATGCGGTTAGCTGTGAAGACTCAGAAAAGTGGATGTTTGCTATGCAAGAGGAGATGAAATCACTCCACAAAAACAGAACATGGGATCTTGTGAAAATTCTTAAAGGTAAAAAGGTTGTTCGTTGTAAATGGGTGTTTAAAAAGAAAGAATGGACTCCAGGAGTTGAAAAACCCAGATATAAAACAAGGCTTGTTGCAAAGGGTTACAGTCAAATTTCAGGAGTGGACTTCACAGATGTGTTCTCCCCAGTTGTGAAGCATAGTTCGATTCGAGCTTTGCTTGGTATTGTGGCCATGCATGATTTGGAGCTTAAGCAGTTAGATGTAAAAACTGTATTTTTGCATGGAGAACTTGAGGAAGATATTTACATGCAACAACCAGAAGGTTTTACAGTCTCAGAAAAAGAGGACTATGTTTGCTTGCTGAAAAAGTCCCTTTACGGTTTGAAATAGTCACCAAGACAGTGGTACAAGAGGTTTGATTCATTTATGACTTCTCATTATTTCAAAAGAAGTAGTTTTGACAGTTGTGTTTACTTTAAGAAAAACAGTGATGGTTCTTTTGTGTATCTACTTCTTTATGTTGATGACATGTTGATAGCAGCAAAAGATAAATGAGAGATAAGAAAGGTCAAATCCCAACTAAGTGAAGAATTTGAGATGAAAGACTTGGGACCAGCAAAGAAAATACTTGGTATGGAGATTCTTAGAGATAGAAAAGCAAGTAAATTGTACCTAAGTCAGAATGGGTACATTGAGAAAGTTCTTTGCAGGTTCAATATGTAGAGTGCTAAGCCTATTAGTACTCCTTTAGTAGCCCGTTTCAGACTTTCATCGGCTTTGTCTCCACAATCAGATGATGAGATTGAGTACATGTCACATGTTCCATACTCTAATGCAGTGGGATCTCTCATGTTTGCTATGGTTTGTTCACGTCCAGATTTATTATATGCAGTCAGTGCAGTTAGCAAATACATGGCGAATCTCAGTAAAGAACATTGGAAAGCAGTTCAGTGGATTTTAAGATACTTACGAGGTACTACTGATGTTTGCTTACAGTTTGGAAAAACTAGAGATTGAGTCATTGGGTATGTTGATGCTGATTTTGCTGGAGACCTTGATAGAAGATCTCTCACAGGTTATGTCTTTACAATCGAAGGTTGTGCAATCAGTTGGAAAGTCACTTTGCAAACTACAGTCGCTTTGTCTACCATTGAAGCTGAGTACATGGCGATTACTGAGGCTTGTAAAGAAGCTATTTGGTTGAAGGGACTCTTTAGTGAACTCAATAAAGACCTTCAAATCAAGATCTGATATTTTGTGATGAAATCAGTGCAATCTTCCTTACAAAAGATCAAATGTTTCATGAGAGAACAAAACACATTGATGTTCGGTATCATTTTGTTCGTGATATTATTGCTCGTGGTGATATTGTTGTGAGCAAAATTAGTACTCATGAAAATCCTGCAGATATGATGACTAAGTCACTTCCTATAACCAAGTTTGAGCATTACTTAGACTTGGTTGGTGTTCATTGTTGAAGTTAAACCCTTAAGGGGTTTTATGGAAGAGGTGGAGAACTTGTTCGTTGAGAGTTCGCGATGAAGAACTTGTTCATTGAGAATTCGTATCAAGGTGGAGATTGTTAGAATTAAGTGACCCGAATCCTTATTTAAATAAAATACAGTGGTAAAATAAAATAAAAGCAAAATTCATATAGAACTACACTTCTTTTATTTTATTTTAGAATAAGGTTTTTTTAAACCTTATTAAACTCCATCTATTTTATATTGATTAGAATAAGATGTTTCAATCTTACTACACTCCTACTAGAATATGGCTTTACAAGCCTATAAATAGACATAGTCTATTCCTCTTGTAATTAATTAGAATTCGACAAAGTGAATTTTCTTCTCCTCTGCCCGTTGTTTTTTCCCGAAAGGGTTTCCACGTAAAATCTGTGTGTTTTTTATTTTATTTCTCTTTTCTTTGCGATATATTGTCATTACCGATATTCTATTTTATTTTTCACAATTCTAAATTGAAGAAATGAATGTAACAGATAGACAAGAAAGATGGAAAAGATAAATATATATTTCCTTTTTAAGTTAGGGAAGAAGCATGCTAGTTTTCAAGAGTCAAATCAAAAACCAAGCAGCCCATCCACATTTGGACTATTTCGGGATTAAGTCAACTTTAGGTTGGTATTGTTTTGAGCTTGGTCATTCAAGTTTGAAATTTAAGTTTTTGAGTCGAATCATTTCATATTTATATCATTTTGGATTTAAGTTTTGGTCATATTGAGTTAGTTGCTTAGGTTTTATTGGGTATGAATCGTTTTGAATTTGGACCATTTTGGGTTTAGATCAAATTGAATTCAGGTTGATAACATTTTATGATTAAATTAAGTGGAGATGGATTTAAATTTAGATAAGATTCAATTGAATTTTTAAGTTAATTTTTCGTGATCAAATTAGATCACTAATAAAACGAGAAATGATTACAAACAACACAATCAAACAAAAAAAAACCTAACTAAAGAGTAGCATTTTCACATTAAAGTTGGACTCACAAAACATAATTTTTCTAATATATAAAATAGAAAAATATGGAACTTACAATGGAATATTTTAATATGTCCAGAACAAAGCACAGAACATATAAGTGGAGTTAAGAAAAGGGCATACACATGTACCACATTTAAATAATATATTAGTGCTTTAAAAAAGAATTTACGATGAGCATAAAACATATATTTAATAAAAGCTACGTGAACTAGTAATAAAAAATAATTGAAGCAAATCATAATCATGCAACTAAGACAATCAGTAAATCATAAATAATCACATTATTAAAAAAAAATCATTCTATCTTTGATTGAATGTCAGGTTAGATCTCGTCTTATCTTCTTTTGTTTCGCATTTGTGCTTGTCAAGCAAAGGCACGTGTGTTGCAAATTCTAGTAGATGGCACTACAGCATAGATCATGGTAGCAGATTTGTTGGATCCTCCCTTGGTTTGTTGTATTTCGCCTGAACTCCTAGCTTGAAGGAGGGGAAGCTTAGGTTTTTTATGGGTTAATATATACAGAGCTACTTGAATTTGTTTTTGAACCTAACCTATACCTAAATTTAACATGCTTTTGGTTGTTAGCTTTTTCAACGATGTTAGTCAAATAATTAAAAAAAAGTACCAATTTGACTTAAAATATTTAAGTAACGAGTAAGTAAAAGTTTAGATATTATTTATTTATTTATTTGTGTTGACTTAATTGCGGGTTTAGATAGCTTTTATTGTACCTCAACATTTATTTATTGTTCAGACAACTTCCTTATCTTTTGCTTAATGAAATACAACTGACACTTGACTCAAAATATAATGTAGGGTCTATTCATACTTATAAATGATGATTAAAATTGACTAATAATTGATATAGATGAGGGAAATTTATCATCTTAAGCATTTCAAACAAAAATAAATTATAATAAATATAAAAATATTTTATGATTATATATCCCAACAACATGATCTGAATCAGCCTTCTCTCGAAACCAACCCTTATATTTGACCCTAATTGAAAGCGTTTTAGCCCCATTTGAGCCTATTGAAAATTTTGACTTTGAGCAACCCATAAAAAGTCAAGGTGTTTTTTGAGCATTTAGCCCAGAGAAAAGCTACGCCGAAGTTTTATTGGGCGCCAAGGAAGCTAGAGATGGAAATATGGAGGCTACCAATCTCAGCATCGCAAAGGGGGAAGCTAATCTCAGCTGGCTACACTTCCCTCTCTTCTCTTTCTTCCATCTCTTCCTCTGACCTTGCTCGAGGTGATTAGCTCTTTGTTTTTTTTTTTGTTTTGCATCACGCGATCCTGCGGTCCTTGTATTTGCTAATGCAAGCCTACCAACTGTTTGTTTTTAATACCAAACGAACTTGAATTACTTCCCAAACACCAAGGGCTCTTACATTTAAGCCCCCACTCCCCAATTTATCTTTCATCCCAACCCTCAATCCTGACAGAAGTCTGTTTTGTGTGTGAATTAGTGTATTCCCTCTGCAGAGTTTCATGTTTCTAACGCTATTTATCTTTTTTTATACAGAATTAAAAGTTTCCGAAAGTGAAGCTATGAATATTCTGAAGGTTGCATCACATAGTAGGGGGTCGGAAACCTCGAATGCAAGTTGTTCAATCGTTGAGGGTATTTATCGTTTCTCTTCTATTATAGAGTTTTCCTGCAGGCAAGCTTCACTTTATTTGGTGAAGTTCAACTTATCGTGTTCCTTTCAGAATGATGTTGATTGAAATTTAGTACTTTCCCTCGTGCATTCCTGCTTTTCTCCAATGCCTATATTGCCAGTTTAACTTCTTATAGTTTTGGACACGTTCCAATGGTGGGCAGGTGCACAAAGTGCCTGGGATATGCTCCATGATGAGGAATCATTGATGCACATAACTACGTCCTCTGCGGATCTAGATAACATCTTGGGTGGTGGAATACATTGCAAAGAAGTTACTGAAATCGGTTGGTCATCACTGTCAGTGATTGTTAATTCTGTTCTGAAGTATAAATTGACAACTGCTTTTGGTAGTGAAAGTATTATCTTTATGTTGATAGGTGGAGTCCCAGGCATTGGTAAAACACAGCTGGGGTAGGAGTTGTTGCTTCTTATCAAGTTTTGCTAGCATGTTACATTCAGATTTATATTTGCTGTAATTCCGTCTCTATTGACAGGATTCAAATAGCAGTTAATGTTCAAATTCCAAATGATTTTGGTGGTCTGGGTGGGAAGGCTATATATATCGGTAACTTTCATAAAAAACCACTGCAAGTTTTTCCACTGTTTACCATTGGATTTATGTTGCTAACAATGTGATCATATGATACTTAGACACGGAAGGCAGTTTTATGGTGGAGCGTGCTTTTCAAATTGCTGAAGCTTGCATAGAAGATATGTCAGAATATAACAGATTCTTGAGGAAGGATTTCCAAGAATGCAAAATCAAAATGCAGCCTCAGGATATCCTGGAAAACATATTTTATTTCCGCATTTGTAGTTATACGGAGCAAATTGCCCTGATAAATTATTTAGACAAGTTCCTTTCAGAACATAAAGATGTAGGTACAGTAGTTTTATGCTGGGTCCTTTCCTTTTTTATTGAGGCTATATTTGTTCTGGGATTTTTTTTGGTAAACACTGCTGCTAATCACCTGCTCAGGTCATTAAATAGATATGTCATTATGGTCACAGGTGAAGGTGATTGTTGTGGATAGTGTTACCTTCCATTTCCGCCAAGATTTTGATGATATGGCCCTTAGGACCCGGGTCCTCAGTGGAATGGCTTTAAAGTTAATGAACCTGGCCAAAAGATTCAGCTTGGCGGTGAGATTAGTTTATTCTTGTCGTAAAATTCATAGTTTTCAAATGCAATGATGCATCTTTTCTTTTTTCTTTCTATTTTTATCATGCATGCTGTTTTAGTTTTTGTAATTCATTGGACGGTACATAACGATTTCACCTTTGCTTGTGTGCTTACTGATTTCTATCGTACCTCCTTTTGGCAGGTTGTTTTATTGAATCAGGTGACCACTAAGCATACAGAAGCCTCCTTTCAATTAGCTCTTGCACTAGGTAATATCAACCCCGATCACCTATACTTCTCGCTTAAACTTCTAGTTTCCTAGGTGTTATATAAATGCATAGTCACACACATATTGTTGTATGGTTGACCATTGCCATAGTTACAGTGCTTGACTTATGTAGTGTAACCATGCTGAGTAGGTGATAGCTGGTCGCATACTTGCACAAATCGGATAGTTTTGTACTGGAACGGTAATGAACGGTATGCATATATTGACAAGTCACCTTCTCTTCGATCAGCATCAGCAGCGTATTCTGTTACAGCTAGGGGGATCAGGAATTCCTCCTCGAGCTGTAAACGGATCAAAATGATGTAAAATATAGATGAAACTAGAGAATGCTGCACCTGGTTTTTCCATCGATAACAAACTGAGGGCCTTGCCTTGACTTGAAAATTGAGAAATGAGAAATCTGCTTTATAGTGAAATATTACAAACTTTTAGCCATTTATATATGTATTCTACTAACTTTGGTCTTGTTTTTGCTTGTGTTACTACTGTTCAATGAAATTTTCTCAAGATCTTAAAACATAAAAAACATGAATTTCAAGCAAGTTAGACTTCCCAACAACCTTCTTCCACATTTGCATTTTAATATTGCCGTTTTTCATTTATTTTGGTCCGATTAAAAGATTTCTGCTTTAACATTAAGGTAGGTTTGGTATAATAGAAAGTGGTCACTCTCTTGGGAATTTAATTAGTTGGAAACTGATTTCAACATTTGGTATCTCAAGTTTTATTTACTTTCATTGGAATCTAATTTTCTCTTGAGAGTTACTTTCTTATAAACATGGCAATATGATTCCCTTGATACAGGTGGGAAAGTTACTTTCCCATATAGATTGGAAAGTTAAAAAAAATTAAGACAAAGTTAATCATATTTTATATTGGTTTAGGGTATTAGTCTATTAATAAACATTAAAAATAATAATAATAAAATAAAAAATAAAAGCTATTGTCTCCTTCCTCCTCCTTGATTTTCTCTATTACTTCAATGGATTTTTTGCAATTTTTTTTTTTGCAAATTTTATTTTTTTTATATGCGTATTTAATCATCTATTAAGTATTTGTTTACATATTATCTTTATTTTCTATTGTTTTTCTCTTATTTTTGGGTATATTAATTGAAAATTCAATTTTATTATAGTCTTTATTAATATTTACAAGCAAAAGGAAAAGAAAAATAAAGTTTAGGTTTAGCTCACTTATTTAATCATAATCTTTTTGCATGATATACTTTTAAAATATTTATAGTTTTGCTCACAGCTGGAATCAGCCTTTATATATATATATATATATATATATTCTTACATGTTAGCCTTTAGTTAAAATAAACGTGATTTCAAGTATTTTTTAAATTTATTCCAAAATAAGTTTATATGTACTTAATTTTATACATGCATTATTATATTTAGAAATATATATGCAAGACAAATTTGAAATAATTTTAATTTCACTTAAAATTATAAATTAAAAAATAATTTTAAAACTATCAATTAAATTTTATTATTAAATATTTAATCTAAATATTTTTTAAGAATAAAGTTTATTATAAAAATTAAATACATAAATATTATTTTTAATAAGGATAAATTCATAAATTTATGTTCTTAAGAAAGTAATTAGTAAATCAAATGAGATAATAAAACTTTCTTAGTATTTTAATTAATAACTTTCAATATATACTAAATATTATAAAATAATCATATTTTCAGTCATGAGGGCTACCTAATTTCCAAACGCAGCTACTGTGTGTGGCTTCGGCTGCGTTCGGCATTGATTTTTAGATGAGTTTTTAGGGGAAAAAGTGATTTTATATAAAAAGCAATAAAGAACAGATGTAAAAAGTAGAAGCTTTTTCAACTTAAGAAAAGTCCTTTTTCTCAGATGAAAAAGCAGAAATTTGGTGCTTTTTTCAGCCAAAAGTGCTTTTGAAGTTGATATTACTTTTTTAACATTATTTGTTCTCTTCTTCTTTTTTTTTTCATTTTTCAGACGTTAGAACCCATTTTTTTCCCCTTTTTTCTTTTGTAAAATTTTTAGTATTTATATTTGGTATATAAATATTGTCCCTTTTTAAAACTTTAATCCAAATATGTGTAATATTTTAATTTGTTAGGTTTATGTTTTCTATGTTATGTTAATATCTAATATGAGTTATATATTCAAATACATTTTAAAATAAAATAATACAAATGTGTTAAAAGTATTAATTAAAAATAAAAAATAATTTTTAAAATAATAATACAATTGTGTCAATACCTAATTACAAATATTTAATTATTATATTTAAATATTTAAATATAGTTTATATATTCTAATTAAATTTAATAATTAATTAATATTAATTACTTAGAAATATTTAAAATTAATATTATATATTAAAATATTAACAATAAGTTATAATAAATTATTTTTATATTTTTGCTAAAATATCATAATATTAACTAATTTGAACATTATTTAAATACATATTTGTTACTTTATAATATCATGTCTAAAATTGACATTTTATTTCTCAAAAGCACCTTTTGACAGCAATGCCAAACACTCAAAATTTTCAAAAGCACTTCTCAAAAGCATTTTTCAAAAGCATTGCCAAACTAGCCCTTCACTTGTGGTTTAGTTAACAATTTCTTTTTCCTTCTAACAAAATGAACTTATAATTTTTTTACTTTTACAATGTTGTTAACTACTGTGCTTAAAATACTTCTGTGAATTTCTTACCTTCCATGCATGTTCCAATTAAAATATCACACTTTACATTTTTTAACTCAATTTTTTAAAACAATCACATCAATTATTTTATATTTTTTAATTAATTAAATTTCAAATATATATATAATAACTACTTCATTAAATTTTTTTTTGAATTTTTATCTATAATAAAATTTAATAAATAAGAAATCAAAATTAAGAATTTTGATTATTAAAAGTGAAAATGTGACGAATTTAGTGGGAAGAGAATAATTTATTAAAGAAGTGGTGTTTTTAAAAAAAATTCACATAAATATTTTAATCAAAATAGTTAACCACACTATTAACCAAAACCATTATAAAAATAGGATCAAAATATGTCAATTTAAAATATAAAAATTAATTCTAAAGTTGAGAATAATAGAGAGATTAAAACTAATTATTTTTATTTTGTATACGATTCCTGAGTTAATCATTTGTCCTTTACATTGTGGTTATATATTTTCACATTATTATTATACATAAATTTGAAGATATTCATATTTTGATCATTTCCATTTTGGATTGGGATTACTGATTATCAGCACACGTACAACTTTAGGAGGAAAAATAATTTTGATGCAATGATTTGTATTTCAAATAATAATTATTTTTCGTATTTATTTCTTATACAGCTCTATTTAAGGATGAAAAAGAAATACGACTTGATATAAAATTAAATGAGTTAAATGTAGTAGGCAAAAAACCACCTTGTCTCATCCTCACACCATTACCTTCTTTAACTCTATTATTATACGTTACTAATAAGGGTTGCGAAGTTGATGGTTGTATGTTACAGTATGCTGTGCTTCACCTCGCTGGCTACGACAGTGTCCCTTTCTTTCAATGAATCTACGACTATTTATACTTATTTGGTAAATTCCTTTATTCTTTCTTCATGTTGTCCTTGATGGTTGCTTTAATTGTTAAGTGAAAGAAAAAAAAAACGTTGATTCTTGTACAAAGGACTAAAATTTATGATTATTGCATTATCTTTTAGGAAGATGATTTGAAGAATTTCCGACAATGGGAAAGCTCCCGACACTCGAAACACCTGGAGTTGAAGTCATAATGGCTAGCTAAACTCCTTTTAGGACAATGAGTGTATTCGTTTTCATCAATAGAAAGCAAAATGGGTATATCGTATATGTGTCTGTGTGTTCTTATATATGTGGCTATTTCCTTTACATGCAGGTCCTCTTGGTCAAGGTATTGCAAATGCGGTCGGTCGGATTGGCTCTTGCAGAGAAACACTTGGCTCTTGTTCGCTTCCTGGACATTGGGGACTAGGGAAACTTATAGCTTTCTATGATGACAACCGCATTTCTATTGATGGTGATACTGAAATTGCCTTTACTGAGAGCATTGATAAGCATTTCGAGGGGCTTGGGTGGCATGTTATTTGGTCAAGAATGGAAACACTGGCTATGATGAAATTCGTGCTGCTATTAAGGAAGCAAAGGCTGTCAAAGACAAGCCCACTATTGACATTTTCAAAATGCTTCCATTCCTGCTTCTTGTTTTTTCAGTGATATGAATCATATATATATATATATATATATATCTTAAATTTAAAGATTCGTAACTCTTGCTGAAACTAACTTCTTTATTGTAGCTTTTGTTTTAAGGGTGCTGCATCATTTACATAATGAAAATTGAAAAATCTTGCATCATTCTTCATATTTGTGCTCGACGTTGTTTTTTTATTTTATAGACAGAATTTCGGCTTGTAAAAACTGTGTGGTGCAACAAGTCCTTTTTGTTGAAGTCGTTTTCTCTTCTTGTTCTTCGCAAGTGACAACCACCTTTAGTTATGGATCTCCGAACCAGACAAACTCGCAAAGTGTTCATGGTAGTGCATTGGGTGCCAAGCAAGTGGATGCTACTAGGAAAAACCTTGGATGGCCATTTGAGCCTTTCCATGTACCTGAAGATGTTAAAGGGAAGGAGATTATTCAAGGTTGCAACCTATGCATCGGACTACACTTTTTGCTTTGGGGTTCGAACTTTCTTCTATTTTTGCAGCCATTGGAGTCGCCATGTTCCTCAGGGTGCCGCTCTTGAAGCTGAGTGGAATGCCAAGTTTGCTAAATACGAGAAGAAGTACAAAGAGGAAGCTGCAGAGCTCAAGTCAATCATCACTGGTGAACTGCCAACTGGCTAGGAGAAGGCACTTCCGGTTAGTACACCTCGGATTTCTTTACTAAACAGTGTCAAACACGTAAATTCTTAGACAATCTCCTTTCGTTGTTTAATGATATTGGAATGTAGAACTTTCGTTTGATCATTTTTTGTTTGTAACATCCAGACATACACTCCAGAGAGCCCAACTGTTGCTACTCGAAACTTCCCTCAACAAAATATTAATGCCCTCGTAAAAGTACTCCCTAGTCTTCTTGGTGGAAGTGTAGACCTTGCTTCTTCTAACATGACCTTGCTCAAAATGTATGGTGATTTCTAGAAGAACACCCCTAAGGAATGCAATGTTAGGTTTGGAGTTAGGGAACATGGAATGGGAGCCATTTGCAATGGCATTGCCCTTCACAGCCCTGGTTTGATTCTTTACTGTGCTACTTTCTTGTCTTCATTGACTACATGAGAGAAGCCATTAGGATTTTTGCCATGAGTCAAGCTGGAGTTATATATGTTATGACCCATGATTCTATTGGTCTTGGGGAAGTTGGACTGACTCACCAGCCAATTGAGCACTTGGCAAGCTTCTGTGCAATGCCTAACGTTTTGGTGCTCTGTCCAGCTGATGGAAATGAAACTGTTGGTGCATACAAGGTTGTTGTCCTCAAGAGGAAAACACCTTCCATTCTTGCCCTCTCTCAAAAAAAGTTGCCCCAACTCGTAGGAACTTCTGTTGAAGGGATTGAAAATGGTGGCTACTTTATTTCAGACAACTCTTCAGGCAACAACCCCAATGTAATTCTAATTAGAACTGGTTTTGAGTTGGAGATTGCTGCTAAAAACGCTAATGAACTAAGGAAGAGAGGAAAGGTCATTAAGGCTGTCTCCTTTGTTTCATGGGAGCTCTTTGATGAGCAATCAGATGCTAACAAGTAAAGTGTTTTACCATCTATTACATCAGCTAGGGTCAGTATTAAGGCAGGATCAACATTTGGGTGGGGGAAGGTTGTTGGATCCAAAGGGAAGGCAATCGGCATTGGCTGGTTTGGAGCAAGTGCACCAGCTAAGAGAATATAAAGGAAGTTGGTTTACCTTCCCAAGGTTGTTGTAGCAACAGCAAAAGAAACTTTGCTAGGCTTGGTTAGAAGGCTCCGAAGAAACTTGTTGTTTCCAGCTGGAGATTACACCGACAATACCATTATGATTTTGACACACTCTCTTTTTGTTTCGGTAAGAAACAGAATCAAAATTTCTTCTATTGCTTATGATTCATCAATAGCAGTATGGAGCAAAAGGTAGGGTAGAGTTTTGCAATACTTGTTGCTTTAATTTAGCTTGCCTTTCTTGTTATGTTAGAATGGAGCTGAATACATTTGTAGTCTTCGGTAAATTTGGCTTTTAAAAATAACCAATTTGCTTATTCTATCTTTCCGTATAACTAGAAGGGGGTATGGGTTGTATAAGGATTGAACTAGGGCCTAGTGTCACGGGGCTAGAACTTTAGTCTCGCAATCTGTGCGACTTTAGGCAATTTCTTCTCTTCAAAAACGCCTAAGTCAGCCTAACTCTCAACAATTGAGGATTCAAGTACGATTCCTCTAAAGCACCAATTTATATAGCGGAAGCAACTCAAGCCAAAAGAATGCTCAATAAAACATAATAACCACAAAAAAATAATGCACGGGAGGTATTTGAGTAAATGCTCTCAATTTAGTATTCAACTCAAAAAATACAAGATAGAATGAATGATTTACAACTGAAGGGGAGGCTCTCTATTTATAGTTGAGCTCCCCTCAAATCGACGATATAGATTGAATTACATCGACGGATGAGATCAAAGCATATCTACAATTAATGGATTTACTTAATCTCTTAGATTACAAAATCAAATCTTATCATATTACATGTCTTCTAATATTACTTTTCCTATTTACCAAGGTAGCCTAATTTTCCATATTTGCTTCATTGGGTCATCTAGGCTTCAAATAGGCAAGCTTCTTCATCAGTTCTTTGAATCCGGCCAGTTCTTGTGGGTCAAATGAGCCTCATCTAACTGATAGACCTCCATGGGACGCATTTTGTGCAATGGTCATGTGCTTTGGACTTTGGCCTGTGACATTCTCCCCCACCCATTCTCGCAATGCCTTCATTACGCCTTCAGAATGGAACTTACTTGATTTGTCTCGGAACTTTCTCGACGCTTTAACTCTTTGATACAGATTGAGGCAGAAACAGATCGAATTCAAGTTGTTCAACTCAAGAAGGAAAGATTTGGATATGATCTGAAAATAAGAAATAAACAAATTTAGTAATAAAGAAATCAAAAATAGTAAAAGAAGAAATTTGAGAATAAAAAAATTGATAAACCATAATTTACACATATTTTAACCCCATGCTTAGCTTACTTTTGGATGAATTTTGATTGAATTTGATGAATTCGATGCTACTAATCTCTTAATTTCATGTTTTATAATCAGGAGAGCTTAGGAAGTCAAAAAGGACGAGAAACGGGCTAAAAAGGGGCAAAATGGGCCTACTTAGGAAATCAACACGGCCTGGATCATTGGACACGGCCGTGTGTTTTGAGCAAGGATCAACCACGGCCTGGACTATCGACCAAGGGCAGATCACACGCCGCCGTGTGGCGGCGAGGATCGACCACGGCCAAGGGAGTCCACCACGGGCGTGTCACACGCGGCGTGTCCTGCCAAATCAAGATGAATTCTATTCGAATGGGATACTTGTGGGCCAAGTAAGGCATCTCAAAGCCTATATAAACACCCTAGGAGGCAACTCAAAAGGAGAGCTCGACAGGACGTCGAATAGACACCTAGTAGAAGGAGAAAATACTCCAAGACAGCCGTCGAGAATAGCTTAGGAGAAGGATCTCCATCAAGACGGAAGATCTCCCATCAAGTCCTTTAGGAGTTTTTTTTTGGGGTTTTCTTATGTTTTGTTGTTTTTCCTCTTTTATGATGTTTCCCTCTTTTAGTATGAACTAAATCCCTTAAATATCTAAGGGGATGAAACCTAAGACAGATCTTATTATTATTTGATTTATGAGAGAAATACTTATGCTTATTCTTAATTGTGAGTTCTTATTCTTGTTTTGATAATTCAGGTTATTGATTCAAGTTCGAATGTGCTTATTCAGTAGAGCAAAAGTCCCTGTCTGAGAGTATATCAACACAATTAAGCGGAGTTGATTGCAACCCTAGAGATAGGGCGACGAAAATCTGCCGGATTAGGGTCAAACCTAATAAGGGAATCCATAGATCGAGTTAATGCGACAATAGGGGTTTTAATTAGAAAGAGATTTCAATTAATCAACCTAGAGTCAGTTGTTAGTAGCCTCGAAAGAGGTATTAATATGATTTAGGGATTTCTACGGATTAAGCCAAGTGAATAAATCGCATGAATCAAAAGTAATAAGTGAAGTCTAGGTGGATTCTTCCTTAGGTATTGCTTATCTCATATAAAAGTTGTTTAAAAGTATTTTCCCAATTTACTCTCTGTCGCGTTCATAGTTAGTTAAATTAGTTAGTAAATTTTAGATTAAAAATAAATCCCCTTAATTATTAGGCTAGATAATAAAAAGATAGTTAATATGTAACACCCCAAACCCGGCCCAAACACCACGACCGGATCTGGCATGTCACTAAGAAGATTTTATAAAACGTGATGCATTTATCATTTATTTTGAAAGCATAGTTTAAACACTTATACGGGAAAAACTTGATAATTTGATAATTTGTGTAAGAATTAAATTCTAATTAATGCCTTGGTTTCAATTAATCATAAAATCTAAGCAAATGAAAACCCGAAAGCCGAAAACATAAATACCAAAAAAAACAATAGCCAGTAGCCTTATTACAATAAAGTATAAAACCAAACAATATTGAATGTGCTAAGGAAAAGTAATTAAAACAACGTCCTTTATTGAATCAAAATGAATCCATGCATGGCCACCTTGCGCTCCTCTCCAACCCGGTCCGATGCACTAGGTGTTACCTGAAAAATGTTAAACAACGGGGTGAGTCACGAGACTCAGTGTGCAACCCTCATGCACCATCAGTTGGGCCTTAGCCCCACGAGCAGAGATAACAGTATAATATATCGAACATATGCAAAGCCCAACCCAATCCTAGGTTTCCATCCGCTACACACCACCCTTACCTGCCAATCACACCATTGGGGATTTCTACAATCACCCTCACCGCTACACACCACCGATGGCAGTCATGCTACAGTTAGCTGCTCATCGTCAAATTTGTGACATAGTCACGAAGCGGTCGTGGCGAGCCACTACAAGCGAATCGTGGCGAGCCACGAGCAATGAACACTTCCCTTTCATCAATCACCCATCCCCGTGCAACATAGAAATCGGCATACATATCATATCATGTTAACAGAGACATTCAATTAAGAATGACAGAAATCACTAACCTGGTGATTCACCTTTACCCTTCTCGAATTTTCAACAGCCATGTCGGTATTTCGGCATTTAACAGAATATAACAGATTTATAAGCAGATACTAATAGGCAATCCAAATGGTGTGAGAATGTTACACACCTGATTAATGCGTAGAACTACCCTCTATGTCGATACCCTCGCTAATCAGATCTACTGCCTTGCTCAAAAGCCGGAAGAACGCGAAGATAAGGCCTCTCCTATATTCGGCCAAGGGTTAGTGTTTACCCGAATTTATACATTTAAGTTACCAGATCTCCTTACCTTGAAATCTCGAAAGTACTACGATTCGAGTGCTACTGAACTCTGGCTTAGAAATCTAAGCAATTGAATCCCCTTCAAATCCCGGGATGCCGCAAAAAGAAAGAAAAACACAAGATCGGTTTCCATATAGCCATTCGGCTAGGGTCTCTAAAAACCGGAAAAGATTGAATCACGCGAATCGACACTTGCCTTGATTTCCTTTAAGATTCGCTGCAGACACCCACAGAGAGGAAATTCGGCAATCATAGGAGATGAGATCTAGGGATTTCGACCTTTAGGAAAATCCCGGAAAGATGAACAAGAGAAATACTGATGCGTTTTCGGCTTTTAGAAGAACAAAAAATTGAAAAGATGGGCAAGGAACAGATAGAGAGATTCGGCAATGAGTATTAAAGAAAAGAGAAGGTGAATGGCAGAGTTTCGGCACTTGGTGAGGCCTCAGGGGTTTCAGTTTCTAACAGAAAAGAAAAGAAGAAGAGATGATTCTTATTTGCCGAAAGAGAGAAAAACTAATAGCTATTCTCAGATAAGACAAATGAAAAATTCGGCACACCCCCTCTAGCCTATACCAAACCGACTCCTTCCCATTTCCTGAGTTTGATTTTCGGCCAACTCTGCAACCAAAGGATAGCTCCTATCTTTCTCCCTTATCTTAATCTATTAACTCCTCCAAAAGAGACCTAATTAGCACCAACTCCTCCCCTTTATCAAAGCATAATATCCACATGCTTTAAAACATTAAAATCCCTATTTTGTAGCCACATTGCCGTCCCCCCTCTAGCTCTCCTTGGGCTGCCGAAATTAGCCCAATTTCTTGGGCTCCAAGCGGCTACACTGAGGCCCCCTTCTTTTGCCTATTGGCGCCACTTATAGCTCCCTCCTACTGCGCCTCTTGTTCCTAGCCACAAGCCCATTATGCCTATTTCACTCTCAATACTTTATTTAAACCCCATAGTCCCTAAACAAAATATTTAGCCAAGACCTCGGCCCATTCCCGAGCCCAATTTGCACCTCTAATACTTAAATTAACATATTAAACGTATCCACCCATTAAACGCATAGGCCCAAAAATTCAGGATGTTACATAATACTAGTGCTCTTGGTCCTTAAGGATACGATATTCCGGACTCACCACAGCTATACATTGTTCGATAGGTGCGCTTGCCTTTGTCGAAATAATAGTTAGTTTCGAGCTCCATCAAGTTTTTGGCGCCGTTGCCGGGGACTAAGATATTAGGAACGCTAAATTTTTATTACTTTAGCCATTATTTTTATTTTTATTGCAATTTAATTTCTTTTCTACTTTTTTAATTTTTCTTTCTTTGCTTCTGGCAGGAACTTTTAGTTTATGACTAGAAGGAACCCGTCAGGACCATTACTTTTTGACAATGATATAGAAGGTACAGCTCGCAGAAACCGAAGAGAAATAAGGCGAAGTCTACAATACATAGAAGAAGAGTAAGAAGACGAAACTAATACTACAGAAGAGATGGCTGATAATAATCCGCTACCTCCTGTTGTTGCTGCAAACCCGGTGAATCAAAATCTTGCTCCTCGTACTATGTATGATTATGCTAAACCTACTTTAACAGGAACTGAATCAAGTATTGTTAGACCTGCTGTTGCTGAAAATAATTTTGAACTGAAACCTAACACTATACAGATGATTCAGCAATTTGTTCAGTTTGATGGTTTGCAGGATAATGATCCAAACAATCACTTGGCAATTTTTTTGGAATTCTGCGACACTTTCAAAATCAATGACGTTTTTGATGATGTCATTCGCCTTCGGTTGTTTCCCTTTTCATTGAGGAACAAAGCTAAACAGTGGTTGAACTCGTTACCACGAGGATCAATCACTACATGGGATCAAATGACCGAAAAAATTTTACTTAAATATTTTTCGCCGGCCAAAACGGCTAAATTAAGGAATGATATCTCTTCTTTTGTGAAGATGGATTTAGAAACGCTTTACGACGCATGGGAGAGATACAAGGATTTGTTGAGAAGGTGCCCACACCATGGGTCACCTCTATGGTTACAAGTTCAAACCTTTTACAACAGTTTGAACCCCTCAACTAGGCAACTGATAGATGCAGCCGCCGGTGGAACCCTGAATAACAAAACTCCTGAAGCGGCTTACGAATTCATTGAAGAGCTGTCACTGAATAACTATCAGTGGCAAGTTATGAAGACGAAGCCAACAAAAGCCGCCGGATTTTTCAACCTCGACGTAGTGACAATGCTATCAAACCAGGTAGAGCTTCTAAGTAAAAAAATTGATGGTTTATGTGGTTCTTCGCAGGTACATCCAGTGATGCAGTGCGATACGACAGAATATTCATCCTACAACTTTGGCATAGAAAGCGAACAGATGAACTATATGGGTAATAATTCTAGACCTGAAAATAACCCCTATAGTAACACTTACAATCCAGGTTGGAGGAACCACCCAAATTTTTCGTGGGGTGGTCAAGGAAATCAAAGACAACAACCCCCTACAGGCTTTCAACAGCAACCCTACCTACAAGAGAAGAAGCCGAACCTTGAGGAGATGCTAAAAAAATTCATCGCGGTGTCAGAAACCCGTTTCCAAAACACCGAAATAGCACTCAAAAATCAGCAAGCGTCAATTCAAGGGCTCGAGAACCAAATAGGTCAGCTTGCTAAGCTGATCTCAGAACGACCACAAGGAAACTTGCCAAGCAACACTGAAACTAACCCAAAGGAGCAAATTCACGCCATTACTGTTCACGATAGTGAAGGGTTAGATGAACCAAAATAGAGGCAAGAGAACGTGGTAGATAAGGGTAAGGTTGAGGTAAGCCATGATAAACCAAAATCGGTAATTACAGAGTACCAACCTCATGTGCCATATCCCAATGCGACAAAGAAAGACCGCACAGATGAACAATTCGGTAAATTTCTTAAACTTTTAAAAAATTACATATTAACTTACCGTTTCTTGAAACTCTTTCGCAGATTCCCAATTCAAGGAAATTTTTAAAAGAGCTTTTGACAAACAAACGGAAGTTAGACGATACGTTGCATGTGGAGCTAAACGCAGTGTGCTCAGCAATTCTACAAAATAAACTACCACGAAAATTAAAAGATTCAGGGAGTTTTACAATTTCGTGCTTAATTGGTAGTTTATATGTTAATAACACTTTGGTTGATTTAGGGGCAAGCATCAATGTCATGCCTTATAAAATGTTTAAACAGTTAGGTCTTGGGAAACCCAAATAAACTAGGATGAACATTCAATTGGTTGATAAAACCATTAGATTTCCTAGGGGTATAATTGATAAATTCATATTCCCAGTAGACTTTGTTGTTTTAGACATGGATGAGGATAGTGACATTCCTTTAATTTTAGGACGACCCTTTTTAGCAACTGCTAGGACCATTATCGATGTTGGTATAGGGGAATTAATACTTCGTGTAGGTGGTGACATGATTAAACTCCAAGCATGTGATTCTGTCAAAATATCTAGTGATTAAGATGATACAAGTACTGTTAATGTAAGTGAACTTAATGTTCAATCTTCTTTGCAGGAAATTCCTCGGGAAAAGATGACAGAGCCATGGCCTAGCTTCCATATTGAGAACAGAACTGTTCATGAGGAACGAAGGCTCCAGATCGAGGAACTAGATGAATGGCAAACACAGCTTAAGGAGAAATTGAAAGTACTCGATGAACCAAAACAGAGCCATGACAAGCCTAAAGATAAAACAAGTCAAATTAAGGTTGGAGATCGAGTTCTAATGGATAATACAGATCCTCGTGTTGCCACTTCTGAACCTAATGGAACAACCCCTTTCACGGTACTGAATATCTTCCCATACGGTACAGTCGAGGTAACTCATTCCAGATTCGGCAGTTTCAAGGTAAATCGTACTCGTCTAAAACCTTATTTCAATACAATTGATAGCAAGGATGAGGAGTTTCAACTCCTCAAACCACCATGATTATGCGAATGAAAGGTAAGTCTAGCTTAGGACTCTAAACAAGCGCTTCTCGGGAGGCAACCCGAGCACTAACCCTACTAATTAGTTTATTTTCACTTTCGTTCATGTTTTAGGCGCAGGTTTCCCTACCACACGGCCTTGCACACGGGCGTGGCCGTGGCC